>CM021101.1:400350916-401550916 GCA_007115665.2 Sequoiadendron giganteum | reverse complement strand
CCCTTGGACATGGCAGTGTTGTATAAATAACCAACTTCTTTAAAGTTTCCTTCAACAAGAATTTCAAACAAAGTATCTACATCAAGAGTATCTTGGGTTACCTCTTTCGATTTCTTCTCCCAAACCATAATATGGTACTTGTTTGGTTCAGATTTTGTTTTAGACTCTTCAATAACAATATTAACTTTAGATCCTTTTGCTTCTTTCACCTTCTTTCTTGGAGTAGGCAGAGGAAGGCATTTCTTCCTCTTACCGAACAGACTCTCCTTTCCTTCCAGAGGACCAACTGCTTTTACAGGACTACCGAATGAGCTACCAATTGCACTCCAAGTAATTCTTTTGATTATTGCAAGATCTTCCTCAGTTATACCTCCTTCTTCTTTTATCACCTTCAGAGTCTTCTGAACTCTCTTTTTGACTTCCTTTGACATTTGTTCTTCTCTAATTTCTTTGGATTTTTCCTCTACACTGCCAAACCTATTCTGAGAGGCGTCTACCAGACTTTCTAACAAAAATTTTGCAAGAAATTCCACATACTCTTCTATAACTTCATACCCCAATTCGGGTATCCGCTGAGTTCTTAGTACAATAGCTTCCATTATACATTTGTCAAAAATGAGTATGAATGTAATATCGTTCTTGTATTTGGAGACTATAGACTCAGGGATTCTATCTCGATTGTGCATTTTATACTATAGTAAAGAGAAAAATGAAGTGAATGCCATTTCTTGTGTAGTAGGATCACCATACCTCCTCATTCACTTAGTAATTTGATGAGAAACTAGTTTATCAGATGACCATACAACTAGATCAAGGTTGAGAATTTCACACATGAAATAGAAAAGAAAACAGAGTGCAAGGGTTCCATACCGGAACGTGACCTTCTTCTTGCTTCACATGCACTGATTCATATTCTCAAGAAATTTATATTTGATGATTTCACAAAGGTCGTAGTCCACTCCATTAACTACCATATTGTATGCAGTGTACACGGTTGTAGTAGAGATGGAGTTATCTTTGTTGGTGTAGGAGATTTTGTTGCCTATAACATGTGCAGCATACCTCACTGCTACATTTGTGACTGTATGAACTGCCAGAGACCTACCATAAAAAATGGCCTGAGTTAGGTTTTCAACCTCCTTATTTTTTACCATCTTTGGTGTCGGAAGAATGCTAGTGTCATTCAACCCAGTAACAACCTTCATAACCTCTTTGCTAATTAGGTGAGCTTCATCTAGCCACAAAAAAGTGTCATGGAATATTCTCATAGCCATTCACACCCATTTGTCATCAAAACATAAATGTGGAAACTCATTCCAGACATTCAACTTCTTTTCCACTAGATCCTTGTATTCTGGTTTAACATTGAAGTCATCACCATTGATTTCATTTATCCATAAATCAAGCAACTTGGTGTGATTGACCTCCTCGAGCTTCAAATGAATGAAAGCCCTAACATCTTCTGAAGGAATGACTCCATGCAGGATTCTCAACAAACAACCAACCATATCATTCTCGATTGATATATCCATATACTTCTTGAATTTAGGATGAGGTTGATCTGCCACTTTGACTAGAGAGGGAGTAGCCATGACTATAAGGATAGAAAAATTCAAGAAAAATATGTTTTGCAAATTTGCAAACCCTAGGACAGAACACCACTTCTTTCTTCTTCTTAGCTCCTTGCGACCTTTTCGCTTGAGTGATCAAAAATGACTTGCAAAATTGTCTTTATGCTAACTCCACAAAATATGCACCTTTTGCATTAAATGCGCCATAACTCCTTTTGCAATTCTTGATTCAACAAATGGATGTGACTTTATCAGATGTCTACATGTTGCTCTGAACTTCCTTCCTCTCTCGGGAAATAGCTGGAGAGCGACTAATTACCGAAACAAATGTCTACATCGGAGCTGGATCCATTTTCTTCTTTCTTTCTCTAGATCTTCTTCATTTCGGCCTTGACCTTTTCTTTATTGACCTTCTTTGTTGGTTCAGTTGGCTTGACTACACCAGTTTTGCAGAATCTTGCAATGTGTCCAATTTTATTGAAATTGTAACACCTGTTGGATCTCTCCTTTTGTCTTGACCTACACTGGTTAGCTTTATGTCCATATGCATAACATGTATAACAGTAACCACTGAAAGAATTGTTTCTATTTGGTTCCCTATATTGATTAGCTTTATAACCATTCCAATTGTAACATCTACCAAAGTAAAAACTAGTTTTCTGATTCATATTACTTCTACAATTTAATGCTTTATGACCCAATTTATTGCAATTAAAATAATCACCATTGAAAGAGAGGGGTTTCCTACTTACCTATTGTTCTACTGGAGACTTACCTTTGTCTTCTTTGTCGAATTTGGTTTTAGCTTCTTTTATCAGATCAAGTTCTTTATTTTTATTGTGTGAGCATTTGCCACCTTCATAGCCTAAACCTTCCTTGTTTGTCGGTGATCTTTGAGCTGCTAATATTTCATCAAGCTTTTCCGAACTTTCTTTGTATTTGACTTCTTTCTTCTTTGGTTCTTCTAAATCTGATATAAGAGATGCAACTTCTTGTTCTAGCTTCTTGCATTCATCAGATTTTCCTTTTATTACATTCTTCAGATGTTCCTTGGTATTTTCGTCTTCTTCACTCTTAGCCTTCAAATCAAGGATAGTACTATTTGCTAGCTTGAGTTTACTACTAACCTCCTTGTGCCTTAGCTTGAATTTCTAGATTTGATCCTTCAGTTTACTGATACAATCATTTGCCATTTGAAGATTTTCTGCAAGAGCCTTATTTTCACCTTCAATGATTTCAAGTTTTTCAAGAACAAACATGAGTTCTTTCTGATCCATTGTAGATCTAGGTACCATATGTTCAACCTTTCAGATCTCCTTTGAGCTGTTAGACTCTTCTAAAGGATCTGGCTCTTACACCAATTTTTGAACATCCGAAATACTGAGAGGCGAGGGGTGAATCGGTATTCCTCTAAAAATATTAAAACCCTTAAATAGTTGTCCACATAACATAATTAAAATTACCGAACATAACACAACACCACATAACACAAATATTTTTATCGTGGAAACCTAAGATGGGAAAAACCACAAAGAGGGTTAACTCTCAAGTATTAAGTAACGGGTTACATAATACAAGGGTGGCTCACTACCAGGTTGGCTCACTACCAATGGGATCACTGCCCTAAATACAAAAGCAATTATTATAGCTGAGAGACAACTTATAAACGAAGAGACTATTACAAAATTGAATTTATATAATTTCATCTGCATATGCATGAATATAGTTCTCATTGAAGCACAAAATTTGTGTACAAACACAACTCTATCTAACTATATCACATACATCAACAGTTTGCTACTATACATCACATAAATTCATTCATTCTATCTTTGAGATTATTTTGCTTCACTTATATACCGGATCTACATATCCACATAGTTGGCTTGCACTTGGAGATATAAATGGATGAGCACATTACCCAATATGTTGACGTAGATGCAAAAAGTTATCCCATGCTATGCCAAATAGGACTAGACCAAAAATTGCGTAGACCAAAAGCCTTATGTCAGTAACATCACTACCAAAACAAAGAATGAGCCAGAGACAAGAATACCGGACTAATCAATGACATCAATGACAAATATCAACAAGCTTGGCATTAAGTTGAAGTGGATGAACTTTGAATCATAAAATAATTACAAGTAACTTACATATGGGAATTTCATGGCAGAAGGTTTGTGGATTTTAGCAAGTCCTAGGTTGTGTGGGACTGTGTTGGTTATTCAGAATATGGTTACTATGTTGATATTATGTGGTTTTATACCACCATGATTATGTGTGCTACTATATATATTATGTGGTTTAAGACCACTATTTCCCTCCTCCCTTGGGTGGCTTTACCAAAGCCGCATAGTGCATGTGATGTGTGACTTTCTAAAATATGGTTTATTGATATTTTATTGATGGTTTGTTTCATTATTTTAAGCCAACAATATTGAATTTTAATGTTGAACTACTTAGTTATTGAGTTTCACTTGGTCCTCTTTGCCTCAAGGACTTAACTATTCTTGTTTCATTGAAATATTGCATCATTACTCATTTTAGTTGTTGAATTTTACACTTTCTTACATGAGATTTCAACGTGACTTTGGTTTATGTTTTTACATTGCTATTTTTTTAGGCCTTCTTATGATTTGCAACTGTTGGCTTATGTGTCGTAACATGATCTATGTAAACTACCATATCCGAGAGGGATCCCTAGTAGGTTGTGTAGGGGAGTAGGTGGCCTAGGGAATCTTATTGTGAGGATGGGAGTTGTAAATGGGGCCAGTATGGGATGGTCATAATCCATTTCTCCCTATATTCCTATAAGTGACTTTAGTGTACCTTCCCTTTGGAGGCTAACCCCCTTACAAAAAAAAGGGGAAGGTACTAGAAAATGTATGGAGGGGTCCTTAGAGAAGGGCCTTAGGACCATCTTTCCTAATATGACTATGGTACTTATGGTATGTGCCTTCGTTGGATACATGGTTACATAATGATGTGGATACATGGTGATGGAACATTGACTATATTTTCTCAAGAATTTAGATTACAGAATCTACAATGATATGATGATGTGGGCTATTCATGGGAACTCGACACAATTCATCCTCATAAACCCCTTTGTGTGAACCTTGTGATGTGAAGCTTGTGCATTTAATTGTGATGTATGTGTTAATAACAAGTGAATATGATTTTGGGTAATTGTGTACTAAGTGGTAGAGATAGGTATAATGAAGACCATGTTAATTATTACTTGAGAAATGATTATGGATTGAATTATTTTAAAGGAGTTTTAGTTGATAAAGTTAGCATTGTATGTTGAAAATTGATGTGATTCAGATTACATACATGTGTGTGATCTTACGTAGGATGATCATGGTATTAATTTGAAAGATTGTGTGAATGATGTAAACATTTGTGTTGTGAATTATATGGAAAATATAGTTGATAGTGTGACTTTTTCTTCTAATACATGGTTCTTTCCATTGTGGGAGAATCTATTTAAAATTACACCTTAGACTTATACCTTGATTATTTTCAAGATTATAACAAATAAGACATGACATATTCAAAAATTTATATGTATGATCACATTTGGGTTATATTTCATAAACCTTAGAGACTTCTAGGAGAAATTCTACTCTAAGGGGAGGGGAATGTAAGACCCAATGATACATGCATAAGTTGCTAATCATGGTGCTTCCTTTGGTAAGCCCTATTAGTATAGTTGGTCAAGTCAATTTGATGGATTATGCAATTTTGTTTTCATAAGAGTTATATGATGTAGGATGCATAGGGTAATCATATGTGTTCTTGTAGAATGGTCTATGTGGTCAAATGTGAACTTCATTGTGAACTCAATCATTAGGAAATGAAGATAAATTAAATATTTAGGATTAGTTAAAAGTTGGGCATGGTATTAACATATTGCATATTTAAATGACGTATTAGTGTGTAAACTGAATTATAGAGATAGCCAAAAAGGTTTAGTGTTTAGAAGATAGGGCAAGTGATTGCTTTGTGCAAGTGATAGTAATGATGTATAGAGTTTTATTTAAAAAGTATTACGCATTTCCTTCTTAAACTTGAATGCAAATGAATGGCTTCATAGCACATGAAAGAGTTTGATTGAGTGATTGTTGATTTGTATCATTCTAGAAATACTTCATACCTTCCTTGTGATGTTCTCGCTTAGAGGGAAAGTGAAAAGTATTGAATCCTTACAATTGTCACTCATTTAATTTTGATGTGATTAAGATAATATTTATACCGTAATTATAACAAGGTTGCGCTTATTTTAACTTTTGGTGCATTGCCAAGATAAATGACCTTAGAAGTTAGATAATAGTCATCGTGAACATAACCTTTTTATCCTAAAAAAAATTTTATATGTATGAATGACATCTTAGTACTATAAGATTTCTTTTATGTAAAAAATATATCAATGGTTAAATATTTAATCTAGTTTGAACAAGGAAATTCAATTAGAAATGGTAGACGTGAATTTATGTTTTTTTGGACAATTCTATAATGTAATTTATCATGAGTATGTTAACTCAAACAATTATAGGCAAGATCAAAGTCAAGTGTGAATAATGAAGGTGAGCATAATTGAGATGTTAGAATTTTGGAATATAATTGTTGACATACCAAGTTAGAGAATTCAAATCATTATGTTGTATTTATTTCTAGAATTTATAATCATAGAAATACTAATGATGAAAGAAAAGGATGGTATATTTTAAGATTCAAGATCAAGTTACAAACATCCAAATGGTTTCAACCAAGTATGAATGAGGTATGCAAAATTAATTATTTTCAAGTCGAAAAAAAATAATTTTTAATATATATATCAATTCAATTATTCATTTCATGGAGTACTAACAATTGAAAAATGTGTAAATGGCCAATGGGTGGAACAAGAGGTTCAATTAGGACCCTAACTAGCTCACTTCATGTCAAAAATTAATGTGATAATTATCACATAAACCCCAAGTTAAATGTCATGGTATAGTGTGAGTCATTTATCAAAAATATCCTTTGTCATACAATGAATCTAACTAAAAGGGAATGTGTGAGATGTACATTTGAGAGTCATAAATGGTGGATAGGTGAGGAAACCCCTAGGAAAGTTGTTAACCCATGTTTCAAGCATGTAAGAAGTTAAAATTCCTATTGTGAGGAAAATTTTGAACCCCCAACTCATGTACCTAGGGTTAGGGTACATCAAGAGGAGGTTAAAATGAGATTTGGGCTAGTTTTTGGGTACCTTATCTCTATGGAATTTTTCTTCTTGTGGGGATAGTTGTTGTGAAGAGAGGAAAAGGGAAGGACAAATGAATGGGTGGTAATGAAGGAAGTGATTTGTTTAAGATTCCCATCATTGTCTACCCAAGAAAGAGGTAAGTTGTTGTGCTTAGTCTCTTAGTTGTTGTGTACACTTGTTGTGTTGGGTTTATGAGGTTGTTGAAATATGGATGTGTAAATATTGTGCATTTTGGGTCATTTTTGTGCCTGTAAAAATTTCTATGTTTCTTTTTGAGTTGTGATGGTTCTTCCTTATAACTGTTGTCAAGACTTTGAGTTGGAAATCTCATGTTTAAAGGAATAGGGTTGAATACCATTACATGTGTATTGACTACTCTTGTACGGTTCTTGGTTGAGCCTCTTGGCTCAGGGGTTGGTGAGAGCCTCCATGGCTTGATGACCCATATGGTAGGGTGGACAGAGTGCGTTCTTTCCATTGGCATATAGGAAAGAAATTTTCTAGTTGATTTTATATGCAGGTTTGGTTGGAAACTATTTGCTAATGCTACTTGACACAATCTTGTGGAACATCATATTCTTGTTGTGAGAAGGTCTTGTAACCAAAGAGTAACATTGTTATAGATATTTTATTGTGATATTATGGGAGTATTGTGTATGAGATGTAAACGATCTTGCAATATAGGTTTGAATGTTAAGTATGGAAAAATTAGTGCTATGTTATATGACTATAATAGGAGTTACATAGGAGGAACAAGATACATCACATGATCTTTGAATTTACAAATGAAATTTCTTGCTATGTTTTAAATTCAAGAGATACATCACATGAACTGGGAAAAAAATATATGCAGAAATGAATATTGTGTGAGGCATTTATTTCATTCAACTCTGTGTAAGGTGAAATTTTTTGTCTCTCAATCCCACTCATTTGAGATAGTTGATAACCTGTAGCAAAAGGGATTAGTAATGTGTTTGTAGATAGATCTTGAAAGGATTACTCCGTAAGAATATGTAGAACCAGGAAAGATAAAAATCCCCTTTTGAAAACCATTTCACACCTACTTAAAGCTGCATAAATATTTTATGTAATACATTAGATTGTGACACAAAAAGAGTTGTTGTAAAACCTAAGGGAAGAATAGTGCATGCTCATGACACTGATTGTCATAATGGGTTAAATTTTTTATAAGAAATCTTCTTTCATTTATAAACATGAGTTAAAATAAGGAGTAGACTATGCTACTATAAAGCTTCAACAACCCCATTACCGTGAATGCAAGAATAGTTTGCCTTTAGTCAAAATATAAAATAAAAATAATTAAACATTAAATGAATAGTAAATGAGAAGAAAATGCAAGTTCTAGTAGATCTATATTCCCCTTATGTAAATATGAAGGCGAGCAAAAAAAATATAGAATAGGAAGGAGGGGGGGGATGCACTGCATTATTAGGGTAGTGACCCACCCCTCAAACCAGGGCACGACCAGGGAGGATTCGTGGCCCCTTGAGAAGGTCACAACCTTCCCTATGAGGTTGACCATTCCATGGAAGCGTTGCCTTAAGATTTAAGGCACCACTGCAACCTTCACTTCTCTTCCAATGATCCACTCCCTCCCCTGTATCCTACCATGTGTAGGTTCAAAACAAAAGGAAAAAAATAAATAATGATAAAAAACCAAACTCCTGAATTCCATATGAGCTTGGATGAATTTATCAGCAGTGATTAACACCCATTATGCCCTCTCATCGCTGTCACTCCTACGCCCTACTTCTATAAAACAACAACAACAAAAAAGAAAAAGAATAGGGTTCAACAAAGAACTTAGTGCCCAACATCTAGGGCAAGTCAAGTAACCAATAAACAACTATATCCCTTTATCTATGTCTAAATTTTAGGCACCAAAATTTAGAATTAAACTATATATTTTAAGACCACTCAAGCATAATATGCCCAAATGTGACGCGCTTTCCCTTTAGTAGAATCCTTTGGCAAGCTTCACATTAGAAAGGTGAAAGTGGATAAACAACTTCCTCTTCAAAATGGATGTAGTACTTTACTCAAAACATAGTTTACAATAGAATCATAAATGAAAGTCCAAATGATAGATGAAGACCGTCTACTAAGAAGTAACAAAAAATTGGTAATCTTAAATGGAGTTTAAGTTATACCTATTAAACCATGATGATAATATAGAATCAAATAAAATAAATTTAACGTCGTTATCAATAGTAGTATCCATGTTAGTAACAAGATCATTAATAATATAGAGGGAGATACTATTAAAGAAAGATTTTTTTTTGATAAAAGTGGTTAGGCCGCTGAAATTTTAGTAAATAAAAGATTACATCAGTCCAAGATGAAACTCAATCCTGAAACTAGGAGAGCCAAAATTTAACAATTGTATATGTGCATGCTTAGAGAATCCCATCCAAAAGTAAAACCTAAAGAAGATAGAATAAAAGCCACCCACCAACCCCTAGTCTAGATCAACTAAACAAGTATGAAAAGCCCACAAATGCAAAACGGGCAAAGATGAAAACTGTTTAAGATTCATCCACTTGAGAACTAGAAGAAGAACTAGCCTCATAATGAGAAAGAGGCAATAAATTATTCAAAGAGAAAGCCTCCGCTTTTTTGGATATGGAGGTTGAAGCCTGCCCTATAGACATGGATCTTGCTACAATATCAAACAAGAAGTACAAAGCGAGGAAGATGTCAACCCCAACAACAAGAATCTTTGGAGGAACCTTATCTACCAGATTGTTGCAATCTAGCACGATCCTTTCAAAATCATCACAAATGATACCGGACCTGAGAGTCATCAACAAATCTCCACAAAAACCATTAGTGATTAGATCATTATGAGAAATAAAACCACCAAGAGGAAAAAGACTAGAATCAAACAAATATTTATCCAAAGCTTTACAAAGTTCCAAGTCAGAAAGCAAACTTGGCTAAACAAATTTAGAAGCAAGGACCATGACCATTTTAGAATCCAATAGAATGTCCATGCATATAGTAAAGAAGCGATAAAGCACTTCATAATAGGTGGCATTAGAATTTTCTTGCAACCATTGGGATCCCACCACCTTTTTAAAAGCCAAAAAGATATCTGCATCATCCAAACAAAACACTTTACCCAATTTTTCATGATCATACGAATGAGGATCACTAAACTCCTTTCCCTTTTCCAGGAGGGAAATTTTGTACCATGCCAATTTGGATTGAGCATATTGTAGAAAACAAAATACACTGCAATTTTTGTGATATACCACAGAGTAGTGTAGGCCATTTCTCTTAAATAGAGAACAGCAATCAAAGCACAATATAGTCAGCTCAAGTATGAGTAGCATTATAGTTGGCTCACTACTGAGAAGCATAACTAAAAATCATAAGAGTTCCCAGAGCATATAAGAAAATGATTCCAAATTTTATTTGCTTGTGAGCTAGAAAGATTACGCACGAAAATACTCAATGCATGATTATATAAAGCGGATGAAGCAGTCGAAGGAATGATGAGGCTATCAAAACAAGACCATCAAAAAAATAAACCAGGTATGATGAATTCTATTTTATCTAATGAAAAATTGCCTTTGTATCAAACATATAATGATGAAAATACCCTTCATAGCCCACGAAAAACCCATAGAAATCACTAGCGTGAATAGAAATCACAATCATGATTGATCAAGGCTATAGATTAAAATGATGATTAGGAGCAATCATTACTTCCCTGGGAATTAGGAATCATTGAAGCAAAAGCCCATATTTAAAAACTTTTAAATCATTTTGTACTCCAAGTTTTTAGAATAATCAAGGAAGCACACACACACAGAATCACACAGATGGTAATTTGTGTAAGGGAGGAATTTCTTTCTTTGAAAGTTCTTTAAACGTCCATTGTTCATCAATTTCCTTATTAGCAAGAAAACCTACAACATAGTTGACTTCCCTGAAACAATGAGAAACCAAATAGCTATTAAAAAAAATTAGTTGAAGAAGAACTTTATCCAAGAGATATTGCAACTGCCAAACATGTGATTTTTTATTGGTAATTGCATTAAATATAACCATGGAGTCTCCTTCCACAATAATATATTTAATTCCTAAAGATTGAGCCAGGTCCAAACCAAGGCTAAGAGCCTCTAATTCAACCCTATTATTAGTCCCATAAGGTAAGATTTTGCAAGTTGCTTTCAAGATCTTTGAGATTGAATTTGTTATAACAATACCAATGCCAAATTTCCCAGGATTGCCTCTGGAGGCACCATCAAAATCCATTTTAAAGCAATTCTGAGGAGGGGCTATCCATTTAGCTTCCTTTCTTGCTTTACATTTGTCAATCTTATTTGTGATCGAACCATGGAATGGCAAAGACTTGATTAAAGACCAAGATTTAATGATGAAGCTGTCCTATTTTGAAAAGGTTTTCAAATTGTTAATTTGTTTGAAAATATATGTTCTGACAGCTTCAAAAATTACTTTTTCTAGTTTAAAGAGCACATCTTCCATGGTAGAGGGTTTACCTATGAAAATTCTATTATTTCTTTCAATCCAAATATTCTAGAGGAGCAAAGAAAGGGAGACAATCTACAAATAGGAGAAAAAGGAAGCCCGATAACATTAAGGCCATGTTTTAAATTGAATAGATAATGAAGGACATATCATCAAAGACCAACCCAATTTCTGAAACAACCAATACCAGCATTGGGAAGCAAAGGGGCAATGCAAGAAAAGGTGATCCAAAGATTCTAAAAAGTATCCACAAAAAACACAAGGGAAGGTTGCCATAATACCAAATCTATCCAATCTAGCCCTCGTAAGGACTCTATCTTGAAGGGCTACCCAAGCAAAAGCCCCAGCCTTCAGAATGCAAGCATCATTCCAAAAAAGGGAAATGGGGAGATCTGATTTAGCAAAAGAAGACAAGAGAGATTTATACCCTTCCTCTACTGAATAATTTCCTGATTTTTTATTTAGTCCAAATTAGAACATCCTCCTTGTCCATAAAGGCAATAGTTCTTTTTCCCAATTCCTCTTTAAAAGCCAGTTTAAGTGATAGAGGGATGGGGAGAGTTTCGACTGATTTCCACTTGATTTTTGGAATCAAGTTTGTGAAGTCCACTATAAAATAATCTGCCACATGTGAGCCACATTGTCTCTTAAGTATTGGCATCAAAATACTCCAATCTCTAATTTGGAAAATTACAAGATAAGCGTTCCAAATGTCCTCCCAGAACTTAGCCTTCTTGCCATTATGAATCAACCAAGAAAGATGAGGGAGAATAACTATATGGAAGGAAGAGATGAAGTTCCAAATAGTAGAACCCTTGGGTAATGAAGAAGCAGTAATACACTCCCTTGGATGAGGATTTAAATATTTGGAAAACATTATTTTCCCCCATCTTGAATTAGGAGATTGGTATAATCTCCATGTTAGTTTGGATCCTAGGGCAAGATTTTGAAGTTTTAATCCTCTTATGCTAGCCCCACCAAGATCTTTGGTAAGATAGACATTGTCCCAAGCAATAAGGGGAATCCTTGGCTTTCCCCCAACATTATCATTCCACAAAAAAGAACATAAAAATAATTTTAGAATATTTAATGTGGATACATGAGCTTTAAGAATAGACATCAAGTAAATTGGGATAGCATTGAGAACTGATTTTATCATCTAAATTTTACCAGAAAAGGAAAGCCACTTGTGTTTTTAGGAAAGAATTTTGGCCAAGATTAAGGAGACCGCTTTATCCCAAAAAGATGGTAAATTTTTCCCAAAAAAGAAAGGGATCCCAAGATAGGAACAAGGTAATGTGCCAATAGGGAATCCCCAAAATTTTTGTAATTTAGATTCAATAAAACTAGGCACATTTAAGAGGAACAATTTAGATTTTGCAGGATTGATCGACTGCCCTGATGCCACATAGTATTCCATTATGATATTTTTGATAACTTTAGCTTCAGGAATTGAAGCATGACCAAACAATAAGGTATCATCAACAAATAGTCTATGAGTTTGGCTTGCAAATTGGGCAAATGAATACCTCTCCAGATATTTTTCTAGCTAGCAAGCTTAATTGCTCTACTCAACCCTTCTACCATGAGAATGAACAAAAAGGGAGAAAAGGGGTCCCCTTGTCTTACCCCCCTGGAGGAGGAGAAACAACCAAAAGGGAAACCATTAAGAAAAACTGAAAATCTTGCTAATGAAATGCAAGAATAAATCCATTTAATCCATTTCTTAGAAAATCCAAATTTTTGGAGAACTACAAGGAGAAAATCCCAAGTGATCCTATCATATGCTTTCATCATATCCAATTTCAGAATCATAGATGAAATCTTATGTTGCATAATGGAATGCAAGATTTCATGAGCAACAATTGCTCCATCGGTTGTTTCCCTACCAAGAACAAAGCCCCCTCGCTCTTCCGAAATGATGCATGGAATAATTTTAGCAAGGCGGATAGAAATTGCCTTTGTGAAGATTTTGTAAAGAGTATTACATAGAGAAATTGGTCTAAAATCTACGAAGGTGGAGGGATTTTCCACCTTTGGAATGATGGAAATGAACGTAGTATTAAGCTCTTTAAGAATAGACCTATTTCGCCTTGATTCTTCTAGGGCACGCAAGACATCCGCCCAATAATATTCCAACATTTTTGGAAGAATAAAGCAGTAAAACCATCTGGGCCTGGAGCCTTTTTAGGGGACATATCAAAGACAACATGTTTTAATTCCTCAAGAGAGAAAGGAGCCATAATAAATTCGTTATCCTCTTGAGAAATTAAGGCATGAATGGAATCCAAAAAGGAATTACTCATATTAACTGGTTCAACCATTAGGAGTTTTTTAAAGAAAGAGGTAGCTTCTTGTTTTATTTCTTTGTCATCTTCCAAAAGACAAATATTAATATTGGGAATATTAATAATGACACCATTCTAGACAATAATAATATTAATCTTTAATGTTAACATTATTAGATTTAATGTTAATGTTTAACATTAATGTTTATAGAGTTAATATTAATATGGATAACAACATCAATGGATGTGATATTAATAGTAATATTGAGGTTAATATTGACATTGCCAAAAATGTTAATATAAATAAAAGTAATCAATTTTTGGAAGTGGTATATGTATCAACTATATTAACAATGGTAAAGATATAAACGATAACACAATTATGATTATATTAACAATAATACCATTCTAAACACAAAATCATAATGGGATATTAATATCTAGGCATAATAAATGTGTATCATAAATATAAATTTGTCATCCTCAAAAACAACATCATGGTATAGATGCTAATTCTAACAAGTAATAATAAGTTGAAGATTGACTTCATAAATATCAAAAGAAAAGATGTTATATAATACGATTAGTAATAATAGATGTTAAAAGTAAATGTCCCCATTGGAAATAATAATGGCATTAATGTTGAAAGGGTGAAATGACATTTATGATGTTCGTAATAGTGTCAATACTAAAATTTGGAATTTGATAATTAATTTGTTTAGGGGAAACATTAATATCAAGCTATTAATGTTAATGAGACTCAAGGTGTCATTCCTATTTGAATAATTCAGGTACTAAAATATCGTGATTCAAGGATTTAACTTATTAATTAAAAGGGATGCATAGTGTTATTTTATATAGACAGTAGTCATCAACAACAACCTCTCAAGGTTTCATCATTTTGAATATAGTATTAATATCATAGGGAGCAAGCATGTACTACAGTTTGAACCACCATTTTTTTGTTATAAGTTATAACGCCTCCTAGTTTCTATGTCAGCTCACATGTATCCCCCTATCACACACCACCCTTGGGCGATGTGTCAACCACAAGGTTGGTTGTTCAACTTGTTGGGAATGAGTAGTTAGTTTACTATGAGACAATATGACCAATATAGCGTGGTGTTTTATGTGTTTAGTAAAAAAAAATGTAAGTTGTGTCCTTGTCCTAAGTATAAATCTTTGGGCATGCCAATGATGACCTAGATGATGATAATTGGTCAAATGCTTAATGATATGAATGTGGTGAAGAATTCAAAGTTTCTAGATATTTGATAATGAGGAATGGAAGATGTTTTATAGATTTCCAAGATTATGATCAACGGTTGAGATTAAATCTCAAGACCCATGAAAGAGAGTGAATCAAGGAAGATGAGGGATCAAGATTAGTTTGAACTCTTGAAATATCTCCACAATTTAAGGAAATTGGTTTAAGATATTTTGAAATGAAGGGTAAAGATTAGATCAGGAAAATGAAGGGATGAGGATGAATGAGAAGAATGAGATATTTTAGGATATTTTGAAAAAGAATATTCCATGGAAATATGCCTTTGAGAGGGAAACTAGGACAATTAAATAATTCAAGATTATTTAATTATGGAGGATTAGGATATTCTTTATTAAAAATGAATATTCCATGCAAGTGGCATGCGAAGTTAGATAATTAAATAATTCAAGATTATTTAATCATGAGACATTAGAGGAAAATTAAATTTATGGCTAATTAAATAATTAAAATTATTCAATTACAGGAGATAAGAGGAAAATTAGTGAAATATGACGAATTAATTAAATAATTCAAAATTACATAATTAATAGATGAAAAAAGGTGAAATGATAGAAAATGATGTTAAAAGGGGAATTAGTAATGCAAATGATGAAAATGATGCAAATGCAAGGTCACGAATGAATACGATGAAAATACAATATTAATGATGTGTGATACGAATTAGACAATTTTACATGTCTACAAAACTAATTTTAGGTCAAAAGTGTTGCATATGTGGTTCAAAAGGTGTAGGAGGAACAAACATAATATTGGAGCACCAAAATCATTAAAAACTAACTGCCAGAAGCTTGGGCATGCCTAACAAGGGCATTGCTAAGCAAAGTATACTTTAAGACATACTATTGCACATCTTCAATATCAATGAATAAATAGACCACTTGAGTGATGCAAATTTTGTTCTTTCTCTCAAGTGATTAAGTCGACGAAGAAATCAAACACAAGATGAACTTTTTCACTTAACTAATCAAGCTTAGAATGAAATTAGAACCACAAAATAACAAAAAGTGTTTCCATTTAGCTAGTCATCTATAAAAAAGTGTGTCACTTTACCAATGTGACATTCAAACATAAAATGCTTCAAGAAGCTTCAACCCACCTAAGAGAGGGTGTTTGTCACTTAACACCAAAACATAAGAAAAGCACATAGTTGATGCTTGCACACTCACCTAGAGGGTTAATTGCATAGTTGATTACATCAAAGCTTGCACAAGAAAATATGATAAACCCATTACACTATCAAAATTCACAACGTATATTAACTAGCAATCACACCTTGGTGTGCAATGGGTGCGCCAAAAAAGTGTGGAAGGTGAATTAGGAAAAAAAAATGATCTATTGGTTGCATAAATTTGTGTAATTGTTGAATATTGAAATGAAACAATAAATTAATATATAATTTAAAACTAAACATAAATTTGAGTGAATTCATATTTCCAATAAATTGTGTTTAGGTGATAACATAAAATGAAGTGTTAAAAGAGTTTGTAAAAGATAATTTAAGATAGTCATAGAGTTTCTCAGCACTATCTTAAATTATCTTTTACAAACTCTTTTAACACTTCATTTTATGTTATCACCTAAACACAATTTATTGAAAATATGAATTCATTCAAATTTATGTTTAGTTTTAAATTATATATTAATTTATTGCTTCATTTCAATATTCAACAATTACACAAATTTATGCAACCAATAGATCATTTTTTTTCCTAATTCACCTTCGACACTTTTTTGGCACACCCATTGCACACCAAGGTGGACTGCTAGTTTAAGTTGGACTTACTGTATGGTTCCATGGGGGGGCTTGGGCTTCTATTTTCATGGATCGGTCTCATGAAGAAAAACAAATTGTGCTACACGATTAATTAGAATCTTTTCCAGAAAAATAAGAGTCTCTACCTTTTAGAAATGAATCTTTCAGCGGTGAAATTGAGGTGGGGCTAGAAATTGCCCCTATAGCTTAAGAATTTTTTAGAAAGTTTTTCTGTCACTTGTCTATCACTTAAAATTTTAAATTCCTAAAAAAAATTAAAAATGAGAGAATTTTTATTTATTTATTAATTTTTACCAAAAATACTCCAATTCGATCCTTAAATTTTGGAGCTCAAACTTTTAAGCTGAATTGCAAAAAAAAATTTCATGGGACCACTAGTCTTAAAATATTCCTAAAAAATCTAAACAACACCTACTGAAATTTTTTAGGAGGCCCCCCTCCATGGAACCATACCCTTAATCTATTTTTTTTTGTTTATTGTGAATATTGAGGTAAGTCGCTTGGCATTGTTTGAGCGAGTTTTTTTTCCTGAATCTGTACACAGCCAGATCATTTTTGGTTGTGTTTTATATCATTCTAAAACAATTATGTTGTTTAAGTCCTAAATGAAGGTTTGTCTGACCTCTGCTATTCAGTATAGCTGAAGATAGCTCAGGCAGCGATTGCTTTTACACCATCAGAGGTAGCTGGTATCCATTCAATACTGGTGGGTACTAAGAATTCTGCTTTGTTACGGGTATGTAATGTTTGTCAAACTCTGCCCAATTTTCCTCATCGGCATTGTTGACTGCATCAGACAATTTGGGCATGCACATGCTTTACCTTTTAAAATTTAAAGCATTGGCACAAAAAAATTCACTCAGTTAGTAGAAATTAACCTACAGCTTCCTATTTATGAAAATTTAACCAATAATTTTAACCTTTTTGTGTAGGCTGTGGAGCTCTGGCTAGTTGATAGGGCTGTCTTGACTATTGAAAATTTGCTGTCTCTCCTATTGAAAGAGATAACAATATGTCCGTTACCTCCACTTCAGTACAATTAGGGCTACGCTGCAATTTCAGAAAAAAGGAGCTAACATTTGGGTGTATGTGAATGGATAAGACTATATATATGGAGGCAGCGATGGAGGAGGCGAGGCAGGCTCTTTCCCAACTGGAAGTTCCCGTGGGGTGTGTGATTGTTGAAAATGGTCAAGTCATTGCGCGAGGGAGCAACGCCGCCAATCACACTAGAAATGCAACGAGGCACGCCGAGATGGAAGCCATTGATAATCTTCTTCATCTCTGCCGAGCTGCCCATCTCACGCAACAAGAAGTGGCTCAGCGCTTCGCAGAATGCGAGCTCTATGTCACCTGCGAGCCCTGCATCATGTGTGCCGCTGCACTCTCCTTCCTTGGGATCACGCGTGTTTTCTATGGCTGTGCAAATGACAGGTTTGGGGGATGTGGGTCTGTCATGGAAATGCACAGGCATGGCTCTGGTACTTGCGGGGACAATCAAACTGAGGAGAAGGGGAGAGGGTTTACATGTGTCGGGGGATTAATGGCCGACGAGGCGGTTCATCTATTTAGGAGTTTCTATGAGAAGAGGAACCCTAATGCTCCAAGGCCTCACAGGCCTCTCAGTTGAGAAATTGGCAGCATGCATTCCTGCCATATTGAAGGCATATGTTGCAGAGTCATTTTTCATGTTTTGTTGACAAGAGGCGTGTTTCCTTTTCGGGTACATTAACCTCATGTCTCCATGCGGCTGTTTAGTTTATTTTGGTTAGCAGTCGCTACTCAACTTATTTAGGAGCTATTTGTGGCGCTAATGGCCCCATGAATCCTTAGTTTTTATGCTTATTTTTAAGCAGCCAGCTTAAATTTGTATTTAATTTGTATTAATAGTATTAATAATAATTTGTACAATAAAAAATTAAAAAAACAAAAACAAAATCAAATATTAAAAAAGAGGGAAAGAAATTTGTGGAGCCACGTGGATTTTTAGAAATATGCAGTTGCTGCTTATTTCCAGCGCCCTTTTTTTTTCCACAGCTTATTTTCAATTCTTAAACATTAGCTGCTCCATGAAAATAGGAAAAGATTCCAAATTATCCTTTCCCAAAAATAAAATTTATGCATGGGAACACCCCTACTGCTTAAATTTAAGCAGAAAATAGAGTTAAGCAGCCACATAGAACATGAGGTAATATTTATTTACTGATGAAACATTAACATGTTTAATTTAAAAAATAAATGGTGACATTTTCCTGTTCCTCATATGGCCAATTTTGACTTCATGTACTTGTTTCTCGGTGGTCTTGTATCCCTTCCAATAAAAGAGGTCTTTTTTAATTGTTTTCTGATTTTTTTCAAGCAGATACGTTTCTTATATTTAGTCCATTGAAGTCTTCTTATGTTACCTTTCCTTCTGTTAAATAATCCCACTTTCTATAAATGCTCACCTTACTTTCCCACTAACATTAGACCCTGCCCAGTTCTGATCTTGGGCATATTACAACTGCAACTCTGAGTAGAGTTTTGAAAATCTCAATAAAATATTTAAATGATAAACTAGACAATATTGTGATATGATGTAATGAGTCAAATGGAATGAACTCAAGTGGTAAAAAATGGTGGGCTTCCAATGAGTAGCCCTGCTTTCAACTCCAAAGGGGACGAGAGAAGGTGTTAAAATTGGTGAAAGTGTCATATTCAACATGCTGTCCAGCTGCAAGATACACCCTCAATCAAGCAGGAAAAAGACAATTTATATTTCCTGGTTTTAACAAAACTTCAACGAATTACGCGTGTTAGATTAAAATTTGTTGATGTTGGATCAAATCTTTGCCAACTAGTTACAAAGGAAAAAAGAAACTCCCTCTGTCATGCAAAAAGATGATATCCATATTCCATAAATTTAATAAGACTTCATCCAGTTATACAAATTGGGTAGGGATTCTTTTGATGTTGGATTAAACCTCTGTAAAGTAGTTACATAGAGAAAGTAAACAGTAATGCCCAAAGATGATATTCATATTCCCTAAATTTATTATCCAATTATACATGTCAGCTTCAAATTTGTTCAATGTTGGATCAGATCTCATCAAACAACAACTAGAACCATTTAAATGAGATATTAAGCATCTTATTACTTGTGCATTACATGCCAAAGATTACCCAAAGAGAAATTAACAAAATCAGAGAAAAAAGATAAGTCCAATTGATTAGATGACCGGCTTGAGGACAACTCACCGAGTTTCAATTCCCGGGATACTGAACTAAGTGATGAGGTGGAGAACCTATACTGAACTATTTTGATGTAAATAACCCTCTGATCTTTGACCTAAATGCCAAAGAACGGCACAAAAAGAGAAAAAGAAAATCCAAAATCCTTTAAAGTGTGCGATTCATATAAGGATGCCTTAAAAAGTAAGCTCTTCAGGCAAAATTGGAAGAAAAATAAAATAAAAAAGTTGATACCAAGAAGCACATAGATTCTGGACGTAAAGCATAATCGCTTCCATTAGTTCTAAGTTTTTAGAGAAATAGACGAAGGAAAGAAAGAAAACTAATACAAGGGTTTTGTAGGAGTCTTAACCCAGGCGCACAAAAAGGGCAAAAGCTATAAAACAAGAACTACAATTTCATAATTTAGTGACTGAGAATAAAATAAGATAATACCTGAAACTCCCTCAGCCAGTCAGGGGCCTGTTGCGATCCATGTCGTAATTTGTAGAATTAACTATTATTGAAGGGCTCTAAGTAGGCCTCAAAGGTGAGATTGAAGCATGAAAACATTTTAGAGCAGTTGCAACTCCTGTAGCAGAAGCTTGGGGAGATGACTTGGTGGTATACGAGAGAAGCTACGATTATATGGCAGATATGATATACTGTATATGCTGACAACGGATAACAGTTATAAATGATGTGAAAAATTAGGGAAAGCTATGTAGTGAGTTCAATTTCTGTGCCATGTCAATCTGACAAAGTTTTATATTCAAAGAGTGAAATGAGGATGCAGACAAGCATAGTGATACTGTTGATTTGAATATGAAAAGTAAGGTACCGCAGAAATATAGAAAGGCATAATACTATGACAGGGGAGTAGATATGCGTTGAAGAGAAACTGGCACACAGTGAACTGACAACAGAGCAGGAAATGGACCAGAATCTGCAGAGAAGCAAAAACAGTGAATGAACACTGGTTAACAAGCAAGCTGAGTATACTGGTAGAGAATATCACAAAGAGTGTTCAAACCCAGCATATATAGAGATGAAATCAAGATAAGAAATGGCGGACTTGTGGGGTAGAGAACCTAAGAGAGAAGAATCATTGAACTGGTAAGTTTTGCTAATTGGGTTAACTGCTTGGTGCCAATGCATAATCAAGAGATGCATAGTTGTGACTACTATAGAAGGTCGTGACATTCAAGGTAATAAAGGAAAGAATTGCATCTTTCTATATTTTAGATTCTAGAGTGATGTTATGATATCAATAAAAATAGATTGAGTTAATAGGGTACTAAAAAGAAACAGTAACATGATAGATTGTATCGATCAGTGAGGATCATTCAGTGTTCATCATGAAGTTAAAATTGTACTCTAGACCCATGTATGTCTTATGTTGGTGTCATTCCATCATTAATCTACATTATTCGTTATTCGTTATAAACTTTCTGTACATATGCGCAGTTGAAACTTGAAACATCAAGACATTGGCTTTCTTAATTGGAGAGATCTTGTATCAATCTACATTTGTCACTATCCCTGGTATCAATGCATTGAAAGTTTCCTTAGGTTAGTGATGAATAGGTTAATAGTGAAAATTTAAGTTGTTAGATTTGACCTTGACCCCAAATTGCTGGAGCTATATAATGTTATATATATGAGTCTATGACCCCTAAAGCAGATCATGTAAGAATTACACAATTTGACCAAAAGTATCCAAGAGCTATACTTTGAAAATCCTCTGGAAAGCATAATTTAAATCTTTATCAGTCTTGTCTGCCTGTGGATCCTTCTCTTGCAAATTGACAGCAGTAGCATCTTTCTATGTAAAAAATTACAAATCTCACTGCGTGTGATAATCTTAATCAAACATGGTTTTATATAACATTATTACATGAGCAAACACCCATCTTTTAGAGATATATCCACTTAAAGTCTTAAAGTCAAGCTTCGATTGTACTCTAAATCCTCGTTTGTTAACTGAATGCAGAATATTCTGAAATGACCAAAATCTGCATTTTGAGTTATTATCTTAATTTAGATTTCCAAAAATCAAATCCCTTACATGACAATCTATGTCAATTATCATTTTGTAATACATGGTTACAATCTTACAACCCCTAACCTAAAGTGTTGCCCAAAATAACTTTCAAGAAACTCATGTTTAGGGTCAAATATGTGCCTTATACAGAAATTGTGCTTAAAAGGCTTGGTGTCTACTTATCAGCCTCTTCTCTTTAAATGACAGAAATTTGAGCTTTCCACCTTCAAAAAGCATCTAGATGGTTTCAGATTGCTTCATTCAAAAAATAGTCCGCAATCTGTGAGATTTATACCCACACATTCAGAAGAGCACTGTTATTTCACAAAGACCACAATTTCATATTGTAGCTTTGACATGATATTCTCATATTTAATTATCAAGTGGAATAATAATCCTTACACCCACTTCGTTAATCGTCTTCAAATGGATTTGTAATTTTATTATCATTCTCCAGGGTCTGATAACATGACCAAAGTTCAACACTGGCCTCATTCCATATCTCTTGCAGAATGCTGTCTCATCTGAAAGTACAAGGAGATTATTTAAAAGTTCAAATGCATTCCAATGACCATGTTTTGACCCCAAGAACATTCCATTTGTTATGGTGTACTTGACATTGCATCTCTCAGATTAAACCTGCTGCAGCAAGTTTACAACTCCTCTGTATATTTAATAAATTTGTCTTACTTGCAGGACGTACAGAGGATAATGAGAGGGAAGGAGGTGGTTGCCTTGCATGGTGTTGGCAACATTGCATAGGATTTGCCTAGGTCAGCAAGGTTCAAGATCTCCTGTCTCTTCCCACATCCCATGGGGCAGGTGAAAGAGGGGTGTCAACTCTTTTTGTGGGGGGCATAGCCACAAGGGGCCACAACTCCCACAATAAGTTGCGCCCCGATAGGTTGTGGGAGACTACGGGGTTCCACAACCCACAGCCCCCCATTCCACGGGATCTATGGTTTATTAGACAAATTTATTTTGTGCATATCTTTTATTTAGAACTTGTTTCTCTACTCTCCAAGCCCTCGTATGTGGGTGGCTACAGAGTAATGAAGTAGACTCTACCCCCCCTTACACATTTTTGTAAGAATAGCTATTGATTGAATGTGGTACGCTGGGTGAATGAATAACCAAATAAATGTACATAAAGAAGGGATCATAGTAAAACAACTATTCGATTCAAGGCTGTGCAATCTCTTTGCATCTAAAAACTAGAACTTGCATCAGAAAGGGTGCAAGGGTTACGCGGATAGAAAAGTATATGTAAATAAATAAACAAAATATAATATAAATAATTTCTATTATTTTAAAAAAAATTTACAATAGACTATAAAATTTTTCATATTAAACATTAATTTATTATTTTAAAATGTTCAATTCCAACTATTAACAATCTTTCTTTCTCACTGAAAGAGAATGGAATCTTTTGTATAAGTTTCTACGAGTAAGCTACATGTACATTTATGATTAAGTGCATGTGAAAAGAATCACTTAATAACAAGTAAATTTAGGAACTGTTTCTTAACAATAAGGTGTACATTTTTTTTCAAACCAGCAAGAAAAATGTGTAATATTTATTTTCCACGGAGGAACTATCCGGACTTCATTGATTGGTTGCCATATTGCCCCTCAATAGTAAGAATAGCTTTTCCTTTTTAAATAAAAACACTGACTTGGAAACAAGTTGCATTTTCGAAGAGAGGGAGGCCTCTTCAAAAAGGAATACCACAGAGACCAGCAGATGAAATTCTCATCTTTATCACTTAGATACCCTTTTTGGATCTTAAATATTCAAAGCTCAATGATGTCATGGACATTAAAATGGTTGTACTTTTAACTTTGTAAGAATGTAGTGACCTTCACCTGGTAGATTGCGTCTCTTACAACATTAGAGTGAGTTTACTCCCAATGTGTTGATGACAGGTGGAAGTCCACAAGGATGCATACAATGCGAATTAGCTTTGTACTGATGTTAAAGCGAATCTGTAAATTTGTGGCACAAGGTAGTATTTGACACTTACATTATTTGGAAATACAATCATATTAAGAAAACTCACAAAAACATGTCTATATTGAACAAGCGATACATGCATGTTAGCAGTGGGCATACATTGATACGTGTTTGCATGTGGTTACAACTAAAATGAAACTGATTCCATTCTTTAGAGAAATTAAAGATTCTCAAGCTAGTAATACCCATTTGGATTCCAGGTTTGCTATCTACTCTCTATTTCTGAAGCCATTCTCACGATTTCATGTAATATACAGAGCTAGGCATCTACATATGTGAGCAATTAGCACACTGTGAAACATGTTTGCAAGTGTTCTCTAAAAAAATGAAACTGGTTCCATACATAGAGAAATTAAAGATTCTCAAGCTAGCAATTTCTGTTTGGATTCCAGGTTTTACACCTAGCTCACTTTTGCTGAAGTTTGTTGTTATTTCATTTAATTGTAGAGCTAAGCATCTACTAATTTAAAAAATTCAAAATTTTGTAAGGAATTTGTTGGCCTTCTTCCACTGAACTCAATTGTGAGCCACCATCATAGAAGGATTGAAAGTGTTCCAACGACCTTGATTAACATAGAAATGGGTTGATTTCTAGCTGTCTGGAAATCATTATCTGTTGCTGCGGTAGGAAGCTAGCAAGATTTTGAATGATCTCCAGTCACGTGTGATCATTTGAAAATTGGAAAGCTCATCAGCAGAAAATAGAGAAGCCTGTGCTGAAAAGCATTAGTCTTCTTTAGTGGCTCACAAAAAGCACTCTAATCAACATGGAATGGGCATAACAAATTTTCTCACTTGAGAATGCAATCTGCAGCAAACATGGTAAGTAGTTGATGGCAAGATGAGGCACTCTGATGGTTCCAGATTGGACCATTATACTTTAATGTTCAAGAGCTGAAATTTTCAATTAGAAGCTGTTAATGGAAAGAGTTTGGCTGTCCACATCCAGCTTTGTATGTCTTTCTGTCATCTGTTACTGACAGATAATTTTTAGATCGAAGAGATTCTCTCAGGTAGATTTCTAGATGCCAAATTGATTAGTCCCATTCAACCTTTTATTGCTTGGTGAGCTTCTATTATTTTTCAATGTTCATTCTTATATTCTGCAATCCTGTAGACCATTTCTGGTTATTTCTTATACACAACACTTCATTTTCCTTGTGCATCCATAAGGAGTCATTCTAGAACTATGGGTTCTGTGTATGTTGTAATTCTTTCAATGAACCAATTTCTTTGCTTGTATTATATATATTCCATTCCTCTACAATTTTTGTTTCAACTTGCACTCATCTAAAATCCACTTTAATGTGCATGATCGCCTAAAAGGCTATTATGAGACAGTGCATAAAATTTAGGTTTTGTTCAAGCCATAGAGTGGATATTCTACATAATGTGGGGATGCAACCCTGAGTGTGAGGGACTTGTTATGTTTCTCAAAGAAATGGGTAGGTGTACCCACCTAGGAGAAAGCCAGAAAATGTCCTTGGCCTCGTCCTGCCTACAGAACAAAAGTATCCTTTCCATGTTGAGCCAGAGGATCACTGTGGGTGTAAAAAACAGACCCGGAAATCAAAACACAATAGAACAGCAGTAATAAACTGATAAAACAGGGCAAAACAATATTATATATCTAGCATGAATTTCATTACACTCAATCCAGATGCTATGTATTGAGCATGTGCTTTGTTTTAGCATGGAAAACAGGATTGTTTGCAACTTGTATAGCACTTTGATTATCACAATACAATGTAGTAGCTGAAACTCGGTGCAAAACCAAGCTCAAATAGAAGATTCTGAATCCAAACTGCTTCCTTGCCTATTTCTTTTACTGCTCTATATTCTGCTTCACTTGAAGACAATGAGGTAGTTGTTTGTTTTTTGCTGCTCCATGTAACTGGACCTGACCTAAGCTGAAAAATATAACCACCAGTAGATTTTCTGTCATCTATATCACCTTCCCAATTTGAATCGGTAAATCCAACCAAAGAAATTGAAGATTTATAGTCATAGAAGATGCCAAAGTGTATGATTCCACGAATGTATCATAAAATTCTCTTAGTAGCCAACCAATGACTTTCTTTAGGTGCTTGCATAAATCTAGATACTAGATTGACTGCAAAACAAATATCTGGTTTAGTATGAGTTGGATAAACCAAGCTACCAACAAGTTGTCTATATAAAGTGGCATCTACACTTTTGGAAGTACATTCTTTAGTAAGCTTGACTCCGTATTGAAATGGGGTAGGTGCTAGCTTGCATTCAAACATGTTAAATTTTTCCAAAAGGTCCAAAGCTTATTTTGGTTGTGAGATGAACAATCCATCATGTAATCTACAAACTTATAATCCAAGAAAATAGTTTAGTTCACCCAAATCACTCATATGGAATGCCCTTTTAAAAGCTGATTTTAAATCATTGATTAGCCCAATATTCAGTCCAGCAATGAGTAAAATCATCTACATAAATTGCAACAAGAAGAATATCGTTTTGAACTTTCTTCACATAAAGATTTGGATCTGACTTACACCTTTTAAATCCATGAAGCTGAAAATACTTGTCAATCTTCTCATTCCATGCTCGTGGTGCTTGTTTAAGACCATAAAGTGACTTCTTTAATCTGCAAACAAGATTAGGATGTTGTTGATTTACAAAACCTGTTGGTTGATCCATATATATTTCTTCATATAAATCTCCATTTAAGAAAACATTTTTGACATCCATTTGATGAACATGCCACCCAAGACTTGCAACCAAAGAAAGAATAATTCTAACTGTATTCATTTTGATGACACGAGCAAATGTTTCTTCATAGTCAACACCCTCTTTTTTATTGAACCCCTTAGCAACCAATCTAGCCTTGAATTTTACTATAGCGCCATCTAATTTAAATTTTGTTTTGTAAACCCATTTGCAACCAATAACATTCTTACTTTGGGGGCAAGGCACAAGTTCCTAAGTTTTATTCTCTAACAATGCATTATATTCCTCTTTCATGGCTTGCTCCCATTCTTTCTTCCCTCTAGCTTGCTCATATGAGGTTGGGTCATTTACTTGTAATACTTTGGCCATGAGAGCACTACCATTCCTTTCTTGGATCTTTGCAATATATTTCTTCAACACTCCTTGTCTTTTGTCTAGCTGAAAAGTCATCTTCTTCATCATCACTACTTATAGAAAATGGCTGATTACAAGTATTATTTGTTTCATTTTCAATAGTATTAGTAGTGCACACCTCATCCTCATCAATGTAGTCTTCATTTTTTTCAAAAATATTAGAAAAATGAGAGGCATTTGTTGTTGTAGAGTGAGAGGAAGTGGCTATAAGTTGTGAATGTTCATCAAACTTTACATCTCTACTAATAAAGACCTTGTTTGTTGTCAAATCATATAACCTGTAAGCCTTTGATTCTTCACTATAACCCATGAAAAAACACTTATGACTCTTTGGTTGTAACTTTTCCTTCTTTTCATTAGGAATGTGTGCCCAAGCAATACACCCAAATACTTTAAAATGTTAGAATATTAAATTCCTTATATTAATGGTCATATGTAATGTTTTGCTATAGTAGTCGGTTTTCTACTGTTGCTACAGTAGTCAGCTGTTAGACATTTAATGTCTACAATATTTTGTAACCTCTTTATATTGTAACCTTTTTTTTTTTTTCTATTTAATGTAATAATGTTTTTTACCATTTACATGGTATCAAAGCAGGTAGGGTTTCTGGGCGATTTTTAAAGTCTGTAATTCGTGAAAAAATTTCATGTGAGGCTTTTGTGACTTTTCATGAGTCATCAAAATCGGATTTTTGTCTCATTTTTTGTAAAAATCGTGTGCTTCTGGGCACAAATTTTCTCTCGCTAAGGGCGCGTGTTTCTTCTGAGCACATTTTTCTCCTTCTGAAAAACGTGAATTTGCAAATAGCGTGATTTTCATATGCGTTTTACGCATTTTTTTATTTCGCGTTTTTTTGTTTCGGGTCCGCGTCATTTGGTGGCATTTTTTCGCGTTTCTGGGCGCGATCTTTTGGTCGTGCGACTGTAGACCTTCTTTAGCGTGGGTTCCATTTCTTCCTGGGCGTTTTCTTTGTCTCTAACTGCGTTTTGGACGCGTTTCTGCCTTTCTCTCACTAGCGTGCGAACTTTCTGCATTTTGCAGAAGTTTCTGGTTGCTTTCAACAGTTTTTTTTATCATCTTCAGGTATCCATGGTCGCCTAAGGTTTTTTCAAAAATCGGCTAGGGTTTTGAGCAGTTTTCTAAGGTCAATTTTTTTTTTCGAGTACATATTTTTTGTGGGTTTTTTGAGATCTCAACTGGGTCGTTGTTACTTTGTTTTGGGTGTCTCGATTTTTCGTGCCTCGAAATTTATGCAACTAGGTGTTGACGAAATTTTTTGGGTTTTCAACATTCTTTTTTGGGTAATCTTCAGATCTTCAGGATTTCGTCATCAACGTGCCTTGAAATCTGTGCTAGGGTTTCATCTTTGAATTTGTGCATTTTTTATTTTCATTTTTCCTTCACCAGTTTGACCTCAGGGTATGTGATGGCATCTCTGACGAATATCATGCTCGAAAGCAGTCAGAAGTTCAACGGGAAGAATTGCAACACTTGGAAGCAGTGCATGATTACGATCTTCGAATATCGTTGCCTCGACTAGATCGTTTTGGGGAACTCGCCTCGTCCCACTGTGGTCGGAAAGGACTAGGACAAATGGGATGAATGCAATCGGGAAGCCGTCATCCTCATCAAACTCTCAGTCACAGATGAGCAGCTACCTCAGGTACCGTCTGGCAAAACTACTCTGAAAATCTGGGATCATCTGAAGGCTCTTCATGAAACCTCTGACAAGAGCAGAGCGTTCTTTCTCAAGAACATGCTCTTTTCCATCATGATGGATGAGAAAATGTCCTTACAGGAACATCTGACGAAGATTAAGGACATTCGTGATCAGTTGGAGGCGATTGGTCGAACAATGGAGGAAGAAGACATGGTCATCATTACTCTGAAGAGTCTCCTGCGTTCATATGAGCATTTCATTGAGACGTTGAATATCACCTCCACCAATGTTGATCTCAAATTTGAAGATCTTTGCAACAAGCTCTTGCAGCAGGATCGTTGGCGACAACAATTTGGCAGCAGTACCAGTTCCACCTCCACAGAGCAAGCATTATCTGCCAAATCTTCTGCTAAGAACAAAGGGAAGGCTCAATCTTCTCAGCCGAAAGGCTCTGGTTCTTCTCAGGACAAGAAGAAGAAGAACATTCAGTGCAATTATTGCCATAAATATGGTCACATCAAGGCTGATTGTCGAATTTGGATGACTTCTGAACAAAAGAAGCAGGGAGGGTCTCAACACAAGGCAAATGTCGCGGAGCACACTGAGCAGAAAGAGTTTGCATTCTATGCTTTTATGGCCAAGAGAACTGTAGATCTAGTACAATATTTTGCCTGGTATATTGATTTAGGGGCTTCTCGGCATTTTACTCATCGTCGAGATTGGTTCACCAAATATGAACCATTCATTGATTCAGTGATCTTTGGAGGCGGCGAAGAGTACACAATTGCCGGTAAGGGCAATGTTCAGATACACTCTGGAGGAAGAAATTTACTCTTTCTTGATGTCTACTATGTTCCAGGCATGTAACATAATCTTCTCTCTGTTAGCCAGATCATGAAGCATTCTCCCCAGTTGGATGTTATTTTCAGTTCGTGCACTTACAACATTGTTGATAAGGCAACACACACTATGATTGCTATGGGACTTGAGGATCATGGTCTGTATAGACTGGTTGATTCTGGTGATTCTCAGGAACACGCTTTGGCAGCCAGGAGTACTTCCATCAACAAACTTTGGCATCAGCGTTATGGGCACTTGAACATGCACTATCTCTCTCAACTGTCTCGGGAGGGTTTGGTTGTTGGTCTACCTGAGATCCAAACTCAAAATCATGGAGTTTGTAGAGCCTGTCAAGCTGGAAAGCAGCATTGGACACCTTGGACGGTGATTCTTGGCATGCCTCTAAGGTACTTCAATTGGTTCATGCTGATGTATGTGGACCAATGAACACTCCATTTGTTACTGGGTCTAGGTACTTTTTATTATTTGTTGATGATTTTAGTCGCAAAATGTGGGTGTACTTTTTGAAACATAAATCATATGTGTTCAGTACATTTCAGCAGTATAAGGCCTTAGTTGAGAAGGAATCAAGTTCTCACATTGTTACTCTAAGGTCAGATAATGGGGGGGAGTTTTGTTCAGCTAACTTCTCTTCTTTTTATGCTCAACATGGCATCAAACGGCAACTCACCACACCATACACCCCTCAATAGAATGGTGTCATTGAACGTAGGAATCACACCATTACTGAAATAGCTCGTTCTATGCTGGAGTACATAAATGTACCTAAGAAATACTGGGTTGAAGCAGTTTATACTGCAGTCTACCTCCTGAATTGGTCACCTACACAGGCCGTTAAGAAGATGACTCTAGAAGAAGCCTGGTCAAGACATAAGCCTAAAGTGGGCCATCTGAAAGTTTTTGGTTCTACCGCTCATGTATGGATTCCAGAAGCCAAGCATGCCAAGTTGGACTCCAAGAGCCAAAAACTTATGTTTACTGGTTATAGCGACAATCACAAGGCATACAGGTTGATTGATGTGGAGACAAATTGTCTCATATCCAGTCGTGATGTTGTGATTGATGAGACTATTGGTCCATTTGTTCCTACTACTAGCCCTAAGGATCATCCTATGAAGGTTCCTGATGATGGTGTTCTTCTTCCTCTTGGTTCTCCTGATGGGAGGGCTTTAGATCATTCTGACTCTGAAGATGAGGAGTCTACCGGTCATGATATAACAGCACCTGATGTTCCTCGGGATTCACATCCAGATGACTTTGTTCCAGAAATCCCAGGAGATGTTGTCTCTCGTCTTTCAGATGTTGGTACTTCTACTCGTCAGCCTAAGTGGTAGCTCAAGACTATTGGCGATTTTCATAATGATGAACTCGTTGAAGGTAGATCAGCTCGTAGAAAGAGCAAGCAGAAAAACACAGTCAATTATGCTCTTATGGCCAACATACACAACATCTATGAGCCTCAAACATATTCAAAGGCTAAAGGAATTCCAGAGTGGGAAAAGGCTATGCAGACAAAATACCATAGTCTTCTGAAGAATCACACTTGGGTTCTCTCTGATCTTCCTCCTGGGAAGAAACCTATCAGCCGCAAATGGGTTTATAAGGTCAAGTATCATGCAGATGGCATTTTGGATAAATACAAGGCCAGGTTAGTTGCTCGAGGATTCACATAGCGGGAGGGCATTGACTACGAGGAGACTTTTGCTCCTACTGCCAAGATGAGCACAATTCGTCTTCTTCTCACTATTGCAGCCCAATTCACATGGATAGTTCATCAAATGGATGTCAAGAGTGCCTTCCTCAACGGTGAGTTGCAGGAAGAGGTCTACATGACGCAGCCTCCTGGTTTCAAGGTTGTCAGAAAAGAACATCGGGTATGTAGGCTTGTGAAATCACTCTATGGACTGAAATAAGCTCCCCGTGCATGGTACATCAAGATTGATCAGTACTTGGTTGATCATTGTTTTCAGCATAGCCCTTCTGACACTAATCTATATGTCAAGCACTCTGGTGATGATGTTTTGTTTCTTGTTATCTATGTTGATGAATTGATCATTACTGGCAGTTCAACACATTTGATTGCCACAATCAAACAGGACTTGTGTCAGGCTTTTGACATGATAGATTTGGGGCTTCTCCATTATTGTTTGGGTATTGAGGTTTGGCAAACCGCTGGTGGCATCTTTATCTCTCAGTCTAAATACGCTCGGAGTTTGCATGACAAATTTCAGATGCAGGATTGCAAACCTGCCTCCACACCTATGGAGAAGGCGCTGAAGTTATCAGCCAACTCTGATTCATCTCCAATTGATGAAACGACATTCAGGCAACTAGTGGGCAGTCTCATCTACCTCACTACCACTAGACCTGACATCAATTTTGTAGTGAGCTACATTTCCCGCTTCATGACAGCTCCAAAAACTGATCATTGGCTTGCAGTGAAGCGAGTGTTGAGATATGTTAAGGGCACTTCAGATTATGGCATTCTGTATGGCAGATGCACAGATCCAAAGCTGATTGGTTATACCGATTCAGATTGGGCAGGTTCAGTGGATGACAGAAAATCTACTTTTGGATATGTATTCAGTTTGGGTATAGGTGTGGTAACATGGACCAGCAAGAAGCAAAAAACAGTGGCTCTTTCCTCGACTGAAGCAGAATATCGAGGAACCGTTAAAGCAGCATTTGAGGCAGTTTGGCTCCGCGGGATGCTTTCTGACATGCACATGTCACAAGCAGGACCTTCTCCCTTGTACATTGACAATCAAGGGGTGCTCAAATTGGCCAAAAATCCAGTCTTCCATGAACGTACCAAGCATGTCGAGCTTCATTGTCACTACATCCGCAAGTTGGTAGAAGATGGATCAGTTCAGCTGCAGTATGTTCCGATAGCGGATCAGACTGCAGATATTCTCACCAAGTCTCTGAGCCCAGATAAATTTATCAAATTCAGGGGGCAACTTGGTGTTTTTGACAAATTAACCATTAAGCGAGGGTGTTAGAATATTAAATTCCTTATATTAATGGTCATATGTAATTTTTTGCTACAGTAGTCGCTTTTCTATTGTTGCTACAGTAGTCGGCTATTAGACATTTAATGCCTATAGTATTTTGTAACCTATTTATATTTTAACCTTTTTTTTTGTTTAATGTAAGAATGTTTTTTACCATTTACATAAAATACCCAATGTGGAGCTTTCTACCACTCCAAGCTTCTTCAAGGGTGATATTTGTGAGGGCTTTGGTGGGGATTCTATTCACAATATATGCAGCACAAGAAACAACCAAACCCCAAAATTTATTATCCAAACTTTTAAAATGCAACATACAACGAGCCATTTCTAAAAGAGTTCTATTCATTCATTCAACCACCCCGTTTTGTTGAGGAGTACAAGGAATTGTTCTTTGCACCTTAATACCATAATTTTCAAAAAATGATTCAAATGCATAATTGCAATATTCACCCCTATTATCTGTCCTTAAGCATTTAATTCTTTTCCCGCTTTGATTTTCAACTAATGCCTTAAACTTTTGAAAAACTTCAAAAACTTCATTTTTCTTTTCAAGAAAATAAACCCATACTCTCTTGCTATAATCATCAATAAAAGTGAGAAGGTACTTGGCACCTGAAAGTGAAGGATAGCTTGGTTCACATAAATCATTATGAATTAGTTGTATTGGATGATTAGCTCTCCATGCTTTACCTGAATCAAAAGGATCTCAATGATGTTTCCCTAATACACATCCTTCACAAACATCTTCAGAAGCTGAATTTTTTGTTAATCCTCTAACCATATCCATTCTAATAATGTCTTGTAATTTTTTATAATTTATATATCCAAGTCTAGCATGCCAAAGTTTTGACATATAATCAGTCTAAGCAATAAAAGCATGAGAGAGTGTGTATTCATCATCAACAAACCCCACAAATTTAAATAGACTCTCTTCATGATCAACTCTACCAATAGCAATTATATTGTTTGTATCTTTTCTCTCTAACAATAACTTGATCAATAGTGACAACAAACTCATATCTAGCTTGAACTATTTTATATACTGAAATAAGATTCACCCCTAATCCTTCAACCAGTAAAACATTTTTCAAAGACCCATTTGTTACATTAACAGTCCCTATTCCTAAAACTGGAAGTTTCATTTTATTGCCATTAGTAATTTCTTGATTTGAATTCTTCCTTTCATAAAAATCAATAAACTAAGATCTATCCTTAGTCATGTGAGATGATGCCTTTGAATCTAAAATCCATTCTTTACTAGAATTTGAAGCAAAGTATCCCCCTTGAACACTAGATTTACTTTTGGGTGTAGCAATTACCTCCTCATTTGATTTCTCTTGCCTTTGTAGGGAGATGGCTACAAAACTATGTCTATCCTTCTTTCCATCCTTAAACCTTTCTTGCTTGGGCTTGTATTGCTGCCTTTCATTGTCCCTCTTCTTCAAACGAAATTTATCCATGTGACTCTCACCTCTACAATACCTGCAAATAATGGGTTTTCTTTCAACTTGCTTTTCCGCACCATTATTTCTAGAAAAATGGTTAGAACCTTCATTATTTCGAAATTTATATTTCTTTTCTAATTCTTTTTTCCATCATTTCTAGAAAATTTACTTTTAGCTGCATATGCATGATTCTTCTTAATATATCCTTCTTTAAGAAGCTTGTGAGAGTTGTTGTAGGTGTGTGAGGAATCTTGAGTAGCAAGAGAGAGATCTTTAAGCTATGAAGAAAGTGAGTCGTGAAAAAAAATTGCAGCAGACAAGATGGGTTGGGTCTTGAGGAGACCCGTGCAGATACTATTTTGAGAGCAATATTGGGATAAAGTGGAGGATGAGATGATTGAAAAGATGAGACAGATAGTTTGTGAAGAAGTAGGAAAGATTGAGGCAAAGCTCAAGAAGTTAGAAAAGAGTGTTGGAAAAGTGAGAGAAAAGTGGTAAAGAAGAGTGAGGACCGTAGCCCAAGATGGAAAGAGGAAGATTTAGTCCCTATCGAAGAAGTTGTAGCAAAGACATGCCATGATGAAGGCTTGACAAGAGAAGAAGAAAGGAATGAAGCGAGCAGTGAAGAGGTCACAACGAAGGGTGAAGGTGAAGTAGATTTGTTTGCACAATTGTTGGAAATTGAGGAAGATTGGACGTTGAAGCTTGATGTTGCAGTGAAGTGTGAAAAACTAAAAGTTGTAGTTGATGATGATACGAGAGATGTCATAGCGAAGGGTGATGTTGCAGACGAGAAAAAGGATAAGGTAAATAGTATTCTATTTTGTGATAAGAAATTGACATTAAATTAGTATGTCATTGAGGGAAAGAGAGAGAATATAGTTGCAATTTCAGATTTAAATGTAGATGCTATATATTTGCTAGTAGAGTTGGTTGAAGATGTTGTAGGATTTTGGTGGAGGTGGACGGTTAGAGGTGGGTTTGAACCCATAGAAGAGGAGGGAAGTGTGAAAAGCATTTGGTGGAGAAGGTTGGGCTATGGTGGCATGAGTCCACGAGGAGGAGAAGGAAGATAATGCAATGTGGTTGGAGGGAGATGGTGTGTGTTTCGAAGAAGTGTTGGAAAAAGAGGAAGAAGACATAACTTTGACACTTTGGATAGTGATGGAGTTCGCTATAGGTTGCACTCAACCTGAAAGAGTAGTTCGACTACTCAACTCCACCATTGTGAGCCTATGCTCACAATCTTTCTACCTGATGTGTCTGATGCAGAGCATCTTGGGTGAACAAGCTATCCACATCACCCAAAAACATTTTCAAATTTGGTTTTCAGTTTTCTTTTGTTTTGGTGGTCATTGGCATCTCTCGGCATCACAAAACTTCAAAGTTAGTAAATAATTACAAGAATCAAACTTTCGCCAATTTGTAGTTTCGACACTCCGTAAGTAGTTTTGTGAATATTTATTCCCAAAAATATGTAAGAGCTAGAGTAGAATCCTTTTGCAGGGGTATTCTTGGAGGTACCATGTCAAATGTGAAAAATTAATCAAAAGTATATCTTGTTGTTTGGGAGAAATTAGTGTTTTTAATATCAAAAGTGTGTTGCTAGTTTGAGAAAAATTTAAATTTTCAAAATTTATGAGGGCTGGAGCGAAATCCTTTTGGAGAGGACTTGAGGGGGTCATAACACATGTTTGAGCAATTTTTTGGGTAAAACAGAGCACTTTGCATTTTTTCGCCTACCGACACTCAATTCTATCAATTTACATAATTAGTCTTTTTCGAATTGATTTTAAGAGGGCAATGGTTGTTGATTTATTAGCAAAAAAAATAAGAAATAAAATATTTAAATTCACTAATAAATAGAGGGTGTTGAAGAGGCATCTTGCAAGTTGGAATTAATTTAAAATTACAGATTTATTATTGTACAAGTCCAAGAAATTGCAGAGACTTGGAAAGTGAAGGGGCAACATGAAAAAGGAGAGATAGAGGCTGCTATGTATGAAGAAGTTTTGAGTTTTAAATTAAAAATTAATGTGTAGCAGTTAAAAAAGGAGAGGTGTGCAATATGTGGATGATATGAATTCAAAATTACAGCTGCAATTAAGAAGAGGCCATGCCATTTTGAAGACAAATAAAGCTACAGGTTGAACAAAAATGTGTGTAGAGATAAGAGGCAACATGAGGCAGCGTGGTGAGTGTGTATTGTGAAGGATAAGAGAGCAGATCGAATGGCATGAGAGGCCATTGAATGCCAAGAGAGCATTTTGTATTGTAGATGTATTTGAAATTGAATTGAATTAATAAAGTCTATGTTTGTTGCAATCTTTATTTATTTGAATGTTGAATTTAGGTAGAGTTTACTTGTGAAAATTATTTTTTGTTTGAGTTGGTTGGCAGAGGGGAGTACCCTCTTGCATCACATGTACCATAATTCAAACTTCTGAGACACAGGTTCTTCTACTATCCTCATGCTTATGTACACCTTTACAGGCCGTCTCAAAGAGGCACAGTTCTTTAATCTTGGTACCCTTAACCAGGAGTCCATTAAACAACCTAAACCTCATCTTACCAAGATGGTGCTCGCACAAAGAATATCCCACAAGAGTTCACCCAGGTCACTTCCTTTTTTTTTGCACTAAAATTGAATGTCGTCTTTATCATTGGCAACCATTGGTTGTTTTTTGTCTCGTTGGATGATTTCCTTCTCACTAAAGTGGAATCATATTTGGTGGACTGCAGAACTCTACTTTGTTTCCTCTTTATGCCCTTCATCATCGACACTAACGACTTTTCCAACACACCCAATTTTGGCACACCCCCTTTGCCTTTGACCACCACTTCTCACTCTACCCTGCTTAACTTCTCTCCCGTCATACATGCCCCTCCAATTATTCATGCACATATTTTGGAATAAGTTGTAAATAGTGAAGACGTAGAAGTAATGAACTAGGATTACAGTGGAGTAGGCTAAGATAAATACCTTCATTTATAAGGAGTCACATTTTATCCTCTTGAATTTTGTAGAAACAAGTTCACGATTAGGTGTCGAAAAAATGGTCTGCTTTTATTGAATTGGAAAAAGAAGAAGAAATAGGGGCACCTTAAAATCCCATTGGATCTATAGTAGGGTTTCTCGCCTTCCTTTCCTACCTACACAAAACAATACAACCCCAAAGCCTTGATGAGTGCTACGAAAGAGGGACACAAAATCATGAATTGGTACTACACTATTGATATTCCCAAATACTCATTCCATTGTCCAGCAACTTGGCGACAAATGTTCCTACTTTCGTAACTGATTCGAAAGAAGACACGAATAGAATTGCCTAATATGATAATAACCCTTCTAAATCTGCTTACATAGGTGCTAAGCTCATCCAATCTTAGCATTTCAGGCTTTTTTGCACAAGAATACCAATTTATAGTTTCTTGCCACCCTATAGAAGGGAGACCGGTGCCCTCATTCTGCATTGTTGTTCCTAATAAAATTGCTATGGCTGAGGAAGAGACTGCGCCTTTACCTCCTCCACAATCTGTCTCAGCCACCAAAACAATACATATATAACTACTTATCTAACAAAGAAATGTAACTATCTCCACACCAATCAATTCTCAATGTCTAAACCGTATACTAAACAGAATGCTCAACCGAACCGTAACCCAACATCGACATGACCGCTACCGCCACGTCCAACTATGCATCCAACATGTTGGTGTTATCGGCAAACAACTTCAAAAAATGGTTTAATGGGAGTGGTTACCAGCGTGAGACAGGTTTTAGCTCAAACTGTATTCACAAAATATATAGTCTATTGGCTAAAAATATCTTCTATATAATTAAAATATAAAATACAGGTAAATTTACACACAAATCTCTCCCTTCTACACATATATAAAGGTATACAATATATATATTTTTAAGCCAAAATACAAACTAAGCCAAACCGATATATATATATGTTTGGTGTTTTGATATTTACTTGTACATATATGTTCTTCCTTCTTTACTATAATAGTACTAATGAAACATATTTATTATTTAGGACAGTAGCAAGTTATTATTTATTCATTTCATCTCATGTAGAATCCTATTTGAAACAACATAAACCATACATTTATTCTACAATATTTTAATGCAGGAAATTGTGACATGCTGATACTATATTTACAAAGAAAGAACGTGAATCACCATCCTTAAGTATTTCCTTGCTAGAATAGATGAAGATACAATACAAACATTATTCTAAATAGAAAATGTAGCCCATCTTAAGGGTGTAGTAACCTCTTAAGGAGAATCACATGGAAAGATGGATACAAGATGAGATTTAAAACATGTAATTGTCTAGATAAAGGAAATTTAATCATAGAAGTTATTTTAAATCCACCTTCACATGTATTATAATAGAAAAATATCTAAAATTTAATTTATTAGATCTTTAATAATAAGAAACATTTATACACATATACATGTAGAATGTTTCAACACTTTTTCACAAGTCTCACATTTGTTTCACAAACAATCTTTTACATTTAACTAACATATCCAACAATTTTCCTTAAATAAAATAAGTGAACTTCTCGACATCAAAAGCTGCCCCAACCTACACATGGACACAAGACCAACTTCTCCATGGGCCAATAGTGGTGCTCACCATCAAACCATTGACTTAAAAAAAGATTGATAAATAATAATAATAAATATTTTAGTAAAAATTATAATCGAAAAGGTTTAATCAAAATTAATCATTTAATCTTAATTTTAAAAATTAAAAATTAAAATTTATATCTTGTCATTATATTACATATTTATATTTTAATTTTTTATAATATATTAAATAATTATTATAAATGTGTCCATCAAACTAAAAATATAGGCATGCAACTATTAAGTTAGAATATAGGTATGCAAATATGCAATATCTTAGAATTTACTTTATAATGATCAATATATAATTTACATAATTTTAAATTTTATTTTATATTATTTTACTATGAATAAAATAATAAATTATTATACTTGTAAATAAAATAATAAATGATGTACTTCACTAAATAAAAGTATAATAAAATTGGCATTTAATGTTTTATAAGTTAAATTATTAAAAATAATAATTATAATTGATGTTTACATAAACTTAATATAATAGATTATAATAAAATATATTATTTACATAATTTTAATAATAATGAACATTAATGTGTCATTTCAATTGATTATGTAACTTTTTTAATAATAGATTAACATGATGTTGATAGGTGGGTTTACTATTGCATCTGTTGCATTTGCTTTCAAATAGTCGCTCCACCAATGAAATTGTAGTGTTACAAATATTATTCTTTTTCCTATAGTTGAGATTTAAGCACATATTTTTTGTGCTTGAAAATTACGGTTTATCTTTTTTTCTATTGGTTGAAGTAGGTTGATTTTTCATTTTCATTTAATTAAATTAGGAAAATATGGGGACATTATACATTGTGGCAAATATTTGAACATTATACATAGTGACAAATATTTAATCGGGGGAGGCAAATAGCATGAGTTTTGGCAGCGGGCTGGTGGGTACTGAAGTAGTGAATGCATATTTAATGCATTAAATGCAAGCTTTGTGAAATGTGTTGGACAATTGATGGGTACACAAGCAGTGAATGCATAGTTAATTCATGAAATTTTAGGTGTGTGCTGGGTTTTATTTATGCTTATTCTCATTTGTTTATTGTTTGTTGAGAAGCTTTGTGTTTTTAGCTCTAGTCTGTCGTTTTCGACGTTTGTTATTTTGGGGAGCGCTTGAATGGGGGAGGAGTCGTCAGAACGGTGTAGTACTGGTGAGTGGCTCATCTGTTGTTTGTGATACTTAAAAACTAGAAGTATTGGTTGTTGTTACAAGAAAAGTTGAATGGTTTGAGCAAGGTCTTGTCGACTGTGGAGGCTTTGAAAGTATTAACTGTGTTAATTGCTCGAGCAACCAATAATCTATTAACAAAGCTTGCAACATTTGTATCTAATGTTTGAATTTCTGCAAAAAATTATCATGCTGGTTTATTTTTTTGACAATTTTATCATGTGCTTTTGTGTTTCATGTTTATGAACAATGTATTGTATGTGATGGAGTGTGCTCATTTGTCTAATTTGTTCGTGAAATATGAACCAATCCTCACAATTGGAGATGGAGGCAAAGATCTATACGACTGTAAACATACTTTGTCGTTGAACAAGGAACTAGAAGGTCAGATTCTTGTATCATTCTCCTCCTTTGTTTGCAATGAATTTAGTGAACAATAAAGGAGAAGCCTGATTCAAGAATCTGACTTACCGAATAGACAGATGAGCATAGTGAATGATATGCCATGTAATTCATAAACATGAAACTATTTTTTTCCCAAAAGAAGATTACTATTGCAATCATTGAATTCGCTTTTGAAATAGTTGCTTGGCTAGTCAAATTGTATTGTTTAAAATATTTTTTGTCTTTTTTCTATAGTTGGTATTTAAGGACATATTTCTGATGTTTGAAAATTATGTTTTATGTCTTTTTCTATTGGTTGGAGTAGGTCTATTATTGACTACCGTTTAAGTAAATTAGGAAAATAGGGGGACAATATGTATCCTGAAAAATATTTAATCAGTGGATGCAAATTGTGGGAGCTTTGGCGACAGGCTGATGGGCACTGAAGTAATGAATGCATGTTTAATTCATTAAATGAATTTTTTGCGAGATAGAGCTGGTGGGTATGGAAGCAGTGAATGCATAGTTAATTCATGAAATCCTAGTCATGTGTTGGGTTTTATTTGTGCTAATAGCTAGTGGGTATAGAGGTTGTGAATGCATAGTTAATTCATGAAATGCCAGGCAAGTGCTAGGTTTTATTTGTGCTTATTCTAGTTTGCTTATTGTTTGTTGAGAAGCTTGTGTGTTTTTAACTCTGTGTTGCCATCTTTGATGTTAGTTATTCTTGATAGATTTGAGCAAGTGAATACTTTGAGTAAGGTCTTGTCGACTGTGGAGGCATTCAATGCATTGACTATGTATTCATTGCTTGAGTGGCTAATAGTCTATCAACAAAGCTTGCAAAATTTGTACTTGATGTTTGAATGTTTGCAAAAAATTATTGCACTGGTATATTTTTCCCTAAATTTTGTCATGCGCCCCTAGTATTGATTTTCTTGTAAGAAAAATAGCAAAGTAGAAGTACATGACAAATTTTGTAGATATTTGTAATGCATCGTAAAGCAGTGAATGCATAGTCAATGCATTAAATACTATGTCAATACTAGCACAATTGTTGTATTTGTCTTTGATATAGTGAACTAGTGAGACAAACTCAATAATCTAAATATATGTAATTTTGTTTCTAGAGTGAGTTTTGCTTGTGCAATTTTCCCAGTAAAACAATGTTTTCAAAGCCTAGGGTTAGATTGCTAAATAGGTGTAAATGGTAAGGGTGGTGTATGCTTGGACGTTTTGCATACATGGTGCATGTGAACTAATTGCATGAATGATAAGAGTGGTGGGGTTGTTACGTGTAGACGTGTGAGAACGTTCACTTGAAATAAATTTGTGGCTAGGTTGATGCATTGGGCTATGATCTGCAAATTCTGTGAAGAATACTTTGTAAATTGATTGGTATGGCTCAGTAGACTTTGTAGTCTGCAAGTGCTTCTAATTTAAGCAGGACATAGACAACTCTATCAACGCAACTGTATTCATTGTACAAAATCACTTAAGTGGCTGCCCTTGTTTTCATATCGGTGTTTGTGTCCTGTTGTGACTAGAAGTATTGTGTGTTGTAATATGGCCTAATTGTACAAATGTATATAGTAGATGGCATATGCTATGTAACCAAGTTACATGAAACATTTGAAGCTAAGGAGCAGGTTACTATTGTGATGGTTTCATTTGCAATTCAGAGATAGTAAACATTTTATATTTTTTCCTATTGTTTGGAGCAGGTCTATTATTCATTTTTGTTAAACTAAATTAGGAAAATAGGAGAACATTATATATTTTGCAAATATTTAATCGCTGGATGAAAATTATGCTAGCTTTAGCGGCAGGGTGGTGTATACTGAAGCAATCAATACATGTTTAATGCATTAAATGGTATGACTAGTAGGTTAGAAACAATAGTCTGTTAGATGCAAATTGTACGAGATTTGTAGGTGGGCTTGTGGGTGTGTAAGCTACGAATGCATGGAATTCTAGGGAAGCGATCAGTTTTATTTTTGCTAATTTTGGTTTGTTTCTTGTTTGTTGAGAAACTTGTGTGTTTTTAGCTCTGGATTCCCTTGTTTCATGTTTGCGAAGTCTGTGAGGCCCTTGAATGGTGGAGGAGCTATGGAGTTTTGTTTAAGTGATTTTCCCAATAGCTTAGTTTTTTGTGGCTAAATCAATAAGCATTAGCATTCACTTTGTAACAAAAGATAGGAAATGCATTAAACATTCTGAGAAAAGGAATGACATCAATAAATGCGTTAAGAAACATGTTCTTCCAATGTGTCTAAGAATTATGTATTAGAAGAGTTGTGAACAATGAAGGAGAACATTGGTTAAAGAGTTTGATTTTCCAAATAGACAAGTGGGCATAGTGGATGATATGCCATGTAATTCATAAACATGAAATTATTTTTTGCTCAAAAGCATGTTACTTTTGCAATTAGGAATATGCATAATTGCAATTAGGAATATGCATAATTGCAATCATGGGATATGCAATTCATTGGTTAAATATTTGTCAAAAATTTTAATGCCCTCAGTGCTGGTTTTTGCTTATTGTCGTTTATTTATTGTTTGTTGAGAAACTTGTGTGGCTTTAGCTTTGGGTTGTTTTCTTCGATGTTTGCTATTCTCTGCAGCACTTGAATGGGGGAGGAGCCGTAAGAGTGGTGTACTACTGGTGAGCGGCTGATATGTTTATTCATGATACTTGATAACTAGAAGTATTGCTCGTTGTTACAATGAAAAATAAATGGTTCATTGCTTTTGTGCTAACAAGCTCTTTGTCAAGGGTTGTGCAATTTGCATTTGGCAATTAAATATTTGCCAAAATATATAATGTCCTATTTTTCTAATTTACATAAACAAAAATGAATAATAGACCTATTGGAATTTAATGCAATAGTTGTAGATTGATTGATAGGAGTGTCATTTCCAATGCACATCATACAATTGCAATAGTGACATGTTTTGCTCTCAACAATAACTTGCCTTTGAGAAAAATTCCATGCACATGAAGTGCATGATGGTAGTAAATCTCACACAATTTGTATTCAATTCTTATTGTTAGCATTTACATTTGTAGTACTTGCTTGGTCAATGAAATTTGATTGTTTTGCAGAAGTTCTACTATTCATTTTAGTTTCAATAAATTAGGAGAATAAGGGAACATTATATACTTAGGATTTATGGACATATTTTTCATTTTTGAAAACCATTATTTATCTCTTTTTCTATTGGTATAGCTAGACTGGAGTTCTAAATATTAATTAATTTATTTTCAAGTATTTATCCACTTGCATCATTGAAAAGTCCCACCAAAAAACAAGCTTCTCAACAAACAATAAATGAACAAGAATAAGCAGAAACCAGTACTCGCCTCATATTTCATGAATTAACTTTGTGAAGTTTGCATTTAATGCATTAAACATGCATTCATTGCTTCAATACCCACTAGCCTACCGCCAAAACTCTCACAATTTGCATCCCCCGAATAAATATTTGCCAAAATGTATAATGCCCCCTATTTTCCTAATTTACTTGAACGAAAATAGAAAATTGACCTAGTCCAACCAATAGAAAAAGAGATAAACCATAATTTTCAAGTACAAAAAATATGTGCTAAACTTCTCAACAAATAATAAACAAACAAGAATAATCAGAAACCAACACTTGCTTCATATTTCATGAATAAACTATGCGAATTTTGCATTTAATGCATTGAACATGCATTCATTGCTTCAGTTCCCACTAACCCGTTGCCAAAACTAGCACAATTTGCAAACACAGATTAAGTATTTGCCACAATGTATAATGTCCCTCTATTTTTGTAATTTATTTAAACGAAAATGAAAAATCAACCTACTGCAACCAATAGAAAAAGTGCCTTGAGAAACATAATATGTTGAGGCTTGTGGTATGGAGCAATCTCAATACCTTCTAGTGTGTCAATGGTGAACAAGTGTAAATGGGAATGCTTGTCTATGCTTTGTTGTGCTACATACCTTGTGGATGTCAAGTGAGTGCATGGGTAGTGAGAATGGCAAGGGTGTTACATGTGAACGTGTGAGAATATAGACTTGGAACAAATTTTCCCCTTGATTGATGCATTAGAATATTAGTTTGTTGTTGCTACATAAAGCAATATTGTTTTAGATCTTGTTCATTGTGGAGCCTTACAATGCATTAATTGTGGCTTGATTGCTTTCATAGACAATAGCCTAGTAGGAAAGCTTGTAAAATTTGGATTTAATGACTAGATGTTTGTAAAAATCCATTACGTTGTTCTATTTGGCTTATTTGCTTAAAGGAAAATGAATGATAGATCTACTTGAAAGAAAAGAGAAAGATATAAATGATAATTTTCAAACAAAAAGAATGTTCTCAAGTGTTGTCTACATAAATAAAAGCATAAATTTTTAGATTATAGAATTTGATTCATTAGCAAGGTTTGTGTATCAAGTGCAATGAGAAAATATTCAATGATAAAGCTCATATAGTTTGGATTTAATTCTTAAACATTTGGCATGAAACTATTTTTTGCTGGTAAGCATGTTACTTTTGCAAACATAAATATGCATAATTGTAATCATGGGATATGCAATTCATTGGTTAAATATTTGTGAAAATCTATAATGTCTTTCTAGTGTCATAATTTTGTTAAACAAAAATACATTTTAAACAATACATTTTGATTCAACAAGCAACTATCTTAGAAGTGAATTCAACAATTGCAATAGTAACTTGTTGCAATTGTATTCATTCTACAAAGTCACTTGAGTGGCAGCCCTTGTCCTGGTATCAATATTTTTGTCCTACTGCAACTACAAGCATTTTTTACTATTATAAAGCCTAATTGTACAGTTGGCTATAGTAGATGACATATGACATGGAGCAGTTGAAACCAATTATCAGGTTACTATTGTAATAGTTCCATTTGCAATGAAGAGATAATAAACAATTTATCTCTTTTCCTATTCGTTGGAGTAGGCCTATTATTCATTTTTGTTAAAGTAAACTAGGAATTGAGGAGGACACTAGACATTAAATACAAATCCTGCAAGCTTTGGCAGTAGGCTGATAGCTACCTAAGCAATGAACACATGGGTAATGCATTGAATGCCTCCATATTCAATAAAACCTTGCTCAAGGTATTCAGTTTTTCCTATCTCAATTGTCATTTGTTGCAATTCTTCTATTGGTTGGAGTGGGCCTATTGTTCATTTTTGCTAAAGTAAATTAGAAAAATAGGACACTATATATTTTGCAAATATTTAACCACTAAATGCAAATTGTGCCATCCTGACAGTGGTAATAGATACTCAAACAGTCAATACATGTTTAATGCATTGAATGGTATGACAAGTGGATTAGAAATAGTGGTCTATTCAATTCAAATAACATAGGTAATGCATTAAAAAAATTTAGAATATAGACAACAACAACAAGCATGTTAAGCAACATGATATGCTAGTATTAGTGATAGAGACCAATCCCAATATCCTATAATTCGTTGTTACTAGATAGAGAAATACTCTTTTAGATCTTTGACCAAGGTCTTCTTCCTTGTACAAGCATATAATGCATTAACTGTGAATTCATTGCTTGGATAGGCATTAGCCTGCTAGCAAAATATTTTAAATAATATAATTTCATTGGAAAAGCAACTATTTCGAAAGTGAATTAAATAATTGTAATAGGAACTTGCTGCAATTGTGTTCATTATACAAAGTCACTTAAATGGCTGCCCTTGTCCTGATATCAATACTTCTGTCCTAGTGCAACTAGAAATATTATTTGCTATTATAAGGTCTAATTGTACATATAGGTACAGTAGATAACAAATGACATGAAACAGTTGAATCCAAGCAGCAAATTACAATTGCAATGGTTTCATTTGTGATCGAGAGATAATAAACAATTATTCTTCTTTTCTATTGCTTCGAGTAGGCCTATTATTCATTTTTGTTAAAGAAAATTGTGAAAATAAGACATTATATATTTTGCAAATATTTAATGTCTGAATGCAAATTGTCCCACCTTTGGTAGCAAGATGGTAGATGTTGAACTAGTCAATGCATGTTTAATGCATTAAATGGTATGAATGATAGATCACAAACAATAGTCAATTGTTTGTCAATTGTGCAAGGTAATATGTTGTCCATAAACATGAAACACAGAAGCACATGTTAAAATTTGCAACAAAAAAAAGAGACCAACGCAATAATTTTTTGTAAGCATCTAGACATCAAATGCAAATTTTTCAAGCTTTGCTAATAGGCTCATGGCTATTGAGCCAATGAATACATAGTCAATGCATTGAATGCCTCCACAGTCAACAAGACCTTGCTCAAAGAATTCACATTTTCCTATGGCAATTCTCGTTTGCTACAATAGTTATTTACTCCTTGGCTTTAACTGTTCCACATTCATGGGTTACATAGCATATGCCATCTACTATACCCACTTGTCCCCCTAGCCCTTGTAATAGAAACTAGTGTTTCTAGCTAACAAGCATCATAAACAAACAGATAAATTGCTCCCCAATAGTCAATTGTTTGTAGAATTACAAACATGGAAAGCTAAAAACACGAAAGCTTTTCAACAAACAATAAACAAATGAGAATTAGCACAAATAAAATGGAGCACTCACCTGAGATTTTATGAATTAACTATGCATTTACTACTTGTGTACCCACTAGCTATCCAACACATCTCACACAATTTGCATTCAATGGATTAAACATGCATTCGTGCTATTTCATGATTAAATATTTTCCAAAATATATAATGTACCCTTATTTTGCTAATTTACTTAAATGAAAGTGAATAATAGACCTACTCCAACGAATAGAAAAAGTAATAAAACATAATTTTCAAACATCGAAAATATGTCCTTAAATTCCAATAATAGGAAAAACACAAAAAAATTGCAAACAATACAATTTGATTGACCAAGCAACTATTTCAAAAGCGAATTCAATAATGAGCGTTTAATCTTCTAGTGTTCCCCATTTTGTTATAACAAGTCTTTGAATAATGTGTCTTCTTCCCCCACTATTTCACTACTCTTTTGAAAAGTTTAAGAACATCAAGAAACTATTTGAAAAGAAAATCAACAAATGCAATTCTAAACTTGCCTATCGACATAAATCTATAATGTCTTCCTAGTGTCATAATTTTGTTAAACGAAAATAAAAAATAGACCTAGTGCACTTATGATACAATTGCTGCTATAGTGCCAAGGAGTCCACTGGCAAAGTTCATGCAATTTGCATCAATGATTAAATATTTGCCAAGATATATAATGTCCTATTTTCCTAATTTACTTAAACAAAAATGGATAGTAGACTTGCTTCAACCAATAGTAAAAGAAATAGATCATGGTTTTCAAACATGAGAAATATGTCCATGGATCCCAAGTATATAATGTTCCCGTGTTTTTCGAATTTTCTAAACTAGAATTATTAATAGACCTGCTACAAAACAATGAAACTCGATTGGCCAAGTGAGTATTACAATTGCAAATGAGATAATTAAAATGCATTGAGCCAATTTTTAGTGACAAAGCTTACACAATTTGGATTTAATTCTTTAATATTTGGAAAAATTTATTGTGCGTTGTTGTGTTTCATGTTTATGAATAGCATGTTCTATGTCATGGACTGTGCTCATTTGTCTGAATTGTACCTATAATAGAAACCATTGCTTGCAATTGAAGTGGAGGACAAAGATCTATATCAGTGTAATTAAACTTGGTTCTTCAACAATAAGCTGCAAGGTCAGATTCTTGTATCATTCTCCCATTTTGTTTGCAATGAAATTTAATTCTTCCAATGTGTCTGACAATTGTGTATTGGAAGAGTTGTGAACAATAAAGGAGAAGGTTGGTTCAAGAATCTGACTTTCCAAAGAGACAAATGGGCATAGTGTATGACATGCCATGTAATTCATAAACATGAAACTTTTTCTTGCTCTATAGTAAGTTGCTTTTGCAATAAGAGATATGCATAATTGCAATTGTGGGGTTTGCAATTCATTTGTTAAATATTTCCTAAAATTTATACTGTCTTATTACTCTTCTATTTTCTTTAAATGAATATCAATAATAGACCTAGTGCATTCCTTGTGCAATTTGTATCCAACGATTAAATATTTGTGAAAATATATAGTGTCCTATTCTCCTAAATTACTTAGAAAAAAATGAATAGTAGACCTACTGCAAGGCAATTAAATATGATTGGGAAAGTATGTATTCCAATTGCAAATGAAAAAATTAAGAATTGAATGCACATTGTGTCAGCTTTACTATTGTCATGCACTTGATGCACTTGGCATTTTGGTCAAAGGAAAGTTACTATTGCAATCAAGGCAGGCTGCTATTGCAATTGCAAAATGTGCATTGGATATGCTATGATTGTTGATCAATCTATAGCTCTTGCATTAAATGTGTCCATGGTTGGCAAGACATTGTCCAAAGTATACAGTTTTCCCCTTTGTAACTCTTATTTGTTTACTATGCTTGTAGGATTCCAAAGGAAACAATTGCATATGTAACCTATTTCTCAATTTCACAAAGAAACGAGAATAAGCACAAAAAAAAGCAAGCACATGCCTGACATTTAATGAATTGACTATGCATTCATTGCTTGTGTACCGCGTAGGCTTCCAACACATCTTGCACAATTTTCATTTAATGCATTGAACATGCATTGAACATAACATTTATAAAATATACAAGACATATAAAATACACATGACATATAAAATATAAATATTAGTAATAAGTTAAAAATTGAAAACTATTTTATGTTTTTTAATACCATATTATTATGTTCGATTAATGGTAATATTTTTGAATATTTTAACCATGACTATTTTTTTTATATCTCTAAATTAAATTCATTTAGTTAAATAAACAAATTATAAATAATTTTATTTACTGTGAATTTAGAAAAGAACATATGCTAATGGAAAATAAGCCACAAAAAGTAAAGTTCATAGGAATAATAACTTTATAGCTAAAGTGAAGGTTTAAATATTAATTAATTGTTTTGCAAATATTAATCCACTTTCATCATTGAGAAGCACTGCCAAAAACAATACGTTGAGGCTAGTGGTATGAATCAATCCCAATACCTCGTAATGTGTAAATGGTGAATAGGTGTAAACAAGAATGCTTCTCTATGCATCAGTGCATTGTGTAGCTTCCAAACATCGACTGAGTGCATAGATAGTAAGAATAGAAAGGGTGTTACATGTAAACGTGTGAGAATATAGACTGGAAACAAATTTGTCCTTTGATTAATGCATAAGGATATGGCCTATAAATTCTGAGAGAAACATTGAGGCAAAGAGAAATGTTTTATTGTTTAGAAGGCATAGGACATTTGCAGAAGACCAACTGAATTTTGGAGAATGTTATGGAGGTGAGTTGTTATTGCTTTGTAAAGTATCAGAGATTGAATGTAGAAGAACTTTCACTATTTGGTAAAACCTAATTTACAAATCCTGCCAAAGTAACTGCAATAACAATTGACATGCATAAGGTATGTATCTGATAAAAATGAATAGTAAAAGCCAATAATTGCAACCATGTGATACACAATTCATATGCAATGTTTTTCATTGCACACTAATCATATTTTCTTATAAGAAAATGAAGGGAAACAATTTTTTTAGAGAATCCTCTCTCATTTTCTTTTGGTAATATGACATCCAATTTGCTAACTTTTCGATTGTTAACTGGATTGATGAACTTTTCACGTTTGTACTAAACCAATGTTTAAAAATTGATAAATTCCATGAATGGCAATATGAAATAGACAACAAAAACATGATAGCTTGTAGAAATTGAAGGCCTCTTCTATGGTTTGTTGCCAATAAGTATATCATGTCCTTGTCTTTTTGCCAACAAGCAAGTTACTGTTGCAGTCAAACCAGGTTGCTATTGCAATTGTTTGATGTATAGCGCTAATATCAAATGCACATCCAACGATCTGCTAAAAGTTGGAACAAAATAGACCAGTGTGAAATTCATTTGTAAAAATTTAGACATTAAATTCAAATTTTGTGAGCTTTGATGATAATTTATTGGACAATCAAGCAATGAAAACATAGTTAATGCAATGGACCATATCCTTGGTTTTAATTGTTTCTTGTTCATATGCTAGATAAAATATGCCATCTACTATGGCCATTTGTGCGATTATGCCTTTTGGCAATAAGAAATACTGGTGGTTGCAATAGCATAGAGGTTCTTGTATCAAGACAAGGGCAAGCAACATTTACTACTATTAAAAGGTCCCATTAGAAAATTGTCAACAATTTTCCATAGTTCTTAGAAAGAAGGCAACAAAAGTAGCAAAAAAGGCTTCACTAGTTAATAAAAACTTTGTTCGAAGGGCTTGCAGCCTATTTACTAATAGACTACCAAATTTAGTCAACTATAACAATTGATTTAGAAAATGTCTTCTCCAATATTTGCAGATTATATTGTAATGCATGAACCGGTCGACAAATTTGTATTAAGTCAACATTATTACATGATGGAGCATACAAAAGCCTTTTCATTTACACATGTTTAGCATTGTAACCTTAGTCTGACAAAATATTGCTTTATCAACTATTGCGATTGGTTTTGTCCACTGGCATGAGCATGTCATGTTTGACAAGGAACTTTTTGGATGTTCTTGTGGTTTAAGATGTTGAGTTAACTTTGTAGACAATATATGTACACATTTATTCAATAGACAGATGTCCTAAAAACTAAACCTAACCTAGAAACCCTACAAAGGTAGGTTACTATTGCAATCCTCCTATTTGCAATTGAAACATAGTAAACAGAGAAAAATTATCACAAAAATAATTGAATGGTACATAGATTATAGCAATCGACTGATGCAAATGTCAAATGCACATCCAATTATTTGCTTGAATTTCCAACAAAGTGGACCAGCGATATGTTTTTGCAAACATTCAGGCATTAAATAAAAATTTGTGAGCTTTGCTAATAGAGAAGTGGCCACTCAAGAAAATTCTACGAACTTTGATGGTAGAGTGGTACGTACTGACTCAGTCAATGCATGTTTAATGGATTAAATGGTCTAACTGTTGGATAAAAAACAATAGTCTATTAAATTTAATTTTTGCAAGATAAAATTTTACAAACATCCATACATTAAATACAAATTCTATGACCTTTGTCGATAGGCTCGTAGCTACACAAGCAATGAATACATAGGCAATGCATTGAATGTCTCCATAGTTAGAAAGATCTTGTTGTCAATTGTGGTGGCATTTAATGCATTAACTATGTATTCATTTCTTGAGTAGCTACGAGCCTATCAACAAAGCTTGGAAAATTGTAGTTAATGCCTGAATGTCTGGGAAAAAATATGGCTCTGATCTTTTTTTTTTATGCAAATTTTATCATGTGTTTCTATGTTTCATGTTTATGAATAACATGCTATCTTGCACAACGTACACTTAGTAAATTGTTATTTCTGGTGCGTCAGTCATATCATTTAATGCATTGAACATGCATTGACTGTGTCAATAATAGTATCCTCCTATTGTCGTAATTTACTCTAACAAAAATGAATAAAAGGCCTAATCCAACCAATAGAAAAAGAGATAGATTGTTTATTATCTCTCAATTGCAAATGAAACCATTGCAATAGTAATATGTTCCTTGGCTTCAAGTATTCCATGTATCTTGGTTACATAGCATATGCCATCCACTATATTGATCCATACAGTTAAGCGTTAGAACAGTAAAATGAAAATAGCATAGGAAATGCATTAAACTTGTTTAGCAAACAAATGACATTGACAAGCATGTAAAAAAACATGATATGTTGGTATTAGTAATGGGAACCAATCCCAATATTTCTTAGTCTGTTGTTGCTAGCTAAAGCAATACTCTTTCAGATCTTTGAGAAAGGTCTTGTTCGTTGTGCATGCATACAATGCATTGACTGTCAATTCATTGCTTTGATAGGCATTAGCCTACCATTAAAGTATTTAAAGTGATATAATTTCATTGTACAAGCAACTATTTCAAAAATGAATTAAATGATTGCAATAGTAACTTGGTGCAATTGTAGTCATTTTAGAAAGTCATGTAACTAGTTGTGCTTGTCCTGATATCAATACTTCAATAATGTTGCGACTAGAAGTATTATTCACTATTACAAGGCCCAATTGTACAAATAGGTATAGTAAATGACAAATGACATGAAATAGTTGAAGCCAACAAGTACGTTACTATTGCAATGGTTCCATTTGTAATTGAGAAGTGATAAAAAAATTATCTTCTTCCCCATTGGTTGGACTAGGCCTATTATTCATTTTTGTTAAAGTTGATTACAAAAATAGGAGGAAATTATATATTTTGTAAATATTTAATCACCCTTGTTTGCTACAGTAGTCACCTGCTGCTTCCTTTCAACTGTTCATGTTCATGCACTGCATAGCATACGCCATTTACTATACTCACTTGTGAAATTTGCGTTTGTAACAACAAGCAATGTTTCTAGCCATCAAGTATTGCAAAGACATAGGAGAGCCACTTGCTAGAAACACACTATGCTTATGGATTATCCCGTGTTTGAGCGCTGAACAGACTAACAAACATTGAAAGGCCATGCACACAGCTAAAAAATAAAGAAGGTTTCCAAAAAACAATGAACAAAATCATTCCTCTAGAATTTCATTAATTGACTATGCATTTACTACTTTCGTACCCTTTGGCCCCCCTACACTTTATGAAAAATTTGCATCTAATGCATTAAGCATGCATTAAATGCTTGATGATAAAATTTGCCAAAAAAAAAGGATTTTGTAATGAATTTTTGCAAATATTTAGACATTAAATACGAACTTAGGAAGCTTTGCTCATAGACTTATGGCCACTCAAGCAATGAACACATAGTTGATGCATATGATGCCTTCATAGTTACTAGGACCTTGGTCAAACCATTTAGTTTCCCCTATAGCAACACGTGATACTTCTAGTTATCAACTATGAGAAACGCATTTATGAGTCACTCAACAGTAAAGCTTTGTACGTATCACTCCCACCACATTCAAGCACTAGACAAGATAACAAATATTGGAGAAAAGAGCTAGGAGCTAAAAATATAGAAAGTTTTGAGCAAGCAATAAACACACAAGAACAAGCACAAATAAAACTCAGCTCTTGCCTCAGATTTCATGAATTAACTATGCATTGACTGCTTTTGTACCACCAACCCTCCAACACATCTCGCTCAATTTGCTTTACACGCTTTGCTAGTACACTGGTAGCCACTCAAGCATTGGATGCAAACTGCACAAGCTTTAGCAGTGGGTTGGTTGGCATTACAACAATGAATTCATGATTTCATGAATTAACTATGCATTGAGTGGTTATGCACTTGCCAGCTCTTCAACACAACTGCAAAAGTTTGCATTTAATGCATTTAACATGCATCCATTGTTTCAATATCCAAAAATTCACTGGCGAAGCTTGTACAATTTGCATTGACTGTCAGAATATACAATGTCTCCCTATTTTCCTAATTTACAAAACTCGATCAAGTATCAACTGGATCTTTGGACAGTCAATGCTTAAGTATTTGTTAAACTTTATCATTTTTTTCAATTGTTCTACCTTTATTTTATCTTTTCTCTTATTCAAACCATAGTAATATATTTTGATCAGCCAACTAAGTTTATGAAATGCAAACCAAGTGATTGCAATAGTATTGGTCTAGTGCTTACTGCATTGATTCAACATTGATTGCTTTATGTTTATGAATTACATATAACATGTCATCAACTATGCTCATTTGTCTAGTATGCCTTTGTAACAAGAACCATTGCTTACAATTTAAGTGGCAGATAAAAAACTACATTGTTGCAAATATAGTCAATTATTGAGCAAGAAAATAGAAGGTCATATTCTTAGATCATTGTTCCTTTTTCTGTTTGTAATGAAAAAAATTAACGTTTCTGCAAAAGATCATCTTTGTTGTCCTGTATTTATGTACAAAGTGCGTAGGATTTAACATATATACATATTAATGCCAATTAGTATTTACAACAATCTAATGATGTATGCATTCTAAATGGAAACAAGATCTCAAAATATAGAAATGATAGACGCTAATAAATATGAATATGCAAAATGCTCACAAGTCGACAATATAGAGAATTCACTAAAAAATAACGAGCTATGTAGACTAGGCACATTTAAGTACAATGTTGGAGATTGCTTGTTTGACTCATTACAAGTATTGTTGAAAAATCAATACATATCAATTGAGCTACGTAGAGGAATAGTAGATTACTTCAAAAGTTGCTTTACAAAATGAGATAAAGATGCAATTAGATCATATAACCTTGCACTAGACCCTGAAAGTATGTATAGACTACACAAAGTACATGAACGAGACACATATCTATGTAGGATGTGCCTTTCCATGAAACCAGATGTCGGGGACAACACAATCAGCTTATGGGGAGACATATTTTGTATTTAGTGGCTATCCGAGTGGTTGAATATATAGATATGTGTTTGGTCAACAACATTGGGGAAAAATTACTTACACTTTAACAATCTTCCTAGTTTGCCAACATATTCCATTTTTTTCCATGATGCAACCCCTCAAAGTGTGCATTTTGAACCACTTCTAAGAATTGAGCCACACAATCCAAATGGTTAGTAGCTAGTAAGGTTAAATCAACTTTAAAAACTCATTAGAAACAATACACAATATCAAATTACCAATGGCAACAAAAAGCAAAAGATAGACAATAACAAAAGCAATTCAATTCATACAATCAAACAAAAGTATCTCAATCATAACCCTATTGTAAGACTGAAACATCTTAAGAGCTTTATTAGAAATAACAATAAACAAAATCAACCTATACCTATGAGACCAAATAAGGGGGAAAAAATGTCAGCAATAGAGCTTTACGAAAAAACAATTCAAGATACACCAAAATATACATGCACAATCTGCCAAATGTTGTGTTTTGGAAAAGTTACTAGAATATTCAAAAGACAAGAAAAAGGAAATATATTATGAACTACTACAATCAAGATTCATAGTATTGACAAACTGCATATGTCGTATATGCTACTCTACACTAAAACAATTCATGATTCCAAAGTATGTCATACCACACAAAATCCAAACTAATAAACCATTGTCATATGTCCAACTTCTCTCCCAACTAGAAGAATGACTTGTGTCACTTAGAATTGCATTTGCACAAATCTGGGAACTAGGGTACAAAAGATCTCAAATAGGTCTAACAAATTCCATCATTAATGTCCTTGTTGACATTAGCATTATACAAAAACTATTACCAAAATCAACTAACAACACAAAAAAAATTATTGTTTCACTCAAAATATGATTGGAATACAAAAATTCATTTCAAAAGGGTATGGTACGGCCCAATCTCGTCATGGAAGATTTGGCTCAATTGTCAAAAATGACACTATACAAAATACAAAATATCTAGATAAACAAGATTGGAAACATTTTTTGCATACCAATGATGAACTTGAAGAAAATACTGAGCCTGTGACAATTGAAACTGAGTAAGATAGTGACATGGAACATGAGAACCCATTTGAAACCTTGGTCCATGGATTCACTAAATCCAGAAGTACACATAGAATGCAAGACAAAATCATTGAAATTGCACCTATAGAAAAAAACTATCCAGTTGGAATCTTTAAAGACAAATACGCTAAGGAGATGAATTTCCCAACATTATTCTTTGGCAAGGCACGTGATGATGACATTCTAAAAATATTTACATACCACAAAATTGCACAATGGGAAGTTCTACAATCAAATAAAAAGTTTGCATATCACACGACTAACATATTTTTCAAAACTATCAAGATACTAATACTACAAGTCTTGTCTACAATGTCCATAAGAATACAAAAGGGCCAACTAAAAGGAAGGAAGCTACTTGCCAAGGATGTGAAACACAAACCAAACCTTGATAGAATTCTAAAATCAGATATTGGGTATGTTGACTTCAAAAGAATAAGAATATCCCCAGATTATACACAACTTAAGAAAAATGTTTTTGCAATGATACGACAGCTAGGACCACCGAAATTCTTCCTCACTTTCAGTAGCGCTGAACATAATTGGGATACTTTAATAAACATGCTACAAGAATTACACAATTAGCATCAATTAGGTCAAAGACAACAAGAGTCAATTGCTCAAATGAACATTGACAAATTTGAACTAATAAAAAAAGATCCTATTACTTGCGTCTGATACTATAGACATAGAATAAATGCAATGAAAAAATTGATGCTTACAAATGACTCTATCTTCATAAATGTTATTGATTACTTTTCTGTGACTAAGTTCCAAAATCGAGGCAATGAGCATGATCATATGTTAATATGGGTGAAAAATGCACCAATCTACACAGAAAACAACAACATAGACATCGTAGCTTTTGTCAACAAGTACATCACTTGTAGCATTGATCATTTGCAACCTGACTTGGCTAGTTTACAAAGGCATCACCACACAAAGAGATGCAGGAGATCAAGGAAAAAAATTGTAGATACAATTTCCCTTTTCCACCTATGCGAAAGACACAAATACTTTCACCAATACTAGAAAAGACTGAAACAATAACTTCAAATGCTATCAACGTTTACTAAATACTGCAAAAAGAAAATTATGACAAATACTACACTTTAGACATGTTTTTAAATGACATAAACATAACTGAAACTAATTATATAACAACCTTGAGCTCTACATTAAACAGGCCAACACTTTTCTTACAAAGAAAACCATCAAAAATATGGAACAATAGTTTTTCAAGGAAAATGCCACACCTTTGGAAAGCCAATACAGATGCCCAGTTCATGCTCAATGCATATGCTGCAACAATGTACTATAACTCTTACATTGCAAAAGTAGACAATTCAATGACATATGCATTCAAAAGAATACGTAAGGACCACCAACAAACGAATATTGATGCAATAAAAATGATAGGTAAACTTGGAAATGCATTTTTGACCTTGCAACAAATGTCAATACAAGAAGTTGCTCATATTGTTTTATCGCTCCCATCAAAATTTAGTTCAATAAAATGCATTTTCATTGACACGCAGTCCTATATTGACCATAAATTTATTCTAAAATCCATCAAACAATTAAACAATGAACTAGATGAATCAGAGAACATACTATCAAAATCTATAGTGGTCTATTATTTAATACATCCTCAAACATTGATAGACATATGTCTTGAATAATTCATTTCAAGTTACAATAAAAAAAGAACTACAGTTGACCCAAAAACTAAACCAAGTGTAATTTGTTTTATTAACTTCAACAAGCATTTTGATCTAGAGAATCATTGTAGAGAGAAATAAATGCTTTATGTACTATTTACAATGAATGAGAGCACATTGAAACAAAAGTTTGACTCATGGGAACATGCATACATGCACCACAAATTTTTTATTATAAAAAATCCTGTAAAGTTCACTCGCAACACAAGTTTTAAATGGGGTGACATTGAAACAGATCTTCCAAACATAGGACGCATAAAACCAAATACAATGCCACACAATGCATTTGAAATTGCTAGACACCCATAGATAATTGACAACAACAAATACTACAAACTAAGGCAAATGTTGAACAAAGAACAACAAGAAATTGTTAAAGATGTTATAATGAAAAAGATGGAAAACATCGACAAGCCTTTGTATTTGTTCTTGACTGGTGGAGCTGGAACTGGAAAGAATTTTACTGCAAAATCCATATACCGGGCTCTAATTTGTATTTATAGCAAGTCTATTGACAATAATCTAGACAAACCAAAGGGCTTATTACCTACATATACAGGTAAAGCAGCTTACAACCTAGGTGGAGTCACATTACATTCATCATTTCACATACCATTTAATACATTAGATTTTTTTCCCTTGGCTTATGAAGCATTGGACACTATGTCCAAGCACTATGATCAATTGCATGTGCTCCTTATAGATGAAATATCATTAGTAGGATCAAAATTTCTACACTACATTGATAGATGACTACGCGACATAATGCAAATGCCTACAATGTACTTTGGAAACCTTGATACAATCTTTTGTGGTGATATGTACCAAGCACAACCTATCCTTGACTCCATTGTATTTGAGAATAAACCCACTATAATTGAATTGATGCCTTACAGTTTTTGGAAAGACAATGTAAAATGCTACTCATTGGTCACAATTATGAGACAAAAGGATGAAATTTTTATTGCAATTCTTAATAGAATACGAATAGGCTTACAAAAGAATGATGGCATAGGCTATCTTAACCAACTTTTCTTCCATCTTGCACCTTTGGATCCAACACTTCCATACTTGTTCTATAGGAAAGTTGATGTGGAATCACACAACCATAAACTGCTATTGGCCATTCCCAGTCAGATGATAGTGCTAAATGCAATAGACGAACATGAGGAAACTGTAATGCAATATGGCTTTACAGTCATACAACCACACTTCCTTCTCAAATATACTTGAAACAAGATATCCTTGTTGAAATCTATGTAGGTAACTATAATACACAAGATGACCTAGTGAACAATTCTGACGGAATATTTAAAGCATATACAACACATAATGACATTGATGTTTTTTGGCTCAAATTTTCCGATCCAACAATTGGACAACAATGTAATGCACAAAACTAGCACAATACTACAATGATCCTATTGACAAGGAATGGGTTCCTATATTGCGCATTGCTAGAGCCATACAAAAAATTTCAATGAACACGAAAATTACAATTAGAAAACAATTCCCAATACAATTAGCATGTGCATAGACCATCCATCAATCATAAGGACTAACAATGCAAAATTTGGCTTTTGACCCAACCAGAATAAGGCAACATGGCTTAAATTATACAACACTATCACAAACAAAGACAATGGACTTGTTATTCTTGCTAAAACCTTTAACCACAATTTTTTTTTAAAGCTAAGGATAAGATACATCTAGAAATGAATCGCCTCCAATCAACTACACAGTGGCAACTCAATATTCAAGCTACATGTCCACACAATACACCGCAAATGCTTCTATGCACACTAAACACTCGTACATTAACTCCACATGTACACGACATTGCCAATGACTATGACACAATGCAATATGACATTTTGTGTTTACAAGAAGTGCTCATGCATATCTTACAACCTATTATATTATCACAATATTTTAATACCTTTGGTATGAATATGATACATGGCATAACAACGTTTACCAAGAAACATTTGTTTGTGTCAAAAGCAAAAAAACACAGCTCCACAAATATTGAAGCCATCACAGTCACAATACTACAACACACCAATGAACTTAATATCTGTAATATTTATGCAAGGCCCACTACTCCCATACAAGAAATAATCGTGATTCTTCAAGCTGTAATTGCATACACAGATACAAAAAAAATATTGTACATTGTAGGCAACTTTAATATCGACATGTGTTCATAAAACAAAAGCAAAAGAACACTCCAAAATTTACAAAATTCATTTTTTGTTAAACAAATCACATAGTCTACACAAGCCACTCATTGACCATATTTGGTTAAATTCAATCACAAGTGTATGCAATATTTACAAATTAGAGGCATATTGGACTAGCCACTTTCCTATTTTCTTAAAATTCCACCTTGCCCATTGAATCAGTTCAACATTACAACATACATAAGAATATATCAGCAATACATTCTCCAATACTATATCACTACCTTGTAGGCAAATCATGGATCAAACAAAAAGACCACAACATCAAGCACAAGACATGGAAGAAGACGCAAGAAAATGGTAAAAAACTTATCCTATTTACCTATCACATGCATTCTTGCATTGTCCAAATATAAGATTTACATTTCTCTTAATGTTTGCAAAACTAAAGTAAAAAAAACTATATCAATTGAAGAGTTAAATGCAAAAAAGGCTAGTGACACATTCCAAGGTGGCGTGCTTGTCTACAAAGCAACATTGGACAAAGTCAATAGAACACATGAAGTACTGTGTGTAGATCTCATAGATCTTAAAGCATAAATGAAAATTACACTGAATATCAGTGGATACCTTGTGCAAGAACACGAGCACAAAATAGTTTCAGGATTGGGGGTTTCAATATCAGGCTTCCAAATTGCACCTAGAATAGATTATGATAGAGGAGACTGTGATTGCATACTGATATTGACAGACACAAACATAGTTGAAAGCATGCCTTGCTTTTCTACGGACTATTACTTCATTCCAGATACAACTATCAGCCAACTACTAGTAGCTACAAATCAATATCCAATTGGTACAATATGTGCTTTGGTTATTGGCACTAAAAAATTAGGCAGCCAATATGAAATTGATGTCAAAGATGGCATAGCAGAAACTAACAGAGCATATGTAGAAATGCCTTCCTAGCATATGCCACTAATCCATTTTAACATTTTTTTTATAGCATTGTGGTCTTCAATAAAATTTCTTTGTAACAAAGACTAACTTTCTCATTAGCATGCAGCTCCAACTATGCCCATCTCATGAACAACAATAATTGCAAATACATGAATTGTTACATAGAAACAAAACCCCAACTTTTCTTTTCAAGAATATCCTAAAAAACACTGATCAAAAGAACATGTTCCACATGGGCCAATCAACATTTATTTGCAAATTGAATAAAAAGAGAACATTGGACAAGTTAGCTGCTTTGCTACAATCAACATTTAAGGTGACTTTTTAAAAATCTTTTCACACTTTCATTTTAAATTTTTGAAACCGCCCCTTCTAACTGTCTATGTTCACATGTTTTAGGATTCAAGCACATTAAAAGAAACAAATGCACTTTCAAATCCATTTGAATCTTTTTTCCCCAATTGCAAATATAAATTCAACTCTTACGGCATGCTCCAACAGGAAACTGCTCATTGCAACCAATGTGACAAATAAGTGAGCTACATATACTGACTTCATCCTAAAGCCATCATCACAACAAATGACAAGCAAACAATCCATTGATCAATCCGAAGCAATGTCGTGCAACAACTGTTGCCTTCCCTTCAAGACATGAAATATGAAAATTATATCAAGGACAAATCAACAGTTATATTTGCATTACGTGACTTTGTCACCAAAGACCATTTCACTCTCAATCAAAACAATGTCATCACAGAGGCCATTTGCCTAACTGAATAAATAGTGTATGCCATAGCAAGGTAAAAAACACTACTGCTACAAATACTTCTCTTTCTCTTCAATTTCCAAAAAATATTTAGAATTATAACAAAATTATTGCATAATGACATTGCAGGTGACGAAGAAAAAAGAAGCAAGTGAAAGGTTGTCTGCCATTGCATCAACCTGTAGTTCTCTTTTTGTCATGCTTTTGTTCTTGGCTCTTTTTCCTATATCACTACATCTCATGTTCTCTGACTTAAAACTTCTTGCTACTTTTATTTTACAGTTGACATCTTTTCCCTTTATATGCTAGACAATAATCTTTTTCTTCTTATGTTGCCATTTAAATGGATTAAACTATGATGTTACACTCTTTTACTGTGCAATATATTAGCAATTAAAAACATACATGTTTTTAAAGGGCAAGTTGCTACTGCAATTATTGCATTTCAATTTGACATATTTCATTGGGCAATGAAATTTATTTGACAAATTTTATAATCTGTTTCTATTTTTCTTATTTGCTTGCACAAACAATAGTAGTAGACCTGCTCTGGATGCAATAGAAAAAGAGATAAATGATAGATTTCAAACATAAAAGATTCAGTTCATACTTGATTGAGTTCTCTTTGAGCTACTCTCCCACTTGGTTTCTATGATAAAGCACTAAGAAACAACATGCACTTTATTACAAAACATAACAAATGCAGTAGGCATGTTTACTATTGCATTTGCTAAATTCGCTTTTCAAATAGTTGCTTGATCAATGAAATTGAACTATTTAAAATATTTTGGTCTTTTTCCTACAGTTGGGATTTAAGGACATATTTTCTGAGTTTGAAAATTATAATTTATCTCTTTTTCTATTGGTTGGAGTAGGCCTATTATTCATTTTCGTTTAAGTAAATAAGGAAAATGGGGAGACATTATATATTGTGACAAATATTTAATCAGTCCATGCAATATGTGGGAGGCAACAAGACCCAAATCTTCATTGACAAACATGATATGTTGCTATTAATCAAAGGCACCATTGCTAAACGAGAATGCTTGTGTATGCTTTGACATGCTGCAAAGATTGTACAAATGAACAAAATACACAGATGCTGAGAGTAGTATGAATCTTACATGTAAACGTGTCACAAAACTCAGTTGAATCTGCAAAGCCTATGAACAAGATTTTGCAAATCAATTCTTATAACTTACCAAGACTTTGTTATTTGTTATTAGATACGCTGTTAACTATTATATAATAATTTTTTTTATTAATCACTATGCCTTTTTCCATTGGTTTTGTTGCTCTTTCTTACAATCAAAGGACAAATGTCCTCATCCTAATGTGCTACTACAACAAATAACATTTATTTCATGTGAGCAACAATGTTTTTTTAGACAAAGGTTACAATGTTGGATATGTATAATTCTTTCCTTTGGAATTTATACACAATAAGCAAATGAGAATTACAAAATGCAAAATTGAATACTTTGAACAAGGTCTTGTCGATTGTGAAGTCATTTAATGCAATAGCTATAGATTGATCAACAAAGGTCCCATATCCAATGCACATCATACAGTTCCAATACTGACCTCCTCCAATTACAACAGTTCCCAGTCCCTCAGCGACATGGTCTTTCTATTCGCCACATTTGCTTGAAACAATTTTAGTGTCAAAAGCCATGTCAATGATTGCAATAGTAACTTGCTGCAACTGTATTCATTCTACAAAGTCACTTGAGTACTAGCCCTTGCCCTCGTACCGACACTTCTCTCCTGATGTGACTACAACCATTGTTTACTATTATAAAGCCTAATTGTAGAAATGACAATAGTAGATGACATATGACATAGAGTGGTTGAAGCCAAGGAACATGTTACTATTGCAATGGTTTTATTTGCAAATAAGAAATAACAAACAATTTATCTCTTTCTCTATTCGTTGGAGTAGGCTTACTATTCATTTTTGTTAAATTAAATCAAGAAATTAGGAAGACACTATATACTTTACAAAAATTCAATCAGCATGTGCAAATTGTCCCAACTATAATTATGCATATCTCTGACTGCAACATTATTGCATTCAAAAAGTCACTTGCTTATGGGAAAAAATTTGAAGAATCAAACTTCATTGGAAACAAATGAGAAAAAACATCTAATACTCTGACCTTCCAGTCTCTGAGCTTCAAGAATCAAATGTGTCTACAGGTCTACAAGTCTTTGTCTCCACTCCAATTCCAAAAAATGGTTCTTGTTACAAGGACAATTTAAAAAAACCACCATAGCCAAGTACACATAATATGTTATTCATAAACATAAAACACAAAAGCGCATGACAAAATTAACAAGTAAAATGAAAAACTGTTGCAATCAATCGATAGTCATGCATTTGATGCATTCACAGTTGTCAAGACCTTGCCCAGACCATTTCGTTTTCCATATGTCGCTTGTTTCTTGCCTTTTACTGTTTCATTTTTGTAACATACATACCATATGCATGTGAGTTGTTATTGCAATTACTTTCGTAGGATTTGTAAATTAGGTTTTACCAAATAGTCAAAGTTCTTCTACATTCAATCTTTGATACTTTAAAAAGAAATAACAACTCACCTCCATCACATTCTCCAAAATTTAGTTGTTCTTCTGCAAATGCCCTCTGGATTTCAAACAAAAAAACACTTCTCTCTGCCTCAACGTTCCTCACACAATTTGCAGATCACATTCTTATGCATTAATCAAAGGACAAATTTGTTTCCAGCCTACATTCTCACACGTTTACATGTAACATCCTTGCCATTCTCACTATCTATGCACTTGGCTAACGTTTGGAAGCTTTGCAGCGCAACGAGGCATAGAGAAGCATTCCCGTTTACACCTATTCACCATTTACATATTACGAGGTTTTGGGATTGCTCCATACCACTAACCTTAGCATATTGTTTTTGGTGCAAGCTCTCAATAATGAAAATGGATTAATATTTGCAAAACAATTAATTAATATTTAAACCTTCAGTTTCCTATGAACTTTACTTCTTATGGCCTATTTTTATTGGCATATGTTCTTTTCTAAATTTAAGGTAAATAAAAATATTTATAATTAGTTTTTTTAACAAATGAATTTAATTTAAAGATATAAAAAAAAATAGACATGGTTAAAATACTCAAAACTATTATGTTAATTGAACATAATAATATGGTATTAAAAAAGATTAAATACTTTCCAATTTTTTACTTATTACTAATATTTATGTTTTATTTAACTTATTATTAATATTTATATTTTATGTCTTATATATAAAATAAAATAAAATACTTTTATATTTTTAATATCTTCATTTTCTGCAACGCTTTTTAACTTTCAGTCTACTACTAATATATTTATTTTAAATGTCTTGCATATAAAATAAATTAAAATACTTTTATATTTTTAATATCTCCATTTTCTAAATGATCTTAAATTTTCAACTTTTCATTAATATTTTTACTTTCTATGTGTTACATATCTACTCAAAACGATTAATATGTTAACAAATAAATATGTTTACTAAATAGTTTTAAAAATATGGTCTTGTTTGTCTCTTACAATATGACAATCGCTTTGCCCAATTCCCTATTACTAGCCTCACAAATAAACTCCCCACTTTCACACTAAATCAATTTAAATAGCTAAATTACTTTTATACAAATTTTTATTTATATTACTTAAAAAGCACACAAAAAATATGAATTATAATATACAATGGTTCCAACAAGTTCTACTAATCAATAACAAACCATGCCCACTATATTTTGCTTCCCGCATCGTACATTCTTCAAAACCATTGGTTCTCGTTTTCTGCACTCAATACAAAACTTTTACAATTCCAAATTTCTTTGCTAGACTGCAGGAACAAGACGCACTGCATCACTTGTTTTATCTGGTATCTTCAACTACAAGTATGAAGTTACAAAGTGAAAACTATCAATATATCAAAACAAAAATTCTTAGTTGCATAGAGCATCAAGCTCAATAATCAAAGTCATGTATTCGCCCTCCAATATATTAATGTCTATTTCACAAAATAAAATAATTTTCTTTAAACTGATCGTGTATTGACAACCACTGATGATGTATGTATATCCTGATAATTATCAAGGGATATCCCCACATGTGCACACATCCCAGGATGATAGGATGCCTCTCATCTGTTTAAATGAAAGGCGAACTTTCATCAGATACATCCAACATCATGCGTACATCATGGGGACATCCCTTTATAAACAACCACCACAAGGGATGGGAATCAGAAATCCCTCATTAGCCTATCCCCTTGGCCATCCCAAACAACAGGGCAGACATGGAGATGCTATACTAGCTGGATCAGAACAAGTTTCAACTAAAATTCAAACAAAATATAAGTCTCAATTGACTAACACAAAAGAGTTAGAATCTACTTGCAAATGCATCACAAGCTAGTATACCACAAGCATTTAATCCCTTACGAATAAGATGTTTACTTAGCCTAGTTCCCCCTCACTCAATCCAAGTACAAATCTAATCAAATGAGCATTTGCCCCAGAACTGCATCTCTGTTACCCACTATTCTGTTAGGAAAATGTTCCCTGGAAACATTTCATTTTACTTAAATCATATAGGAAACAAAACACCTCCATGGCCAATTTTTTTTTCCTTGAGTATACCTAAAGCCAAAATTACTTGTTCCCAGAAGCATATAGATTCTTTGTCGCATAGTACAAAATCTTAGTCATTATTCTTTATAGCCTTGGAGAACATTGATTGTCACTTTGGGGCTCATTTGATGCAACACTTTGATGACATTGGAGTCATTTTCTCACATGTCAAAATTTCAGATGTTAGTACCTTTGATAGCTTTCATTTCAACCCTTTTCCTCTTCAGAAGTAACTCTTTTGATCTTTGTTGTAGTATACTTTGCATTTTGTAGAAATAAAATCATTGGGACTTGCACCTGGCTGCATTCGGTTGATTCCAATGTAGTGTGGATGAGGTAGATTCTAGCTGGAATCAAACCCTGGCTAATAGGATAGAACATTGTCAATCTCACTGGGAAATTACCCCCTCTTGTTATGCATTATTGTCTTTTGTTAGCATTGGTATCATACTACAGAGTTTGCCTTGTAAGGCTGTTACTCAACTAGTACACTTCATTTAGTCTTTCATACAAATAGGGTGTATTTCTTAAGAAATAAACAGGATTTGCCTAGCAAACTTGTTAATCTTCCTATATACCTTGTTTGATGTTTGATCTAATATGATGTGCATTTATTCAAAAATAAAAATGTTGTCAGCATTTGCACATAGCCTTTTCTGATGCACATTTTCTTCGGGAAGGTAGACTGCAGATTTATTGGAATTTGGAACTTTACAAAATTAACTGGTGAATCATACATTATTATTTCATGTTCTTGACAGGAATATTTTGTCTTGGATACACATGATTTGTAGATCTATAGTTTTAGGTATTGGCGGATTACAATAGACAATGCCTAATGTGATTCACTTGAGGTTAACTGATGAAGGGACTTACAAACACTAGCACAAAAACACACAAAAGTTTCTCCTCCAAAAGTAATATTGATGTCAGATTCACAGTACAAATTCCTCCTCCAAAGAAATATTGTTCTTCATCTACTACCACTAACAATAATGTAACTTACTATGCTTCCAATTGCTAACATTAGTAGTAGATAAATAAAGACTGACATGCAACTACAAAATCAAGCATTTATTTTCAAAGAGACGTCAGGAAATAGTTAAAAAAATGTTTGTCCATGGGAAAACGATTGAGAGGTAAATATGATTTGCATCATATTGAAGGGTTGTTTTAGAGTACAAGTATTCTCATAAGATAGCTTCATCCTACGCTATAGAAACATAAGAGACAACCCATCTTTGAAATTGCCAAACTACCACAATTAATTGGGACTTGCCCCCGTTGGACTGGTTTTTGAATTAATTGGTCAATCAAACAATGGGTCAATAATTATGATTTAATGAGAATAATATCAGACCATGCCCCAAAATTTGTGGATTTTTTTAAAATTTCTTTCTCGTGCAAAACATCAATATTGAATAATGTAAACAAAAAAGTCAAGTGTGCAAGATAAGAACATACCCCTGTTGTTACTCCTAGCTTATTCTCCCTCGGCTTTGGAAGCAACCACTGTGGGGACAAAGGGATGGAATTCTCAGGGCCATGCAGATCTGAAACCGTTGCAAAGATATATTTCAGCACACTATTCAGTATATATTATTATCAAACAACCTTGGATCTCATGGATCTTAAGAAGGATAGTTAAATTTTGAACTCTTGTATGAATATTTTTCTATTCAAATCTTATTTCAAAAGTCCATACATGATTACATAGTCTAGTTCAACTCTGTCCAATTACTTAATATTAAGAATTTAGACTCACAGGTAAATAGATCTAACTTTTACCAGAATAATGGTCAAAACTGGCTCTTATAGAATTTTCTCACAAGATAACTAGCATCATGATTTGAACAACATACGAATGAACCACTAAACAAAAACAACAGGAAATATATTGCAATGGAATATATCAACCTGAAATTAGTGTTGATTTAAATAGCAGCAGAAAAACAAAATAAAGATTGCAGAAAAATAAAATAAATTAACAAGAGAACACACGTGACACAATTTTTTTTATAGTGGTTCGTCTTATAGATTACATCCACTCTCAATAGGGGAATCTCTATTTTATTTAACTCTGTTTCATCACGTTACATACAACCAGCAATGACAACAACCATAAAAAGCCAATACAATCCCCTCATCTCCAATCACCGTGCCAAGAATACAAAGGAGACAATGGTTACAAAATAAGAAGATGCTGCCGTTACAAAGAGGAGAGGCAGCAGTCAGTAACCTCTGAAGGGCACTATCTTTAGACTCCAACGTGGGAATACAAGACAGCAGACAAGGAATAAAAAAGGAAGTCAGAACCATTATCCACTGACAAGGATTGGGCTGCACATAACGGATACGTTACACCAACAATCTCCCACTTGCAGTTCAATCCGAGTTGCGAGAGTTGCACCGAGATATCCCCCACTCTAGGCTTATTGTTAGAATGTGACAATGTCAAGAGAAGTCCTACAAAACCCGAAATTCTCCTTTGGAAAAACTGCTCATCCACCCCATCATACATTCCAGAATCAACATTTTCTAATTCAGCCTTCCAATGCTCTACTTTCAACTTTGCAGTCATGCACCCTGTTAGCAGCAGTGATTTTTCCAACATCTAATGCCTGAATATCAGAGCTCTTTGTTGCTAAAAGGCAAATAAAAAATTAAAAAATAGAAATTTAGAAACAAGAACACAACAATTCGAGCAATTCCACGAATATCACGGCCAACTTTGACAACAGTCTTCTTAGATTTAGCTGCTCCATCTTCCATAGTGGTCGACATATTTCCAGATGCACAAGTTTCACTACCAGCACCACTACAAACTAATTCCAAACTTTCACTCTGATCACCATTATAAATGGTCTCATCTTCGATCACCTTCAAATTTTCACTCTTATCACCATTAATTTCATCTGCCCCAGGTTCTATGGCATCAACTTGCTCACCGTCATCTAACTGATCCCCAAAATTGTCACTATCAAACATACTAAGAAAATTATTAATAATAGAATCAATTTCAGCATCTAATTGATCCAAAGACCTTTGCTTCTTAGTCCACAATGACGAATTTGAAGTAGGATGAACAACTCCCACTTCAGCATGACTGTCTATGACATATAGGGTGCGTAATTTGCTACCCCTTCCAATTACCAAGGCCTCTTTTTTAACCTTGCATCTATTTGATTCAAAACTAATCTCACAACCTTAAGAACCCAGTTGTCCAGCTGAGATTACATTTTGTTTGAGTTGGGGAACATATCTAACATCACGTAACAACCAACCATATCCATTTTTCAGTTGTAATGAAATACCCCCTTTTCCAACAACATCACAAGATTCGTTGTTACCCAAAAAAAACCTTACCAAAGTCACCAATTTGTAGATTTTTGAAATACTCCTTGCACGAAGTGACATGAAACGATGAACCTAAATCAAGCACCCAAACATTAGTTGGAATTTCTTCTTCAGTTAAAATAAGAACACCTGCATCTTCTTGGTATGTTGTGTTGACTTCATTATTGATCACCTTTTCTTGTGCCTTTTTGTAGTTCCAACAGTTCTTTTTTATGTGACTTGGCTTGCCACAAAACCAACACTCTCCATTTCTGCCTCTGGACTTCGATCTTCCTCTGTCATTATTTCTACCTTTATTTTGACCCCTTCCTCTACTGTCAGTACTTACAGTAGTCAAGGCATCATCGGATGAGGGCTCTTGATTCTTTCTCCTCATGTCTTTGTTGAGAAGAGTGGCTGCAACATCATCAAATTTTAATTTACTTTTGGCAGCCACCGAAGTGCTAACTGCCATCACCACACCTTCCCAGCTGTTCGGTAAAAAACACAATAATAAAATTGCCTTGATTTCATCATCTAAGTTAATACCCATAAAAATCAATTGGGTTACTAAGGTATTGAATTCATTTATATGATTCGACATAATCCCACCTTCTCACATTTTTAAATTATATAACTTTTTCATAATGAATACCTTGTTTGAAGTTGATGCCATCTCGTACATTGAAGAGAGTTTATCCCACAGCTTTTGCCTTGTCTTCTCTGTTGAGACATTGAATAACACGTTCCTGGACAACGAAAGGAAAATAGTTGCTCTTGCTTTTCTATCCAATTTCTCCCACTCTCCATCTGATAGAGAACCTTTCCCTTTGGATTTCCCTAGCAATGTGTTTGAGAGATCCTATTTGATGAGCAACGATTCCATCTACACCTTCCACAAACTGAAGTTCTGACTTGCAAACTTCTCAATCTTCAATTTGTCTGCATCGTCCATGGCTCAAAAAATTCTTCATCGATTTCCAACAGACTGCTTTAGCACCGAGCTCAACACCAGGCTCTGATAACAATTGTTGATTTAAATAGTAGTAGAAAAACACAAAAAAGATTGTAGAAAAATAAAATAAACTAACAAGAACACACACAGACGTGACACATAAATTTTTATAGTGGTTCATCTTATAGACCACATCCACTCTCAACAGGGGAATCTCTATTTTATTTAACTCTGTTTCAGCACGTTACATACAACCAACAATGACAACAACCATAAAAAGCCAATACAATCCCCTTATCTCCAACCACCATACCAAGAATACAAAGGATACAACAGTTACAAAATAAGATGTTGTCATTACAAAGAGGAGAGGCAGCGGTCAGTAACCTCTGAAGGGCACTATCTTTAGACTCCAACGTGGGAATACAGGACATTAAACAAGGAATAAAAAAGGATGTCAGAACCATTATCCATTGACAAGGATTGGGCTGCACATAACGAATACGTTACACCAACAATTAGGTTTTCTATATAGCTGCTCTCAGTTAAATTCAACTTCAGTTTAATGCTCTTATTTTTTCACATTTATTTTTCCCATGAACAAAACTTTTACAACATGGATTCCAAATCCATGTGACAATTTAGCTTCCTTTTGTACAATTTGTGTAATTACATTTAGCAGTGCCAAGAGATTGAGATTTGGTTCATACCTCGAGAGATAAAGATAATGCAATTTGACTTTAACATTGAGGACAACCTAATGATAATGATTCATTTTAGTAGCTTTTTGGCAAATTTCTTGGCAAAATTGAGACCTTGAGAGTTTAACATTTGCCATATATTGTCCTGGTTTAGATTGGTCATTTATTTAAACTGTTTATGAGCATTTGTTTGTTCATGACTGTTTTTTTCTCACTGGAGAGACTAAGATTTTTTTTGGTAGGTATTTAGTTGTTTTTTGTTAGCTAAATAGGAAACATTATGGAAGGGAGACACCGTAGAGCACTATCGGGGATACCTTTGGCTAAAAGCTGTATTTTGAGGATTTTTCAAATTTTAATAATATGAAAATCCACCTAGAATTTGTATATGACATTAGCCTTGTGGGTTTTGCTTGAGCACCTTTCTTGCATAATCAATGCAGAGGCTATCCCAATGAGGTTAAAATTTCATTATTGTTATAGCAATTTAACCTACTTTAGCACTAGATCATTGTCTCTTGGAATATTTATATAGTTATAGCTGGATATGCTGGTTTATATGTTTGTTTTAATGGAACATTTTGCTTACGTATAATGAAATGATACCACAAAGAAATCATAGGTTATATTAAAAGTGATATTGTCTTGGTTTATTAATTTATTAGAGTACAACATGACTAACAATTACATGAGCTTTGAATATTTAATGCATATCTATAAAAGTTGGTATAGAATACTCTACACCATGCAAGATTTGGCTGAAGATTATAGCCACCCAAGATCTAGGAACTTCATGAAAGCACAAGATAGATCAGTTATGAGAGAAAAATTCTATTCTATTAAAGGACACACATGATAGATTATGATGATATGATTGTTATTTACACATGAGACCACCTAGGTATATAGCCAAGGTGAGACATAAGATTAGACAAGATCATGACCAATGCCATAATACTATGTCATGAGATAACTAACTCAACTACTATTAAATGACTTAGGACACAAGTATTAAATGTCAAAAGATAATATCTTATGACAACTAACACCTTCTAGAAAGATTCCCTCCTAGGATTGAAGTAAAATTAACATGTAAATATTACCCACTAATGAACTAGTTAGGTAAAACACCTATTTACACCAACACCCCCCTTAAGTGCAATTTAGGGAGTAGATTATTATGAAAATGATGCAAAGATGCAAGAATGGGTCCTGACTATGAGGCTATGTTAGGTACCCTTGTGAAAATACACTCTCACAAATGGACAGGAGAAAAACTAGTGGGACAAAAGTCTTGTCCAAAAGAGATGAAAACAAAAAAAATTGAATGATTAATGAGAGGGAAAAAATCTATGAGGAAAAATACCCCCCCTACGAGAGAAGAAGAGAGACCATGCAACCCCCCTCAATGTAGAGGCTCTTGCAATGATGGTATGCTAGACATTGAATGCTAAAGATGATCCAAAAGTGTCAAACAACATTCCTCCCCTTAGGAAGAAACAAAACCGAGATGATATGCAAGATGTCTTCCCATTCCTGAAATGAAGATGAGGGAATATGAATAATGTATGTTGTCTCTAAAGAATGCTCAAGTGTCTCCATGTTGATGCCAAAATATGCCACACTCGAAACATACATTCTAGGCCACACTGTAGAAGATGATAATCTAAAATCTCCTAGAAACAATTGTAGAATACAATCCAAAGACAAAGATATCTCCTCTAAAGAAAAAAAAAGCCTCCTCTAAACATTGCCCAAAAAGAATCCACTCATGTCAAAATGTGAAGAATGGTCATGTAGAGAATGCATAAGAGGGTTAAAGTGTTCCCTCATAACAACTAAAGAAGGATCATCTCCATCAAAGAGAAGATAAACACAATCAATGGTGTCTCCCAAATCTGAAATATGAGACTCACAAAACAAACCAACAATGTTTGTCAAGTACTCATCCCAAGTAACCATCTCTGGAAGATAACGTATGTCATGTTGCACTGAATCACAAGGATCCAAAACTGTGGCAACACAAGCATCATCATAAGTAATAGTAGATGGAGATGAAATAGCAACACATGTCACCAGACCCTCAGTGGATGAAACAATACGAAGATTCAAATGACCACACCAAATTTCATCATAGGTGTTCACACTAGATGTGTGAATGTGAACATCTATCAAAGGAACAATATAAGCAAAATGTGAGAAGGTGTAGACTCAAGATTCATGATCAACCTCCCCAACTACAATTATATCTCTGCTATGTAGATCTTAGATTATGACATAATTTGGTGTGAAATCAACACTCTTGCCTACTCCACCATGTGTGACCTAATAGATAGAAAGGATATTGGTTGACAATGAAGGCACACAAAAAACATCATTAAATGCTCCCTCATTTATGTCAATGGATCTCTTTCCACAAACATGCATATATGTGTTATTAGCCATCAAGATGTGTGGCAATGAACATGACTCAAATGAATCAAACATAGTCTTGAAAGAAGCCATATGATGTCAAGCTCCCAAATCAAGTATCCACCTAGATTTGATTCATATTTGTAACTGCAAAAAGTGCTTTCCCTTTATGTCTATCAAACTTTGATGAAAAATAAAAATGTGAACCCTTGGACGTTGAATGCAAATTGATTTGATTCTTCTTCAGAAGATGCTTCAACTCATCAATATGTTTTGAATAACATTGATGTTCATCATGCCCTATTTTCTTGCAATGTGCACATGTAGGCTTCTTAAATGATTCCATTTGAGAGGGAGAGGATTCAAATTCTTTATATTGCTTGTTCTTTTTCTTCTTTTGTTTCTTTTCAAGATTCCTTTCAATTATTTCTGTACCTTAGGCTCAATAGCCAATAATGATTGTGACTTAGAAGACTTGATTATACAAATATGAATTAAATTCACTTCCTCTTGGATTAGGAGATTTACAAAGTCATCAAACTTAGGATCAACATATGATACAAGCCCATAAAAATCTGATGGGTATGAAATCTAGAAACAAACACTGAATACTCAAGACTAAGCTTGGATAACACGTTCAAAATTAATTGTAAATCATCCTTATCAATATTGCAATATTTCATCTGTGTTCTTAGTTTCTTAATATTGGAGATGTAGTCTTGGATGTGGTCAAAAAATTCGAGATCAAGATTCATCAAATCATTTTCAACCTGACATCCCTTAATCATATTAGTTTTACCATATAATTTCTCAAAAGTCTCCAAAGCCTCTTTAGGTGTTTTGCACAATTCAACATGAAATTGTAAATCAAAATGAGACCAATGAACATAAGCATCCAAGTGTTTTCTCATGATCAATGTCCCATTTTTCCAATTCTTTCACATCAATAGGTTGAGGAATGGTTTCCTTTAGATAGCCTAGACAACCCTTTCCTATGAGATAATTATATACTGATCTTCTTCATGAAGCATAATTATATGGAGTTAGGAGTTCAATTTTAGATTTCCCCATCACAAGAAGACACAATAAGAAAAATAAAGAAATCAACCACCACAAGATTAACCCACCCCTAAATTACTCAATCAAGAAATACCCCTAAAAATATATGATTTGGTGCTTTATACTTAGTGCGATTATAGGTGCACTTACCAAAAAACAACAAAATAGACTTGAATCTTAGTGCTTATAGATGCCAAATTTGGCCACAAGATCAAAATAATTTTTTTACACATAATGAGATCAATCTGATCACACCAATACAAAATATACAAAAAAATATGCTCTTTAAAAAAAATCACCCAAGATTGTTATTGTAGGAGCAAGAACATAGCCCCAAAAGTTTCAAGAATGAGAACGATTCATCAAAACCTGTGAGAATCTACAAATTCTAGAAAAACCAAGCATGGAAATGAAAACCAATTGCAACACTATTAATAGCGCCAAATTCTACCATAGATAAAAATAATGTATGACTGAGATATGCCCTTTCGAAGTTGGATTGTAAAATCAAAACTATTGACTATGAGGGGGGAAATTTTATTTAAGGGGTTGCTGGCATTTCTACTGATATAGTGTTGATGTGAATAGTCAACGAGACTAAATTTTATGGCTAAATGACCATCGCTGTCAGAATATTCTTCCACCAAATTAAATATGCTTCGTGATGGAATATTCTTTAATCGATAATGATGATGGAATATGCCAGACTTGAATGAAATATTTTGATGCTGTGATAATAGGGCAATCTATGGGAGGATTCTGAAATATGTTGGCGGTTTGGTGACAGGTTGGTCAGTAGTTGTAGGAGGTGGGGACATTGTGAGTCAAATTTTGCCACGTGGCGGTGTCAAGATGCCTGATACTCTACAAGACTATAGTGCAATACCTACATGTACTATATAATAATTTTTTTGGTTTATTTAATTTAAATATATATATTTTTTTTTTAAAACCAAATTTTTTATTAATTTTTTTACCTTAGTGATGAATTTTTCCGACTGCATGGATTTTCTTTGTGATTGAGTTGTACAACCATACGATTGTACAATCGGTTGAATGACATTAAGAAGGGGAATTTTTTTTTCCGAGGGCTTAATGAAAGTGCTCAGATTTTGATGATTTGATAGTTGATCTTGGGGTTTTTGGGCCTCTTGAAAACGATGGTAGTAGGGTCTATTTTGACCCAAAGTGCTTCAAAATTGTAGCTACCTCTTGGATATGATAACCACTTTTTAGTTTCAAAGCCTCATAGCGTCATATGTTCGATTTAGACTAAACAAAAGACAAAACTAACTTTCTTGAACTCTCTAAACTCAATGGTGAGCTCATACTTCCACCAACAAGCTCCAATTTAAACTTGCAATACAAAGCCACAAAAAAGAAACCCTCAAATTTGGTATTTCTTTCAAGATTTTATAATTCTCTAGGTCATCATTTAATACAAGAGAAGAGCATACTCAAATTTTTAGGATCTATCAATATTTGCAACCTAGATATTTCAATAAAGACCATCAAGCAAAAATCCATAAAGCTTTGATACCGTGTAAGAGTTGGTATGTAATACTCTACACCATGCAAGATTTGATTGAAGATTATAGCCACCCAAGATCTAGGAACTTCATGAAGCACAAGAGAGATAAACTATGAGAGAATAATTCTATTCTATCAAAGGATGAAAATGGTAGCTTATGATGATATGATTTTTATTTACACATGAGACCACTTGATTATATAGTCAAGGTGAGGCATAGGATTAGACAATATCATGACAAGTGCCATAGTCCTATGCCATGAGACAACTAACTCAACTAATATTAAATGACTTAAGACACAAGTATTAAATTTTAAATGATAAGATAAGATCTTATGACAACTAACACCTCCTAGAAAGATTCCCTCCTAGGACCTAAGTAAACTTAACATGTAAATAGGACCCATTAATGAACTAGTTAGGTAAAAAACCTATTTACACTAACAATATAAAAAACTACAATATCAATTTTTTCTATCACAAGATGAATTTACATAGGAAACCAAAAATACGTGCATTTTCATTCAAATTTTGGGAATCCAATGGCAACTAAGCAACCTTGGTCAATATTGTCATTACTATATTTGACATGTAAGTTGGTAATAACATTTTAGAGTCTAGGTTTTTAGTCTTAGCAGCATGGTTGTTGAGAATTTATTAACTTTTCCTATTTATCAACTCTAGAAATGCTAAGAGTCTTTCTCCCATTGCATGGAATACACTTTTTTCTCTTTATTTGCTTGTATGAAACACTTACATGCATATTTGTACACATGTTTTGACTTTTTATGTATTATATATGTAGTTCCCTTACATATCCTCACATAATCAATCTTCCCTCAAATTCCATGTGATATTCTAATAAATGGCAATTGTACATACTTTAGGTTTTCTATAAATTCTATCTAATAGTCTTTGTAAAATAAAACACACACACACACACACACACACTATATATATATATATATATATATATATATAGTGGGTATTAATGGGAAAGGCATTCAATTTTTAATATTGACAATATATCCTCTTGGTTGATCATGCATCTAAACTAGTAAAAATTTAGGTATTATAGAAATTGACAAGTAGGTCATTTTTTCATGAAGTCAAGGGATTAACAACTAAGGCTTTGGTACTATGTATGGTACACACATTATCTATTTTAAATTTTTTTATTCTATTTAATTTTGCATCATAAGGTTCTTGTGCCATTTTTTGAGGATGGGACAATGAGTTTTAACGAGATTCATAAATAAATGAAAATGGCTTGATTGGAATTCTATAGATTGGCGTAGAGTTTTCAAAGATTAAACAATGGGACTTGTGATGATTAAATGTCTAAAAGGTTGGACTAATGTGATGATTTTGATTAATAAATCTAAAAGTAATGCTTTCAACTATGAACAAGGGTTGATTTGGATTGATGATGGGTGTGGACTATAAGCATGATGTGGATAAAAAGTGATGGTGATGATATGATGATCAAGAATAGCCTAATGTTCTCTTGGATCTGATTTAAAGGTGACTAGGATTATGATCAAATGGATAATATGTGACAAAAGGATGTGTACTTTGCACTCAAGGTGTGTTGTAAAAAGTTGGACAATGAGATAAATCAAAGTGTAGAAAATTAAGTAAGGACTAGGGATGTGATTAAGATTGACCAATGTGATATGGACAAGGTATGTGGTTGATGTGGGAGATGTTGGGAAATGATTTTGGTGATGACCAAGGATAAATAGGTTTTGCACTAAATTGTGGTTATCCTAGGTTTGACTTTAACATTTATGTTTCAAGTATACCAATTGGAAATGTGTTTTCAAACAAGCAAAAAGGCTTCAAACTGGGCTTGACTCAAATGTGGTAGTGAAGGTTTTATAAACAAGTACTTTGGTATGTACAAAACTCAAACAAGAAGACACAATATAAGCCTAAATTTATTTAATAAAAGGAGTGATAACTTAGTGTGGGCCCACCATAGAATTTAATCTATTAATAACTTAAGATTGGTGTGAGACACCTCTCTTTCAAGAGCTATAGGTAGGGTTCAAGTGGCACAAGGGTTCACCTTTTTCCTTTATTTGGAGCTTTTTACACCTTACCCAAATAGTTTCTACCTCTACTTAGGAAGGTGCGAGGTGAGTAACTTCAGGCATGATACTATACCTTGCACCACAATAAACAATGACCAAAATGTCTTAAACTAACTATACAAGGATTTTTCAAGGGTATTCTCCAAATACCTCAAGGATATGTGAGGCCTAATACATGAATTTGAAAGTGAAATAAACTCAAATAGCTAGGAGAAGAGGGAAACTACCATTCTCCTTCACTTCTCCAAGGTATAAAGTTATTGGGGGCTTAACTTGAATGAAAAAAAAAAACTTTCAAGAGGCATGTCTTTGGATTCACCCCCATTATTTATACTCTATTGGAAAACTAGAGTTGAGGTCATCTCTTGGGTTGATGAAATCTCCAAGAAGACCCCCTAAAAATAAAATAAGACAATGTACTTATTTCTAATCCTCAAGATCAACCTAAGGTGCGAGAGGAGAACCTATGTAAGTATGCTTGGGGTTTAAAATACAATTGTAAATTATTATCCCAAATCGAAATAAGTGAATTTTAAACTAATTTCAATGTGAGAAAACACAAAATAGACAAAACACACTAAAAAATAAAATGTTTATATCCAACCCTTCAACCAAAACATTATACAAAACCACTTATGTTAGTAGTTTGTAAAATGAAGGCTTGGAAAGACGGAAAGACCTACACACAAAGTTTAGTTAAAAACATAAAAATATTAAAAGTCCTACATAAAAATAAATTACAAATACAATTTCTTAAGATATTTCTAATAAATTTTAGAAAAAACAATGATGAAAACTATGACAAAATGAAGTTTTAAATCAAATAATTGACTTTGGAAAAGTTTATCTAAATTCCGGAGTAAACATTTGACAAAATACCTTCACCGTTGCATGTTTGGTAGAACCAGCTTTCCAATGCCCATAAAAGTTGGAAAATCTGATACTCCATGCAAAATTATGTTAGTTTAAAAAAAAAAACTAATTTAACATGAAAAACTGTATTTAATGAAAAAAATGTGTTTGAAAAAAAAGTTTATTTTATATATATATATTATTTTTGAATTTATATGATTTTTTTAAAAACTATAAAAAAAAATCCTATTTAAAGAAAATCTTAAAAAAAAAAAAAAACAAATTTTAAACCAAAATGAAATCTAATTTACAACAGATTTAAAATAAAAACCTAAATTTAATTTAACTCTGGATTCATGGATGGGGAGCATGGCTTTTAGCGTGGCTTTTGCCTTTGGAAGAGTGGTTTCAACTATAAATTCATGGGTTCCGTTATGAATTTGTGGTTTCGACTATATTTATTGTTTGCAAGGGAAATATTTTTGAGCCTTTTGCTGATTTCAACAGACCATAGGTGGATTTTTAAAGTTTGGAAGCATGAATTTCAGAGTAATCCAGAGGAAATTTAAATGAAATTTTAAGACCTGTGAATTTCAACATAAAACTTAGTTTTTTAAAAACCTTGCAGATTTCAAACTCAAAATGAAATTGAATGTGAAGGATTTCAAAATAAGTTATAAATTGATTTAAGGACTACCTACGCATATACCTTGAAATGAAATGCTCGTGGATTTTAAATGAATTTAAGATGGATTTCAAATTAAAATCAAATGATCTAAAAACACATTCCCCAGACTAAAAATGGATTCCAAAAATTCAGAGGATTTTAAATGCCCCATAGTAATGCCCCGTTGTATATATACTTGAATCCAAGTTGTAACTATGTATATTTAATTTGATAACATGTGTACATATCTATGAATGCATTTATGGCATATATATATGTGCAATGAAAGTTAGTGAATATACCTTTGTTTGTGTATTTCTATCATATGGTGTGATGTGTTTAGAATGTGTATACCTCCTTGCAATTTTTTTGGTGCAATATGGCATCCATACAGTATAAATGATACAAATTTAATATGGAAGTACAAAATTTCGTACAGTGAATCTTTGACACAATCATGAAAACACTACAAAAAATTTTGTTGGAAAAGTACACAGTGTTTTATATCAAAATTTATCTCTCGACCATTCTAATTGCAATGATGTAGTCCATTTTTCCTTCGGAGACACTTGTAAAATCTTGATCACCGAAACACACTCAAAAGGCCTTCAAACACAGTTAGTAAAAATAAAAAAGAAGACATACAAACATGCAAATTGAGTGAAATATGAGGGTAGTTCCCAACGAAGTCGTTAAAATGTGAGTACTAGTTTGACAATGGAAATGGAAACAAAACAAGCATGCAAGTTCCTATTTCAAACTACTACAAACCTATATATAGAGCTCAACAATGAAAGAAAAACAAGATAATAACATTACGACCAACATGAAATGTTACCAAAAGCCTTTGTTGTTGAATTATTTTCTCCTTAATGAATTGGAACATGGATGCTCTCTTTTCTTGAAGATCGCCAATTTGACAACATATACTTAGTGTAAGTGATAATTGATTGATTTGGATGAGAGGATACTCGAGTTTATAGATTTTTGGGAAAAGGAATGGATGGCCAAGATTTGGTTATGAGATCAAGGGTGGAGAATGGTTGAGAGTAATTCCCTAGGATCAAGGAGAAGATGGGGGGTGAAGATGAGGTTTGTTAGAATGTGAATGGATAGGATGAACTTACCAAATTTAGGAAGCAATTGTGAGCATGAGGGAAATTAGGGACATGTGCACCTAAGAAGGCTATAACTTTGGAGTGTGTTGAGAATAATGAGAACATAAGGAAACATGTTCTTAGGTGCCCAATATTATTGGAATATGTTGAGAGAATAATGGAACCATAAGGGCAAGTGTTCTTAGGTGCCTAATATTCTTAGAAAGTGGTGAGGGAATATAAGCTTAATTAAATAAATATTATTTAGTTATTTTAGCCACATGTATGAGGTGGATAATAGGTGGAAATAGGTAATTATTTATTTATTTGTGAGGAGATATAAAAGGTGATAAATTAAATAATAGGATTATTTAATTTAAGTGATGGACTTTCGGTGAAAGAGATATGTCCTAGATTAATTAGGACTAGGTGATGGGATGTAGTCCTAGGTGATGAAATTGGTCAATTAGGGATTAGTGATGATGAATAAACGTAGATGATATTTTAGGTGTTTACAATTATATATTCATCGAAATGATTGAAAACAAGATTTAAGATATTCTTATTTTCCAAAAATATAATGCATACGGTATAAGACAAAAATAGGCATACGACTAATTTATTCATGCTCTTAGATGCAAACAGCTCCAAAAACAACATTTTTGACACAAAATAAAACATCACATAAGATCAACATACATCTGAATACCTTCCATTCAATATGCCTCACACCAAACCATCTCCACCCTAAACATGAACCAATTATGTCAAGCACCCATAACAAAAACGATTTCACCAACAACACCCATAACAAAAAATGACTTCACATAAATGTAGACACCTAAAATTTTCTAACGCATCAAACATTCTCATACTTCATCATTTTCACTCATTATCTCTATTACGTCACTCTTAATTAAACGATTTCTAATTATTTGATTAAACTAACTATTTTCTCTATTAATTATTTTTTTGATTCGTGATACACAACTGAAGTTGCATAGATATATTGATTCTAAAAAAGTATTACATAGTTGTAGATACCAGAGACCTAAGGTAACAATATAGCCATGTGTAACAACCCTACTCCAAAAAAACAAAATGATCAAAACATAGGACTCGATAGACAAGTTACAAACGGAAAACACCACAAAGTCAGTCAACCTCATTGTAAAAGTTTCCATCTTCCACCATCACAACAAAGTCCAGGAGCCATCATAAGCCAATGACTTCCACCACCCCAAGATGACGACACGGGAAATTGTAGCCCACCTCAGCCCAACACCTATGTCGAACGAGTCTATTATGAACCTCATAATAGGATGATGCCTTGAACGCCTTGTCAATTGTATATAGCCAGATTTTCCTCTATTAATTGAATATTATTAATTATTCGATTAATTCATCAATTTTGTTTATCACTTTAATTGAAAAGCTTCATTATTTAATTAAATATGATTTTCATCTTTTCCACCTTAATTAAATAATTTTTATCATTTGATTAAATTTAATATTCTTCTATGTTCCACTTTAATTAAATAATCTTCATTATTTAATTAATTTCCAATTTTCTTCTCATCCACCATTTAATTAAAAATCATAATTCTTCTCATCCCTCATTATTAAATATTTTTTAATTATTTATTAGTTAATAGTCTTCAAATAATTAATTAAATTATTAAATTTATTTAGTTTGCACATTCCCTCCAAAAAGAATATTCCCAAATTCAAATTTAAATTGATTTCAAATTTGAATTTATCTTCCTCCAAAATATCCTAAAATATATTCCTAAATTTTAGTGAGAAGCTTCAATTAACTGACCCTCTTCTCTAAACATGCATGGATCCTTGCCCCTTAATTCACTCTCAACCATTGATCTCATCTTTCGATCTCCGTCATCGATTAGATATCCTAAAATCTATAAAATAAGCTTCATCCTTCTTTCAAAGGACCTCTCTCTCTTTGCAATTTTGATCTTTATAGCAATTTGATTTCCATAGCCATCTTTTGAGATTTTGCACAATTAGGTTATGCTAGTATGAGAAATCTAACATCTCAAAGATTAATTCAATAATAGAGTACGGACTTGCATTCTTAGGTGAGGTAAAATTAGGGTTTGATTTTAGTTAATTCATTCATTTCTAGCTTACGACTTCATTGGTAATGGGTTTAATTGGTTAATTGGGCTTTTGATTTGTGTTTAGGTCTAACCCTTGTGTTGCTTGCCCCTTTGATTGACCTTTCTCATTTATTCTTGTTCACATTTTGGCATGCCTGGTGGGACTCATGTCCCTGATCTAACACCAATTTGTGCTTTCTTGAGTTAAAGGTTACATGGACGCTTTTGATGTGGATTGATACTTTTGCAACAAACATTGACACTTTTTATTGTGCGATGATGTTTTTGTCATGTACAATGACAATGATGCTATTGAACCGTGACTCGATGTTTTTTCTTTCTCTATTTTGCAAGTTTGTAGGTTACAATAACACTTCTAATGTTTTCAACGATGTGTTTGATTTATAACAATGTTTTTGATTTTATGACACATTTGTAGGTTATATTGATGTCTTCCACAATGCACATCAATGATTCTAAGTTACAATGACATTTTGACAAGTATAAAAACACATTTGATTTCTACAGTAACACTTATGATTCTTAAACAACGACGCTTCTAATTTAGATTTCAAGATGTTCACTAACCCTCACATTTCTTGAGTTTTTCTTGGACTAACATATCTATGCAACCTTATCAAACGTTGGGAGGAGACAAAATTAGATAAACTACTGATGTATTTGATGCAAGGAATTTTTTTTTTAAAGCTTTGATTTCTAAAATTAATTCACATTTGAATTTGGGTTTTAATTAAAGAATTATTTGCCATGTTTGGTAGAATATTAGTATGTATTCTCTCTCCTTATGCTACGGATGATCTTGGAGATTAGAAAACACCACTAGTTTACACATGTTTTATACACTCGAGGAACACTATCAAAGTATGCTCTTCTCTTGCGCTACATGTGATCTTGAGAATCATAAACACTAGTATCTCTATTTACTTCAGTAGGAGGTCTTCTTGGGGATTTTATCACCTCAAGGATGACCTCAACCACATTTAATGGTGGGGTATATAAAAGGGGGAGAAAAAAAATTGTACCTCAAGGTGTGGCCAACATCCTATAAGCCAAGCCTCGTGACCAATCGGTCCGCCAATACATGTTTAGGTGAAGACAAGAGGGGAGACTACCTTGACTCAAATATCCTCAAATGGGCTCATTGTTCACGAAAATACTACAAACCTTATTTTTAGAAGCCTTTGAGACCATCGACCATAGTCTTAGTGGGGTGCAGGGTACAATATCATGCTCAAAGTTACTCACCATGTACTCTTCTCTTGTTGAGGTGACATATAACTCCTTTTTAGGACCTTGTTCTTCCAAGGTAAGGGGTGTTAAGGTGGTACATGAACCTAGCATACCCTAGTTACTTATTCATTTGAAGCATTATGCTTCAGTAGGTGGGCCTACAATAAGTCAATATAGACACCCTCAAACATACTCATTGTTCATGGAAACACTACTATGTGTGTTAAAATGTGAGTAATGAAACACACAATCAATGAAACGTATTATATTAGGGAAATCGAAATAACAAGTAAACTGATAAAACTATTCCTTAGAATTGTTCCATTGTTTCCTATCTCTAAGAATTCCTTGAATCATAATGGCTCTCAGATTTTGCTTGCACCATGACCTGTAGAATGACCACCTAGAGAATGGATGTTGTGAAATGCAAGAATCTTGGTTTCTACATGATTTGATGAGCTATATGATTTATGCCATGATGCTATGATAAAGATGTTGCTATGATAGAAATGAAGATTATGCTATGGTGCAAATGCTATGATATAACTACTGTAAGGATAACTATATTGATAATTAAAGTTCATCTACTAAACTAAGCCATGATTCTAAACTAATATGATACCCCAATTCTAAATGCTAAATTCTCTAAGTGCTTCAATGTAATTTCTGCAAAGTAAGTTTTCTCAAAGATGGTATATGAAATGTTGGAGAATGATGTTGTATTTATAGGATTTCGAAGGCATATTGTGATGTGGCAGGATTCAACGGTCATTATTTCAGCTGGAAAGATGAACGTTGGAGGATGAAGAAGTTAGAGGGAATCATGGAGAGTGTTCCCTTTAATAGAACACTTTTCCAAGTGTTGAAGAGAATAAATGAGATGGAGAAGCCAAGTGTCCAAAGTTTGTTCCAAATTTGTTGAAGATAATTCCATTTAAAATTAGAGATATTTAAATTCATGAGACACTTGATGATGTGGATGATGAGGTGGAAGGAGGTTAGAGAGTTCTGTAGAAATGTGACAAAATTGAATTTAGAAATTCAAATTTAATGAGAGGGAATTAATCAAATAAAAAAATTAGTTAGATTTGTTTATTTAATTAAATCATGAAGAAAATAATTTTAGGAATAATTTAAGAAAGTGAACTATATAAATAAAATTTTCAATTTATTTATAAGTAGATGAATAAGAGGGTTTATTAATTAAATACCTTGTATTTAATTAATCGATTATCTTGACCAATTTGAGGTGTATACATTTTTTCCCTCTTTGAAGCGATGTGTTTATGCATTGCTTCAAAGAAAAATTTGTTGATGTCTCGACAAAAAAATATTTCCAATATGCCCTACACACTAATTTTCAGGTGATGATGGATATATGCCTCCTCGAGAGATAAATTGGTGATTTTTTGAATTCTTTGGATTTTTTGAATTTTTTTGAAATTTTTATGATTTTCTGATGATTTGATGTTGATTTCAAATTTTTTATGATGCCAAAACAATTTATCTCTCGAAAAATGATGTTGATCATGCCAAGTGATGAATTATTAATTAAGCCCCTTTTGGAAAATAAATCAATCCCATAAAAATCCCTCTTAATTACCCTTTAAAAGGTAAAAAGAGGTGCAAAGGAAATCATTTGTGCATTTTGATTTTGAAAATTTGAGAGAAAGAGTGATTTTGAGCAACTTAGAGCGAGATGGTGATTCTGATCCAGACTCATCGATTCGAGCATGTGCAATGTCACAACCACCCGACAATGTATGGACCTCCAGTACGTACCTCAAAAAACTTCCTCATGATTTGTGCATTTTATTTTTCCCTCATTTTTTCACATTTCAAAATTGTTTTTTATGTTTTAGTGTATAGGGAACCCGATGTAGCGCATCGGTAGACTGTAATAGCGCATTCATCTTTTTAGCGCATAGGGTTAGTTTTCTAGCGCATAGGGTTAATGTTGTAGCACATTAGGACTTTTAGCACATTGATTGCATGTAATAGCGCACCTGGTCACTGTAATATCACATATAGTGATGTAGCACATTTAGGTTATGATTTAGCACATTTAGTTAAAAGTTTAGTGCATAAGATGATTTGATGCATAAAAGCAGTGAAGTGGCGCATTGATGAAATTAAATGGCACATTCATAGATTTGGCACATTGAAACCCTGTTGTGGTCCATCAGTGAAGTCTTTTAGCGCATCCATGTTTTTGGCACATTGATAGATTGTTGTGGCGTGTCCATGCTAGATTGATGAATTTTTGATTGAACTCCCTGCTTTTGATGATTTTTTATCGTGTCAACCTTCGATTTGATGGTGTTTGATGATGTTGATAGATTAGATGATGATTGATCTCATGATAGGTGAGATTCAATAATAGGATGATGAAAATTGACCTCATGGTAGGTGAGGATCATGATAGATTGATATTGATTGACCTCATGATAGGTGAGGATCAATGATAGGATGATGACAATTGATCTCCTGATAGGTGAGGATCAATGATAGGATGATGACAATTGACCTCATGATAGGTGAGGATCAATGATAGATGGATATTGATTGATAGGTTGACTAATGTTGGATTGATCGATTGCTGATTTGCGATATGCTATGATGATAGGAGCCTTCGTCAGTCTTGATGTCGCAAGAGCATTTCCCGAGGACCTAGGATTTGATTCCACATTTAGATTAGGCTGATCTAAATGTGATTGGACGATGTGGGTTGACTTCGTTGCTTTGGCAGAGAGGTGGCACAGTGACCACAACACCTTTCACTTACCCACTGGTGAGATGACTATGACACCAGAGGATGTTTACCGAGTTATGAGGATTCTTGTTGTTGGTGATTTAGTTGTATATGATTCCACTAAGTAGGGAGGGATCAATGCCTTGAGCAGAGTCTTTGAGGATGATTAGATTTGTGGTTATGAGATCCCATGGCGAGATATTTTTGATGCATATGCTACATTTTCATGTGTTTTAGCTAGATTTATTGGAGGATTCCTATGTCCCGACCATAGGACGAAGGGACTCTCAATTGGTTGGGGTCAAACATTAGAGAGTATGATTACATAGCAAAATCGATATGCATGGGGATCCTGCATGCTCGCTCATTTGTACCATGATCTTCACCAGGTTGTCTACCTCAGAGCATACAGTTTATCAACTAGTGTTACATTGTTATAGATATGGGTGTGGGAGTATATAGTTTTCACGAGACTAGTTGCAGAGAGACAGTGACTAGCTAAGAGTCCATACGTTCATGGATACACAAGTCCAGTTGTCCAGCATAAGCTGGAAAAATTGGAGTAGTGACAGAGAGTTCTTGATGATTTGTATACCATGACATGGAGGCCCTATCTTGACTATGAGCAGTGGTTGGAGGATGATATTGAGATGCCTTATGTGTGCATAGCCAAATATCTAATCGGGAGGACACCATTTATCATTGATAGATTCCTTCTGGGTAGAGTACATCAATAGTATGACAGGGTACATGGCATGCCCCAGGGAGTGGCTCATTATGCATGAAGATGACAAGATATACCAGAGTGGGACCTGTGTTATCTTACAATGTTGCCTACCAGGAGTACTATGGATTACAACCAATGATTTGGGAGTATCGTCCTGAGATCATAGAGGCTGCCTGCTTAGAGGACTATGCTTAGTATTTCTTTACCCATCCTTTTATGTGGATATTGAGCCCAAATGAGCTCATGTTATTATTAGATGATGATGAGAGGGCACCACCACGTGCACCCAAGCGGAGGAGAGATAGAGGAGATGAGGAGGAGGAGGGAGAGAGTAGTGATGGGGGTGGAGATGATGATGGTGTAGATGGTGGTGGATATGGTGATGGAGGCGGAGATGGTGGTGGTAGAGGTAGTGGTAGACTAGCATTCAATGTGAGAGACTTCATGGTGCCTTGAAGGAGGAGATATCTAGTGGCCGCAACACAGTAGCATGTGCAGATTATATTTCCCTCACAACAATAGCAAACACAAATAGCTACTCTACAGGTTTAGGTTTAGACACTATAGGGTTAGCTGGCACAGGTTCAGGCATTGTTGGAACATGCACAAGGACAGATAGCCACCTTGACGGTCGAGTGAGATGTAGTGAGATAGTGGGGAGAGTAGGCAGAGGCCTTGGCCGATAGGATGTCGATAATGGCTGAGGGGACCACCATAGGTGATATGCTCAGAGAGGTCACTTGGGTCACTAGAGAGGTTGAGTACTATCAGGGTCAATATCATGCGGTTATGCTTGTAGAGAAGAGAGTTAGCTATGCACAGTCCCGATCACCCAGGAGTTGGTCTCAGACTACCAGCATGGGTGTGATGCAGCCACCACGCAAAGATCCACCAAGCAAGGAACTGGGTACAGGTCCATCAGGTGCAGGTACATCAATTGGTTTAGTAGGAGGCTCAGAGAGGCTGGAAGCATCTGGGGGGAGCATCGCATAGCTTTGATGTTCACCTTTGATGTATTTTGAGACATTTATATACACTGATTTAGAGACTTGATGATTCACTGCCATTTTTGATGATGTACTTCTCTACATATTTAGACATCCTTGTATACTTGGCATTATTATTTTGATATTATATATGATATGCAGTGATGATTAGCGATCTATATGTGTTTATATGATGTTTATGATGGATGCCTATGATGGATGCATTTAATTTCTATGTTATGGATTTTTTATCTAATGTTTATATGTTGCTTATATGATTATGACATGATTATGTATGGGTGCAATGATGATATGATAATGCATAAATTGTGATTCTAAATTTTTTATATGAAATATGAAATGGACGCAAATGAAATGTGATGCAATTTATTTTTGTATTTTCTTGATGCAAATGTATGATATTGCAACAATATATGGGATGAATTTTATTATGCAAATGTGATGCCATGCACTTCTTCTTCTATTTTCTAATGCAAATTGTATGATTTAATGTAGGTTCAATGTTGAATGTTTCACTTTGATCTTTGTGTTTGTGACGATGTCTTACTTTTGTTTGTTTTTTGGTTTAAGCTCAAATTTTATTTTCCCCCAAGGAGTTCAATATTTTTGCCCCCAAGCTAGGGTGAGACACGACCGCGATGCTAGGATATGTACATGAGGTTCCTTGATGACAAGCAGAATGATGACAAAAGCGAATGGTTGACACATGCTCAAATAGATGGAAAAGCTAATCTATCACAAATAGCGCCTTTTGATAGGTTTTCACTATTTTTTTTTATTGCACTTTTTCAGATTTTTTATGATTTTTTTGACTTTTTTTCAAATTTTCACTTTTTTTGTATTTTTCTTTTTTTCTCATTTTTTTGTATTTTGATCTATTTTACTTTTTTTTGTTGTCACCAAGATGCTTGTTTTCTAGGTTTTCACTAGGGTGACCATTTTTTTAGGACATTTTCTAGTTTCTTTTTTTTGGATTTCTTCAAGACTTTTTCGAATTTTTTCAAGACTTTTAACATGCACTGCATGATTTAGGTGTAGAACTTCTTGAGATGTAGACTATTTATGGGCTCATCAAATAAATCCCCTTTAGGCGTAGACAACTGATATGCTCCATATCTGAAGATTGACACAACGACAAAGGGACCTAGGCAGTTTGGTTCAAATTTTCCTTTCTTCTCTCTATCTTGTTGATTACGGGGATTTTCTTTTAGGACCAAGTCACCAACTTGAAATGTTATGGGTTTTACTCTATGATTATAAATTTTGGACATCCTCTATTGATAGGCTTTTAGGTGATCCATAGCTTGCTGGTGACGTTCATCCAACAGTTCCAACTCTTGTAACCTAGACACTCGATAATCTTCATTTGAAATGATCCCCTTCAATGACACATGGAGTGATGGTAGCTCAACCTCAATAGGTAAAATGGCCTCTGATCCATAGATGAGAGCATATGGTGTGGCTCTTTTCGATGTGTAGATGGTGGTATAGTATGCCCATAAAGTAGGGTTCGGTTGAACGTGCCAGTCACGTCCAACATTGTTAACCATTTTCTTTAGGATCTTTAAGATGGTTTTATTTGAGGCCTCCACCTGGCCATTTCCTTGAGGGTAGTATGGTGTAGAAAAATGATGTTGGATATGAAACCTTTCACAAAGTTCTTGGGAATCTTGGTTCTTGAAAGGTCTACCATTGTCAGTAACAATGGAATAAGGAATGTCATACCTACACATGATGTAATTTAGAATGAAGGATTCGATTTGTTTTCCACTAATTGTGGTTAGGGTAACAACTTCAATCCACTTTGTAAAATACTTAGCCGTGATGATGAATTTGTGTCCATTTGATGAAGGTGGATGAATTTTACCTACAAGATCCAATCCCCACTGACAGAAAGGCCAGGTTGATTCAAATGGTTACAATTCTTGCATTGGTGCATGTATTAGGTTTCCATGGATTTGGCATTTTTGGCACTTGTTGATGAATTGAAAAGACTCCTCTACATTGGGCCAGTAATACCCCAAACGTAGGAGTTTCTTAGTGAGATTTAGTCCACTTGAATGAGTTCCATAGATACCGTCATGAACTTCATGTAAGGTCATTTTAGATTTGTTACGTTCTATAAAATGAAGGAGAGTTCAATCAAGACCTCGTCGATAAAGTAAATCTACTATTAGGGTGTGTTGAGCAGCTTCACGGATAAAGTTATATTTCTGGTTTTGGGATAGGTTGGGTGGAAGGGTATTATCTTTCAAATAGGTACATAGATCTTCCCATAAATCAAGGACTCGGCATAAACTAGATGGAAAATGACTTGGGATTCGGGGTTGTCATAGGTAGGGTTTGTAACGTAGATAAAATGGATTGCTGCACAAAAAGATGGTTAAATATAATCTAACAAGCATAAATCTAAATCAAACAACTAAGAATGAATTAAATGAACTAAAACAATAAAAATGATAATATGAAACAATCTCATCGAATATCAGTCCACCTCTTCGAATTATCTTGATTGTCCTTCTCCATTTTGATGTATCGGTATTCTTGCCCTCAGATTTTTTGTATGTATGCAAGCATAGCCTGGATGTATTATCTAAGCAAAATATCAAAGATTATAAGTTCTTCTCAAAATTATATAAATTTCGGGAGGAGGAATAATGCCAAAGATCAACCAATTTATAGAAAGTCGGTTTTCAACGATCGACTCAGATTTGAAAGAGAGATCAATGATCGAGATTGAAGAATGCCATGCGATGTGAGTTTTGTGTCAGTTAGAATGCGAGTTAGGAAAATCTGTAGGATAAAGATTAAATTAAAACAATAATTTAATTTGGTGTTAAGACTATTCGAAAATATTTAAGAACAAGAGTTCAAGATTAAATAAATGATTTAATCTTCAGTTGAAAGTCTTCGAAAATAGAAGAATTAGACTTTGAATGTCAATGATAAAGTTAGAACTCGAAGAATAATCTGTTTGAATGCACACATAAATTAATTAATTATATAAAGATATTTAATTAATAAATATGTTCATGCATATGAGTTAGAACTAGTTAACTGTCTGGTTGTGACAGAAAGTCCTTTCGCAGAGATGATCAGATATCGAATCCGGAGATAACTGGCGGATTTAAATAGATCTCGAGTCAGATGGTGAGTGAATAATTAGATAAATAGATGATGGAAGAATGTGATAGAAACAATTAATTATGAATTAAATGTTAATTTAATTCAACATTCAAAATTGAAAGATTTAATTAAATAAATAATGATAATTTATTTAATTAACTGTTGAAAAGATTAATTGAATAATTAAATAAGGAATATTTAATTATAGTTGAAATATGATATAGGGGTTAATTAAATAATAAATTATTTAATTAAGAAAGAGAATTAATTAGTTAGCGACATAATTAAATAAATATGATTTATTTAATTAATCAAAGTTGAATAAGGGTCATAATGAATGAATTAAATAATTAAAAGGTTATTTAATTAATAGAGGAAATATGTGTTTACAAAGTAATTAAATAATTAACATTATTTAATCATGACCAAGGACATTAGAAAATTATGTCGAAAGTGGTATTCGTAGGCCTATACCAATTTTTAGCGTCTACAATTTTCCCCTCTTTGATACAATGTTGTTTCAGCTTTGTGTCAAAGAAAATATGCCTCGATCGTGCCCCAGTATGAAATAGGTTAGGGTATGCCCCCTCGGGAAAATTGAGAAATTTATGAAAATTTTCAAAAAAAAAAAGGAAATATTCCCGATAAGTCAATTTGATGGTCAGAAAAGCTATGGAGTTGAGGGAATTGAATTTGGAAGTGTTAGGGACGTGTATGGATCAATAGAAGTTGGAAGTTTACGTGGCTAATAGACAAGGTCAGAATAAATGCCACCCAAACCCTAGGTATAAATAGAAATTAGGGTGAAAACCAAGTCATTTGCACCCTAAAGATTAGAAGAATTGAGAATTTAGCTCTGAGCACTCGGCGAAAATGTCTCCAGTTCTCTACACCCAACATCGTGGATATTGGATCTAGACCTTCTGACGGCCAGCCGATATAGGACCCCCAGTATGTACCCTAAAACAACCTTTTCAATTTTCATTTTGCACGTAGTTTTAGGCATTGAAACTTAATTTTTCAGATGCAGTCTTTCTAGTTCAACGCATATGTGTTCATACGCAATGCATCTGCTTGTGGAAAGATGCATATGTAAAAAGATGTCTAGGCTTGATTAGGTCATTTAGGCATTTGACGCATTTGTATTTCTATGCACCGCAATTGTGTTTCTGCATCGCATTTTTGATTAGGATAGATGCATGTCAAATAGTGAAACACATTTGATAATGTGAATGGCAATATGCATATTAGGTAGGCAGTTAATTTCACCGCATATGTTTTTTGTTGCACGCATTTTCTTTTTTGTTTAAATTGAATGATTTCGCAATGCATTTGAAATACGTGATACATTTGCCTTGATTTTCGACGCATGTGTAATTATGCACCACATTTGATTGAGTGCACTACATTTGACTGTCAAATTTTTGAAAAAAAAAGATTTCTGATAGAAACTTGAATGATTTGACGTTTGAAATCTTGGTTGAATGCACTTTGCAGGTTATCTTAGATCCTATTTATACCCGGGAGTCACGGTCGGATACGTTCGAGCTAAGAGATCAATTAGTGAGCGCAGAGACACGCTTGTTATGGAGACTGGGACTATATCATGTGCTGACTATGCCCACGATTCGGGCAAATAAAGGTATGCTTACTGCCCTATGTGAGAGATGGAATTCGTAGACCTCATCATTTCATTTGCCTACTAGTGAGGCAACTGTTACCCTAGAGGATGTGTATAGGATTCTTAGGTTGCCCATCAGATGAGAGAGAGTGATGTACGGCACACAGCATGGATATAGTGAGATTACTATATTTTATGTGTTTGATGATATTAGGAGGTTAGGTATAGAGCATTAAGAGATTAGATGGTAGGTATTAGTTGATAGATACGAGAGGATAGATTGTATTCTATGTACATTGATTGGGGGATAGTTCTTCCTGACTGTCGGGGTCATGGATTTCCTTTCGGGTGGGGAGAGATGTTAGTTGGGATGTTGGAGAGGGAGGTTGTTTATGCTTGGGGTCCCTATTTGTTGGGCATGCTATATTTTCATCTGAATGATATAGTATACAGAGATGCATAGTCGATGAGCTACGGGATGACTCTTCTCATTGTTTGGGCATGGGAGTGTATTGTTGTATTTCGTCCTCCTGTTACTACAGAGCGGGAAGCTATATCTCCTTATGTTTTTCGGTATACGAGAAACATTACATAGAGTCACGTAGGAGATACAGGTTTTTGGAGACATGCATTGGACACATTGGTTCAGTTTACATGGAGGCCATACATGGATTGTGAGAGATGGTTGGATGAGGACAGGAATTTACCCTACTGTCGACAGACACACTACCTAATTGGGAGGACTGTTTCTAGTGTACATATCATAGAGAGACATCTGCCAGACCATGTGTTGAGATAGTTTGGTGAGGTGCAGGATGAGCCTAGAGGATGAGCAATTTTTTCTCGATCATCCAAAGAGGTTCCTTTATGGGGGCCAATGATACTAGTGGCTACTACAGAGATAGAGATTCAAGCTTTACAACCTTTACAGTGGGGATGGAGAGGCGGAGCAGCGGATCCTGGGACTACAACTGCATATGATACCTGATGGGCAGAGCGTTGTCTCGTGCCTTACATAGATCTGGATCAGTCAACACCAGTGGAGAGATGAGGGACAGGGTCGAGAGGGCAGCACAAAGGTAGAGGTGCTGGCAGGGGTGGTGCCGATGATGGTAGAGGTGGTGGCAGGGGTGGTGGCGATGATGGTAGAGGTGGTGGTGGTAGATGAGGTCGGAGAGGATGGAGAGGTGGTCGGTAGGTGGATTATCACCTATCCGAGAGGTGGAGGCAGAGGATGTACCGATGTTGGACCTTGGGGGTGGAGCAGAGGCTAAGATTGGAGGTGAGCATGTTGTCAAGGAGGATTTAGTAGAGGAGCATGCAGAGGTAGAGATTGACAGAGAGGACCATGCAGAGGAGGAGGAGGCCGAGAGAGAGTACATGGACATTGACCCTCTTGGCATTCTGGAAGGTTATGGGGAGGACAATGTTGAGGAGGAGATACTCCTGGAGGATCAGGAGAGAGAGCTTTAGGATCGGATAGTAGAGGGGAGACGGGATTAGGAGGCTTTTAGAGATAGTGATAGGGAGGCATTGGAGGAGAGGCTCAGAGTGGTTACTGTAGAGCGAGATTCTTTACAGGTAGAGAGAGACAATGATTTTATGGAGAGAGGTACTGCTTTGATGGAGACAGACCAGGAAGTAGCCCGAAGGTAGGAGACAGAGCAGCAGTTCACAGAGATCAGACACCTCTGCAGTGGTACTTCATCTAATGGTTTTGCATGTGAGCTAGTCAGATCAGTAGAGAGGGCTTCATATTATAGAGACCTGTATGAGTCAGTGATGCTAGCGGATAGATGAGCTCCTAGCTTTTCAGAGGTTCATAGCCAGAGATCACAGGGGAGGAGTCATACTAGGACACAGAGTACAGAGGGTGTGGTAGGACCACCGAGGACAAGTCCATATGACAGGCCTTCCACCTCACAGAGAGTACCTCTGAGGCAGTTTCGCCCATTTTCACCACATGATAGTAGTGGAAGTGGGACACATTGAACTTTCATGTTTGTAGACATTGCACATTGGTTATAGAGAGCCTGCGAGCTCCTTTTTATTTATGAATACATTCCGACATTGTACTATGACACATAATTTTGAGCGATATATATATGATTTTTTGCAGCTTCTATATGATATGAAGTTCTATTGTATGATGATGCATTTTTTTTCTATATGATTATGTTTCCTAGATGATGTATGTACATGTGTTATGGATGATTGTTTCTACATTATGATGTGTTTATGCAGTCTATGATGTTATGATGACTCTATTGATGATGGATGTAATGTACTTTATGATAATGGGATGCAATGTGATATTTATACAATGCTATCTACATGAGATGGTTATATACATGTAATGTTTTCATTATGTACCTTATGATGATTGAATGTCTATTATGCCATGATTTTCCTATATATGCAATGGGGACGCCTAATGTTCCTACTTGTTTGAAATGTAGTGTAACTATATGATGCACAATATATAGACATACAACAATGTTTACATAATGCTTATAGAATGTATGCATATGCAGATTATCTAATTTTTTTGTTGTGTCACAGGACTCTATCATTATGTCGGACAGGAGAAATGTTAGCATGGATGATTTCAGAATGTTAGTAAGAAACAACGAAGGTTGATTGAAAAACATATGATCTTCGATATTTTTCCATATATATACTAAGCTTCGCAGTTTATCATCATTGGGCGGGACATGACACAAATGGATAGTACACACCATGATATGAGATAGACCATAGTGTAGAAATTGATCCACCTGCGAAAAAAGGACAGTCGTAGACAAGGAGTGTCTGAACTCATACTAAGGATAAAATTGCCCCAGTTGTTTTGTCTCGACAAACCACAGACAACAAACAAATAAAAGATGGGTCATGAGACATCATTGCTCCTCTAAATCCTTGATAGAACATCCTTGAGGAAACTAGCAACATTACTCAAAATTTAAAGTTTAAAAAGACAGTTGACAGACAACAGTCAAAGAAAAAGATTCCTGAGACATCCTTGCTTCTCTAAATCCTTCAAGGGCCATTCTTGAGAAAGCTAGTAATCAAACTTATGCACAAATTGTTAAAAAGATAAGAAAAAATAAGATATAAAGTCATAAAGCCAATAAAAGTATTTGCCAAAACTTGATCTTGTGGGATTGTTTGATGTTTGACATAGTTGGATGTGAGGGATGACACATACCGCATAAGACGTTGAGTCTGGTTTCGACTTGGTGACTATCTGTGTAAGGCATGACAAATCCTGGTTTTAGAAAGACACGTGTCATATAAGAAGTTTGAACCTAATGTCGTTGATGTGACAAGCTACATGAGGCTATGAAAATTTGACAATGTTCGTTGACAAGAAAGACATATCTTTCTTAAGACATAAGTTGATCACTCTGACAGTGTGTTTGATTTTGACTTGATGACAGTTTTGAAATGTTTGCCTTGTTGATGCATGACTTGTCTTGATTCCTTGACTGTTATGAGTGTTTGTGTGTGTTCACAGTGTATGAATTGAGATGATATACCCTAAAGGACTGACCTAATGCGGCCTCGTGGGATCATCGATTGATAGCCTTTCCTACGTTGTACACGTAGAGACCTCATAGTTCAACACAACTTTAACTGACATAACTGACTGAAAATATGTAATTAAGTTGATGATATGAAACGTGTGTGATAGTGAATGTGATAAACCCTATTGGAATGACCTAGTGCAGTCTCGGGGGCTCATCGATTGATAGCCTTGCCTACATCCACTTATAGAGGCAACATAGTTTGACTATGTCTATGACTAACTGTGATTCTGTTTTTGGGATTTTTGAAATGTTTTTTATTATTTCAGGACATTTTTTGATGGTGTAATGCTATGTACAAGGTCCTCATGACATAGAATGAGGATTTTCCCCCAGTCGAGAATAAGACATAGAGGATGGAGTGGGGAATGTGACGGAGCGGACTTGATGTCAATCATTCCAAACAATGGATAAGACAACCATTTATTATGAGTGAAAGTGAAAAGTTTGATTGGAATGATGGTAGACAAAGGAGCGAAGTTGACAACACATGGTGCCTGTTTGCCAAGTTTTCACCATAGTACTTATCCATAGCGCCATCAAAGTGGTTTTCACTATTGGACGAATTATTTCTCTTTACTATTTTGTTGATTTTCCAAAAAAAATTGGTGTTACGAAGACACCTGTTTGCTAGGTTTTCATCAAGGTAACCATTTTTTTGTTTTTCCATTTTTTTTTTTGTATATTTTATGATTAAGACATAGTTCTCATAACCTACGCATAAAACCTCTTCAGATGAAGGTTTTTGATTGGTGACAAAAGTGGTTCTCCTTCAGGGGTAGAGAGTTGATACGCTCCTGATTCAAAAGCTTCAATGACAATATAGGGCCCTAACCAGTTAGGTTCAAACTTACTTGGTTTTTCTCGTTTAGCTTGATTCTTGGGGTTCTCCATTAAAACCAGGTCACCAATTTCAAAGGGTCGATTTAGAACTTTCCTATTATAGCTACGACAAAGAGGATTTTGGTATGCTTGCAAATGATCTAGTGCCTTTTGTCTTCATTCATCCAATAATTCTAACTCTTGTAATCTAAATACACGGTATTCTTCATCGTCAATATGACCTTTCAAGGATACCCTCAGGGAACGAATTTCAACCTCAATAGGTAAGATAGCTTCATATCCGAATACTAGGGAGTATGGAGTGGCACCAGTGGGAGTACGGATGCTTGTGTTGTAAGCCCATAAGGCAGGATTAAGCTGTAAGTGCCAGTCATGACCAGTGTCATTGATAGTCTTTTTTAGGATTCTCACAATGGTTTTATTAGATTCCTCATCTTGGTCGTTACCTTGTGGGTAATATGGAGTGGAAAAACGATGTTTGATATGGAATTCTTCACATAGATGGCGGACTTCTTGGTTTTTGAATGGATGACCATTGTATATGATAATGGATTGGGGTACACCATATCAACAAAGGATATAAACTTGGATATTTGTGTGCCGATGATGTAGGTCATGGGAATAGCTTCAATCCATTTGGTGAAGTATTCAGTGGCGGTTATGATGAATTTATGGCCATTGGATGATGGAGGGTGTATCTTACCTATGAGGTCAAGTCCCCATTGGGAAAAGGGCCATGGTGAAGTAATCGGATGAAGCTCCTGTGCTGGTGCTCGTATCAAATCTCCATGTATCTGACACTGTCGACATTTCTTTACAAAGATATATGAGTCCTTTTCTATTGTAGGCCAATAATAACCTAATCTCATAATCTTATGGGCTAAAGTAGGACCGCTAGAATGGGATCCACATATACCCTCGTGTACCACTCACAAGGCTGCTTGTGCTTCTTCAGCATCGAGACATCTCATTAGGGTGATATCTAAGGTACATCTATATAGGGTATCTCCAATGATGGTGTATCTGGAAAAATTACGGATAAAGGTTCTACGTTGGTTGTTTGACAAGTCTAGGACTCTAGAGGTAATATTTGGGCATTGCGATAGTTGTATACGTCTTTGTACCGAGGGGAAGTAGGACCAACAATCATACACACCATTGTAGAATCAGAGACATCATAGGTAGGGACCAACATTTGTTCGACCAAAAACTCGAACTTAGGCACGTTGCTCATAATATCCAATAAGGAACCCACGATTTCCATAGCATCTACTGCCCTGTTATGAATAAATGGTATTTTTTGAAAGGTAATGCCATCAAAGTATTGCTTGAAACTATCGGCCATGCGTTTATAGGGGGCAAGTTTCTCATCTTTAGTTTCATAATCATCATTTACTTGTCAGACTACTAGCTGAGAATCCCCATAAACATGTAGACTCTTGATTTTCCATTGGGCTGCCATTCTTAGTCCTGTCACTAAGGCTTCATACTTTGCTATGTTGTTGGTGCAAGGGAAAGAAATTCTGAATGATTTGGGAATAGTATCGCCTTGAGGTGTAACAAATAGTATGCCTGCTCGTGAACCATGATTAGTATGTGACCCGTCAAAGTATAATCTCCATTTGGTTCTAGTGTCAACTTTGAAGATAAACTCGTCAGGAAAATCTGCCACTAAAGGATGGTCTGCCTTCATGGGTGCATCCACTAATTGATCTGCAATTACTTGTCCTTTTATAGCTTTCCTCTCCACATATTAAATGCCATATTCACTAAGTATCATCACCCATTTAGCCAATCGGCCTGTTAATGCTGCTTTACTTAGGAGATATTTGATGGGATCAATCTTTACAACCAACATGGTTTGGCGGTTTAGCATATAGTGCTGAATATTTTGAGTAGAAAAGACTACCACAAGATAGGCATGTTCTATGTTACTGTAATTTAATTTATATCCCACCAAGGTACGACTGATGTAGTACACTGCCCTTTCATGACCTTGATCATCATTTTGTGCGAGAAGGGCTTCTAATGTCGATTGAGTTGCTGAAATGTATAGTATCAATGGTTTTCAATCTATAGGTGGCATTAAGATAGGTGGAGTAAGCAAATAATCCTTGATCTGTTGGAAAGCTTCCTGAAATTTAGGTGTCCACACAAACGGTACTCCTTTCTTGAGCAAATGTTGGAATGGGTTTATTTTGTCTGCTAGCTGTACAATGAAGCACCTGATAGACTATAATCTTCCCTGTAGTGTTCTTAGCTCACCAATGCTAACTGGAGGAGGCATTTCTACAATAGCTTTTACCTTCTCTGGATCTACTTCAATGCCTCTTCTAGAAATGATATATCTTAGAAGTTTCCTTGATTTCACTCCAAAGACACATTTATTTGGATTTAGTCTGACGTTGTAATTTTCTAGCCTCTAGAATATCTTGTCTAGAACTTTCAAATGATCTGCCCTTGTTACTGATTTAGCTATAATATCATTGACATAATCTTCCATGAGAGTATGTACAAAGTCATGGAGAATAGTTGTCATTGCACGTTGATAAGTAGCTCTTGCATTCTTAAGCCCAAAAGGCATAACATTCCAGCAGTATGTTCCCCATGGACATGTGAAAGTTGTCTTGTGTTGGTCTTCAGCTACGATTTTGATTTGGTTATACCCAGAGAAACCATTCATGAGGGATAACATCTTGTATCCTGTTGTAAGGTCCACTATCATGTCAATGTTCGGCAAGGGGAATTCATCCTTAGGACATGCCTTGTTGATGTCTATAAAGTCTGTACAAATGCGGATGCCCCCAGTTGTTTTAGTCACCAGCACAAGATTTTAAATCCATTCTGCATAGTCTATGGATCTTATCAATCCGACATCCAATAGTTTCTTAAGTTATGCTTTGACCAATAGAGAAATCGGTGGATGAATTTTCCTTAACTTTTGTTTGACGAGCTTAATACCTGGCTATAATGGTAGATGGTGCAATATTAGGTCTGGACCTAGCCTAGGCATATGACCATGCAAAGTTTATCTGTCTCTTTGTGAAGAAGTCCTAAAACTCTTGTTGTTTTGTCTCTGTCAAAGAGGTTGCAAAGTATATTACCCGAGGGTTTTCTTTTTTGTTTATGTTGACTTCAACAGAGTCCTCTACTAACATCGGTGACTTTTCCTGAGCAACGGGGAGAATATTCAAACCTCCATCCTTGGGTGCCTCAGAGAGGTTTTCGCCCTCAAATACATCCTTTATTTTTACTATTTCTTCGTCCAAAGGTGCCTTTCGGTTTTCACCTAGGGACTCGTCATTTTGCTCATTTTCATTTTTGCGACTAGAGGTGTAAATAGACTCCCCAAAATATGCTTTTTCATCCAAATCTATGTTAAAACCAGCTTTATGATCCCCTCTTGGTATTCCTTCTCGAAGTCCCATGAACTCAGCTATTGCTTCATCATTCTCAAATATGTCTAAGATGGGTGTACCTTGTTGATCCCAGTCGATAAGTTGGGGATATATGAGGGGCATGTCATCATCGGAGTTATCGAATATGGAAGCTGACAAGGTGAATCTAGAGTGGTTGACATGGTCACAGACTTTTTGGACTAACTCCTTTTTCTTTTTCCTATGGGTAGGTAAACTCTGATGTGGGACTATTGTAATGGCTAGGTCGTTAGAAGATGGTTCGTCAGGTGCCCAAGATGCATGATCCAGGGTTTCCCAATAATAATGCTTAATCCATTCTTCTTTGGACAAGGGATTTTTATTACGGGGGCTAGATGGATTTGGTACGTGTTTTATCATTTGGTCTAGTTCTCCAAAATAGATTATCTAGGTTCATGGTGTTGGTAGAGGAAAGGGAATCCCATTCATAGTTGCTTGAGTCAAGGGATTCATCGTAAACTGGGGGAAGTGGTTCGTGAGATATTTCAATGTCTTCATAAGCACTCACTTCCTCTTGAAATGGTGACGAAGTACTAGGAAAGCCAATTCTAAGTGGTTGAAACCCTAGCCCTAGGCCTTTCGGTCATGGTGAGACAATGATCGGTTCAGTCCTTCCATTTTGATGTAGTCCTAACCCACTATGTCTATCATAGCCTTTTCTTTGCATTATCTTAAAGCCTTTTCCATATTGATCCTTAGCTATCTAAATACACAGTGAGGGGTATTCATTGTCTTCCTGGTACAACCAAGAGGTAATATCACCTTGGTCCACAATTTCTTCACTTAACTCTCCCCATTTAGTCAATGTCATTGTAGGGGGAACATGAAATGTGACTACAGATTGTCTTCTATCTGCCATGGGTAGACCATATGCCTTAGGTGGAACCAACTGACTAACACAATAGGATGCCTTCATGTGATATTCTCCACAACCCTTGTCTTGGATCTTGACTTTAGGAGTAGATGATGGTGGTTTAAATGAAATGGACTTGATAAGATGTGATGGATCAATGTACAGGGATAAAGTGGATGATGAAGCTTCTTGATTAACTGGCACTTGTCATTGTGGAATTTCCCTTCAGCTTGTACAATATTCAAAAGGATCTGGATCACCATCAATCGTGATCTTGGTGCCATTATACTGGAATTTAAGACACTGGTGATATGTGGAAGGTACACCTTTCATTGCATGTATCCAAGGTCTAGCTAACAACAGGTTATATGGAAGGGTAAGATTCAAGACTTGGAAGCTGTTGTTCATAACTGTTGGGCCAATTCTGATAGGGAGTGTGACAACTCCTTTGTATGATCTTTCCTCATCATCATAAGCCTTGATGACTATAATATTAGAGGTGTCTATGAATGCTTCTGAGAATCCTAATGCCTTAACCAATTTTAGGGTACACATGTTCAAACTTGCTCCTCCATCTACTAAGACTTGTCTGACTTTGGTTTGATGGACTAGGACTTCAAGATGTAATGGGTCATTATGATCGGTCTTTTCTGTTGAATAATTTTGTTGAGAAAATGTGGTATGATGGGAGTTGGTTAAGTATCCTACCATTTCTTCAAAACTATTGACATCTAAGTTGGTAGGAATAGTCATGCTCTATAAGGCTTTGTCGAGAATGGCTCGATGATTAGGTGATAAAGTCAACAGTTTCAAAATGGATATATGTGCTGGGGTCTTGCTTAGTTGATCAAGTAGATTGTACTTAGACTTGGAAGACTGTGTAGGTGGCTCAGAAGAAGGACCTGGAAGAGTTATCTTAGTTCTGCATGTATTTAAAACACATTTAGGATGCTTCTTAATGGTGATTGTATGGACATTTTCATTTGCAGCTTGGAGTTGATTTATGATCATACCTTTTCCATAATCATACTTGGTATTTGCATAATTGGTCGATGCAATATTCTTAGTTCCCAAACTAGAGGCTTTTCCTTTCGCGTGGTCATGTAATGGGTCCGTGAAGACCTTATGATCATTGTTCTTGGTATGTTTATGCCCATTGACCTCTATGGTTCTGTCTTCAACAAAGTCTTGTATGATATTCTTCAGATGTCGACATTGTTGTAGGTTGTGTCCTTTTGTTCGATGGTATTCACAATAGGCGTTATCATCCCACCATGAGGGTTTAAATTGTCCAGGATCATACTATCTTGGTTCCAATTGTTTTAGGAGATCATGTTTGATCATTTCTTTGAAAATTGTCTCGATTGGTTGCCCTAAAGGGGTAAATTCATGTTTAGGAAATGTCCTTTGTGGTTGTTGTTGTTGTGATTTTTGGAAAAAATTTGTTGTTTGATCTGGATTACTCGTCATGTATTGATTGGGGTTGTAACCTCTAAGTGTGATGGTCAGTCCCGCATGTATGGTCTTAGCATCAACAATATCGTCATTGGTAAAAAAATTGTTTCTAGACCAGAACTTGTTTCTATCGTTGGGAGCGTTTTGATGTTGAACAACTAGGTTTCTGCCTGGTGCTTTAATCTCTCCTTTTTCAATAAGGCCTTTTTCAAGGATGATTCCCTTTTGTACCAAGTCTAGTAATGAAGTACAACAATGTACCCTTAAGTCACCTCTCATTTTTGGATTAATATTTTCAAGGAATATCGTGACTTTTTGTTTTTCTAGTATTTGAACTAGACATCTACTAGCTAAACTTCTCCATCTCTAGAAGAAAGTGGTGAAATTTTTGCCTTCCTCTTGCATTGTGTGACACAAGGTAGCTTTTGTTATTTCATTTTCTATGTTGAAGGCAAAGTGTTCGACAAAATTCTCAGCTAATTCACCCCATGATCGTATATGGTAATTTAGAGAACCATTCCAGTGCTATCCCGAAAAGGGTTCATGGAAATAGTCTCATCAAGTATGTGGGGTCAGATGATATTTCCATGTATGTTGTAGAGAATTCTCTAATGTGTTCTAAAGGATTCATCCTCCCATTATACTTAGGAAAATTTGATATAATGTATCCACGTGGGAAGGATGTCATGTATAGTGCTTTGTCAAAAGGACATGGACATAAATCTTGCAGTGAGATAGTTTGTTTGCCTGACATAGACATGTTGTCCATCTGTTGTTGAAGCATTTGCATTTGATTTTGGAGAACAACTACTTGTTTCAAGGACATGGTTGTGTTGTTAGGATCAATGTAGGTGTTCTGAAATGCTTTGTTCTGTGATAGATTGTGATTTGGTGAGGGTATATATCCTATTTGAATGTTCTGGTCCTGTATAGGAATATTTCCTATCTGAATGTTCTGATTTGGTATAGGAATTTTTCTTGTCTAAATGTTTTGATTTGGTATAGGAATATTCATGCCTACTTTGGATCTCTTACTAGTAGTGTTTGTGCCAAAGGGGTTTGATGAAGTTGCTCCCGTAGTAAATTGTAAAACTTGTGTTATTTTGAAAGGGGTTGTGCGTACAATTGACGATTTTTGAGTAGGTATGCCAGTTGGTATTGCTGCGGTAATTTGAGGAACATAAACACTTGACGTCATGGTTTGCGTTGGTTGACTAGATGGTGTTTTCAAAGTGTGAATATCAAATCTTGGTGGTAGTGTGGCACCTTCTACTAGCAACTTTTCTAGATATCGTTGGGGATCATTTGCCAAACACTCATCCATAAAGGATGCAAACTCAGGATCTTGTACAATGACGTCTATGTCTTCAACATAAATTTCTCCATGTGTTTCTCTAGTGACGTGTTTTTCAAGGAAAGTTTTGTGTGTTCTCTCTTTCCCTGATGGTTGATTTCCAAAAGGATTGACAAATTCGTTAGGGCCCGACATTGCTTTATGTTTCTTCTTAGACCTTGTTTCAACCATGAAAAGTTGCTCAAAAATGAGGTAATGCAAACTATGTCTAAAAACGGATATGTCCTATTTCTATGTTTTTGGGATTTTCTGAATATAAAGGATATTGCTAAAGATTTCTAAAATGACTTATACTAAGATGACGTATGCTAGGATGGACAATATGCAAAATTTTTGAGTAGTCTATGACGGTAAATGATTCTAAGATGGGTATAACCTACCACCTATGGAACAAATCCAAGCAAAGATCTAACTTTACCAAGGAACCTGATTGTAGGATAAAAAAAACTGACAAGGTGAATTTCCCAAACTAGATTGTTGAGCTGGAAAGATTCACTAATAGGATGAGAGTGAATAGGTTCAATGATAATGACAAATCAGAGTATGAACGTATCAATGATGCGGAAATTTATTCTATTCTACAATATGCAACTTCCTAGGAAGTGTCTAAATGTGTGCAACTTAGGATGACTAGCGCTAAGATGTATATGACACCTAATAATGCAAGGTTTTTGAGAAAATTGTTTCCATTTTCTGTCCAAGGTTGATTGTAAGAAACATAAGTGAAAAAGACAGTTTTGCTTTCAAACTAAGTTGGCAATTTTTGAATTTCTCTATTGACAGTCAATTGCGGTTCACTTTTCAGATGTGTTACTATTTTTGACAGATGCGTTTCAAGTTTCAAATGCGGTGCTTTGACCAAACAAGGTTTTGAAGTTGACAGGAAATTACAACTTTATGACAGATGCGGTTTACTTTATGGTAGATGTGACTCACAAATAAAATGCGACTTAGAAATATGAACTCTGTGAAACTAAACCTATTGATAGACACTTGCGGTTTTTCGTTTGATAGTTACGGCTCGCAACTACACATTCCGCTTGAAATATGATAATTGCGGCTAAGAAACTAGACTCTATGAAACTAAAATTTGTTGACAGACACATGCAGTGTTTAGTTGAACAGTTGCGACTCTCTATGACACATGCGGTTCGAAATATGGCAGTTACGACTCAAATTACAGTTGTGGTTTCCTGATGACAATGTAATGACTAAATCAGTTTAATGATCAAGTTTTTGACGAATACAACAAAAAATAATCACAAAATACAAAGTGTTTTCAGTTTGATGTGTTGAATCTGTTAAAACCAGAAGACAATTACAACCTAGGTTGTGTTGGATAGTATTTACTGAGTTCTTACTTGGATAAATCTAGCTATGCATACTCAAGGCGGATGACTAGTAGCTTGACCCCACTGGCTCCCCTCCATGGCACTCACTTATACGAGGCAGCAGAGCTACTGTACCCATGAAAATCCCATGGCATACATCTCATCTCAACACATGAACCGTAAGAATGTAAGACGACTTCACAGGTCCGACCTGCTGCACCAACAAATAGATAGGATTTTGGAAAAACTACAACATGGTTTTTAGTAAGGGCATTCTGTTCATGGGACACCATCTAGTACGGTGAGAGAACATTTATGCCCTTCTCGTTGGAACAGTGAGCGTGATTTCTAGGGTTTCCCCCAAAAATCCACTTTTATATACCGGGTGGAAGTCGCTGGCTAAAGCGTGTTACCAGTCTGAGTCATCTTGGGGTGAGTACTTTTTTCCCACCAAGATAGGCCCAAGCTCTACAGTCAATAACCATTTCTCTTACACCCAAGATCGCACGAATGCACAAGGGGAGAGGATACTTTGATATACCGAATCGTAAAGGGTTACAAAATGTGCTTTTGCACTAGACAAAGCAAACACTGGTAAATTTTAAGCCAAATGACAATTCTTTAATCTACCAAACACAAAAAATCTTAAAATGAAACAAAAATTAAATTTCTTCGCAAATAGGTCTTGCATGCAACTGATTAGTAGTTCATTTGTGTCTTCGGCTTTTGTCCTGCAAAAAAAAGATGTATTGGTTTTTTTCAAAGTATTCTATCGTTTGTCCTGGAAAAATAATGCTATCCTCCTAAACACAGCTACAAACAAAATATTAGCGAAAACAACAACAATATGAAAAAAAAAAGAAAAATAAAAAATGCAAAAATATGGAAGTTAAAATGAATTTTTTTACCACGCACAGATGCATCGTTTCAACTCATAGATGTCTCGCGATGTTGACAGTCGGATGCATTGCGGAATGTCACGGATGCAGCTCGTGTTGTTATATGCGTCGCAGGATTTTTCATATGCAGTTTGCAAACTTAGATGCGTCATTCTTCAGTCAAATGCAGTTTGTTGTACGATATTTGCAAAATAAAAAATGCAAAAGAGGAAAGGAGTCACGAAGTTTGAAGTGTGCATCATGATGGGTTCACCAAATGTAACGTAGATAAAATGGATTGTTGTACAGAAAGATGGTTAAATCTAATCTAACAAGCATAAATCTAAATCAAACAACTAAGAATGAATTAAATGAACTAAAACAATAAAAATGATAATATGAAACAATCTCACCGAATATCAATCCACCTCTTCGAATTATCTTGATTGTCCTTCTCCATTTTGTTGAACTGGTATTCTTGCCCTTAGATTTTTTGTATGTATGCAAGCATAGCTTGGATGTATTGTCTCAGAAAAATATTGAAGATTATAAGTTCTTCTCAAAAGTATATAGATTTCGGGAGGAGGAATAATGCCAAAGATTAGCCAATTTATAGAAAGTTGGTTTTCGAATGATCGGCTCGGATTTGAAAGAGAGATCAACGATCGAGATTGATGAATGCCATGCTATGTGAATTCTATGTCAGTTAGAATGTGAGTTAGGAAATTCTGCAGGATAAAGATTAAATTAGAACAATAATTTAATCTGGTGTTAAGACTGTTCGAAAATATTTAAGAACAAGAGTTCAAGATTAAATAAATGATTTAATCTTTAGTTGAAATTCTTTGAAAATAGAAGAATTAGACTTTGAATGCCAATGATAAAGTTAGAACTCGAAGAATAATCTGTTTGAATGCACACATAAATTAATTAATTAAATAAAGATATTTAATTAATAAATATGTTCATGCATATGAGTTAGAACTAGTTAATTGTCTGGTTGTGACAGAGAGTCCTTTTGCAGAGACAATCAAATATCAAATCCGGAGATAACTAGCGAATTTAAATAGATCTTGAGTCAGATGGTGAGTGAATAATTAGATAACTGGATGGCAAAAGAATGTGATAAAAACAACTAATTATGAATTAAATGTTAATTTAATTCAACATTCAAAATTGAAAGATTTAATTAAATAAATAATGATAATTTATTTAATTGACTGTTGAAAAGATTAATTGAATAATTAAATAAGGAATATTTAATTATAGTTGAAATATGATAAAGGGGTTAATTAAATAATAAATTATTTAATTAAGAAAGAGAATTAATTAGTTAGCGACATAATTAAATAAATATAATTTATTTAATTAATCAAAGTTGAATAAGGGTCATAATGAATTAATTAAATAATTAAAAGGTTATTTAATTAATAGAGGAAAGATGTGTTTAGGAAGTAATTAAATAGTTAACATTATTTAATCATGACCAAGGACATTAGAAAACTATGTCGAAAGTGGTATTCGTAGGCCTATACCAATTTTCAATGTCTACAGGGTTAAGTACTTGTTCCACCATGAACTCATAATGGCTTTGTTTTTCAGGTATCTGCAGAAGAGAAGCAATTGTTGCCATTGCATCAACAACTTTGTTATCTGCCCTTAGAATCTGCTCAAATTTGATCTCAACAAAATAATTTTTGAAATCATCCACCATTCTCTTATATGGCATTAACTTGTCATCCTTTGTTTGATAATCATCGTTCACTTGGTTTATGACTAATTAAGAATCTCCAAAGACATGCAACTTTGTGATCTTCCATTCGATTTCCACCTTGATCCCAATGATGAGTGCTTCATACTCAGTTATGTTATTCATGCAAAGAAACATGAGCCTATAATATTTTAGGATGGTATGTCCTTGAGGTGTGACAAATAGGATTCCAGCACCTGATCCGTGTTGCATGTAAAACCCATCAAAATATAACATCCATTGTTGTGATGATATGGTAAGGACATCTACGTCAGGAAACTCAATGCTCATTGGATGTTCATCTTGTAGTGGTGCTTCAACTAACTGATCGGCTATCACTTGACCCTTGATGGCTCTTCGATCTACATATTGGATGTCAAACTTGCTCAAAATCATTACCCATTTGGCTAGTCTTCCTGTTAGGGCGGCTTTACTGAGTAAGTACTTCAATGGATCAATTTTAGCTATGAGCTTGACTGTATGAGTTAACATGTAATTCCACGGCTATTGAGTAGAAAATACTACTACTAGACAAGCTTTTTCGATGAAGGTGTAGTTGATTTCATATTCGTTGAATGTTCTACTAATATAATAAATGGCCCTTTCTTTTCCCGCAAAATCTTCCTATGCTAATAGAGCACCCAAAGATACTTCAGTTGTTTCTATATAGAGTAATAGTGGTTTTCCTTCTGTTAGCAGCACTATTATGGGTGGAGACATCAGATACTATTTTAGTTGATTAAAAGTTGCTTCAAATTTTTCATCCCACTTGAAGGAAACATTTTTGTGTAGAAAATGATTAAATGGATGAGTTTTATCTGCTAATTGTGCAATGAACCTCCTGATAAATTGGAAAAGTCCCTATAGAGACCTCAACTGGTTGATGTTCTTTGGTGGTGGAATTTTCATGATTTATTTGATTTTGGTGGGATCTGCTTCAATGCCCTTTTCTGACACTATGTACGCCAACATTTTTGTTGATGTCACACCAAACACTCATTTCTTTAGGTTTAATCTTACTTTGAATTTTTCTAGTCGAGTGAAGACTTTGTCTAATATTTCCAGGTGTCCCTCTCTAGTAAATGATTTCGCCAAAAGGTCATCTACATAATCCTCCATAAAGGTATGCATCATTTCATGGAAGATGGTGTTCATTGCTCGTTGATATGTTGCTCTTGCATTTTTCAAACCAAAAGGCATAACATTCCAGTAGAAGGTACCCCATGGACATGTTAATGTTGTTTTCTCTTGATCTTCTAGTGTTATTTTTATCTGATTATATCCTAAGAATCCATCCATGAGTGATAACATGGCATGTCCTTCTATCAAGTCCATGATGATATCAATGTTGGGCAATGGAAAATCATCCTTTAGGCATGATTTGTTGAGATCTTTGAAATTAGTACATATCCTGATGCTTCCATCTGGTTTAGAAGCTGGTGGAATGTTAGAAATCCACTCAGCATAATCAATTGATCGAATGAATCTGACATCTAACAATTTCTTCAATTCTTCTTTTACCAACAAGGAAATATGTGGATGCATTTTCTTGAGTTTTTGTTTGACAGGTTTCACTCCAAGTGGTAGAGATAAAAGATGCATTATCATATTTGGATCTATACTTGGCATGTCAGCATAAGACCAAGCAAAGTTGACTTGTCTCTCTTCAAAGAATTTGACAAAGCTTGGCTTTTCCTGATCTGTCATGGGCGCTGCTAGATGTAGGGTCTTCACTATTTCTGTTGTGCTGATATTGATGGACTATGTAGGTTCAACTAGTACTGAAGATCTCTCATGATAGATTTTGGGAAGAGTGTCAAATCTCCCATCTTTTGATGCCTCAAAGAGGTTTTCACTGTCAAATGCACTCTTTATTTTTACTTTTTCATGATCTAATATTGCCATTAAATGGTTTTCACCATTAGATCTATTTTTTATATTCATTTTGCAGCTAAGAGATTTGAAACCCTCCTAGTTGGAAGCTTTGTTATGAGATTTGATGGTGGAATAAGTTTTGGGATTATCAAAGCAAAGGAAGTTAACAATGACATCATCATCTGCAAAAATAGTGACGTCGAGAGGCTCAGTTTTCTCCCACTCAATGAGTTCGGGATGTAATAATGGTAAAGAGTCATCAAATTGATTTGAGTCAAAGGTGGTAAGAGTTAAGATGGCAACATCGTCAAGGTTTTTGATAGCAATGTCAAGGTCTATGATGTTACTCTCCTCTGAATTGTTTATCTCGCTCGACGTCTGTTCATCCTCACTTGAGCCATCGATACGTTGTGATGCATATTCAATAGATCTAGGCCCGGAGCTTTATCCCTTCATCCATATGGGTGTATACCTTTTTACTACATCAACTTCCTTATCTTGACAAGATTCCCCAGACAATGAATCCCACTCATATTCATTTGAGTCAGTTTCATAGTCATTACTAGCTTGTAGTTGTAGGATTCGATCAAAAACCTTCACTTTTATGTCTTCCTTTGTTTCTTCTTTATAGCTTAGCTTTTTCTTCTCTTTTGCATGGAGCATGAGAGGCTGGATTGGTTCTATAATGCCTTATTTTATTTTGTCAATAGGTCATTTTCCTTCATACCCCATCTTCTCTAAGATTGTTTTTCCTTTACCATATTACTCTGTTTGGACATTAGAAGTTGATGCTTGTGATTGTTCTTCATCTTTTTACAACCAATTTAGAATTTCCCTATCCTCAGATTCATTAGCTTAAGTGCTTTCTCTTATAAATCTACCATCAAAGAGTGTGATTGGTTGTGAAGATGTTTTTCTTGATGTTGTTGGCTTCCCATAGGATCTTGGTGAAGGTAGTAGCTTTGAAAGGAACAATTATTTCTCAAATGAATATTCCCCCATGCCTTTATCTTTTAACTGGATCTTTTCAACCTATTTTGATAAGGAATTTAGTTTTCTTTCATGTTTTTATGGAGTAGCATCACCAGTGTCTTTATTTTATGACTGAACCTTCTCTCCAAGATGATTTGATGAAAAATTTGATTGACTTTCATTACCTGATGAAGTAGAATCATTGATACCTTTATCTTTTGATTGGACCTTTTTCTCAACCCACTTTGACACAAAATTTAGTTATCTTTCATTGTTTGATAAACTAGGAGTGTGAGCTTCGCTGTTATGTGGCACAAAAGAATCTTGGACTATTTTGAGTGTTGCAATATTATGGATTATTGGAATCAACTGAAATGGTGATTTCTTGTCCATTGAAATAAAATTTTAAGGATTGGTGATACATTGATGGTACTACTTGCATTTTGTGAATCCAAGGATGTCCCAAGAGTATGTTTTATGTCAAATCCTTATCTAACACCTAACATATTATATCTTTCACGATCAGCCCCACTTGAATGGGTAATACAATCAATCCATGGGAGGATCTCTCTTCATCATCATAGGCCTTTATAGTGATTTTTCTTCTAGCATCAATGGCATTCTCAGAATATCCAAGTGCATAGACAAGTTTTAAAGTACATATATTTAAACCAACTCCTCCATCTATTAGAACATATTTAACCCGGTGTTTGTGAATTAGAACCTCAATCTGGAGGGCAATATTGTGTGGATGGGTAAGTGATACGTCATCATGTTTAGAAAATGATAGGCAATGAGGTGTGGTCAAGTGTCCCACCATAGCCTGGAACTGACAAACTTCCATATTATTTGGTACTGTGGTGGCTACTAGAGCTTGTTCTAGATTTTTTTTGTGAGCTGGCGAAATTTTCAGCAATTCCAACATTGATATTTGAGTTGGGATTTTCTACAAATGATCAACTATATCGTATTGATTTGTAGGGGCTGCAGCTGTCTTAGATGTATCTCCTTTCAATATCACTTTGGCTTTACCCCTTGTGGTTACATTAATTGGTTGATGGTCTTGTTTTTCTCTGATTTTAATGGCATTAATCTGATTGTCATTTGCACAACATTTGTGATCGGATTGATTGGTATGGTGTCATTAATTTGATGTGATTTAGTGTTAATTTCATGAAGATGAGTTTCATCTATAACAATACTTTGTTCATGCTCAATTATGATGTCATTAACTTGATTCTTAGCTAGAATAATGTAATTTTGGTCCTTGACTTCAATATCCTTGGTTTCATTTTCAACTACTTCAATATGGTGAATGGTGGAATCATAAAGATAGTTCACATTTTTTTCTTTGGTGTTTGATGAAGAGGACTTACCCTTTTTGTAGTTTGGTAAAGGATTCTTAAAAATGCCATGATTAGCATTTTTTTGGGGTCCTTCCACAAATATTTATTTTCTATCAATTAGATCTTGTACCAAATGCTTCAGTTGCATGCAATCATTTGTCTTGTGTCCTTTGTTTCTGTGAAAGTCACAATAATGTGCATCATTCCACCATGAAGTTTTTACTCTTGGTTCCCAATCTCTTGCTTCTGAAAATTTTATAACCTTGGCTACAAGAAGTTCCTTCAATCTTGATTCTAATGATTGTCCCAAAGGTGTGAACCTTCTTCGTTTTGAGGATGTTCGATATGGTAATGTTTTAGATTGAACATTATTTGGATTATTGCTTTCATTGAGGTCTTGGTGGTTGTTTTGATTGTTGGTTGGATTATTGTTTTGATTGGTCTTGGTGGCAACTGTTGTCAAGTTAAACATTGGTTTTGCATTTTGTGTTTCAGCTGAAACATCATTATGACCAACATTCTTGTTTATTTGCCAAAAATTTTGTTTATCATTGTTGTTGTAATTATTAGAGGAGTTTGTTGAGTTTTTTTTATTGTAAATTTTCAAGATTCCTCCCTTGACTGAAGCTTCTTCAATTTTGATTCCATTTTCAATCAATTTCTCAAAGGTAGGTGGACATTGTAATTCAAGCCTATAGCTCATATCATTTTTTAAATTGTCAATGAATATTTCCATCTTTTCCTTTTCAGGAATGGGACAAGAATATCTTGCAAACAATCTTCTCTATCTTTGCAAAAATATGAGTAATGATTCACCCTTTTTTTTGTATTGCAAAGTTATTTCATGGTAATTTTTTGTTGGATATTATAAGAGTATTGGGTGATGAATTTTTTAACCAACTCTTCAAATGATCTTATTTCAGGTGGAAGTTGTGATAACCACTGCATACACTGTTCGCCCAAGCTTCATGGGAATAGTCTCATCAGGTAAGTCTTGTTGATGGTGAAAATGACACAAACAACGTTAAAATAGAATATTTCTACTCTATTTCTCTTGAAAAAGAAAGACAACATATAGTAGCATAACTCCCAAGGTCCTGGTAGCTGGTTCTCAACTGTCTAGTGTCACTCAATCGGTTCATGCAACTGTAATATTCAACGGACCTGTGCTGGTAACAAAACATTCAAGCAATGACTCATTTTACAAAACTGTTTTTAGTAAATCAATGGGGTTTCAAATAAAAGAAAAAGATAGATCACAGGGATAAACTAGTAAAAATGAACAAAAAATTTCTAGCATCTAGACATATATCTTCAACAATGAATGTTTTTCCAATCAGATCAAGAAAACCATAAGATGACACAATCTATAGAATAATCTATACAATTGCATACATTTTAGGTGCTTAATTAACTTCACAATTACACATCACAAATACTTCAAGGATTTCAAAACAACACACATTCATTCATCATCAAGATTATAGATCAAAAAACTTCAATAAATTTAATTCAATGATAATCTAACAAGATAATCCTTAAATCAAGTTTCTTCTAATGACTTTCATCACATAAGAAACTATTATGCTTCAACACAATCACTGGCATTTAGATAGATTATAACTTATCAGCCTTATCAAATAAAACAACTCAATTCTAACTCCATATTGCATAAAACCTGTAATTCTATTAACTATAAAAAGATCAAGTATAATGTATCTCTATAATCACTACAAAATTCTATCTCCTAATCTCAGGTAAGCCAATTCTATTCTCAATTAGCTGACCCTTACAATATGATACCCACAGGGTATTTATAGATTATACAAAGTTCGAACTCCCCTTCTATTTTAAGTCACCCACCCTTTTAGGAACAAAAACTTTCTTGGAAACTCAGATCAATTTGATCTTGAGTTCTTACATTAGACATTCAATTCAACTAGAGAAAAGAAAAATAGAAGAGAAAAAGAAGTCATGTGCTTCAATTGTCAGTGTTGCATGCAACATGCAAAGAAGAAGAAAATCATGCATGTAGAAGATTTATGCATGTGAAGCTGGATCTGTAATGAACTCATCATAACTGGCAAAGACTTGTTGTAATGTATCTAATTCTGGCCCATCAATCCAGCCGTCTTCAAATTTGATTTGATCCAATTCTGCTGCAGCAAACTCCCTCATACCTTTTATCTTTTTCAACTCTCTCGCAGCAAATTTTATTTCTTCCTTGACATCCACTAGTCGATCTATTATCAAATCTTCTCCATCATCTTCTTTCTACATGAGTCCTTTGAACCTTTCATCCCATTTCTCTTTTATTTGACTTAAAGGCATGCCTTCTTTTGTTAACACATTTGCATCTAAAATAATAGCAATGACTGCTTCCAGCTCCTCCAATTGCTCAGTCAGATTATTAACAGCCTCTTGAATCTCATCCTTATGTTTACACAAGAAGTCGGTTCTAAAATAGAGTATATGAGAAGTTTTCTCCAAAAAATCCTTATTGTCCTCCTCAAGTATTGATTGTTCCAGAGGAGTAGTTAAAAGCAATGCACTCACCCTTTCTAATTTCTGACTATATTCTTTATACTCTTTTTATTGTTTCTTCGATGCCTCAATGTATTGATGTATCTCTTTTATTAACCCTTCCGTGCCCTTATAGGCTTCAAAACCTTCAACCAAAACTTCACCTACCTCTTGATTCAACTTGTCTACCCATCGGTCTACCATCTCCGCTTTCCCTCTTACCTGCACCAAATCATCTACCTCATTTTTGCTTAACAAAATAGGAGTCTCAATGGCCGTTACCTATTGTGATCTCAGAGAGGAGACACTTTTCAAGAATGAATGCAATTGATCCAACTGAGTATTAAACTCATCCTTCTTTTGTTTATCCTTGATCATTCTTGACTTGGTTGTTGAAGCCACCACATCAATCAAGTTCATCTGCTAATTCCTAGTGGGCCTTCCCAAGTTGACAGTACTCGATTGATAATCTGTTAGCTGCATGTCCCCTACCTCCTTTTCTGTCATTGGCATGGCACATTCATCAACAATCTCTCCTTTATCTATGAGTCGGGTAGAATGTAGAATCTTGGCATTCTTTTTAGGCCTCTCCTACTCAATTCCTTTCATCATATCCTCCCAATTGAGAGGTTGTGAAGGGGTTACTGCCCTCTTCTACAGGTTAATTTTTAGCCAAGTAGGAGCACTTGGAGCAATAGTCATCATAGAGGAAGAGGAAGTAATGGTAGAAGGTGGCTGCATATTTACCTGAGGTTGAGAGTCAACCCTTGATTTTTCTTGTTGTTCTTGCAGTATATGCATCTGCACAAGCTTTTCAGCCTCTTCCCTATCCATCTATTCTTGACTTTTCTTATCTTCCTCTTCTTTCCTCAGACTCTCTTCCTCCAACCGATCTCTCTCCAACTTTTCCTCTTCCAACCTCTCTTTTTCTAATTTTTCCTTCTCTATTCTTCCTCTTTCTAGAGCTTCCCTTTCCAATTTCTCTTTCTCTAAAGCCTCTAGTCTTTCCCTTTCTAATCTTTTTGCCTCCAAAGCCTTAAGTTTTTCTGCCTTTGCTTCTTCTTCTTCTTATTTCTTAACCAGCTCTTTGGCTTCTCTTTCCTTCTGTAATTGTTCTGCTCCTTCTTTTTGTCGAACTTCCTCTGCAATTTTTAGCTTAGCAACCATGATTTCTCTTTCCCTCTGATTCCTTGCCTTTTCTTCCTCAAGGTCATGAATCTTTTTTATTAGCTCCAACTTGTCATTCTCTCCTTTAACCTTGAGCTCATGTTCTTATTTCCTTCTTTGTTTCTCTACTTCATCATCTACTTCCTTAGTTTCAATTTGTTTGGATTTTGATTGTTGCTGGTGCAGTATAGCATCAGCTTGTACCTTGGCCTCCATTTACTTTTGTTTCTCTAAGGCTGCAGCCCTTGCATCAAAATCTCTTTTCGCATCTTCAAACATTTTCCATTGATCTTTGTGTGTCAAAATCTACTCAATATCCTCCTCTAGAGGCATGTTCTCTTGCATATCCTTTTCTAACATAGTCTCATCTGAATCTGTCCCAACCTCTAGAATTTCCTTCTCCACCATTTTTCCCTTCGCAATTTCAGCCATGCTATGAAGAGCTCCTTCTTGAATTTCTTTACTCTTTTTCCTTGTAATTGGGACTTGCGCAGATGATTCACCTAATGTAGGTGTCGAAACAGCAGATCCTACTCGAACATCTCCTTCTTGTGTTTCTTCTTCATCCTCTACCGCCTCAAGTTCTATCTCTTCAATGTTTGGAGGAAGGAATTCCAATGGCTCTTTGGGAGGTGTATTTCTTTTGATCCTCTTGTATCCCTTACCCTTCTTAGGGGTTGGTCCTTGAGGAGCCTGGGTTCTTAGTACTAACCATTGCATACTCCTATCCAACACTATCCTTCTGATCCGCTTAATATTAATAGTTTCTTCACTGTCCCAGTCAATTGGATCCAGACTCTTGGTGCCAATGTTCAAAGCTTCATAGGATGGATCCAATACAATTCCATAATCCACCAATGTGTTAGGAATATTTTCTTTAACACCAAGCTCTGACATGAGTGAGATAGATAGCCTTTCATAATTCTTCTTTCTTAGATCATATTCATCTTGCCGATCACTCCAGAAGTCTTCTAGCAAATTGAAATGTCTGGTAAACACCAAAGGCAACAAGGCATACATCTTACCCTTTGGGTCAAAATACTTACGAGCTGTGTATAAACCCAACTTCAATTGTATCAGCTCATTACAAACCACCTTTGCTCCTACCAAGTGTTGACAACTATATTCACCCAACTTCATGGGAAACTTATGACATCCGGTTTTATGTTTGATCCCAAACCGAGCATTAAATCCAAGAGCTTGATACACAAAATCCATTAGCACTATCTTGTTATTGCAACACCTTGGAAGCAAATGTGGATGGCCTTCAAAATGAGCTAACCTGAAATATATGAATTTGGGGTATTGAATGTACCAACATCCTCATTCAGCAATGAATGCCATGGCTTCTTGACTCAACCGGTACCCTACATCTCCATTCAATTGGCTGATGACCACATATATAAATGCATCATTGACTTTCTTGAAATGAGTCTCAGCAACCTGAAGAGACAATTGGTCATAGTGCTCCCATACTTTCTTCTATCCATCCAAGGCTCCCATTATGCCCACTCTGTTCAAACCTGGGAAAACACCTAACCTTGCCGCTGCATATACAATGTAAGAATTCATGAAGAAACACTTAGTTTCTCTGATGTTACCCAGTTGATTATGGATAGCATTTGATACGATCATAGGCCAATCAAACTTTTGTTTTCCATTTAAGATTTTCTGGATGAAAGGAAACATCCACTCCTTGAATTGAAATGTATCTCTCTTCCCAAAAACTCTAGACAACATCATAATTATATTTGATACCTCTTTGTAGAAATCTGCCCTCTTTGGCCGGTCTGCAAGCTTGCTTAAAGATTTATTTTGTCTTCAACCACTTCTTGTTCAAATGAGATTTATCGGAGTCCTTATACTGACTATATTTCTCCAAGGCCTCTACCTCTTCCAACTGCACCAAGTTCTTAGGATCCGGGACATTGAATATACTTTGCAATGCTTCAGGGGTAAGATCAATGATCACATTATTGTGAGAATCTATGCACTATCTGGTAACAGGATTGTAGGCACTTGCAGCTGTTAAGATCAATTTTGGGCATTGGATTGATAAAGGAAATATAGTAATATGGGCTAAACCAGAATCAAGAATTCTTTGTGTTCTTTCTGTTAGATCTTCCCGGTCTGCAAAGGTGTCTGCATATAGCTCCTCGAAGTTGTACTGGCCCAAGTTTGTATCAGTGATGTCTGACCAATCAGATTCCACCTTGCTCACCTTCACCACAGGACTCCTATGATTATACCTCAAGGTATAAGGTAGTTTTTTAGGCTTGATCTTCTTTGGTTTTGGTGTTGCCTTTGATGTTCCTACAAGCTAGTTCCTTCAAGCAGCTTCTCTTGATGTTCTTGGCATCCTTCAACTTTCCTGCAAGAAAAACCTCTAGTTAGATCTTTGAATATCATCATAAAACATCTTTTAAAAACCATGCCTTTCATATATGCACCGGAGGTGGAACCAGGTAGAAACATAATCTAAAACAATCTCTTTTTACAACACTGTCGGAATTGGAGCCAAAAGCGATATAGATATTTCACTAACAATGAACGGGCTCGGAGTCGGAATCAGGAAGGTGATCGGAACCGGGATCGGAATGAAAAACGGATTTGGTTTTCTCCAGATTTTTTATATTTTCATACTCTATTTCCATTCCGCCTCCGCTTCCGTCTAGGTTATCGTTATTTCGAAAGGAGACTTCTCATTATACGCAGAGCTGGACATGGGATGGAAATGGAATTGATACATTTTGCAAAATAGAATTCTCAAGTTCAAGATCGATTCTGATCCCGTCTCCGCCTAGGTTGACCATGACGTCATCAAAGATTTCATCGATTTAACACACACTTCCATGATTAAAACCAAGGTCATTTTAAATAAAAAGGGGCTTTAAAAACACAATACTAATATGACCCTAGGGAATGACTGTATGTTAGGGCATCATATCTTAATCATTTAAATGTGATCACAGAAACACATGAAACCCTAATCTAGAAAACACGACACGAAAACTAGGCAACAATTTAACTCTTCTTATTTTAACAGACTGCATGCACGATGAAACCCTAAGTACAAACGAGATTCAATTAACCCTAACTCACTGTAAATCATTAATCTACCTCACTATAAATCCCTAATCAAACTAACACCATTTAAAACCTAAATTTAATCTAACTTAATGCAAATCAAAATAGCACGATGTGATCATGACTAAAACATGAAAGCGACAGTGCCCTAGAACAAAAGAACCAAAAACAAACGTAAAAGAAATGAAGAAGCAACCAGGTAAACAAAATAAAACAATAACCTATTCAAACAAACTTACTAAGAACCACAAATTTCGTTAAAAGAAAATGATTCAAAGCATGAGAAAACACAAAAAATGCAACAGTAAATAAACGAGAAACAACAGTGATAAGAAACCCTACCTCGAACACAAAAGAACCTAGCTAACCTTCTGAACCAATTCACAAGCAATAATTTTCCTCGTTCAATCAATTTTCTCAAAAGAACTTCGTCGCTGCTCTTTCGTGCTCCTTAATCTCTTAACAATGATAATGATGATTCATTTAACCCTTAATGAAGGTAAAAACGAAGATTTCTACCTACACGAGCAGCTGTCATTAATGCATTAAAGCGCAGTTAGAGTGGAGTTGGAACTGAAAGAGAACCAACACTTCACAACAGTGCGACTTCAGTCAAAAAGTCAACGATCCAGAAAAATGGCGGGGGTGGAACTGAAATGGAAATTGATTTGAAACTTTAAGAAATTTCCAAACTTCATTCTAATTTCAGTTATGAGTCCGCCAACTAAACACAAAACAAAACCAAACACAAAAATTAAAGCAAAAGACCGACATAATAAAACTAAACACAAAAACTTAGACTAAAACCAAAAGTCGAAATAGCGGAGGCGGGGTTGGAATCGATTATGATTTTGCAATTTTTGATAAAGACCAACTTAACACCCACTCTAGATCCGAGTCCGCTGAAGACAAAATAAAATCCAAAAGAAAGACCTCCGGAATGGGAACCAAAATAAGTTTCAAAAGAACTTTCAGAACCCGATTTAGTTTTGGTTCCGCCTTCGACAGACTAAACCAAAATAAATAAATTGTTGGAAGCAAACGACTCCATACTTTGTTTGAAAAACAACTAACGATAAAGAACAACAAGGGGGACCCATTTTGACCAAATAAAAAGATGGGGTGGTTATGCAAGGCATAAAAAATGGCGACTTGGTTGGGAAAATTGTTTACCCATTTTCAAAATACCCAAAGAAAATTTCAGTCACCCAAAAACTACTTGACTTATAAACACTTTAACTTGAATAAGATCAGATATTTTTAGGATAAGTTTGAGCTAGAATCTCAGATGTATGTGCTCATGAGCTATTTCTAAATCTGAGTGTGTGCTTATATTGTGCATCATTATTTGAAAGTACTTTCTCTGTTTGTGAACAACTATACCTTAAGATTCAAGCTACATAGGTTGAGTCCTTTAACTATCGTGCAGTAAAATCCTGGGAATTGCTCCGCTGCCAGACAAGCATCCATAGCCCCGACGGAGATACCTCTAATTCTTACAAACAATTGCTCTACTGCCAGAAAAGCGTCCATAGCCCCGATAGAGATACTTGATATTGAGCTTGCCTTTTCTTTCTTTCTTTTCATTCTCTCTTTTTTTTTACTTCACTTGTGAAAATTCTTTTATGCATCTTTCTCAATACTTCAGACATAATAAATCTGAAACATGGGTTGAGAACTACTATGGATTTCATGATAGTCTTGGAATTGGATTTTCACTTGAATCAAAAGGTAGTCATTCTAGTACAGATAGGCATTTACTCATGCAGATGTTCTTCTAATTTGGTGAAAGATCTTTGATCACAATTCATGAGATATTCACAATATATCTTCTATCCTTAATAACTTTTCCAACCCAAACTAGAATGATCATAAAACATAAGTTTCAGAATGAAATCCTTTTTAATGATGATGATGAAAATACCTAAACCAATTTCTCTCCTAGTACCAATAGTATATACTTTGAATAACAACCCCAAGTTTGAAGATGGACAAAAAGAAAATCCCCAACGAAACAAGATAAAACAAAACAAACAAAAACAACAATAATAAGAAAACCTAACTAAACAAAGAATTAATTACATATGATACAATATAATACATTCTCTTTTAAAACATCAGATCCCTTAGGCCCCAAAATAATGCTTGAGAAATTGACCATTAATTGGTAATGGAACAGGCTCTCCTGTTAAGGTACTCAAATGGAAAGCATTCTCGCTTAATATTTCAACTACTTGATAAGGACCTAACCAAAGTCTATCAAACTTATGGTGATCTCCCTTCTTTTCTCTAGCCTTATCCCATAATAACACAAGATCTGATATTCTAAAGGATTTTATCTTGGCTCTTTTGTCAAACTAGCGTTTAACAACAACCTGATGTTTAGAGAATTGCTACAAAGCAGCATCTCTTTGCTCTTCCATAATTAGCAAATTAAGTAGTCTAACCTCAATCCTATCATCCTTATTATAAAACTCCTGCATAAACTTCAGAATAGGTATTTGCAAATGAATGGGGAAGATTGGATCTTGGCCATAAACTAACTTAAAAGGTGAATTCCCTAGGGCTGCTTTGATTCTGGTTTGATCTACCCATAAGGAAAATCTCAACTGGGTATGCCAGTCCCTAGGATTACTTTCTAACAACTTTCTTATAACTTCAAACAAGTTCTTATTTGTGGACTCAGCCACTCCATTCCCCTGAGGGTAATAGTTGGAAGAATATTTCAACACAATCTTATGCTCATAAGCCCATGAAATAAACTCAACAGAAGAAAAAGCAGGGCCATTATCACATACCAGAGCAAATGGAACTCCAAACCTGGTTGTGATGTTCTCTGTCAGAAACTTGATGACCACCTCTGTGGTGCTATTCTTGCAAGGTTGTGCCTCCGTCCAACGTGTGCAGTAGTCGGTTGCAGTCAAAATGAATTTATGACCTGCAGAAGAATTTGGATTAATTACACCTACAAAAACAAGTGCCCATTGAGCAAATGGCCTTACCTCATATACCGGTTGTAGGGGCATTGCAGGATTTATTTCTCTAGATGCAAAAGTTTGGCATACATGACAAGTCCTGCAATGTTGATGTGCATCTCTAAACACATAAGGCCAATAGTAGCCTGACCTTAAAATCTGATGAGCCAAAGCATTAGCAGACCTATGTCCCGTCCCATGCCTTCCATGAAATTCAGAAATAGCTTGCTTTGCTTCTTGCTGATCCAAATAGCGTAGATAGATTCCTTGAAAATTCTTCCTGTAAATGGATCCTCCTTTGAGCATATAATGAGCACTCTTCATCCTCAATGCTCTCCTTTGAGTAGCATTCATTCCCTCTGGACATTTGTTATTGAGGAGAAAAAAAACTAAATCCGTATACCAAGGATCCTTTGTAAATTATTGGACAGTGTATTGTTGACATGTGATATTTCTGTCCACATCAGCCATCACTTTTGAAAATCCATGTCCTCGAACAAGCTTCATTGGGTGGAATTATAAATCAAACTCCTATAAAATTTCCATCCATTTTCCTCTTTGTTCTCCTAATTCACTTTGCATCAGAAGAGACTTCACAGCTGGATTTGGAACTATGGCCATTACTTGACTTCGAATTATGTAATGCCTGAACTTCTTCACTACTCATACCAATGCAAAGGCTTGATTTTCTAGTGGGGAATACCTCACTTCTACATTCTTGAATGGAGAGCTCATAAAAGCAATCGGTCTCTCCTCATTTTCTTCTCTTCTCTATGTTAAAACTACTGCACATGAATGTTCAGAAGCAAAAGAATAAATGTAGAAGGGCTTTAAATAATCTGGACTTGTTAAAACAGGTGCCTCAGATATAGATTGTTTGATTTGCATGAAAGTAGAATTTGCCTCTTCACTCCACTCAATCTTTGCATCCTTCTTCATCATTTCATTGAGGGGTTTGACAATCTCTACGAACCCTGTTATAAATTTCCTAACAAAATTGATCCTTCCAAAGAAAGATCTCATTTCCTTCTTCCTACCTGGCTTTTTCAATTTCAAAATGGCCTCCACTCGGTCAGGATCTATGGAAATCCCTTCCTCTGATATAATGTGACCTAGGAGCTTCCCTTCAGAGACTCCAAATACACATTTCTTTAGGTTAAGAGAGACACCATAACTTATACATTTCTTTAGTACCTTTTTCCAAGTCAACAGCATGATCTTCTCTATTCTTAGAGAAGATGGTCAAATCATCAACATAGATGATTATACATTTCCCTATCAGATCCTTAAAAGCTACATCCATCGCCCTTTGAAACATAGCACCAGCATTGATGAGACCAAAAGGCATTCTTCTGTAGGCAAATGTGCCCCATTTAGTAGTAAAAGCGGTCTTCATCTTATCTTCATGACTAACAAGTACCTGATTGTATCCTGAATACCCATCCAAGAAAGACATCATCTGAGATCCATTAACCTTTTGCAATACTTTGTCAAGAGAAGGTAATGGATAGTTGTCCTTCTCAGAGGCCTTGTTTAAATTCCTGAAATCCACATATAATCTAATTTCACCATTCTTCTTCCTTATAGGAACTAGATCAGCCACCCAAGTAGAGTGTCTAACTGGAAAGATTATTCTTGCAGCCAAAAGTTTCTACACTTCTTTTTGAATTAAAGGCTCAATTAAAGCATTGACCGGGTGTTGCTTTTGGCGAAACGACTTAGCTTCTAGCTTGAGAGGAATTATATGTGTGATCACAGATGTATCAAAAGTTTTCAAGTCATCATAGCTCTAGGCGATAGCCTCAATATTCTATTTCAAAACTTTTATTATCTCATCCTTAATTTCCTGAGAATAAGTCTTCCCTATAAGAACGTTTCTTTCAAGGCCTGAGTGAGTCAAATTAACTGATTCATACTTACCTCCCTCACTCTTTGTAGGCACTCTTTGATAAGCTTGTTGATCTGAATCAAATATTCTTTCTAATGCTATCATCCCTTTTGGGATGTTATTGCTCTTTAAATCCAATATCCCTTCTGGAATGTTATTTTCTGGATCCCAATCTCCCTGATCCCTGTCAGATTCATCAATTATTTGTCCTTCAAAAACATCAAAATTTTCCAAAAAGGCCAATATATGTTGATCATCATTAAATACCTGAAAATTCCTGACATTATCAGGAATAGCTAGGACTGAAATCAATTCCACTGAAAACCTCTTAAGGTTAGAGTCTTGCATGGGCTCTAATGTACTAGCAGCAATAGCAAGAGCATCTGTGATTTGATTTGCTTCCCTCGAGATGAGAGTAATCCCAAAGGCATCAAAATCTTCAATTAAATTCCAAACCCTGTTTCTATATGCAGCCAATCTTTTGTTATGACACGTGTATTGACTACGTACCTGCTTTACAATCACCTCTGAATCTCCCATAACTGTGAGGGTAGTAACCTTCTTCTTATGAGCAAAAATAAGACCCCGAGCAAGTGCCTCATACTCAACCACATTATTTGTGCAACGAAACTGCAATCTATAAGAAGCAAAGTAAATCTTCCCTTTCGAGTTGGTTAGTTCAATCCCTGGTCCACTTCCTGCTTTAGATTTGGAACCATCAAATTTAAGAGTCCATAACTGGTCTTTGGCTAGGAGCTCTTTCTTTTTAGAAGTAACAGGGGATGACTCACCTAATATGTGTGGTGGCTCGGACTTTTTCTATTTGTCAAAATTTAACTTGGGACAAAGTTCAGCTAAAGATTTTTCTATGTTTTCAATTTGTTCAACAACTACTTCCTGAACACCCTCTTGGGTTAAGTTGCAATCCAACTCATTTCTTATCAATGCCTTAGGTATGGGAAAAGTATCTAGGGCAAGTGTCTCAAATAGGAACTGGGATACTTTAATCTCCCCTTGAACTTCAGAACAAACAACCTGAGTCTGTTCTTCTGGTGAAATACCTTCCTATTGAGAAAGACTAGCCTATGTAAGAATAGTTGCATCCTTAACTTGGAAAGAAAACTGATTGGTGGGAGTCTGGGCTTGTTTCTCTTGACACACCTATTGAGGCTGATCTACATGACTTAGAATATCTAAGCATGATTGACATGTTAACTCCGAATGGCTATGATAATGTATTCTACACCAATTAGGAAGCAACAAACTACTTAAATTAGTTTCTACTTCTAAAACCAGCCTATCTTATTGCAATTTCCTTATTAAAACCTGTTGGTTGATGCAGATCATTGGGTCACTATGATCTAGGGGTAATGTATCATCAGGACTAATTACAGAGAAAGTAAGAACTTCCTCTTATTTGTAAACACCTATCTCTGTCTCAAAGAATGCTACTTCATTTGAAGCATCATATTCTGTGATCATGTGTTTGAGCCTAGGTTCACTTTCAATTCTTATCTGTGTGGCAACTCCTTTCCATGGTAACCACATGTGCGAGAAATCAAAGGATAGATGTCCACCTATAATCTTCATTAGCTCTCGACTTAAAAGCATCCCATATGTTTCTAGGATATCAGCTACTTGGATATCTATGTACATCTGGATCCTTGGATCTGATCCAACCTATACATGCATGTTTTTCAATTCACCTACAACATTGACTTCGGTTTTATCCAACTAAATCACCTTTTTATTGGTTGGGATAGGACTCAATCCTAACTTCTTACAAATTGAAAAAGGCATGACATTCCCTGATGCTCCAGAGTCTAATAAACAATTGTGCAAATTCTTTCCAAAGATCCTTAACCTTAATAGAAAAGGTGGGGTACTAGTCTTACATTTATACATAACTGCATTTGTTTCCTTTCCTAGAGTCACTTTACCTTTTCCCTTTAAGCGATCTATCTCCTTCAAAGCTTTTAATACCACCTCCTGTTGGGCTGGGCACCACTTCATGATGTCAAAAAAAGACAGTGATGTCTTATGCCTTTGTAATTCTGCAACAAAATCAAACTCTGAATCATTCCTAACTTGATATTTAGGAAAAGGAGGTGGATTACCTCTATTCTGAGAATCAGAAGGTCCCTTTGGTGGGGGTGGATTGTTATCTGCATTTTGATTTGGTGGGACCATGTTGTTTGGGTGTGCAGATGTAGTGAATGGCCCTTTATTTTGATTCCTTAGAAAGTGACCACCCTTAGATTGGAAAGCTTGAGCATCATAAACATCTTCCTCTGGCTCATTATCTCCTTACATAGGAAACTGATACTTTTCTTCAATGGTTTCATAAGTCATGGCAGTGTTGACTAGCCCATTATCCTGATTGGAATTTCCTGCTGGAGGATGGGAATCAGCCTGTGCAATTTTCACAATTTTCTCCATTTCTGGGCAATTGACCTCAAAGTGTGCTACTGTATCATGTAGTTTGCACCAATTAGTCATAAAATTGAGATCAACAACATTAGCAGTGTGTGATATTTCCTCACCCAACTGATAGTTATGAGGAACTCCCCCGTTGTTAGGCCCAGTATTCCACTGCCTATTATTGTTGTTGTTCTTATTGAGCCTCTGATTGTATCCTCTATTCTGATTTTGATAATTTTGGTTTGAGGAGTTCTGACTCTAGAAGTTCCTATTGGTGTTCTGATTTTGGTTCTGATTAGAGTAATTGCCCTGATAGTTATAACCTCCCTGATTGTTGTAATTCTAGTTTTGATTATTGGGAGGGTTTTGCCTGAGCTATGCCATGTCATTTGACATCTGAGAGAGAGTCTTCTTGAGAGTCTCTACCTCACTATTCAATTGAACCGTTTGTTCATTTTGGACATTCTGGACTATGGATGGGGAATGGACATGGGTCGATCCTCCTATTTGTTGTGGTTAGTTTTGAGGTTTATGTTGAGGTTGATGAGAGTGATCTTGCATGCCATTACTGAAGAAAGGCACATTAGGTGGAGCTTGTAACTTAGATGCAGGTCCATATTGGGAATAAGACATCCCAGGGACAGTGTTGTATAAGGGTGGATTAGGCATCTGATAATTTATGGGAGGAAGAGCCGCTCCTAAACCTCTGGATTGTAGAGTTATCTGCTATTGCAATTTGATAGCAAGATGATAAATTTTAGATAGAGATTCGATCTCATTAGGTTGATAAGTTCTTTGCAAGAATAGGCCAATCAAAGGATCAACAGCTCTCAGATACGCCTGTATGGCCATAGCCTCTGGCACTAAGTAAGGCTCTTGTAGCCTACGATACATCCTTTGGAACCTAGTGTTGAACAAGGGAAGTGGTTCATGATGTTCCTTTCTTATGGTGGAAAACTGGTGATATAATATGGTAGGGTCTACATAAACCCTAAACTGATTAATAAAAGCATTTTCTAAATTTGTCCAACCCAGAATAGATCCCTGGGGCAGATTTAGATACCAATTATATGCCATATCTCCTAAACAGTATGGAAACAATCTACATACCACATCTTGACGAGAAACTTGAGATCATTTGGAAGCATCTTTGAATGCTTGTATGTGTTCCTTAGCACTTCTCGATTCGCCATGCATGTATTTAGGACAGAACTTCTCTGGGTTCTTTGGTAAATCATGGAATCCCCCAGGAATAGTCCCTAACAGAGAGGGATTATTCACAAAGTAAGCCATTGGTGGGATTGGTTGAGTAGGTATAGGCTGAATTGGGGGCGATACAGGCCTAATTGGAGGTGGTGATGTGGTTTGAACTAGTGGTGGTGTAGGTGGATTTGGTGGAAATCCAGGTTGAGTGAGTGGTGGTGGTAATGTAGGTATCAAAACCCTACGAGCACGGGGTCTAGGTCTTACCGGGGTTTGTAATTCTTGTAAAGGTTCAGGTTCAGTAGAGGATCTCAAAATCCTTCCATATTTCTCTTGTGAGAAAGACACTATGCGAGCCAACTTGTCTTTTCAGGCCCTCCTTCTAGCACCAATTTCTATTGATGGTCAAAATGACAAAAACAACGTTAAAACAGAATATTTCTACTCTATTTCTCTTGAAAAAGAAAGACAACATATAGTAGCCTAACTCCCAAGGTCCTGGTAGTTGGTTCTCAACTATCTGGTGTCACTCAATCCATTCATGCAACTGTAATATTCAAGGGGCCTGTGCTAGTAACAAAAGATTCAAGCAATGAGTCATTTTACCAAACCATTTTTAGTAAATCAATGGGGTTTCAAATAAAGAAAAAGATAGATCAAAGGGGTAAACTAGTAAAAATGAACAAAACTTATCTAGCATCTGGACATATATCTTCAACAATGAATTTTTTTCCAATCAGATCAAGAAAACCATAAGATGACACAATCTATAGAATAATCTATACCATTGCATACATTTTAGGTGCTTAATTAACTTCACAATTACACATCACAAATACTTCAAGGATTTCAAAACAACACACATTCACTCATCATCAAGATTATAGATCAACAAACTTTATTAAATTTAATTCAATGATAATCTAACAAGATAATCTTTAAATCTGGTCTCTCCTAATGACTTTCATCACATAAGAAACTATCATGCTTCAGCACAATCATTGGCATTCAGATAGATTATAACATATCAGCCTTATCAAATAAAATAACTCAATTCTAACTCCATATTGCGTAAAACCTGTAATTCTATTAACTGTAAAAAGATCAAGTACAATGTATCTCTGTAATTACTAAAAATTCTATCTCCTAATCTTAGGTAAGCCAATTCTATTCTCAATTAGTCGACCCTTACAATATGATACCCACAGGGTATTTATAGATTATACAAAGTTCGAACTCCCCTTCTATTTTAAGTCACCCACCCTTTTAGGAACAAAAAATTTCTTGGAAACTTAGATCAATTTGATCTTGAGTTCTTACATTAGACATTCAGTTCAACTAGAGAAAAGAAAAATAGAAGAGAAAAAGAAGTCATGCGCTTCAACTGTCAGTGTTGCATGCAACATGCAAAGAAGAAGAAAATCATGCATGCAAAAGATTTATGCATGTGAAGCTGGATCTGTAATGAACTCATCATAACTGGCGAAGACTTGCTGTAATGTATCTAATTCTGGCCCATCAATCCAGTTGTCTTCAAATTTGATTCGATCCAATTCTGCTGCAACAAACTCCCTCATACCTTTTATCTTTGTCAACTCTCTCACAACAACTTTTATTTCTTCCTTGATATCCACTAGTCAATCTATTATCAAATCTTCTCCATCATCTTCTTTCTGCATGAGTCCTTTGAACCTTTCATCCCATTTCTCTTTTATTTGACTTAAAGGCATGCCTTCTTTTGTTAACACATTTACATCTACAATAATATCAATGACTGCTTCTAGCTCCTAAAATTGCTCAGTCAGATTATTAACAGCCTCTTGAATCTCATCCTTATGTTTACACAAGAAGGTTCTAAAACGGAGTATACGAGAAGTTTTCTCCACAAAATCCTTATTGTCCTCCTCAAGTATTGATTGTTCCAAAAGAGTAGTTAAAGGCAATGCACTCGCCCTTTCTAATTTCTAACTATATTTTTTATACTCTTCTTCTTGTTTCTCTGATGCCTTAATGTATTGATGCATCTCTTTTATTAACCCTTTCGTGCCCTTATAGGCTTCAAAACCTTCAACCAAAACTTCACCTACCTCTCGATTCAACTTGTCTACCCATCGGTCTACCATCTTCGCTTTGCCTCTTACCTGCAACAAATCATCTACCTCCTTTTTGCTTAACAAAATAGGAGTCTCAATGGTCGTCACCTATTGTGATCTCAGAGAGGAGACACTTTTCAAGAATGAATGCAATTGATCCAACTAAGCTTTAAGTTCATCCTTCTTTTGTTTATCCTTGATCATTCTTGACTTGGTTGTTGAAGCCACCACATCAATCAAGTTCCTCTACTGATTCCTAGTGGGCCTTCACAAGTTGACAGTTCTCAATTGATAATCCGTTAGTTGCATGTCCCCTACCCCCTTTTCTATCATTGGCATGGCACATTCAGCAACAATCTCTCCTTTATCTGTGAGTCGGGTAGAATGTAGAATCTTGGCCTTCTCTTTAGGCCTCTCCTGCTCAATTCCTTTCATCATATCCTCCCAATTGAGAGGTTGTGAAGGGGTTACTGCCCTCTTCTGCAGGTCCAGTTTTAGCCAAGTAGGAGCACTTGGAGCAGTAGTCATCATAGAGGAAGAGGAAGTAATGGTAGAAGGTGGCTGCATATTTACCTGAGGTTGAGAGTCAACCCTTGATTTTTCTTGTTGTTCTTGCAGTATATGCATCTGCACAAGCTTTTCAGCCCCTTCCCTATCCTTTTGTTCTTTCCTTTTCTTATCTTCCTCTTCTTTCCTCAGACTCTCTTCCTCCAACTGATCTCTCTCCAACTTTTCCTTTTCCAACCTCTCTTTTTCTAATTTTTCCTTCTCTATTCTTCCTCTTTCTAGAGCTTCCCTTTCCAATTTCTCTTTCTCTAAAGCCTCTATTCTTTCCCTTTCTAATCTTTCTGCCTCCAAAGCCTTATGTTTTTCTGCCTTTGCTTCTTCTTCTTCTTCTTATTTCTTAACCAGCTCTTTGGCTTCTCTTTCCTTCTGTAATTGTTCTGCTCCTTCTTTTTGTCGAGCTTCCTCTGCAATTTTTAGCTTGGCAACCATGATTTCTCTTTCCCTCTGATTCCTTGCCTTTTCTTCCTCAAGGTCATGAATCTTTTGTATTAGCTCCAACTTGTCATTCTCTCCTTTAACCTTGAGCTCATGTTCTTATTTCCTTCTTTTTTTCTCTACTTCATCATCTGCTTCCTTAGTTTCAATTTGTTTGGATTTTGATTGTTGCTGGTGCAGTATATCATCAGCTTGTACCTTGGCCTCCATTTACTTTTGTTTCTCTAAGGCTGCAGCCCTTGCATCAAAATCTCTTTTCACATCTTCAAACATTTTCCATTGATCTTTGTGTGTCAAAATCTACTCAATATCCTCCTCTAGAGGCATGTTCTCTTGCATATCCTTTTCTGACATAGTCTCATCTGAATCTGTCCCAACCTCTAGAATTTCCTTCTCCACCTCTTTTCCCTTCGTAGTTTCAGCCATGCTATGAAGAGCTCCTTATTGAATTTCTTTACTCTTTTTCCTTGTAATTGGGACTTGCATAGATGATTCACCTAATGTAGGTGTCGAAATAGCAGATCCTACTTGAACATCTCCTTCTTGTGTTTCTTCTTCATCCTCTACCACCTCAAGTTCTATCTCTTCAATGTCTGGAGGAAGGAATTCCAATGGCTCTTTGGGAGGTGTATTTCTTTTGATCCTCTTGTATCCCTTACCCTTCTTAGGGGCTGGTCCTTGAGGAGCCTGGGTTCTTAGTACTAACCATTGCACACTCCTATCCAACACGGTCCTTCTGATCCGCTTAATATCAATAGTTTCTTCACTGTCGCAATCAATTGGATCCAAACTCTTGGAGCCAATGTTCAAAGCTTCATAGGATGGATCCAATACAATTCCATCATCCACCAATGTGTCAGGAATATTTTCTTTAACACTAACCTCTGACATGAGTGAGATAGATAGCCTTTCATAATTCTTCTTTCTTAGATCATACTCATCTTGCTGATCACTCCAGAAGTCTTCTAGCAAATTGAAATGTCTGGTAAACACCGAAGGAAACAAAGCATACATCTTACCCTTTGGGTCAAAATACTTACAAGCTGTGTATAAACCCAACTTCAATTGTATCAGCTCATTACAAACCACCTTTGCTCCTACCAAGTGTTGACAGCTATATTCACCCAACTTCATGGGAAACTTATGACATCCGATTTTATGTTTGATCCCAAACCGAGCATTAACTCCAAGAGCTTGATACACAAACTCCATTAGCACTATCGTGTTATTGTAGCACCTTGGAAGCAAATGTGGATGGCCTTCAAAACCAGCTAACCTGAAATATGTGAATTTGGGGTATTGAATGTACCAACATCCCCATTCAGCAATGAACGCCATGGCTTCTTGACTCAATTGGTACCCTGCATCTCCATTCAATTGGTTGATGACCACATATATAAATGCATCATTGACTCTCCTGAAATGAGTCTCAGCAACCTGAAGAGATAATTGGTCATAGTGCTCCCATACTTTCTTCTATCCATCCAAGGCTCCCATTATGCCCACTCTGTTCAAACCTGGGAAAACACCTAACCTTGCCGCTGCATATACAATGTAAGAAGTCATGAAGAAACACTTAGTCTCTCTGATGTTACCCAGTTGATTATGGATAGCATTTGATACGATCATAGGCCAATCAAACTGTTGTTTTCCATTTAAAATTATCTAGATGAAAGGAAACATCCACTCCTTGAACCGAAATGAATCTCTCTTCCCAAAAACTCTAGACAACATCATAATTATATCTGATACCTCTTTGTAGAAATCTGCCCTCTTTGGCCGGTCTGCAAGCCTGCTTAAAGATTTTTTTGTCTTCAACCACTTCTTTTTCAAATGAGATTTATTGGATTCCTTATACTGACTATATTTCTCCAAGGCCTCTGCCTCTTCCAACTGCACCAAGTTCTTAGGATCCGGGACATTGAATATACTTTTCAATGCTTGAGGGGTAAGATCAATGATCACATTGTTCTGAGAATCTATGCACTGTCTAGTAACAGGATTGTAGGCACTTGCAGCTATTAAGATCAATTCTGGGCATTGGATTGATAAAGGAAATATAGTAATATGGGCTAAACCAGAATCAAGAATTCTTTATGTTCTTCCTGTTAGATCTTCCCGGTCCGCAAAGGTGTCTGCATATAGCTCCTCAAAGTTGTACTGGCCCAAGTTTTTATCAGTGATGTCTGACCAGTCAGATTCCACCTTGCTCACCTTTACCATAGGACTCCTATGATTATAACTCAAGGTATAAGGTAGTTGTTCAGGCTTGATCTTCTTTGGTTTTGGTGTTTCCTTTGATGTTCCTACAGGCTAGTTCCTTCGAGCAACTTCCCGTGATGTTCCTGACATCCTTCAACTTTCCTGCAAGCAAAACCTCTAATTAGATCTTTAAATATCATCATAAAACATGTTTTAAAAACCATGCCTTTCATATATGCACTAGAGGCGGAACCAGGCAGAAACATAATCTAAACCAATCTCTTTTTACAACACTGTCAGAATCAGAGCCAAAACCGATATAGATATTTCACTAACAATGAACGAGCTCGAAGTCAGAATCGAGAAGGTGATCGGAACCGGGATCGGAATGAAAAACGGATTTGGTTTTCTCGAGTTTTTTCATATTTTCATACTCTATTTCCATTCTGCCTCCGTTTCTGTCTAGGTTATCATTATTTCTAAAGGAGACTTCTCATTATACGCGGAGCCAGACACGGGATGGAAATGGAATCAATACCTTTTGCAAAACAGAATTCTCAAGTTCAAGATCGATTATGATCCTGTCTCTGCCTAGGTTGACCATGACGTCATCAAAGATTTCATCGATTTAACACACAACTCGATGATTAAAACCAAGGTCATTTTAAATAAAAAGGGGCTTTAAAAACACAATACTCATATGACCCTAGGGAACGACTGTATGTTAGGGCATCATATCTTAATCATTTAAATGTGATCACAGAAACACACGAAACCCTAATCTAGAAAACACGACACGAAAACTAGGGCACAATTTAACTCTTCCTATCTTACCAGACTGAATGCGTGACAAAACCCTAAGTACAAATGAGATTCAATTAACCCTAACTCACTGTAAATCCCTAATCCAACTAACACCATTTAAAACCTAAATTTAATCTAACTTACTGCAAATCAAAATAGCACAACGTGATCATGACTAAACGTGAAAGCGACCATGCCTTAGAACAAAAAGAACCAAAAACAAATGTAAAAGAAATGAAGAAACAACCAGGTAAACAAAATAAAACAAGAACCTATTCAAACAAACTTACTAAGAACCATAAATTTCATTAAAACAAAATGATTCAAAGCACGACCAAACACAAAAAATGCAACAGTAAATAAACGAGAAACAACAATGATAAGAAACCCTACCTCAAACACAAAAGAACCCAGCTAACCTTCTGAACTGATTCGCAAGCAATAATCTTCTTCTCGTTCAATCGATTTGCTCAAATGAACTCCGCCGCTGCTCTTTCGTGCTCCTTAATCTCTTAACAGTGATTATAATGATTCGTTTAACCCTTAATGAAGGTAAAAATGAAGATTTCTACCTGCACGAGTAGCTGTCATTAATGCATTAAAGCACAGTTAAAGTGGAGTTGGAACTGAAAGAGAACCAACACTTCACAATAGTGCAACTTCAGTCAAAAACTCAATGATCCAGAAAAACGGTGGGGGTGGAACTGAAATGGAAACTCATTCGAAACTTTAAGAAATTTCCAAACTTCATTCTAATTCCGGTTCCAGGTCCACCAACTAAACACAAAACAAAACCAAACACAAAAAGTAAAGCAAAAGACCGACATAATAAAACTAAACACAAAAACTTAGACTAAAACCAAAAGTCGAAATAGCGGAGGCAAGGGCGGAATCGATTATGATTTTGAAATTTTTGATAAAGACCAACTTAACACCCACTCCGGCTCTGGGTCCGCTGAAGAAAAAACAAAAGCCAAAAGAAATACCTTCATAATGGGAACCAAAATAAGTTTCAAAAGAACTTTCAGAACCCGATTCAGTTTTGGTTCAGCCTCCGACAGACTAAACCAAAATAAACAAAGTGTTGGAAGCAAACGACTCCAAACTTTGTTTCAAAAACAACTAAGGATAAAGAACAACAAGGGGGACCCATTTTGACCAAGGCAAAAGATGGGGTGGTTATGCAAGGCATAACAAGTCTCTTTGTGTGCAAATTCAAGGCTCATTGTTCCAAATTCCCTCACATGATCTATAGGATCTTTTTAACCATTATATTTATCATACTTTGGGAATTCACAATGCTTAGGAAAGGGGATCATGTTCACAACTTGATCAAAAGGATATGGGTAGATGTCTTGTATCAAGTATCTTTTTGTGGTTCCTCTTTGCATGTCAAGAAGTTGTTGTTGCAGATTTTTCATTTGATTGGTTAAGGCAACCACTGGATCTATTTTTGGTGGATTAATTTCAATCCTTTTGGGTGCTTGTTTCAGTTGATTAACATCAAAGTCATCAGGTAATTTGACACCTTCTTTAGCCAACATTAAAAGGTATTTTTCTCCATCTTTTTCCAAAACTTTCTCCATGAATTTGTGGAAGTTAGGATCTTGTTGTGTAGTTTGGATGTCTTCTTTAGTTATTTTCTCACCTTCAGGTGTGTGTAATCTATGAAATGGATTTTCTTCAACTTCAACCATGGTGTTTTGAGTTTCAAGTTCTTTTTCTTTGAGTTTTTTCTTTTGTGATCTTGTTTGAATGGGCATACAAGTGTTATGATTTGACTAAACTTTGATCTCTATTTGGAGGAGTGCCAAGGATAATAACTAAGTCAAATAGAATGATAATTCTATTGATGAGACTAAGTTGAACCTGGTTATACAACTTCGTTTCGTGATGAACGATGACAAATCCTAATGAGGAAACTTAGCTTAATAATTAGAGGTATGATGGATTTAGGCACTTTAGGATGATAGATATCAGCTTAATTAAGATAATTTCACTTGTATAGATCAGTTTCAACAAGTTTAAAACACTGTTGTGGCTAAGGAATGGTTCTATTTTGAAAAGGTTCTTGAACTGTGAGCTTAAATTTCAGATAGATAGTGAATTTAGCTCTCGATTTTTTTGGATTAACTACATGCACTAAAATAGGGTATGGATGCGCTAAAATATTGCATAGATATGCTAAAATATGGCCTGGATGCGTCAGACTGCCCCTCAGATGCGTTAGAAAATGGACTGTATGTGATAGACCAAAGACTAAATGTGCTAAAGCGGGGATTGTATGTGCTAAAAGATGGGTTATATTATGCGCTAAAAGATGACTTAGATGTGCAAAACAATAGACAATATGCACTACAAATAGCAAGGGATGCGCTAGACTGCCCCTAAGTGAGACTTCAACTGGATTTTTTGTAGGTCAAATGCACTAAAAGTATGAGCAAATGCTTTATAACAAGAATCAGATGCGCTAGAAAAAATCCCTAGATGCACTAAAATAGAGACTATATGCACTAGAAAATGACTTAGATACCATAGAAAAAGTAGTATATGTGCCAGAACAAGGAATGTATGCGCTAATATGGAAAATGTTCAATGTTTTTTACAGTCTGATCGATTTTTCTTATTTTCCAGGGAGGGAAATGATTATTTGAATGGATGTTTTTTGAATCAGTGGTTATACATTTATGTGTGTGAGGTTTGTTTTGAATGTTATTTTAAAATACACATGTAAGAAACATCAGACAAGTAGAACTCCTAAGGTTGTGTAGGATAATATTCACTAGATTCCCACTTGGATTTTACTCCAATTGTGCTTACTTTTAGTGGATGATTAGAAGCTTGACCACACTGGCTCCCCCTTTCTCAGCACTCACTTCTTGGGTCAGCCAAGCTTCAGTTCTCATGAATCTCCCATGATGTAATTTTCATCTCTACTGAAAGCCACAAGAATATGGGATGAATTCAGAGGTTAGACCTCTTGCACTAGAAAATAGAATGGGATTTTGGCTTACTATAACAAGAAGGTTCTAGGATAGGCATTTCATTCATGGGGGATCATCCATATGACAAGAGACCATTGTTTCCCTTCTTCTCAGAACAATCCTCATGATACTTGAACTTTCCTCAAGTACCCACACTTATATACTGGGTGGAAGTCGCTTGGCTTTAGCATGTTCTCAGTTGGGTCATTCCCTGGGGTTATTAATTTTTCCCACCAGGCAAGCCCTCTAAGGATAAAATTGCAACAAAATGAAAAGAATGGGTCTGGATTTTTGATCACCCACTTAAGGGGAGAGAATATGCCTACCACTCTACAAGCACAACAGACATGTTTGTTCAATTATCCTTCTAATTAAGCTAAGTGCCTAATTTAATTAAAAAGAAGACATAAATAGCTCCATCCCTTGCAAAATAACCCTTAGTAGTTTCAGATTATTTGTCTTTGAGAATGTTCTTATAGTTTCAGCAAAGTCTTTGATAGCGTTTAAAATACCTGCAAAAAAAAGAGATATAGATTAGTTCTCAGAATTATGGATTTCTATAAAATAAATCAAATGTGCCATAACAAAGACTCGATGTGCTAGAAGATCACACAGATACTCTATAAAAACCATTGTATGCGCTAAAAAATCTACTTAATGCGCTAAAAGAAATATTGAATGCGCTAAAAGACCCCCTATATGCATCGAAAGATAGTCCTGATGCACTAAAAAAAATTGTATGTGCCAAAATAGGGACTAGTTGCGCAAGAAGATGTTTCGTATGCATTGGAAAAACTCACGATCATGCTAAAAGAATTAACGTAAAAACTTGTGAACACACTTTCCAAAAAACATTAATAAAAACAGGGCTAGGCCTCATGGTGGGTGCCAATTTTATGTGTGTTAAAATGTGAGTAATGAAACACAATCAATGAAACATATTATATTAGGGAAACCGAAATAACAAGTAAACTAATAAAAATATTGCTTAAAATTGTTCCATTGTTTCCTATCTCTAAGGATTCCTTGAGTCATAATGGCTCTCATATTTTTCTTGCATTATGACTTGTAGAATGACCACCTAGAGAATGGATGTTGTAAAATGCAAGAATCTTGGTTTCTACATGATTTGATGAGCTATATGATTTATGCCATGATGCTATGATAAAGATGTTGTTGTGATAGAAATGAAGATTATGTTATGGTGCAAATGTTGTGATATAACTACTGTAAAGAGAACTATATTGATAATTAAAGTGCATCTACTAAACTAAGCCATGATTCTAACTAATGTGATACCCCAATTCTAAATGCTAAATTCTTTAAAATCTAAATGCTCTAAGTGCTTCAATGTAATTTTTGCAGAGTAATGTTTCTCAAGGATGGTATATGAAATGTTGGAGAATGATGTTGTATTTATAGGATTTCCAAAGCATATTGTGATGTGGCAGAATTCAACGATCAAGATTTCAGTTGGAAAGATGAACAGTGGAAAATGAAAAAGTTAGAGGGAATCATGGAGAGTGTTCCCTTTAATAGAACACTTTGCCAAGTGTTGAAGAGAATAAATGAGATGGAGAAGCCAAGTGTCCAAAGTTTGTTCCAATTTTTTTGAAGATAATTCTATTTAAAAATTAGAGATATTTAAATTCATGAGACACTTGATGATGTGGATGATGAGGTCGAAGGAGGTTAGAGAGTTATGTAGAAATGTGACAAAATTAAATTTAGAAATTCAAATTTAATGAGAGGGAATTAATCAAATAAAACAAATTAGTTAGATTTGTTTATTTAATTAAATCATTAAGAAAATGATTTTAGGAAGAGTTTAAGAAAGTGAACTATATAAATAAATTTTTCAATTTATTTATAAGTAGACAAATCAAGAGGGTTTATTAATTAAATACCTTGTATTTAATTAATCGATTATCTTGACCAATTTGAGGTGTATACAACTACAAACCTTATTTTTTAGAAGCCTTTAAGACCATCAACCATTGGTTTAGTAGGGTGTAGCATATAGTATCATTCCAAAAGTTACTCACCAAGTAATATTCTCTTATTGAGGTGATATATAATCCTTGTTAGGACCTTGTCCTTCCAAGATAAGGGGTTTTAAGGAGGTACATGAACTTAGCATACCCTAGTTACTCATTCATTTGAAGATATTACACTTCGACGGGTGGGCCTCCACTAAGTCAATACACTTTTTTACTACTAATTAGGTCATGTTATGTGATGTGTTTTCTTGTTAAGAAATGTATTCACCATATAGAAAATTTCATTGAAAAGACTCATGGCAATTATCCGAAATACACCTTGGAGTCAATTTTACATGTTATTCTCTATTGTGTGATATCTCTTGCCAGACAAAAAAAAATTGTAGCATCATAAATTATCACCCATGACAATTTCATAGTATTTTTTGATCCCCCCTAAGTGCATGGACCTAATTGAACACCTGATTTCCTAAATTACGCATTTTGTGGCCCATTTTAACATTTACCGACAAATTGAAAGTAGAAAACCTAAGAATTTATTCAATATTTTGCCACTAGCTTTTCAAATCCTAAAAAAGTGGGTCTAGACAAGGGTGCCCTTGTCCTCTTAATTGGGCCACAAATTTACAAAGGCCATAGGTGACATTTCATTTAATATTTTTCTCCTAACATTATGTATCTTACAAAATAGGGTTGGGACAATGGCGCCCTATGCGCCTATGTCCCCCTATTTTGGCTCCAAATATGTCAGAGGTGGCATTTTATTATTTGAATTTCAAATCTCTAAAGTTAGCCAACAAGATTTAGTTTTTGATAAATTAGATTAAATGCCTATAAATACCTAGTTATCACATCATTTGAAATCTATCTAGCAAGTTGGCGAATTTATGATCAAGCAATTATCAAGAGCATTATTAAGAAATTAAAGAGAAACCATTAGAGGATTTATTGCAATGATTCAAGATCCCAACATCATTTCAAAGTGTATGTGAGTGTGTGTTCATGTTTATTTTTGCATATTATTTTTGAAGGCTAACCCTTTCTAGGTCTCCAAGCAATCCAAGTAATTCAAACAAATCAAGCAAGAAAGATCAAAGCCTTGAGGAGATGTGTATGACTTCAGTCCTTCAATGAAGCCATTAAAGGGTGGTGAGTTGTATAACTTTACGGATTTAGCATTCCTTACTATCATTTATCCATTTATCATTGACATTACCATTGTAGAAGTGGAAAAACTAACACAGGTTTGACTAAGGCAAGCTCCTAAATGGCACAACCTTTCTTCCCTCTTTGAATGGGCAAGATTAAATTTTGAATATGATTAAAGGAATCTTGAAGATCAATTATTTATTGTTGTAATTGAAACCCTACATATTGACAAATCATAAAAACTCATAGAAATATCCAACAGTGATCCAAAAAAATTGTAGGAAAAAATCAGAAGCTCTAATCTAGCTCTTGAGGACTACAAAAAAAAATCTGAAAAAGACCTACAAGGACATTGGCACCCTCAGCACCAACATCCTGAAAAATCATGCTCAAATTTGAACCACATATGCACAATGTCCTACTCAGTCAATTTTTTAAGTTTGAATTCCCCTATGATATCTCAGATCTATTATTTTGCATTAGAATAGTTATTTGCATCACTAGGATTAGTTAGATCATTGCATTTTAATCCTAAATCAATTTCAAATTTGGTTTAGGGTTGGTTGACTCGCCTTTCAAGTTTTAATTAAATCATATACCTTGTTTAAATCCATCAAACCCACGCCATCCTCAAATCTCTAATGAAACTCCATTTGAAAAAGTGCCTAAACCTTAAAGGTAAAATCCTAGGGTTTCAATTTTTCTATGTTTAATTTTGGTGAGCCTAACATGTTAACCTTATATACCTTCTTAAATCTGAAGCAATTCATCCTAGATCTAGGTTTTGTATTGCATTGCCTTGCATTGTTCACTTAGATATTCATTTTTGTATCATAAAAGGTGTAAAAATTCAAAAAATTACATACAATGTTGCATTATAGGTTGCAATAGCATAAATTTCAGTCACCATAGCTTAAATTTACATCTCAATTGCATTCACAAATCTGAATTAGGTTTTTTAATATTTGAAAACAAATTTGAAAGTGTCATTGCATGCATTTAGGTATCTTGCATATTGCTAAAAAGGTGAAAAATTACAATGTGTTGTTTCAAAAAGGTATTAACATCATCATTTTCAGATTTAGGCATATTAGAATCAGGAAAATCTTACATCATAAATCTAGAAATTGCATTTACAATTATCTTTTATTGCTTGAAAATTTTGCAAATTGCTGCACACTTGCATTATGAGTTACATAATCATAAACTGGGAAAATTATAGAAAAATGTTCACTGTTCGACCTGTCTACAAACAGAATTGAGATCATTAAATAGCATTATACACAATCAAATTTTGAAATTTTCACAAACCTATGTAGGACATAGGAACCCTAGGCACCCTTGTCCAATAATTTTGAGATAAAAATTTATGTGCAAATCCCTGCTTGTGTCCTTTGTTTAGATTCATATTCTATTTTGTATTTCCATTTTTCAGATCTATTTAATTTGATCATTTGATCCATAGGGATAATATAAACATGTTTCCTTTTCAAATATGTGGTTTTTATATGGTAATGCATGACTTGCATAATTATAATTTTTCTGCCTATGAGAACAATCTAAGGAAACAAAACAAAACCATTGACAATCATGTTAGTTCTTCTCCCAGTATTTCTCCTACTTGTGAGAAGGTTTTGGTGTAAGGGGACACACTCATGGAAAATCATGAAAATAATGATTATTCTTCTCCCAATACCTCACCTACTTGGGAAGAAGGTATCTTGGTGTTAGAAGATCCAATCATTGAGCACCATGATAATATTGTTTGTTTCTCTTCCCCTACCTCTCCTACTTGGGAAGATATTGTTGGAAAAGAGGATGAAATCATTGATATGTTTCTTTCAAAATACAAGATGGATTGCATAGATGAAGATGCTAAAGAGACATTAGATCCCCCCAATAGAAGATCATCAACAAGTAGTTAACTCAATTGAGGTTATGAATGCACAATTGAATATTAGGTCTCCTTTAATTATTGGAACTCCTGAAGATCCTTTAATTATTGGGTCTCCTAAAGATCCTTTAATTATCGGACCTCCTAAAACTCCTTTAGTAATTGGACCTACTAAAAATCCTCTAATTATTGGACCTCCTAAGCCACCTCTCATTATAAGACTTCCTAAATCTCTTGGCCACATCTTAAACTTTGCAAAACAACTCACTAGTAACCATGTTTCACAACAACCAATTTATCACATAGTTTCTCACACATATAACACTAGAAACAATAAGCAACCAAAAAAACCTCCAAAATCCATCCCATTTCCTCAACCATACCTTCCACCCACACCTAATATTCCTTAGCGTAGTGGTAAAGAATATGAACTTATTGAGAAACTTTCTAATACACTAGAAAAAATATCCCTATGGGATTTGATTCAAACATAACCTACATACCACAGGATGCTCCAAGAGGCTTTACAAAAGATTGATGTCCCAACTTTTGTTAAACCGAATGATGTAGCAACCTTATTCGATTGTATGCATGTGACAAATTTGGATATTACATTCCCTCAACATGAATTACCCTTGGTTGACATCCAAAACAAAAATGAAGCTTTAATCATAATGATGGTCATTAACAAAAAAAGGGATTAAGTGTACTCTCATAGGGGTAAACCCACAAAACAGGTTTACAATTTTGTTGAGGAAGGAAAAATGCATTATCGGAGAGAAAATACTTTAGGGGGTTCTATAGAACTAGGGGGGTCGCTAGAACTAGGGGGTTTTCTAGAACCCCCTTCTAGCAAAACCCCCTTTAATGGGTTTTATTTTTTAATTGCATTTAAAGGGGGGTTCGCTAGAACCCCCTTTTCTGCCTTCTCCCCCTCTTCTACTAAACCTCTGCAAATTTTTGCCCTTCGAAGCTCGAGTTGAGGATGAAAATGGAGGAGACTTCATAGAGCCAACTAGATGATGGTAGTCCTCAGAACGAGCTATCCATCAAATAAAATTTTAATATGTTTTGGTTTTATTATGTTTTTTTTAGTTTGATTAAACATAGTTTTTTCACCAAAAATTAAGCTCTCTATTCTACACGTGTAAAAATAGCAAATTATAAAAAAAAATTGAAAAATATCAGTGCACTAGATATTGATGTCCCTGATCCAACAAAAAAAATGATTTTCGATACATACGAAGAAAGTTATGTTTTAGCCAATAAATCATGTCTAAATTGTAACTAGTTTGACTTTGAAACTTAATTAAGAAAAAAATATTCAAAGAAATGCTATGAAACCAATTCCATGCACTAGATATCATAGTTATGAATCTAAATTCAAAAAATTTAGAATTTAATCCTTCATAGAAAAAAATTATGTGTTAGCTAGTAACGTCACTCTTTAAAAATGGTGTTTATTGCTAAAAACTAGTTTTCAAAGGAGATGGAAAAAGAAGTGCAATATGATTCCAATTTTTTTATAAATACATATATTTATAATCTGAAGAAAAAAATAATCAGAAATAAGTAGTTTGCATCATCTTCAAATTCCTCACGGTTTAGCCGCAATAGGTGCCCAAAAGTGAAGATTTAGTTAAAAAAAATCAATTTAATGTCCAGTTTGGCCAAAAATTGTAAACTAGTATTGTGGGATCACCCATAGACAATGGATCATGTCTTAATTTTTGTATCATTGATCTTCTCAATAAAATTGGTGTGGAAAAGAATTTTATAGAACCTAATGATCTTTCAATTCGTGAATTTGATAATGTTAACAAGCAACCATTAGTAGTGATCACATTACCCATCAAGGTAGGATGCGTGACTTTACAAACACCTATTTATGTTATGCCAAGACCTATTTCATATAATATGCTCCTAGGTAGACCATGGATTCGTGCCATGAAGGGAGTCATCTCTACTCTTCACCCTGAGATGAAGTATGGATATAATAACAAGATACATGATTAAAGTAGATGAAAAAAGTTATAAGTTACAAACTGAAATTGAACATAATACTTCCAACTCTCTCAACACTTTGATTCCAGCTTCAAAAGTAGAACCCATGATGAAATATTTGGATGATGATTGGGGACCGTTATTTTTTACACCTTGTTTCAAAGGGGAGCCTAAATATTTCTATCAAAGTCCAAAGAACCTATACAAATTGGTAATATCCTAATTGCATGTCATCCATAACAAAAATCTTAGATGATGATTAGGGTTCATTAGATTTTACATCTTCATTTATGGGAGAATACAAAATCTCACAATAGAAACCTAAGGATTCTTGTGTTGTATCTAGTTCTACATCAATAGATTCAAAAGCATCATCCCATGATGGTGATGGGGGCTCTTTAACTTTCGTGCATCATGAGTGTAAGATGCCTGACTTTAAAAAACTTAAAAAGGATATGTGTGCTCGGGAAAAAGATAATTCTTCTTAGGAGCATTTAAATATGATCTCTTCATCTGAGTTGGAAGAATGTTATGTCCTTGGATACAAAATTCTCTCTAAAAATGGATAAATGTAAACATGGAACACAATGATAGGAATCAAGTGAATTCTATACCATACTTTTCCAAGCAGCGTATAGATCTCCAACCTTCATCTCCATCTTCATCTTATGCTTTATCATCTATTGTATGTATGACATCTTGTGGTAAGTGAGAAATATCTTCATAAGAGAAAGGGACATCTTCTATTATTGGGTAAGAGTATATTTTGTCGAGGTTTTACAAAGCCCGCTTGATATCTCTCCATTTGAAAATGTGAAAGAAATTTTACAACAAAATTCATTTTGCGCATATCATCGAGTGTATGGTCATTCTATCAATGAATGCTAGGCCTTGAGTAATAAAATTCAGCAACTTAAGGATTCTAGTGCTCTTCCATGCATTGATGCACCTAGTTTTTCTAAGAAATAATGATCTTCATCCTATGGTGTTACTCCTCAATATGTGGCATTTGTACCTCTATGTATTTGCTCATTTCCATTCATGGTGATACAATCTTAAGTGCAACCATATTTTTCATGGCAGCAACATGATAGTCTCTTGTGTGGTTGTCATTGTCTCCACACTTTGGGGGCAAGGTTAACTACTTTTCAAAGTGTGCATTATTTTCTCCTTAAAATATCAACATAGCAAGTATGTTGACATTTTAAGGGGGTGAATATAGTCCCTTGCTCATAGTTTGCATAAATAATGGTCCCTTTTCAGTGATGATAGTATACATCTCCTAGAAAGTGTGACCTTATCAATGGAACTGTGGCCTTCTCAATCTATGTTGTCTCCTTTGCAGTGATATTGGGCTTGATATCTTCTAAGTGTGTGAATTTTTTTGGCATTGATGTTCCCCTTGGTGGTAATTCTATGGATAGTATTCCCTAAGGTGTGAAATTTTATTCCTTGACTTGTCCTCTCTCAATGGTGATTTCATGTGTGATATTCCCTAAGGTGTGACCCTTCATGTTTTGAGAAATGCCCCTTTGTCATTTTGTAAATCACATTTTGTGGTGGTGTTATTTATAACACCCCTTGAGGTTTTGGTCTTATCTTATTCTCCTTTGTAGGTGAGTCTTTTTTGTGCCTTCATAGGCGAGTTTATGCACCCTCTGAGGTGAGGTTTTGGCAAGATAGTTCATAGATTCAACATAACAAAGCTTGTTGGGTTGTGAAATTCAATTTCAAATTGCAAAGGTTAGCTTGTGATGTTTAATTGTTGGGTAATTAAGGAAATGCCTATAAATACAAGGTCTTTTATCAATTCAAGTCTAAGGAAAAATCTAGCATTAAGGAAAATTTCACAAGAGCAAAGATTATTGTCAAGAGAATTGGAGAGTAGATTTATCAGTCATTTATTGCAGCATTGAAGATCCTATCATGATGTCAAGATTTATGTGTTTTCAGGCATGTTTTTGAGCTAACATTGTGATGTAGGTTTCAAGTTTTCAATCATCAAATTAACTGTCAAATTAAGCATCCAATCAATCCATTTCATGCAATATCCAACCTTAGAGAGATGTATTAGACTTCAATCCTCTAAGGGCATCCATTAAAGGGTTGGTGACATGTAACAAGCTTTGTTCATTCATCATTCCTTTTATTTATGATTTTATTTCATTATCAAGGTTTAATTACCAAACTAGGGTTTGACCAAGGAAAACCCTTATACACCAAAAACAAACATTTTTCTCCTCTGCGTGTTTGCAGATTTTCAGGTGAAGAAGGATTGAAATTGGATCAAAAGTGCAATTTTGCAAAGTTGTCAAGATACAAAAACTCATCTACAAGTTTTATTTTTGGCTTTCCGAAAGTAAAACCCGGGGGAATCAAAGCCTTAGATCCGATATCAGAGGACTACAAAAAGAATTTTCAAAGCCCTATATAGAGACCCATTCACCTTAAGGCGAATATGTCCTTCAGCAGAGCCTAAAACCAACTTTTGGAGACAGGTACATACTATATTAACCTTCTCAAATCTATTGGTTAATGGGTTTTTCTATCAATATTATCATAATACTTCATTTTTGAAGTGTTATATCTCGTAATTTTGATTGTTAATGCACTTTTATTTTTCTCCCAAAACTATTGTTCAGTCATTTTTTTCATAAGGAAGTTAAGGTAGCATAGTGTCCAAACCTAGGGTTGACTCACCTTGAGGGTTTCAAGTCAATTCTAATCATTTTTGACACTATCCCTCTTCCTAATGAACATGGAAAATGTGGATTTGTGATTAAGTCGACACCCCCTTTTTCTTTTGGCATGGGTCCCTCATTTTTAGGTCTACCTATTTCACCATTCCCCCTTTTTCCTATGTTTCAAAACCCAATTGTGCAAAAGCTCTTTGGAGATGATATTGATTCACAAAATTCTCAAGATGATACAAAATGATGATAAATTCCCAAGATCTCAAAAATGCATGAATATGAGTGCTTGTGAATGATATTATGAATGAATTTGGCTTAATTTATAGATTTTTATATTTTTGATTGATGGTGGAGATTGAAATTTGAAATCAATGGTGGAGATTAGATCAAGATGATCAACAATGGATAATTGATGAGAGATTCAGTGAACTGAAAATATCTCCTTGTTTTAAGAAAATTAGTTTAAAAAGAGAATATTCTATTTTTTAAAATAGAATATTTCTTTGAGAGGGGAATGAGGTAATTAAATAAATTTATTTAATTATGAGAGGAAAAAAATGGAAAAAAATATTCCACTTTTGAAAATAAAATATTGCATCTACAAGTTGGAGGGAAAATTAGATAATTAAATAAATTAAAAAATATTTAATTATGTAAGATGAGAGGAAACTAGATTTTTCTAACTAAAGAATTCAAAATTATTTAATTAGGTGGGATGGAAGAAAATTAGGATTAATTGAATAATCAAAATTATTTAATTAACATGAAAAGAGGAAAATGATGAATTAATCAAATAATTAAAAATCATTCAATTAACAAAGGAAACATGATGAAGTAGAGAAATAATGATGAAAAATGCATAAAGTGAAGCAATGCTAATGGAAGTGATGAATTATGAAATGTGTGATGCATTTAGATGCTTTTAGATGTTTATAATAATGGGGCATGGTCACTTATTTCATTTGTTGTGTTTGTGGGATGTTCTTGTAATATGACCTTGGTGAATACTTTCCTTATGTATGTAGAGATAGTTCTAGGCAATACAATGAATTTTGTACACCAAGTTCTTTATACCTTTTGTGCATAAGCCCTAACTTTATGAAATGTTGATAACAATGATCCCCAACAATAAGGTTTCAATTTGTGTAAAGCTTATAGGGATCTTTATAGGTGTTTTTCCCCAAGGGAATTTCATTACGAAAGAGATCACAAGGTGTAAAGATTCACTTTCAACCTCAATGGTGAGTCAATCAGACCTAGATCTCAGTCCTTAGGATAGTAGGTAAGATGTGGAATTAAATTGAAATGATTTGGAACACTCAAGCTAATTGAACAATAATACTTAACACCTAAAATGAAAATTCTTGGAAGTACAAAAATTGAAATGATATTTTGCAGGCAAATTTGAGAAGGGTCTAGACACATGTACATGTAAATAGAAATTTTTTTTGAGACATGTTGAAGGATTGGTTCACCCCTGGGAAAATGGGTCCTTGTCAAGGCTTCCAAAACAAATTTTAACAACCCTTTGATGCTAGATCTTGGCTTCTATTTGGAATAGGTCCCACTGTCGAAAAGTCGGGAATAAATTCTAGAACTTAGTTTTTGTGGCTTAGCAACAATTATGATAAATTGTGTAATAATGCAAAATTTCTCCTTCAAGATCTCTTCACTTCTTCATCAACCTATAATCTGCACATACACAAAGAGGAAAAATTGTTTTTGTGTATGAGGGTTTTCCTTGGTCAAACCCTAGTTTTGGTAATTAAACCTTGATAGAAAGATAATGACAAAGGAGAAGGAAATGATGAATGAAAAATGCTTACTACAAATCACCACCCTTCAATGGCTTCCCTTAGAGGATTGAAGTCAAACACATCTCTCCAAGGAACTTGATCTTGCTTTGCTTTATTGATTTGGATACTTGAAATGCTTGGATGCTTTAGGATCAACAATGCATATTAGCCTTCATAAGATGAAATGAACACATATAAACTTGGTCATGATGTTAGGATCTTGATTGATGCAGAAAATGACTGATAATCTGCTCTTGAAAATAATATTTTCTCAATAGGATTGCTTAATAAATTCACTTCATGTGCTTTAGATTTCAAATGATAAAAATACTATGTATTTATAGGTGCTTATCTAATTTCCCTAAAATTAGATTCCAAAAGCTGACAATTGTAAGTGAATTTGAATCAATAAAATGTCACTCTTAGGACTTAAAGGGGATCCATTCACCCTTGGGCGAATGGATCCTGGCCTATAAGTCTAGGAAACACATGCTCTAAAGTGATTTAATTATTGATCATTAATTAAATGTTGGTTCCCCTTTTGGAAAACGATCAAAATAAGGCTTTGGAATGCATAATTTGGAAAATTAGAAGATTAATTAAGTTTGATAAATTAAGGGACCCAAACATAGTGTGAAATTGTAAAAGTATACAATTTCCTACACTACACTTTCTTTGAGGCTTCATTCTCTCACATCATCAAACAAGGTTTTCGTGCGTCATGTATGAACAAGGATACTCCTACTTGTTTTCAGAGTCAAAGTCCATGCAATAGATATGATGCCACCCTAATTCTTCATACCTTGGTGAATAACATCTACTTGTTATATCAAACTAAGGATTCCTCTACATTCTTTAGCATAACATAAAACAAAAGAAAAATCATCTATCTTATTTCATCTCCAAAATTGAGTTAATAATCATAGCTCTCTTGATATTTTATCAATATCATCCTATTCATTTAAATCATTCATCTATCTCTCTAATCATACATATACTAATCATTTATTATAGTCATCTATCCTTTCGTCTATCCTTCTCATCATACTAACTATTATATCCATGTATCATGACATACAAAAAAAATTATACATCACATATTGCATCCATAAATTATTACTATCATCATAACATCATATCATGCATCCATAACCATAGCATCAAAACATGACATTATGCATCTATAATAAAAAATATAATCACATAGTCATCAAATATATCATCAAAATACAAAAAGAATCATATCATAGAAACCATATATCCATACATCATAACATCACATCATGTCATCATGTCATCCATCATAGCATAATCATACATCTTTCCAAATCACATAATCACATATATAATAACTCCATATCAAATCACATCAAAATCTCATCTAATATCCCATATATCATCAAAAGTGTGCATCATGATACAAAATACATACATCGAATGTGTGAAAAATGGGATACCAAGAGCCATCAATATATATACATCATCAAAGAATGTGTCTATAATGTATCCATACATCAAAATATTTTCAAAGATATAGCTACATAGAGCTACCCCTCTCCTCCCAACCTAGAGAAAGAGGATGAGGAACCCTTTGTTGTTCTTGCCCTCTTGAAGGCCCTAGCTACTATGCTTGTCCCCTTGATGTCTCTAGTTTTTATGATACTACCAAAGTATGACCAACTGATCTCCCATCGAATCTCCTTGACTTCCCTACAACTGTGCTCCTAGTAAAGAACTTTGGGGATCTCTACGTAACAAGTTTCAAAACCTTGTACAAATTATTATAATATGTAGCCTCCTATGTGAGTAACCTCACATCCTTGATATGGTCTTCCATGGGAACCATTTCCCTTGTCTTGCAGGTTCTAATTACTGCCTTCGATCTTGTGCTCTATCCATATTTGTTTTTAATTGTACCACATGTGCCTCTACCTATTGGCAACATGATATCTTTATATCTCTCTTAGCTATCCTTTGTGCTAGTTGAACAATGAGGGTGTCCCTCTTGGCTCTAAATTCATATCGCTCTTTGCAACCTTGATCTTTTTCAAAGAGAGCTACTCTAATCCATACAATATTTGGGTCTCCCCCTTTGGGCATGTCCTATTCTCTCTACTCATCCCTTTGTTGATCTCCTCTAGGTGCTATCATGGGCATTATCACCTATTGATTTACCTAATTGGGACCTCCACCCTCTCCTCTAGCTGCCTTGGCTTTTTCCCTCTATCTTTTTTGACGAGACCTACCAAGTTTTGCCTTCTCCTCCTCTATTTTTCCAATGCTCCACCGTTAGGGTTTGTAAACCTCAAGGGTCTTTGTAGGATCCACCATGCATTGTACTCAAGAGTTGTGTCTGGATCCTCAACACCATCTTCCCATATCCACTCAAATGACTTCAAGTGGATTAAATTTGTAACAACTATCTATGGAACAATAATAGGTCACCGCTCTATGATATCCCTCTGAGTCCTAGAAAACATCACATGGTACTATCTCTAGAATCTATCTAGAAATTACCTCACTAGAATACCTGCGGTGTCCTGATCAACCATTATGTTTGTCAACAATATGGAAGGTGAATGCCATCATTGGTCCATTCCTCATAGTGCAACCAAGGTTTCTAGGTGAACTCATTGATCTCATCGATAATCCTCCTCTATTAGTCGAGGTCCTCAAGCCTTCATTGTGTCAATAATGTGTCATATCTATAAACAAATAGGCCTCCCACTACTCAAGATACCTCTCCAATGGGTTGTATAATATAAATGTGCTCCCATGCCTAGATATGAAGTAATGTAACACCTGCCAACAAACAAGAAGCTAACTTGTACACTACATGTTTCATATCATGATATAAATGTGCCAATATGTAAGTCCCCCATGCAAATACCACTCCATCCAACATCATATGCTCAAGAATGTGGCCTCATCCAACTAAGAACCCCCTAGGTCATCTATCTAGAATGGCCTATTTGTAGATAATCCCTGCTATGACTAATATGATTTCATCAATATCTCCAATGTATGATCAAAATTCTATTTGTCCATTAGATCAATATCTAGGTCATCATCAAGCAATACCGCTCTAATGCCTCTACACTAGAATCTAGATCGTAGATGACCCGAGCACCCTCAATAGGGATCCTAAGAATCAACCACACATCCTCAAGTTTGATAGTGTCCTTGTCAATAGGGAACCTGAAGGATGTGGTCTTTTAATTCCATCTCTCAATGATAATAGTCATGAACACCCAATGTACACAAATCTCTAGCATCTAAGAAATGTGAAATAGACCCATAACACATAGGAACTTGACATCCATCACACTAAGATGGGTCATTTATTCCAAAACCCATAGTCATCACTCCCTATATAGAATAGGATCAAGTACATCCTACAATCATAACACCCACAATGCAATTTGTCAAAAAAATTGAAAAAAATCTAAATTTTCAAGTCCTTGAATCAAAAGCGATCTTTTCTTAAAGAGCATCATTTTATCACAATCATAAGCATAATATTTTTCAAAAGTGTTGCTTTATCATATCAAAATTAAACCATTTTGCAAACACGTCACTTTTCCACAACAAAAAAATGAACCACATTTCATAAGTGACACACTTTTACAAATGATTCATGACACAATCAAAAGTGTCGCATCAGGTTTCAAACGTATCACATCAATGTTCAAAAGTGCCAATCTTAGATCCAAACATTTGATGGACCCCCTAGACCTAGCATTTATTACACCTAGACCTACGCCTAACTACGAAAGGGTTAGATGTGTACCGAGGGATATGTTTTGGCTACCTACTGGAACTAACAATTTTTCCTTATGAGTGTGTAGCTCGAGGAACGAGGACCGTCTTTGCAGCAGCTTCACAACCAAATCTCACTGAAATTTCTGAAATCTATGAGCTATGAGAGTGAAAATGAGGTGAAAATGACCCCCAAGGGCCTATATATAGACCCAAAAACCCTAGATTTCATCCCTTCCACCCCCTGCATCCCATTTTCATCCTTCCTAGATCTTCTTGATCTATTTCCTCATCAACCAAGACCTGATTTTTCATCCCCTTCTTCACTGAACCTATCACATCTTCTTGTCATGAGCTCAACCTATTGTTTTCCTCAACTGATCTCTTGAGGGGGCAACCTATCGTCCTCCCATCATTCCTTCATCCTCTAGGGCATAATGGGTCATCATAATGTTTTCCTGATTTTTTTCCAAAGCCTACCATCCTCCCATCATTCCCTCATCCGTTGGGGCACAGTGAGGCATCATAAATTTGTTTTCCAAATTAGTAATGTGTCTTTAAAACAACCTAATAGGTACATTATCTCAAAGAGGGGAAAATGTAGACACCTAAAATTATCTAATGCATTGCATATTCCTATACTTCATCATTTTCATCAATTTCACTCATTATCTCTATTTTATCAATTTAATTAAATATTTTTTGATTATTTGTTAAAACTAACTATTTTCCTCTATTAATTGAATAATATTAATTATTCAATTAATTCGTCATTTTCATTATCACCTTAATTGAATAATCTTCATTATTTAATTAAATTCAATTTTCCTCTTTCCCATCTTAATTAAATAATTTTAATTATTTAATTAAATTTAATATTCATCTATCCCCCACCTTAATTAAATAATCTTTATTATTTATAATTTCTAATTCTCTTATCATCCATCTGATTAAATAATTTTTAATTAAAAACCATAATTCTTCTCATCTCTCATAATAATAATTTACTAATTATTTAATTAGCTAACATTATTCAAATAATTAAATAAATTATTAAATTCATTTAGTTTGCACATTCCCTCTAAAAGGAATATTCCCAAATTCAAATTCAAATTGATTTCAAATTTGAATTTATCTTCTTCCAAAATATCCTACAATATCTTCCTAAATTTTAGGGAGAAGCTTTAGTTGATTGACCCTCTCCTCTTCATGCATGGATCCTCGCCCCTTAATTCACTCTCAACCATTTATCTCATCTTTCAATCTCCATTGTCGATTAGATATTCTGAAATCTACAAAATAAGCTTCATCATTCATTCAAAGTACCTCTCTCTTTGCAATATTAATCTTCATAACAATTTGATTTCCATATCCATCTTTTGAGCTTTTGCACAATTAGGTTATGCTAGCTTAAGCAATCCAACATATCAAAGTATAATTCAACAATGGATTAAGGACTTTCATTCTTTGGTGAGGTAAAATTAGGGTTTGATTTATTTAATTTCATTCATTTCTTGTTTATTTCATGCAATTATTAGCTTGTCACTTCATTGGTAATGGGTTTGATTGGTTAATTGGGCTTTTGATTTGTGTTTATATCTAACCCTTGCATTGTTTTCCCCTTTGGTTGATCTTTCCTTTTATCCTCATTCATAGTAAAACACCAAATATTACACATATAATATTATGAAAAATTGAACCACAATAATGAAAGGGTGTGTAACCTAAGATAAATACCCCAAGTCAAGCTCATGTCAAAAAAATGTGAGATCAAGTGGTCATTTTTAATTAAATATGTTAGCTTTGTTAATACTTACTATTAATTAATATAAATCACTCACTCACTCATAGTATATTAAACATTGCATGGGTAAATATTTGAAAGAAACACATCAATCACTACTTTGTTCATGTCCACCCCACTATGTCGTTAGTTAAAATTCAAAAAAAATTGTTCAAACTAATCAATGAACACATCATTACTCCAATTCATTTAATTCAATAATGTATATTGGATTTGATGCCCTCAAAACCCAATAATTCCCACCAATGGTTTAGATTAGTAAGGAGATTCTTCAAGTAGTAACATCAACAAAGAAGATCACATGGACAAGGCATCTCCACAAACATTACTCCATATCCCAATAGACCCCAAATCTATACCTAGTCATTTTTTACTCTCTACTCTTGTGGGAAATAATCTTTGAAATGACACTTGAACATTAGAAAAAATGAAACTAATTGATTGACAAATCAGTACTCCAATCCATTTAATGTGGTGAGATGTACTGGATTTGATGCATTAGAAACTTGATAGTACGGTACAACACCACAACAATCTATCAAATTCCCACCAAGCAGTGACATCAACACATGCAAGTGAACATGAAAATTGAGTTCATCAAACAAGTTCACATAGACAATACATTTCCACAACCACATACACATCAAATTACCACAATTGTTCATAAATTATAATCCTATATGCATTAAATGTCTTATTTATTAGGCCTTCTCATGCATATTACATATTAAATTGCTATGATTACTATTACCACTACAATACTATAAAGGAAGGTACTTTCCACTATGTGGCACTTGTTTTTATATTAGATTTAGTTCACAATCTTATTTTTATTATTTTTGTTATTTTTATTTGAATTTATTCATATACATTGGTCATTTACTTCTCATTTATTATTATCTATTTTTACTTATTTAAATATATTCACTCACTACCTCAAGATTTATCATTATATTTTCCAAGTTCATTTTGCATCACTCATGTCACATGAAAATGAACCTCCAATCTGAATTCTAAATTTTTGCCTCTTTTCACTAGTTGTTATGAATTGACTTAATGCATATTCAGATGGCATGTTACTATGTCTTGGTATTTCAAAATATTCAATGTGCATTTAATTCAAAGTTTAGAACAAAGATAAATCATTATTACACATTACAATTTATAAAGGGATAAAAATATCAAAATCTACATTATCTACATATTGGCCACATACACACATGTATACATTACCTTCAAATATTATCTCTTATATGTAAAGTCAATTGATCTAGGGATTTGACCTAGAATTGGACTTTAATGATCTAGTAGATTCCCTTAGAGTGTTTATAAATAGTACACTCCTTACAAGCACATCAAATATCATAGATCAAAGTGAACATGTTTCACAAGTCTATACTTTACCAATTCAAATATGTGCATCAAAGTTCAAATCCATGGCGATTGGGATCAAACCCATAACATGTGAGATTGAACCACAAGATTTTTTGAATCTATTTAGATATTGAGATAATCTTTGGATGGAGGATATTAAATTTTTTAAGTAGTGAATTAGTTTGGTGTGTCGTCAACATTATCTCCACATTACCTCTTCTATAGTTGAGTAAATAATTTCTCTCATTTAATTATCACATTTATTCCTTTCTATTTATCAATCTAACTCCAAAATTAATAAAAAATAATAGTACTAAATTGTTTTATTTAAATTAATTAGCCTAGATTATTTGTAAAAGGTAATTTATTTCTCAAAAAATATATAAATTCAAATTTTATTTTATTTTTATTGAAGAGCCTTTCAAATTTTAATGAAAAATAATTAAATAATAATGAAGGGCCTAGGATTTAGGAATTAAGAATGATAATCAAAATAATTGTTATATGTCAATGGGCCCTTGGTCCACTAGTGAAGTTGAATGGTTTTGAATGAGCCCACCAAAAACCAAGTGTTGTTGAGTGCAAGACCTCAACATCATAAGTGATGAGGTTGGGATCATGCCTTAGGCAACTTTGGTGGAATGAATACCCGTCAATCCTTGGATCTCAGTCAAAGAGGTTGCAACCTAAGTCTCATGCTCCCATATTAGATAGCTAAAAGATTATGTGGATTTGATATGAAACCCTCTTAACAAAAATCTTTAAAAAAAATATTATATTAATGTATGATCAAATATGAAAATTAAACTAGTTGATTATATGGATATTTAGCCCTATTTTTATTTATATGTCTCTATCCAAATGCTAGAAAATCATTTGCTAAGATTCATGAATTTTGTACTCTCACTCACCTATAAAATGATTGTGCATAATTTGGGTCACCTCTATAAATGTGGAAGTGATTTATGTGAGTGTAAGCCTCATACCAATGCATAGAACTAAATGTATAACTAATGGAACTAGTCTAGTTATTTTATATAAACTAGAACATTCTTGTCTCAATTTTAGTGTTTGGATTTTCAAAGGATAGGGGTTTTTTATAAACACCTTCAAGGAATATGTCAAATTGCAAGGATTAAGTTATACTTATCCAAACCCTATAAAACAATATTGCAACTCTAAATAAAGGTTTGGTGATAGAAAGAAAGTGCATAATGGACCTAATATGGCACACTCTAATATTTCTCTAATAAATATTGTTAAAATTCTCTCACAAGATTCTATCAATAAAACTTGGCATGCTCCTTGCTAACTCATGTATTGGCATCAAATAGATTAGGGGATGTATTTAAATACAACCACCCAACCTATAAATCAAAAAATAACATGCCTTGGGTCAACTCCCAATTTTTAATGAAGTGGTATGCAAGATAATAATTTTAAATATTATCAACAATATTTTAGGCATAATGCCTTTTATCCAGAAAAAAAAGATAAGAATTTTAATTTTCAAAAGTTCAAATTCCAAATTTATGGTATGTAATAGTCCTAACTTCATGCTCAAAAATATCTTTGATCATATTCCTATTATCATCACTTGAGAGGATACGAGGAATGGAATTCAACATGGCAAAGAGAAGTGTATGATTATGTTGGTGTTCTTGAAGGAGATTTGAAATAGTTAGTGGCAATAGAACCAAGTTGATCATCCAAGGAAAAGAGGTTTCCCTCTTCATCCTCTAGTCTGATAATATAATTCCTTTTCTTTTGCTTCAAAGTAGATTGGTGGAAAAATACCGTATTCATGTCACATTTTGTAAGCCATTTAACCCTTGATTTTTTCTTCTAGAAGATTTGGTTGAATAAAATATTGTGTCACTCCTCTCTAAGTTCTTTCCCCTATTAAATTTCCCAATCATTGATACCTTGATAATTTTTTTATTGAACCACTTTCAACCTTCTTAAAATATTGTCCTTCTCACCAAACACATTTCCAAAAGTTAAATTATTCCATCTCTTAACTTTTTCTTTGACATTCTTTAACATGTGTGCAAGGAAGAACATAGTGAAGCCCTTGGCAAGGATTTTCCACTAATCCTACAACTAGTTCCTAAATTTGGGATGAGAGACCCATATTATTTCATATTTCAAGGTGTAAGCCCCTTTCCTATTGTGAATAACCCAATTCAAAATAAGAGGATTGTGTTTCAAACCCACTCTAGGGAGAGTAGAAAGATGGAGATTGGAAATAAAATTCCATGAGTTAGAGATAAGAACTATCCAACTTGAATTGAATAATATTATTCACCATCCATATATTGGACCAGATAAAGGAACCACCACTCATCTCAACAACATCTAGGCCAGTTTTAGTAAAAAAACTTAGAAAAAGCCAACCATATTGTTTGAGTAATCATATAAACCTCCAAGCTTTTGTAAAGGATATAAAGGAGTATTAAAGTCTCCAACCAACATCCATATGTGGTTATGTAATTGCTTGATATTATTAGTAAGATTTTACCACATATGTTTTCTAGATACTCTAGATTTCAAGGCATAGATATTAGCTATGACCCAAGATTCTTGAGTCAATAAATGAGTTAATGAAGTAACCAAGTAATTTTTTGAGGGTTCAATAAATTTACTATTCATTGAAGAGTTCCACTTGATGTCAATACCTCTTGAAGCCCCCTCAGCATAATCTGGCCTAGGCTAAACCTTGTTTAAGGTTTGGGAAAATATTGATCCCACCATTTTAGTCTCTTGAATGAGAAATATATCAATTTTTATTATTATCAAGAATGCAAGTTTTAAGATAGAAATAATTTTGGGGATTATTCATCCCTCTAATATTCAATTAGATGATTTTTACTTAAACTCTAAAACTTTTCCCTTGAACAACAATCTTGACCTAAAGATACAACATCTGAATTCCAGTTTAAGAGCAAGGAAACCTTAAGCCCTATTTTTATTACACCCTTTTTATTGCGAGAAAAAGAACAATTTTCTGAATTTCCTAAAGGAAAATACCTCTAGGGTTTGTTATTTCCTAGTAGTAATTTCTTAGTCATCTCTCTTGATTTGTGTAAGGATATACACTTTTCTATCTAAACCCACATCTATTGGTTTTTTAATTTCCTTTTTTATTAATTTTCCCCTTCCCTTTCCCAACTAGAGTCCAATCATTACCCTGAGGAACATGTTAGGTCTCAAAAATGTAGGTTTTAAACCTTGAGAGGGTTCCAATCTCTTAGTACGCTTTTGGCTAACGAACAAGATGAATATGATTGATAACCCCCTGCCCTTTAGGCTCTGCTAAACCAAGGTGAGTGTACTTGAATGATAAGGCATATTTGAAGGTTATAAGTGCAATCTCTAATCTAGGCAATCTATTCACAATGGCATGTGGGAGTGAAATAGATGCAAGGCTAATAATTAATTCCTATTGTAAATGTTTTGAGAATCAAGTGTATAAAGAAAGTTTGTATAAAATGTTCTAAGTATGACTAGTGCCTAATCTTATTGGGTGAATGGAGTCAAATGTGGGTGATGATGATGGAGACACATATGTAAGGTAGGTGGATCTACTTCTTAGCTTAAATCTAACTTGTTGGGCACTTAGGATGTTTCCACTTTGTACAAACGTGCATGTTTGTCAGTCACTATACTCTTCTTTATGAATCCTAGTGTTATTCTCCCCAATTATTGTGATATCATGAAAGGATTTTTAATTCTTAACTTGAGGGAAACCAATCAGAATAACTAATTTATAAGGATTTTAATCCCTTGTAGGAACCAACTAAAATTAAAATTTATCTAAAAGGAATTTAATTCACCCTAGCCAGAACCAAATCAAGACAATCACACAACAACAACACATGTGTCTTGAAAATTTGTACAAATATGAATAACTTAAGAGAACCACTTTGGCTACAATAGAACAAAATATAAGAATGAATATTAACACAACATTTGAACACTGGAAATAGATCACTGATTATGAACAATCTTCTCCATTTTATTGCTTCAAAAGATATACAATAATAGCAAAAGTTTTTTAAATATGGAAATGGATGAGTGGAATGTGTTATACTAGTGGATGAACCTATATACTACTACTGATGATGATGATAATGATTTGGCCTTGGTTTCCCTTTTTATATGGGATGCAACAAGCTATAGGCCCGTTCACAAAAAGTTGCATCATTTGATAACAAAAACATAATTAGCATAAACATAGAGACTTAGTAATTCATAGGTGGATGCACCATGATCCGTTAATCTCCAGCAAGCACCCATGATCATTAAAGACCTATTCAAGGCTCATGCTCCATGATAATGCACCCATGACTGCAAAATTATGTTATCCTGCCATTCCTTACTTGACCTGTGCAATGAACAAATTAATTCTTGACACATGATCAATATATATTGTCTTTGCATAAGTGGTTGCATTTTTTATGATATCTTTCATTACATATTCAAGTTCAAAGATCCATCCTAGCTACACATGTGTTTTTTCGAGCACTTTATCTTCATCGTTAATCTCATCAAGGGCCATCAACAAATACTAAGCTATATCGCCCTTCCATGCATCCTGGCCTTTTAAGTTTGTCTCCTCAAATAGATTTGGCAGATCCATACTTAGTGATTGACTAAAGTCACTCAATTCTTGTGTTAGCATGTTATGGAAGTTGTCATGTGTGTTGATAAGTTTTTGATATTCTTTAAGTATATATTTTTTATCACCTTTCTTCACCTTTATTTGTAGTTCCACGTCCTTCATTCTGTCACATAACCTATTATGTTCTTGTAAAGTTGCATATTTTTTTCACGGATAACCCAAAAATTTTCAGCAAGTTTAATCATATCATCAAACCTCTTCCACACCAGTTCTGATGCCATTTCAAACTAGTAGGTTTTAGTCTTTTCTTTAGTTCGTCTTGCCCTTTCTGAATCACTTCATATTTGTGCTTCCAATAGGTAGTCTCAGACATTGCCTCAAACACTTTCCTTTCACATTTAATGTACTGTGAGTAGAGTCCTAAGGAGGAAGGTAATCTATCTCTATAATTTATCACATCCTATTTTAAACTCTCATTTTCATCAATCAATCCCTTATTATCTCTGACCAATTTCTAAATTTGAGCCTTGGTAAACTTATCCACATTCACATTTAGATCAATAGTATCAATAGGGTATGTATCCCCTACTATGTGCACTAGAAGGTGACCATAGATTTGATCATGATTATTGATAAGGGAAGACCTCTTTCTTGGTGGGTAAAGGGCCCAAATCTGCAAAGTTGTGTTATGAGGATTATACCCCGATCCAATGTATATCTTATCACTAGCCTCATCTGTCAATTGCAAGGCCTTATTTTCTCTTTTTAGGAAACTATCAAACACTATGGTTGTTGATCTCTTTTACCTTTTCTCTTATCAGTTTTCCTTTGTACTCATAAATGAAGGCTTTAAAATTAGGGATTCGAACAAATGAGTCATTCGCAATGAACTCCTGGCTAGCTCGATGTCTCACATCATCAAAAAATTCATTAGAAGCTTCAAAGGTGATCACATTCCTCTTTTGTGGAACTTCGTATTAGGGAATAGTGAGAATGGTGATCTATGTATCCTCGTTCTCTTCCTCAATGTCATCCTCAATGATAATAGGAGTGTCAATTGAGAAGCTCACCTCTGGAGTAGGTTGTGGTGATAAATGACTTAAAGGTACTACATTCTCAGCTTGTCTCCTAGAACTAATATCTCTTCTTCTTTAAAAAGCTATGAGAGGTACATCCTTAGTTAATTATTCTTCATGCAAGATCAATTGCTCAACCCTTTCCATAGGATCTTGTATTTCATGAAAATATTCTTTATATGATGGATTATTACTTCTCCTCCAAACCTTTGCCATAACTATTCTATTGCACGTAACCTTCCTCATCGTCACTTGAGTTTCATCACAATATCTAATGACATTATCCATGAAGAACTAATGTTCATATCTTTTTAGTTTTTCTGATATTTTGGCATCATGAATAAAGTGCTCAGGGTCAAACTTCTCTCTCTTGTTTCCCAATGGCATGCCATAATAATCTATTTTGTTGTTAATTGATTCATACCCTTGACCAATAATAATGGTAAAATCTTTGAAACATAGGGTAGAAGGCATGAGAGATTTCCTTCCATAGCTTTTGAGGTGCATGAATTCTGAAAAGGATAATTGCCTCACAATCTCCAAGTATGCAACCATATCGATATTAGGTACAATTTTAGGCAGTAAAAATGGAGATGCTTCAAACCCATATACGCTTATCACAGTACAATCTTCAAATGCATACCAATCCCCCCAATTATGGTTTATCTTTCCCTTAGGGATTTTCTCCTTTGGCCTGAGGAATATTTATATCTCTAGGGACAAATTGTAATCACATTTATGGCCAAGTAACTTATATACAAGGGTTTGACAAAATATTCTTCAAAATATAAATAGTGGGATCTCCCACATCTACTATCCCATATGGACATCCACATCTAAACTGGTCTATAATTTTCATCACTATCCAAATATTTGATTCTTAACTCCTCTCCCTATATTCCCATTTCTTGTCCTTCATATAATATCATGTGCATGAGTAGAGAGTATTTCTCGAAGTTGATGGCAACACTATTACTCTTAATGGCAGTAAGTGAGGCATCAATGATCTCAGACAAGTATTATGCATAGTCATAAGGCCTAGCATCTTGTTTTTTCATATCTATAGCTAAAACCATGGGAGCTATAGCCATTGCAATAGGAGCTATAGCCATTGCAATAGGAGCATCAATTCCTAGGACTTATCCAATTGAATAATAAGTATACTGATAGTATTCTTCGAATGAGTCCATGGGAAAGGGGGGTTTCTCATCACTAGAGAATATTCTAAGTTGGTTTCCTAGGCCCATGGGTCTGTTCAAAGGTAACTTCAATCTCTTATAGCTTGTATCCATGGTCTGATACTCTTCCAACAAATCTCTTATCCTCAATTTTGTTTTCATGGATGTGTCCAGCTGAAAAACCATGGAGATATAGTCTCGTGTTATGATAATAAATTGTGAACCATCGTGGGAATGGATTTCCCTCATCTTAGGGTTGTAGTTTTTAGCTAGTTCCTTCATTAGTTCCAAATTGAAAAATATGTTAGGCATCACAACCTTTTCCAAATTCATGTTCCATGGATTTGAGAGAGGTCGATGTTTTTACTTATTTCTATAATGATATATAAATAGATCATAGCTCCTTTGTGGAGTCCACACATCTCCGAGATTTTTATGTTTATCTTCAAATTTTTCACATGAAGGATTCAACTAAGTTGTTCTTCTAGAGTTTGGTCCAATCCCGGGACATTGATCTATTAAGTCTTGGTTTAATGGTCTAGCCTCTATTTTATGTCTTTTTACTTTTGGTTTTTTTGGGGTTCCTTCCATCTCAAAACCCTATTTGCACAATACTTCAAGCAAATTTTATAGAATATGTTCAGTTGAGCCAAGAACACTTACTTGAGCTAATGTTGTGCTTTCTAAGCTTCTTACTGTCGTCCAACTCTGCCTCCTCTGTTTTCAGCCACAATTTGTAATGGTTTTGATTTCTTAGGAACCAGATATATTAGAATTTGGCTCACTTGAACCAGTTTTGGTTCATAAATGATGCTCATGCCGCCATTCTAATCAATTGCAATACTAATGATAGTTATCTCTATGATGACCTCATTAGTCATGTCAATCGAGTAAGAAATCATTTTATTATGTCATAGAGACCTTGATTACTTTTTCAAAGATGTCCTTTTCTTTCTTCGATATGTCCTTGATAGATTTTCAAAATGTCAAAGGGACATTTGAATTATTCTCTTTGATCCCACAAAGTCTCTTCGATGGTTGTAGTTCAAGTTTTTCTTCCCTTGTACTTTTGATATCAGAATGTTGATGAGAGTGGTGATCATTTCCTTCTAATAAGCTTATGTCTTCTCGACATACCGGCGTTTCTCTTTTTGACAGCATTCCTTTGAATAAAATAATTTAAGTCTTTAAAGTGTCGAAGAGACCTATGGTTACCTCCCTTTGATATCCCATAGTCTCATCAAAAATGTGTGCTCTTAGTTGTGTTCCTATTGTTAGAAAGTCAAAGAGACTTTCATCAATGTTCGTTTGATACTCTTTTATCTCTTCGACATCTTGTTCTCACTTATTCTTGTGGTATTGAAGAGACTTCTTCATTCCTCAGTCTAACACATTAATGTCTCTTCAAGATTATTGTTTTACTCGCCTGGTTGTGTTCTGCTAATGATTTATCATTTATTGTATAATAATTTCTCGATGTCCAAGAGATGTTTTTTACTCCTTGAATACAAAATGATCATGTATCCTTAGAGTATCTTGTCAGAGAGATAAGTTAACTTTTCACTCTGAAGCATCCAGGTCTCTTTGATATATTTCTCTTTAGGGTGTTGAAGAGACATTCGAGTAAGTCACTTTGAAATAGGAGGGTCTCATCAATATTTTCATCAACCTTTTATTGATCTTGTCGAAGAGACTATGGTGAATCTTTCTTCGATATGGTATGTCTTGATCATATGCCTTTTGTTGTCGAGGAAGTACCTTAAGAAGGGGAATTATTTAAAGGCATCATTTTATGAGCTATGTACATTAGGGTAATTTATGTTTTATGTCAAATATAGTAAAAAATCAAGGGTAGTGAGGCTTATGATGGAAATGAAATGAGATATAGAAATGAAGGCATATGAAAACCAAGGTGGAGTTTTTAGCTCCAATAGTGGGTCTGATTGGGGATGAATGAACGTGAGGTCATTGCAAGAATCCAGAAGTGGTCTCTAGGGAGTAGACCATGGGTGAATATGATTGAATGGGATGGGGGAGGTGAGGGGAAACCTAAACTACTGTGCATGGAAAAAAAAATTAAGAAAGAAGTGTTTCAGGAATTGTCCATGCACTAGCAATTATTGATCTTCTCCTGTCATATTTTGAAGGTAGTAAGAATCTTCACCACCCTTGCCTATAATAATAAATGTTCCTATCCAAAGGGCTTCAAATTTCTCATGTTTCCATTTGTCTTCGCATTTGGAATTCCATAATAGAACCATATCATTTACCTTAAACTTTCTATCTTTTTCCCTTTTTTCAAACAAGTACTTCATTTGTGACTACATTTTTGTGTTATGATCTTGGGCCAAGCTTCCAATTTCATCCAGTTCTACCAATTGCTCCATTCTATCTTCCATGGGTTCTAGGATATCCAAGTCTTCTTAGAGCATAAACATACTAGTAAAAGTTTCTACATGGGCATCCTTGCTTGTGTCCCATAAACCAATTCAAAAGGTGATTTTCCAGTTGACTTCTTTACCATGATTCTATCTACCCAAACCACTAGCCTTAATTTGGAGTCCCGATCCTTTTTATTCTTGTCCAACATCTTTTTAATTATTTTTAAGATACTCTTGTTGCTTGATTCAGCCTTTCCATTTTCTTGTGGATGATATGAAGATGCATATGAAATTGTTATGCCATATGTCTCATAGAATTTTTTGAACTCTTCTAATCTAAAGCACATGCCATTGTCTGTAACTATCCTTATAGGTGTTCCAAATCTAGTGATGATATTTTCCATCAGAAATTTCATCACAACCTTACTAGTGTCTTGCTTTGTAGGGATGACTTCTATTTGTTTTGTAAAATAGTCAATTACCACTAGAATCCATTTATGGACTACATTATAATTTTATGCTATTTCTCCAATGAAATCAACCCCTCATTGATGAAATGGAGCTTCAACTTGCATTGGTTTGAGTGGTAGTACTCCTTGATACTTCATTTTTCCAGAAAACCTTTGACAAGCTTCACAATTTCATACATAAGAAAAATATTCATTGAAGACCCTAGACCAATAGTATCCAACTCTTAGGATCTTGTGTGTAGTGGTCTTGGCCAAAAAATTTCCTCCAAAAACTCCTTCATGCATCTCCCTTAACACATGGTTTGCTTGTGATTCATCTAAGCATAATAACAACATTCCATCTTTTTTTTTCTAGTATAAGTCTTTGTCCATAAAAACATACTTCAATGCATGCAATTTTAAGTTTCCTTTTTTATTTTCATTCAATTCTTTAGGACATTTCTGATTCTTGAGATAAAACATTATATTAGTGTACCATGGGGTATTCTCAATGCTAGCAATCATACCTTCTTCCTCCCCTATGTTATAGATTTGAGATGCCTCAATATTGGATTCAACCATGAGCTTAGCCAACCCCTGTCCTCTAACCAATTTGGTGATCTAGATTTCAATTTCAAACTCTTGAATTCTGTTAATCCATCTACACCTCCTCGTTATGACTTCAGTTTGCACAAGTACATCCTTAACTATACTATTAGGGACATAGGCAATTATCTTAGCACCTACCAAATAAGGTCTAAAAGCTTTTACAACTTTCACAAGTGCATACACCTACTTTTCTGTAATGTCATACTTTGATTCTACTCCTTGAAGGGATTTGTTGAAGAATTATATTGGTTGCTCATATCCTTCATCATTTTTCTATAACATCATTACTGAAATAATGTGATAAGATGCAAATGAGAAAATCTTAAATGGTTTACTAAAGTCGGGTGATTTCAACACTGGGGCCTCCTTGATTTCTCTTTTAATAGATATGAATGCATCAATTGCTTTCATTGTCCAATCAATCTTGGAACCCTTCTTCAACATTTTTGAAATGGGATTGAAAATCTCAACAAAATTTGATATGAACCTCCTTACAAAGTTTATCTACCCAAAGAAAGATTGAATGGCTTTTACTATCTTCAAAATAGGAATATCGTCTATAGCCTCTACTCTCTCTAGATCAATTCTTATTCCATCTTTGGACACTATGTGGCCCAACAATTTTCCCTCAATCATAGCAAAATGACACTTTTTAGGGTTCAAGGAAATAACATACTCCAAAGCTTTGAGGAAGATATTTTCTAGATGTTCAATATGGTTTTTAGCTTTCTTAGAATATGTTGTGAGGTCATCTTCATATACCACCATTATTGTATTAATCAAATTAGCAAAGGCAACATTAATAGATCTTTGAAAGGTGGCACTAGAATTTATGAGGCCACATGGCATCCTTACACATATATATGTGCCCCAAGGTGTAGTAACACAGTCTTGTATTGTTTTGATTCTTTCACTTTCACTTGGTTATACCCCAAAAAATCATCCATCATAGATAATAACTCACATCCTATTACTCTTTGCATCATAGCTTCCATTTTTGGGAGGGGATGATTGTCTTTAAGGAGGAGACATTCAAATTTCAAAAATCTACACACAAACTTATGTCTCCATTCTTCTTTCTGATAGGAACCAAGTTGGAAACCCAAGTAGAATGCCTAATGGGTTTAATATTGATACCTCCTTCTCTAAGTTTCATGAGCTCTTCATGCATCTTGGGTTCTAGGGTAGGATTTATTAGTCTTTGTTTCTATCTGAAGGGTTTTGCATCAAGCTTCAATGGAATTTCATGGTGAAATAGATCTTCTCTATATGCTTTAAGGCCATCATATTACCATGCAAAAACATGCTTATATTTTCTCAACAGTGTGATTAGTATTTTTCTAATCATAGGGCTTATCTTCTTTCCAATGTACACCTTTTTTTGGGGCCAATTCAGTTCCAAGATTAATTTCTTCAATATCTTCCTTTCTCACTGGTGTTTGCTTCATAATTGTTCGGTAACTTCCATCAAACACCCTTTATAGTGCTACTAATCCTTTAGGAATCTTTTTTGTTTTGAGTTATACTACCTCTTGGCCAAACACAATTTGTTTACTGTCCACTTCTTCAAAAAATGCATTAAAATCAATCTCTTGAGCCTCATATTGATCAATACAGTGTAAGAATTTAAGCAGATATGTGTCATAATTAAAGACCTACCAGTTATAAATGTTTTCAGGGACTGCAGGTTTGGTCTTCATGAGTTCCACTTGTGAGATTCCTGCTAAGGTAATGTCATCCTTTTTCAAGGTGGAATTTTCCAAGAAGTCAACCATTAATTTTTTTGATCTATCCACCCACTCAATGGAGAAGGAATCAAAGAGTTCTATAGTATCCCACAATGCATTTTTGTATAGCTCCAATCTCCTATTTTTTGTGGAATACCTTGCCCTCACTTGTGAAACTACCAACTTTGAATCCCCATACAAGGTTAACACTTTTATCCCATGCTTTGTGGCAATGTTTAGACCTAACAACAATGCCTCATATTCTACTATGTTATTTTTGCATTCAAACGTTAGAAGAAATGAGTATTTAAATGTTGTGCCATCTGGTGAAATAAAAACAATTCTAGCTCCATTCCCCTCTTTACTATAGGCTCCATCAAAATACATTCGCCATATTCCATGTTCATTTTGAGAAACATCTCTAGCAATTGGATTTGTGTTCAACAAATCGGGATTTGAATGTTCAATTCTAAAACTCCCAAGGTCCACGCCACAAAAGAAATTCATTTGATTAGGTTCAAAGAGCTCAATGAATTTTTTTGATCTAGGTTCTCTATACAACTTGACTTCTCTTCCATTCATAGGTATTGAGGCATAAGATAAATCTAACTAGACATTTCCACCTACTATTTCAGTCCATTGTCTAGATAATAACATTCCACAGTAAGGGGGAGTGTCCACCATGGTGATATCTATCTTATATGCCACCTTAGGGTATGATGCTAATTTCAATTCTACATCACATATCACTCTAACTACTGGGACTGATCTATTATCCATGGCGTATCACTTCCCATAGGTGGTGTTTACCCACAAACATAATTCATTCATGACAACCAAAGGCATGATATTGATTGTTGCCCCTAAGTCAATCATGCAATTTTTTACCAACTTTTTATTGATCACCAATGTAGTATAAAATGGATCCACTTGGGAGGGATTTTTTTGTAATGTTATCTCCTAAATAGACCTTTGGTGCCTTTTTAGTTCATGCTCAATGGTATTGACCTCTTTGTTCTGATCTTGCTGCTTATGAGATATGTTGGCAATCAATTTGAGGGTTGTGTCTCTATACTCATCAATTTTCATCATCTCCATTAAGGGCACTGTCATCTTTATTTGAGTTAGTGCTTGAGCAATATCAAATGAAGGGGCAGTCATCCCCTGTTTTGTTTTCTTTGTTTTAGCAACCCTTTTCCCTTCAGTTTGAACTTTATTACTTGATGTTTTGTCAGATTTAACACTTGCAATCTCCTTTTAAGAAATCTTCTAGGGCTTCTTTATTCTGCCCTTCTTTTGGTCAGATGATACATTCTCCTTACTCTTTTGTTCCTTTATAAACATGCCTCTAGGTGTTCCCTGGTCTACATCTGCGGGTCTACTTCTTAGGTTTTATTTATTTCTTTTCGCTTCAGCCATAGCTTTTTCTATGATAGCCATCTTCTCTTCTTTTGTTGGTGTTCTCAATTGAAACTGTGGTGTTGTATTGTATGCATAGGCTATTTCTCTTGTATTTTCTTCCAAGTTAGAGAACACTTCTTGCTCCATATTAATATTGTTCTTCTGATTGTTGACATCATATTCACACCCATCCTCAGAGGATGAGTATCCCTCATTGGTTTGATGGGACCCTCATCTTAACATGTTCATGGTGTTGCCATATGTATCATGTTCTTGTGTCCATTCATCTTAATGGAAAGCCCGAGCCACTACGCGGTGTTCTGGGGCGTGGGGTCTATGACATGGTGGACACCATGGTGTAGTGGCCACTACGTTTGCTTCATATTTTTTTAAAGGATTCCGGAGTATCTTTCCAATTTTTCTTACCCATTGGTCATCCATCCTTCCAAGTGGTGTTATAGGGCATGTCATGTAATCTTGGCCTTTCATTTTTGTACTGGTTTTCTTGCCTATTTCGGTGATTGTTAGGATTTTTTGGGAACCTAAGGTTATCTCTTTTTCCAATCATATCAACAGCTTTCCTATTATTTTCAATGGTTATAGCAGCTTTTTGTGCTTCAACCAAGTTATTAGGACACCTATTTCTGATCTCATACCCTGTTTCAGGATCAAAGGCTCTCAAATAGATGCTTAAAGTTGTTGAGTCTGCTAGTTTTGAACCATGTGGTATCTTGTTATTGATCTTGGAGAATCTTTAATTGAAGTCAAAAATAGATTCATTCTGATGTTTTCGGATGCTTATTAACTCATGTAAGGAAAATTTAGGAGCACATTGATTCCCATATTTCTCTAGGAATTGATCTTTGAAGTATTCTGCAAAGGTAATTGAAGCATCTGGTAGGCTATTGAACCAATCCCTTGTTTCTTCAGTCAAGGACATCATGAATAGCCTCATAAGGACATCTTCTTGTTCCATACCCAAATCTTGTACACATGCATTGAAGTTTCTTATATGTTCCTCTGTTGTAGTTGCATTGCTCCCTATGAATTTAGGGACAGTATTTCTCAAGTTTTTTTCAATGGGGTATGGGTATGCAGGATATCTGGTCAAGTCGAATTGTTTGGTTATTCTTACAAGATTCTATGGATAAGAGTTCTAATGTGGTGGATTGGGGTAATATTGAAATCCATGTTGAGGCTGGTATACATTTTTTTGCGGCACATGGTGCTGATAGTGTGGAACATATTGTTGTCCTAGTGATGGGTAAGATTGTTGAATGTTGTTGGTGTTTTGTGGGTGTGATTTTTATGGTGGCACATTTTGTTGCACATTTTGTTTTTATTTCCCAGTTTTGTTGTGAGGTTCTTTTGAAGTACCTGGAGCACCTGTATTCTGAGATGATCCATGTGGATTGATGTTTCCACCTTTCTTATGTGGAGGCACATATCTTGGTGGTTTTGATGAATGGACATTCATTTGAGACATTTGTTGAGCTAGCTCTTGACTTTATTTTATCAACTACTTCCTTCTCCTAAGTTCCTCCCTCTATCTTTCCACATGTTCCAATTATTGAGTTGTCATTTCATCATAATTCTCAGCAGGGGCAGAGTGATCCATGAATCCATATTGAGTTTCTTCTCCTTGTTGTAATGACATCTTGTGGTCATACTCCTTTTGTCTTTGAATTCTTGTTTCCTTTACATGTGCATAGAATTCACTTTCCTTAAGAGGATCCAATTTGAAATTGAGAATGTTATCAGTTTAATTGTTTTGTTCAAGTGTCATTGAGTGGTATTCTTCATCAGTGTGAAAAGGGCTATTATGCACTGTCAAAGATTGCTTTGATGTGTTCCCCTTATCATCGCACATGACATATGATTAGTTAGATGCTACTTCATTTTTATTCATGTCCACCTTTGACAGAGTCACCACCTACTTCTTCATAAGTAGGAAAGTTAAGATATGGATGAAATTTGTTTTATCCCAGCGAAATATTTTATTCAATCAAGTGAGTAAACCATGGATGCTTGTGACCCTATGATGAGAGGCCCAAATTGACCCTAGACTTTGGATAGGCTAAAATAATTTCCTTGAGTGTTCCTCAATAGAGTCACCAATCTGTTAGATCTCAAAAATGAAATTTTTGAACCTTGAGAGGGTGCTAATCTCTTAGTGCATTTTTGGCTAATGAACGAGGTGAATATGATTGATAATCCCCTTCTCTTTAGGCTCTACTAAACCAAGGTGGGTGTACCTGAATGATAAGGTGGATTTGAAGGTTATAAGTGCAATCTGTAATCTAGGAAATCTATTCACAATGGCACACAGGAGTGAAATAGATGCAAGGCTAATAATTAATTCCTACTATAAATTTTTTGAGAATCAAGTGTATAAAGAAAGTTTATATAAAATTCTCTAAGTATGACTAGTTCCTAATCCTATTGGGCAAATGGATTCGGATGTGGGTGATGATGATGGAAACAAATATGTAAGATAGGTGGATCTACTTCTCAACTTAACTCTAACTTGTTGGGCACTTAGGATGTTTGCACCTTGTACAAACGTGCAAGTTTGTCAGTCACTATAATCTTATTTATGAATCCCAATTTTATTCTCCCAAATTAATGTGATATCATGAAAGGATTTTTAATTCTTAACTTGAGGGAAACCAATTAGAATAACTAATTTAAAAGGATTTTAATCCCTGGTAGGAACCAATTAAAATGAATTATCTGAAAGGAATTTAATTCACCCTAGCCAAAACCCAATCAATAAAATCACACAATAACAACAAATGTGTTGCAAGGTGTGACCCTTGGTCTTCCTTGCAGCACTAGCACTTGGGTTTGTGACATGGTCTAACCGCCTCCTGTGGTTCTTAACCAAAGCTTGTATCGAGCATTGACAAGTCAATCTTTTGGTGCAACGGCAAGTCCAACAATTGGTATCAAAGTTGGTCACAAGTTCAAACCCCACACTTGTGTTGGGGGGGATTGTTGCAAGGTGTGACCCTTGGTCTTCCTTGCATCACTAGCACTTGGGTTTGTGACATGGTCTAACCGCCTCTTGTGGTTCTTAACTGAAGCTTGTATCAAGCATTGACAGGTCAATCTTTTGGTGCAATGGCAAGTCCAACAAAATGTGTCCTGACAAATTGTACAAATCTGAATAACTTAAGAGAACCACTTTGGAGACAACACAACAACATATAAGAATGAATATTAACACAATGGTTGTACACTGGAAATAGATTACTGATTATGAACAGTCTTCTCCATTATATTGCTTCAAAAGATATACATTAATAACATACGTCTCTAAAATATGGAAATGGATGAGTGGAATGTGCTTTACTAGTGGATAAACCTATCTACTACTATTGGTGATGATGATAATTATTTTTCCTTGGTTTCCCTTTTTATATGGGAAGCAACAAGCTACAGGCTCATTCACAAAAAGTTACATCGTTTGATAATCAAAACTTAATTAACATAAACATAGAGACTTAGTAATTCATAGGTGGATGCACCATGATCCGTTAATCTCCAGAAAGTTCCCGTGATCATTCAAGACCTATTCAAGGCTCATGATCCATGATAATACACCCACGACTGCAAAAATTTTCTATCCCGTCATTCCTTACTTGACCCGTGCAATGAAAAAATTAATTCTCGACACATGCTCAATATATCCTGTCTTTGCATAAGTGTCTGCATTGTTTATGATATCTTTCATTGCATATTTAATTTTGAAGATCCATCCTAGTTGCACATGTTTTTTTTCAAGCACCTTATCTTCATCGTTGATTTCATCAAGGGCCATCAGCAGATACTAAGCTATCTCATCCTTCCATGCATCCTGGTCTTTTAAGTCTGTTTCCTCAAAGAAATTTGGCAGAACCATACTCAGTGACTGACTGAAGTCACTCAATTCTTGTGTCAGTATGTTATAGAAGTTATCATGTGTGTTTCATAAGTTTTTGATATTCTTGAAGTACACTTTTGTTATCACCTTTCTTCACCTTTATTTGTAGTTCCACCTCCTCCATTCTATCACATAACCTATTATGTTCTTGTAAACCTGCATATGTTTTATCACGGATAACCTAGACTTTTTCAACAAGTTTAATCGTATGATCAAACCTCTTACACACCAATTTTGATTCCATTTTAAATTAGTAATTTTTAGTTTTTTCTTTAGTTCTTCTTTCCCTTTCTGAATAACTTCATATTTGTGCTTCCAATAGGTAGTCTTGTGCATTACCTCAAGAACTTTCCTTTCACATTCAATCAACGATGAGTAGAGTCCCGAGGAGGAAGGTAATCTATCTCTATAATTTATCACATCTCACTTCAACCTCTCATTTTCATCGATCAACCCATTATTATCTCTGACCAATTTCTGAGTTTGGGCCTTGGTAAAATTGGCCATATTCACATTTAAATCAGTAGTCTGAATAGGGTATGTATTCCCTATTCTTTGTACTAGAAGGTGATCAAAGATCTGATCATGATTATTGATAAGGGAAGGCCTCTTTCCTGGTGGGTAAAGGAACCAAATATGCAAAGTTGTGTTATCAATATTATACCCTGATCCAGTGTATACCTTATCATTGGCCTCATCTGTCAATTCCAAGGCCTTATTTTCTCTTTTCAAGAAACTATCAAACACTATTGCTGAGTTGATGTCCCACCCTGGAAGAAGCATGACCCCAGCTTCTTGTAGTAATGCTCTTCCTCTTTCAGGGGTGATGTTATCCATTTCTTTATCAACCTCACACTGGAGTTCTTTCAAGGCATCTTCTTCTTGCTTAGCGTTGATCTCTTTTAGATTTTATATTATCATTCTTCCTTTATACTCATAAATGAAGGCTTTAAACTCGGGGGTTTGAACAAATGTGGTATCCACAATGAACTCCTGGCTAGCCTGATCTCTCACATCATCAGGAAATTCATTAGAAGCTTTAAAGGTGATCACATTCCTCTTTGGTGGCACTGCGTACTAGGGAATAGTGGGAATGGTGATCTGTGTATCCTCATTCTCTTCCTCAATGTCATCATCAATGATAATAAGAGTATCAGCTGAGAGGCTCACCTCTAGAGTAGGTTGTCGTGATAAATGACTTAAAATTACTACATTCTTAGCTTGTCTCCTAGAACCAGTATCTCTTCTTTCAAAAGCTATGAGAGGTACATCCTTAGTTAATTATTCTTCATGCAGAATCAATTGCTCAACCCTTTCCATAGGATATTTTATTTCATGAAAAACTTCTTTATGTGATGGATTATTAATTCTCCTCCAAGCCTCTACCATAACTATTCTATTAAATGCAGCCTTCCTCATCATCACTTGAGTTTCATCATAATTTCTAATGAAATCATCCACGAAGAACTCATGTTCATATATTTTAGTTTTTGTGATATTTTGGCATCATGAATAAAGTACTCAGGGTCAAACTTCTCCCTCTTGTTTCCCAATGGCATGAAGTAATAATCTATTTTTTTGTCAATTGATTCATACCCTTGATCAATAATAATGGTAAAGTCTCAGAAACATAGGTTAGAAGGCATGAGATATTTCCTTCCATAGCTTTTGAGGCACGTGAAGTCTGAAAAGGATAATTTCCTCACAATCTCCAGGTATGCAACCCTATCGGGTACAGTTTTAGATAGTAAAAATGGAGTTGCCTCAAATCCATATACTCTTATCACAGTACAGTCTTCAAATGCATACCAGTCCCCCCAATTATGGTTTATATTTCCCTTAGGTATTTTCTCCTTCAGCCTGTGGAATCTCTATATCTCTAGGGACAAATTGTAATCACATTTATGGCCAAGTAACTTATACAAGGGTTTGACAAAATATTCTTCAAAATATAAATAGTAGGATCTCCCACATCTACTATCCCATATGGACGTCCACATCTGAACTGGTCTATAATTTTCATCACTATCTAAATCTTTGATTCTTAACTCCTCTCCCCATATGTCCATTGCTTTTCCTTCATATAATTGTTGACATGGGGATTTGTAGCTGGTGCTAAGTTTGAAATTAGGAAATCATGTGCAACATGGGACTATTCTCAGGTTGTGGGTATCCTATGGTGAGAATAAACCTCCAAGCTATGGGTTGGCTCCCTTTGGAATTTTCTTGCAAATATTGGTTTTTTTTAAATAGAGGGAAAGGGATAGAAGGATTATGCATAACCTAAAAAATGGAAAACAAGGTGATTCACCAATTGAAAAGTGATTTGAAAGCTACTAAAATCTCACAATAGACTCAAAGAACAAATATTTATAATTTCACAACTCAGAAATTCATGTCTACAAAAATGATTCTAATGGAAGGCTTGAACTTATGCTCAGAAAAAGGAAAACAATGATGTTTTCACAAATCCTTATGCAAAAGAATGAAAGAACTAACATGGACTTGCACTATGACATGATACTTTTTGCATTCAACATTGGAGGAATTTGATAAATTAATGAAAGATATAGTATTCTATCTTTTAATTCACAACTAATACCAAAGAACAAAGAACTATGGAGAAGGAAATAAGCTTCTTTATTGAGAAGTAGGAGACATTTGCATTACAAATATCAAGAACTCCAAAGAAAAATGAGTTACAAAGTAGGAATAGTCTGCATAAGCAGCCACCAAACTCAAAACTAGCCCCAAGAAATGAGAGAGAAAATAAACTTATAGAAAAGCCTCTAAAAATTCAAATTTGAATCTTGGCTCCAAAATATGATGTGTTGTCCTCCTTCTCCTCCAAACAAGGCATGCAACTGCAAGAGAATTCCATCAAGATTTTTGAATCTCAAAACAACCTCACGGGTCATATGCAACAAAAAATCCCTCCAAAATAGGATTGTAACTACATGGAACAAGGTGTCATGTACCTCAAATCACTCCTTGATTGAAATCCAATCAAATGGAACTCATAACTGAAGGTGAACTCTCTATTAAGGGCTTCAAACTCCTGATTTTACTCCATGTGTTGGCAAGAACTCCTCAACTTCCTCGATGATTCATGCAAGGATTTAAAGCTCATTATTTGAAATTGCACTCAAAGGCACTTTACTTTGCATTCAAAATATCATTTTTTTAAAATGATTTATAATTACCATTTAAAATAAAGATTTACACTTTGAAATAAATGCAAAAATATAGACTTATCTTACATTTTGAACATGAAAACTATATTTTGCATTTTATAAATATCTTTATTTAAAATGATTTATGAATATCACTTCAAATAAAGATTTACAAATTTGAGATAAATGCAAAAATATAAAGTTATTTGATAAAATCAAATAAAAAGGCCTAAGACTAAGTCTCCATGAAATGTTTTTTTTTTAAACACTTAACAAAAAATAAAGGCATATGAAATGCCATGGCTCTTACAAAAGTGAATAGAGTTTTAAAATAAAACTTAAGGAAAAAAATTTATTTCTCCATCTCATCGAACCTTTTAGGGTTTGTAAAACCTAAAGTGAAAGATAGAGACTTCACTTCCATTTCATTTTTTCACTTGCTCCCTGAGAGAGTGCCGCCACCTGCAAACCCCAAGCGAACTCTTTGCATGGAATTTCAGCCTTTGTACGTCATTATTTAACAGATTTTGGAAGTCGGTTGTATGGTAAGTTTGATTTCATTGCAAAACTAAATTTTATTTTTTCAGTTTTGAAAAGCTTTTGAAAACTTTATTGGCGGCAACCCTGAGCAAATATTTGATGGTTCTCTTTCATTTTTTCCTTTTTTGATTTTCTCTTTTTGTCCACCACGAACTCTTCCTGTCTGAGCTTTGAATACTCTACCTCTATTGGTATTCATTGTTTTCGCCATATTAGGGTTTTGAGACTCTAGCTATAGTATGTAGAATAGATTTCTCTGCTGGTATCTCTGATGCATTTTTGTCTTGGCCGCCATCTTCTTGATGATTAGAGAGTATTGCTTCAAGTTGATGGTATCACTGTTACTCTTAATGGTAATAAGCGAGGCATTAATAATCTCAGACATGTATTCTACATAGTCATAAGGCCTAGCATCTTGGCTTTGGATATCTATGGCTAAAACCATGGGAGCTATAGCCATTGCAGCAGGAGCATCAATTCATAGTAATTGGCCAGCCGAATAATAAGTATACCGATAGTATTCTTCGAATGAGTCCACAGGAAAGAGGGGTTTCTCATCACTAGAGAATCTTCTAAGTTGGTTTCCTAGGCCCTTGGGTCTATGCAAAGGTAACTGCCACCTCTTATAGCTTGTATCCATGGTCTCATACACTTCCAACAGATTTTTTATCCTCAATTTTGTTTTCATGGATGTGTCCAACTGAAAAATCATCAAGATATAGTCTCGTTTTATGATGATGAATTGTGAACCATCATGGGAATGGCTTGCCCTCATCTTAGGGTTGTATTTTTTAGCTAGTGCCTTCATTAGTTCCACATTGACAAACACGTTAGGCATCACAACCTTTTCCAAATTCATGTTCCATGGATTTGAGACAGGTTGGTGTTTGTACTTCTTTCTATAATGATATATAAATAGATCATAGCCCCTTTGCGGAGTCCACACATCTTCGAGATTTTTATGTTTATCTTCCAATTTTTCACATGAAGGATTCAACTGAGTTGTTCTTCTAGATTTTGGTCCAGACCTAGGACACTGATCTATTAAGTCTTGGTTTAATGGTCTAGTCTTTATGTTATGTATTTTTACTTTTGGTTTTTCCAGGGTTCCTTCCATCTCAAAACCCTGTTTGCACAGTACTTAAAGAAAATTTTACAAAATATGTTCAGTTGAGCCAAGAACACTTACTTGAGCTAATTTTATGGTTTCTAAGCTACTTTTTGTCGTCCAACTCTACCTCCTCAGTTTTTTAGCCATAATTTACAATGATTTTGATTTCTTAAGATCCAAATATATCAAAATTTGGCTCGCTTGAACCAGTTCTAGTTCATAAATGATGCTCGCACTGCCTTTCTAATCAATTACAATATTAATGGTAGTTATCTCTTCGATCACCTCATTAGTCATGTCAATTGAGTAAGAAATCATTTTATGATGTCGAAGAGACCCTAATTACTTTTTCAAATATGTCCTCTTCTTTCTTCGATATGTCCTTAATAGCTTTTCAAAATATCGAAGGGACATTTGAGTTCTTCTCTTCAATCCCACAAATTCTCTTTGATGGTTGTACTTCAAGTTTTTCTTCCCTTGTACTTTTGATATCAAAATTTCGATGAGACCGGTGATCATTTCCTTTCGATAAGCTTATGTCTCCTTGACATACCCGCGTTCCTCTTTTTGATAGTGTTCCTTTGAATATTTTAAAGTTTCGAAGAGACCTATGATTACCTCCCTTTGATATCCCATAGTCTCATCGACAATGTGTGGTTGTAGTTGTGTTCCTATTGTTACAAATTCGAAGAGACTTTCATCAATGTCTGTTTGACTCTTTTATCTCTTCGACATATTGTTCTCACTTGTTCTTGCGGTGTCAAAGAGACTTCTTCATTCCTCAGTTTGACACATTGATGTTTCTTCGAGATTACTGTTGTACTTTCCTAACCGTGTTCTTCCAGTGATTTATCATTTATTGTAAAATAATCTCTCAATGTTCGAGAGATTTTTTTCTTTTTCTTCAATGTAAAATGATCATGTATCCTTAGAGTATCTTGTTGCAATACAAGTTAACTTTTCACTCCAAAGCATCCAAGTCTCTTCAATATATTTCTCTTTGGGTTGTTGGAGAGACATTCGAGTAATTCACTTTGAAACATGAGTGTTTCATTGATATTTTCATCGGCCTTTTATTGATCTAGTCGAAGAGATTATGGTGAAGCTTTCTTCGATATGGTATTGTCTTGGCGATATGCCTTGTGTTACCGAAGTACCTTAAGAAGGGTAATTATTTAGAGGCTTTATTTTATGAGTTATGTACATTAGGAGAATGTATGTTTTATGTCAAATGTAGTAAAAAATCAAGGGTAGTGAGGCTTATGATGGAAATTAAATGAGAAATAGAAATGAAGGCATATGAAAACCAAGGTGGATTTTTTAACTCCAACAAAACATATTCCCTTTAACTAATTGAATAGGTAAGACCAAAGTCTTGCTAAGAGGGTCATAATTTATTATTTTTGTTAGGATTTCCATCAAGACTCTCTTTCTGTGTGTTATATTTGGTTGTGAAACCACCCAAGATCAATATGATTGAAGGAAAGCAAGAAAAGAGACCAGGAGATGAATAAACTTGGCACTCCCCTAGCATTGAACTAGCAGTCCATCATACTATCCAAGGGAAGGGGGAGTGTTGTTTATATAGAAAAATAATGGAAGATAAACCCAAGAGGATTAATAAATCCCAAGTTCCCATAATAGGTGGGATTTTTACCTACTTGGTAAATGGAAGATTACATGGTTATGCCTACTCAAGTAAAGACAAGAAATGGTTATGAGAGGTGGCTAATAAATCCAAATGAGGGTGTGAGACTCAACTACCCAAAGGTGGGTGCGAGTGACACATGTGAGTGATGGATTTATGCCACATGTCCTCATCCTAACCATTCTAATATAACCTAAGAAAGCTTAATAATTTGTGTAGGAAAAATAAATATTCCCTTAAATAAGAAAAATAGAAAACCTACACTAACACCCCCCTTAAGCGTAGCTTAGGTGGGTGAAAAGACACAAAGATGGGTCCTAGCTACTAGGCCATGTTAGGTACCCATGTACAAAATGATCTCTAACACATAGAGAATGAGAGAAAACCAAGTGGGACAAAACTCCTCCCCAAAAGAGAGAAAAATAAAACAAGATTTCCAACATAAGAAATAATCCCATGAAAGGAATAAGTCCCCTCCAAAATAGAAAGGATAAGAAAGACTATGTAGCCTTCCCTCAAGTAGTCAATTGTACCAACGGTTGATACTCAAAACTGAATGTAGAAAATGGTCCATGATCGTCGAATAATGTTCCTCCCCTTCAGAAGAAACAAAACCAAAGGTGTATGAAGAACATCTTCCCATTCCTGAAAGGACTATAAGGGAAGAAAGTACAAAATGTATGAAGTCTCTGAAAGTTTCTCATCTGTCTCCATGTTGATGTCGAAAGTTATCACCATCAAATCAAGCATTCTAGGCCACACTGATGAAGATGAAAATCCAGAACCTAGTAGAGATGTATGTATAACAAGATCCAAAGACTCGACTACCTCCTTTGAAGACAAAGGTGCCTCCTCCAAATGTTGCTCAAAAGTATCCACAATCATGTCAAATTATGATGAATGATCATGTAGAGAATGAAGAAGAGGATCCAAAAGTTCCTCCACAACAACTGAAGAAGAATCAACTTCATCAAAGAGAAGATGAATGTCATGAATAGTGTCTCCCAAATCTGAAATATGAGACTCCATAAATAAACCTGCAATGTTTGTCAAGTAGTCATCCCAAGTAACTATATCTAGAAGAAAATGTATATCCTGCTGCACTAAATCACGAGTAGTCAAGGATAAAGCAACACAAGTATCCTCAAAAGCAACAATGGATAGAGGAAAAGGAATGCAAGGCTCAATAACTTGATCTCGTCTGAGAGTACCAAGATTTAAGTAGCCAAAATTCTCCTCAAAATCAAAACTCACACTAGGAGTGTGATCAACATCCAAAGGATCATAATCATCATTAGGTGAAAATTTTGAAAAGGTATATAACTGAGATGCATGATCAACCATACCAATAACAATTATCTCTCTGCTCTCCAAGTCTCTAATGATAACTGAATCAGGTGTGAATTCCACAGTCTTCCTTGCTCCACCATGAGTGATATGATAGATGGAAAGAATATTATTCATCAAGTGAGGTACACACAAAACATCATTGAAGGTTCCATCCCCAATATCAATAGAATCCTTCCTAGTTACACTCATTTAAGTGTTGTTTCCCATCAGAATAGGTGGCATAACACAAGGCTCAAAAGAAGAGAACATAGACTGTGTAGAAGCCATATGATGAGAAGCTCCAAAATCTAGGAGCCACTTCCCTAATTCATGACTTGTAGAAGCACAAAGAGCTTTACCTTTATTTTTCTTTGACTCGGAAGCAAAACCTGCATGACCTTTATCCTTACTAGATCCTGACTATTTAGAATGTGAAGAAGAAGAAGTGGACTCAGACATTATAGAAGGTAGATCAATGTTATTCTTCTTAAGAAGATATTTCAGTTCATCAATATCCTTCTTATAACAAGAATGTTCTTCATGTCCAATCCTCTTGAAATATGAACAAGTAGACTTCTCCTTCTTAAATGAATCCTTCCTTGAAGAGGATTTGTTCTGTGTGTGGATTTTTCTTGGATTTCTTTTGTTTCTTATCAGATTTCCCCGACTCTTTCTATCCCTTAGGCTGACCAACTAACAAAGCTTGAGTTTATGATAGCTTTATGAGATCCATAGGAAGAAGCTTTTGTTTTTCATGCATTAACATCTCAAAAAAAGATGCAAATGAAGGCATAGTATATGTAGATCCCAGAGTTAGTCTATGAGTATGAAAGCTAGAAACAAAAGTTTAAAATTCAAGACCAAGTTTATTCAGTACATTATAGATTAACTAAATGTCATTTTTATCAATACCAAATGCTTTTCACTGTTCTCTCAGATTATTAGCCTTAGTGATATAATCCTGGATGTTGCCAAATTTCTTAGGATATGTTGGTTCTTTTTAAAATCCAACCAGATCTCACATGTAACCTATGGATTTTCCATTTCCAATAGTCAGTAGCCTGAAAGGGGTTGGCCAACGAACAAGAGAAAGTGATTCAACTTTCCTCCTGCACTTCGGGCTCTGCAAAACCTGGAGGGTGATCCCACAATGTATTTTTAACATTCCTTCACAATTATATCTACATACATTGCATATTGAGTAGATATATTCCCATCAGGGACTAAATAGATGAAATCCTTCAAGAAATTGGCATTTCCTTGAGAGAATTTAAACATTTACAACTGAGAATATTAAATAGTACCAAACTTCAGCTAAGGTAGATCAAATGAATGTATATTTATGAGATTTGTTTTAGAATTGAAATACTAGAAGTGAGAAAAGTGTATGTAATAGTCAAGACTAGTGCCATATCCAAAGGTTAGGAGTCAGAACACAGTAAATTGAACTACAAGGCAGATTTAATCCTAGACATCCATAATCTTTGCAATTGCCTTAGAATTTACACATTTACACCCAAAATCCTGTGACTACTTACTAAATCCACATGACACAAGCATGAAACTATGACTTAATCAAAGCATTTAACCCATCCATTAGATCAAAGCAAAAATTAAATCATATATCAAAGTGGAAGACAAATGATAATTAATGAATATATCCTTGATCGAAATCCATTAATAACTCATGCAAAATATCAAAATGGAGAGACAACAGGCTTGAGAGATTAGCATTTCTATTCAGGTATGTTCAGAAACCACATAATTAACTAAACTCGCTACTTCTACTCAAAAATCTAAAATATAGATTGTACATGCATTCTCTGTGTTCTTGATTAGCACAATTCTGATCTAGACTTCAACAAAAGACCCCTCACAATAGCCTTGAATTCCCTTTTAAAGGAGCCAACAAGCGTCAGGCAATTTGCAAATTAAATTTCATTTCATTTTGCCTTCATCTTAGAATAAAATTTTGTTTCATTGTAATTCACCAAGTGGTTATATTTGCAACTTTTATCCAGCCTCCACTAAAAAATATAAAATCCATTATGTTGCACAATATTCTCAACTGTATAAAGATAAATACTTCAACTGCATTAAAATAGAACCATTATTTCTCATTTTGCTCCACCTTTATTTTCACTCATTTGTATTTCAAGTGAATATATTTTCACCAATTGGGTAAAATTATTTACTCTCCCCTTATTTTCCAGCACATCAAATATTAACCATAATGCTTTCCCTCTCCAAATTTTAACAACATTTAAAAAATGCTTTATCTTTAAAATGCTGGGCAGTTTAAATTTCCCCGTGCTTTTCATTCATACCCCTTTACTTCATAGAGCAATATTGAAAACATTAAAAACATTTAATATTTTCCCTTTAGGAAAATTTCCCAGGCCCACCAAACTTTTCCAACAACCATCGCTCACCTCCAATATATCACTAGTGCAAAGGAAAAACAAAGGAGACAACTCCCGATGACCGATGCAAACCATCGCCCACCAATAGTGCATCGTTGGTTTTCAGAGGAAATGGGAGCAACTACATGTGATGGGCGAAGGAATCCCACGCCATCACTAGTTGCAAAGGAAATATGCAACCAAGACCTGCGATGAGCGATGAATGGTTCATATTTAGCTGCATTTCAAATTCATTTCTGGCCTTCGATTCACCTTCTCTACCCTAATCCTTCTTCTCTCTTCTACATCTCTTTGATGAGGCAGCCATCGGGCCTCTATATTGCAGTCGCTTCATTAATCTCTGCATTTGCATACATCTTTCTCGTTTGTCCAAGACTTCTTTGCTACTTTGAAATGTTTCAAGTCAAACTCCTTCAAGCATTGCGCATTGGGTGTGCAGTTTACAGTAGAAGAAATCTCAAGGGCCGCTCCATAACTCCTTGGATCCCTCCATTCGTTCTTAATGTAGCTAGCGCAGTGGCTGCCCTCTTCTATTGGCTTTTGTTTGAGATTGTCAAAAGCATTCGATAGGCTTTCGCTCACCTTCAGAATTTCCATTGCTTTCAAAAATGTGTTGGTTGGTTCTATGGCATGTTTTCATTGCCACATTCTGTGCAAATTCCCTCTTGCTGTGTAGAGTTTGTTTTGAGCTCTTAGCATCCTGTATTGTCCAATCATTGAGCATTTTTGTGTCTTGTATGTCCATCGGCGAAGAACAAACTATCGCTAGTTTGGATTTACATCTTTGCCTAGAAGAGTGATGTCGTGAAAACTTTGGAGCTTTTCAAAAATTTCTTTGAGAGTGTCCAGTCAATGGGACAAAAGAATTAAAATTTTGTTTGCCTCCTATTCAAATGCTGGAAAACGGAGAAATTTCACTACGAGCAAACCGAGGCACCTGGAGCCGCAAAATTTTGCATGTGATCATAATTAATTATTTAGAGAAAACCCATTTCCTTTAATTTTTCTCATCCATTAAAATTTAGGTACTTCTTTTATAAACTGCCCCAGGACGTGTTTAACACACTCGAAATGCATTAAAATAATGCATCAAATGACCTCCGATGAAAATGGAGCTGCAGAGGTTTTAGACCAAAAAAATAAATGGGTTGTCATTAGATTTGCAAAATTTGACACTTTTCGAAACACCATTTTTGGCCATGTTGCGATCAGAGAGCAATTAAATAACCCATCAAAACTTATCCTAGAGGCACGAAATTGAAAGTGCAAAATCATTTTTTGTTGGGGGATTCTTAATTGAGTGAAAAATTTGAGTTCATACGTGAAAGTTACATTTGTGTGAAGGATTCTTAATCACCTCAATTCCAGGTCATACGTGAGAAGTTATATCCGTTTGAAGTTCAAAAAATGAGAACTGCCCTTCAGATCTGCTGAGAAAATTAATTTTCTGAAAAAAAAAGATTACTTGAACAAAAATTGATTCCACCACTGTGAAGCCTGCAAAATTCTACCACAAATAAAAAAATTGCACTAAAAAACGCCTTTGTATGATTGAGATATCGCTCTCTAAAATTCAGGTGCAAACACCAAAATTGCAATGAAGAGGGGTCAACAATTTCCAAAATTCAACCTCCGCCAAATTTAGCAATATCCTGATAAATTTGGAATTCTGCCAACATTAGTTGAACTGATAAACAGTTTAGAACTCTGTCAAAACTGGAACCTTCGGCAAATGTAGAAAAACACCAAATAGCTTGTCAAAAGTAGTGAAGCCACCAAAATTGAGAAAATCACTACTAGATTTAGCAGAATGTCAAATCCCTAGCATGAAGACCAAGGGCGCAGGTACAACAAATTTTTATGAATTTTAAATTTTATTTTTTCTGTTTTGAAAATTTTAAAAGTTTAATAAATAAAATTTTAAATTTTTGAAATTAAAAAAATGTTGTTGAAATGAAGGGGCACAAGGCCCATAGGGTACCTTGTGTACCTCCTTGCAAGTACGTCAATACTAGGACCTACATCAACACAATTACCTAGGTACTTTGCTTATAATTTTTTTTTTTTTTATTTTTTATTTTTGCTTTTTTTTCAATTTTCAAAAAGAATTTTTTTCAAATACAATAAAAAAATTTGTTAATTATTTTTTTTTTAGGAAATAATTTTTTTGAATGGAGGAAATAAATAATATTTTTTTCATACTATCTGTGTGGAAGGGGTCGTACCGTCCAGAATGCAAAAAAAAATTGTCTCAAAAGTCAATTTCGTTTTTGAAAAATTGATAGTCAATCTTTAGGTTTTGATGTCTTCTAAGCATGATGGTGAGGTCTGTTTGGGCTAAAAATGCTTCGATTTGATGGCTACCTTCTGGAATCTCTTTGAAAACCTCTTTCTTCAAACCTTCACAAATCTTGCATTCGGTGTCCATTTTGGACGAAACAAAAGTCTAATCCGACTTTCTCGATTGTTTTGAACTCAATGGTGAACTCAGAATGTCTCCAAGAAGCTCTAAAATACCTATAGTAAAATTCAATAAAAAGGACCCCCCCAAAAACTAAGATCTTTATCAAGCATTTTTGTTTCTCCAAGTCATCATAGTATGCAAGAGAAGAGCATACTTTGCTTTCAAGAATGGATTGAAGAAACTGCTAACCTACAACTCACAACCAACTCTAATACCATGTTAGATTTGGTTGTGAAACCACCCAAGATCAGAATGATTGAAGGAAAGCAAGAAAAGAAATTAGGAGATGAATAAACTCAACACTCCCTTAGCATTGAACTAGCAGTCCATCATCCTGGCCAAGGGAAGGGTGAGTGTTGTTTATATAGCAAAATAACGGCAAATAAATCTAAGAGGAGTAATAACTCCCAAGTTCTCATAATAGGTGGGAGTTTTACCTACTTGGTAAATGTCAGATTACATGGTTACGCCTACTCAAGTAAAGACAACAAATGGTTATGAGAGGTGGCTAATAAATCCAAATGAGGGTGTGAGACTCAACTACCCAAAGGTGGGTGTGAGTGACACATGTGAGTGATGGATTTATGCCACATGCCCTCATCCTAATCATTCTAATATAACCTAAACAAGTTTAATAATGTGTATAGGAAAAATAAATATTCCCTAACATAAGAAAAAAAAAAAACCTACACTAACACTGTAATTTCTTTGTTTGTGTTGGTCCTTCACTATTTTCTTCAAAAATAGATAACGAGGAACTTTCGTGACTAAATATTTCTTGAGTTCATTCCTTTTACTTCTAATCAACCTTTACTTTCCCTCTTTATCAACACAATATGAGTTTTCCTTATTATTAGGGCTCTCTAATAATTCCTCGTTGTCCATTCCTTCAAACGAAGATGAGAAAACCTTATGAGGAATTTCCTAATTCTTTGCTAAATATTTTTTAGTCTCATTTGGTATTTATTTTGCATTCCGCATCAAATGATCATTTTCATCCTTGTCAATTTTACCAGGATTCCTAGCATTGACTTCCTCTAGAGAACTTTTTTTATTTTTCTCTCATCTCCATGGTAAGAATAGGAAGACTCGAGTTGTTGGACCTTAGGTCTTAATCTTGGGTTTTTTCAGAGACCTTCAATTGATACCTTATCCATTACCATCAACTGGTTATGACAGTCTTCTTTGTCATCCAAGAACCTTATTATGTCTTTATGAAAATGGTAATCTTTAAATTCTTCACACACTTATTTTTTGTTCAACAATTTTAGGAAGGGATTTTAAGCATTTATCAATAAGGTGCCCAAATCTACCACAATTTTGATAGAACTCATAATTTTTATAAATAATTTATTGTCTCCAAATTCCAAATATGGAATGGAGGGTGATATATGTAGGGAGTAACTTATTTAGTTCTACATTAACACATAATCTTGCAAAAAGTAGTTTATTTTTCTCCAAAGTTATTTTATCTATAGTTATAAGCTAACCAAAAAAACTATCAATAATTTGGAAAATATTTGGGTTCAAATATTCTAAAGGGATACCTCGTAATCTAAACCAAGTGGGAGCTACAACACAAAGATCAACGACCAGACCGAAACTTGGTTTCCACTTACATTTCTTTTATTTGTATCGAAAAAAGACCAAGGACCACCAATCAACACTTTTATCATATCTTCTTGAGAAAAAAATAAAAATAAAAACAAACCATCAACCATAGCACTAACATGGGCGCTTCCTTTTAGATTTTAAGGCTCAAAGACCCACTTTCAAACTAGATCCATGTTAGGGAAGAGAGAAAGAACTTACCTACCATATCCTTCTCCATATTTGAAATAGTTTCATCCATGAGTGAGTTTGAGAGAACAACATCAATGTCTTCATTAGATAATGTAATCTTAGATAGATCCTCACTTTGACCTCTTGAAATTCCCTATCTCGAGAACCATTCAACCCAAGATTGATTGGTATTATCGTGTGAAAATTTTGAGCCATTGTAAATCATATCATTTTTATGAATGTCATGTACACAACCCAAAGGTCTATCAAGTTTACTACAAAAAATAACATGTGACATGGTCGTAGACCCAAGGTTTTAGATTAAAGGGCCTTAGGAGGGTCCCCCAAATTTCCCTCCATGGACAAGAACTACCAGAAACTAGAATATGAAAAAACCTACTAAACAACATGCTTAAAAATAAAAGTCAATAAGCTATAAGCTTTGGAAATTTTTAATCCACAAAATATTTTTTTGAGAGATTATTTTTAAGGAGTTTAAAGCTTATTCAAGTGAAGGAAATCGAAAGGAAAAATAAAGAAAAAAATAGTGCAATTTGAAACAAGAATAGAAAATCAAGAAGATGCACATGTGGAAGAACAATTAGATGATCAAAGGATGGAGCAGAAGAAGAGGGTTTAGATGATGATGTGTAGGATGAGAACATAGAAGAACAAATAAATACCATTACTCCTACCTTGAAGAGGTTCACAAGACAACAAAATCTAGTTGATAGGTATAACCCACTAGATTTTTGTTATGTATTTTCTTTGTTGACTACTTGTGATGAACACAGATATTTTAGGGAGGCACTCTCTTTGGAGGATAGTGAGTCTTGGATGCAAGCCATGTAGAGGATATGATGGTCTTGGATAGTCGTGATAATTGAGATTTTATCAAAAATTTCAAAGGAAGGAAGACATTAGTTGCAAGTGGTGTACAAAATAAAATTTAGTGCAAATGGTCTATTAGACTGATACAAGACTAGACTAGTGGCCAAGGGCTACTCCTAGAAGAGGCAGTTGATTTCAGTGAAAAAATCTCTTTTGTTGCTAAGTTGTCTTCTATCAGATTTATTTAATCCATTGTTATAACTTGTGATTTTGAGATTGAGTAAATGGATGTTAAAACTATTTTCTTGCATGGGTATCTTGAGGAGGAGATTTATATGTGAGAATTTGATGGTTTAAATGTGAAAAAAAAAAAGAATAATTGGTTTTTAGGCTGAAATGGTCATTGCATGGTCTAAAATATTCACCCAAGATGTTGTACTAAAATTTTGATGCTTTTGTATTGAAATTAGGTTTTTTAGGAGAAAGGAAGATCATTGTGTTTATATTAAGATTATTGATGGTCACATACTTATCATTGTCTTGTATGTGGATGATATGTTTCTTATTGGTAACAACAAGGTGATGATCAAGGAGCTCAAAAATATTTTTTTTGGCACATTCAATATGAAGGACTTGGGAATGAAAACATATTCTATAGATAGAGATTGATAAAGATTGGTCACATAGAAAGCTTTGGTTGAGTAAAAGTAAGTATGTAGATACCATTTTATGATGGTTTAGTATGTATGATTGTAAGCTAGTGATTATTTCATTTTTGATTGGTAGTAAACTTACTTTTAACACGTGTTCTAAATCTGAGGATGATTTTTATGGGATTTCTAGTATACCTTTTACTAGTGATGTTGGTAGTTTGATCTATGTAGTGATTTTCTCCATACTAGATATTGTTCAAGTAGTGAGAGTTTTGAGAAAGTTTATGTTTAATCTTGGTAGAGAGTATTGGACTTTCAATAGGAGGGTATTTAGATATTTGCACAAAACTTCTAATTATTTTTTGTATAATCATGGTACTAATGATATGGACAAGTCATTAGACATACATGGATTTATTGATGTAGATTGGACAAGTCACTTGAATAGTCAAAGTTCCACTAGTGGCTATATTTTCTCTCTACTTGGAGGTGCAATGAGTTGGATAAGTAAAAGGAAAACCATAGTTACTTTTTATTAAGAATGGAAAGGTATTCTTAGATAAGGTCGACACTCTAGATAATGTTGTAGATTCACTTATTGAGACGATGACCACAAATAAGTTTTCTTGATGTAGGATGTCTATGAGCCTTGATACTTGTACTTAAATGTATTTATTTCACTTATGAGTGTATTTACAATATATAATGTTAAGTGAGAGAATGCTAGTATTAAGATGTCATTTATCTTGTAATTGTAAGTATTATTCATGTGATTCCAACACTATTGAAAAGTATCCTTGGGTGCCTAGAGTGGAGTTGAAAAACATTTGTAGTTTAGATTCTCACAAAATATTGATATTAGTTGCTATATGTGTTCATGAAGGAGGTGGAGTTAGTAGTGATGGTTGCAAAGCTATATTTAACAAATATCTCAACTTGGGAATGAAATTTGAATATCATAGTACCTTAAATATTGTTGGTGGGTACCATATGAGTTGGGTGATGATTTTAGATTCCTACCTTGTAATATAAGTCATTATGGAGGAGTTACAAGTCAAAGATGCCATCTATTATTAGTATTGAGGTTATTTTTTTGTCATGGTTCATTAGGAGTTATTCTACTATTGTTACAAGAGCCTTTTGCATTTTGGATGTGAGAGTTTTTATATTTTACTATGGTTTGATGATACATTATTTTGAGAAACCAATTATGATATTTCTCTCCTATTTCTTTATAAATTAGAGACATGAGATAGTAGTATTGTGATGAAATTATTTATAGGTACATAGGTGTTGCCAAAGTGCTACCAAATTGAAGAGTGATAGTGTATGGATGTATCTCTTTATTAAATATTAGTACATGCTTGTCCTCTTTCTTGTGTAGAGTTTTAATAAAAAAAGGTTCCTCCATGTGTAAATCTTGTGCTATCTATGATTTGTTGATTTTGCATTCACATAATTTTAATCATATGATATTCCTTATCAAATAAAGAAATTTTAGATTTGCATACACTTTTCAAAAGATTTTACTGCATTAGTTTCACCTTTTTTATCAATAATCTCATTAGACATAGTACATGTCAGTTGTGATTCTCTTTTAGTAGGTTTATTAGTCCATATAAATTATATTTCTTCTAGAATATATCACTTTATCACTTTATCATGTGTAGAAATAACTTAAAAGTATTTTTTAAGGCATCTTGGACATAATTGATAAGATGCATTACAATTTGGCTTCACATTTAGTAACAAAATATAAAAACTAAAAATATTAGGTATGCTACTCATTCCTATTCTCAACAATTAGCTTGAGGATTGTAAGTTGTTTGAAAGAATTTTAGCATAAATTAAAAACATCTTGTCTTGCATTCATTGTTTGTGTCAACAACAATGTATAACATATTTATTTGTTTATTATTTATTTCCTTCATTGCAACTTTCTTGTTTGCTTTGTGGCATGTTTGAGTTGATTGTTTTGATATTTTTTGTTTGAACTTTTGATTTCATGTTCTTAGATTCTAGAGGCATTGAGTTACTCTAAGCATGTATTACTTTTCTCACCTTCCTATCTAGCTTATTTGTCAAATTCCATTTTTAGAAGGATTTCCTTGGGTCCCTTCATTAAATTTTCTATATTCACAATGCATATCTACCCCTTAAAGCTTGGCAATTGCCTCATGGTCTCCAATCAAAACCATGCTGACTAGAAACTCTATAAACTAGTTCATTGTTATAATCCTTATCGTCACATTGAGGATCATTAGTTCTAATCCATAAACAAACAACTTGATGCAACCAACCGCAACCAACCATCATAGGAGCAAGTAAATGATGAAAGAATTATTTTTACACAATCAATAAAATTCATGAGTCTTAAGCTTTTTGAATTGTGTATAAGGTTGATTGTATAGTTTTTTTTTAATACAAGGACCTAGAGCCTTTAGGATAATCAACAAATATCTTGACATGTTAATCTAAATGACTTAGTTTAGGAAGAACATATTTCTTTCTATATCCATTTTTCTAAATTTTTGTTGTGGTGTTAGGATTACAAATTTTGTGATCATCATACAAAATATTCCATAGCTTAACTCCAATGGAAAAGTGTTACGGAAATACAAAACTCAAGCGTTGGAATTAGATTCTTTACCATTTCCATTAAGTAGCTTTTAATCTCTTTTTTTTGGAGAGGAGTAGACACTTTTGACTTGAATCTATGAACTGATGGGGTCACAAACGGGGGACCTCATCCTCAAACAATAATGCCCCAATGAGGTTTGAACCTTGGTGTCAAGTGTCATGCCCCCTTTTTAAGGAACATATTCTTGAAGAGATATTATTCCATTCCAAATATTTTCCTTGGCTAATGTACAGAAATTGGGAGACTAATATTTAAAATTGAATATTTGGACTTGATTTATTTATTATCTAAATTTTTTTATAAAAGGGGTCAAATAATAATTTAGTATTACTATTTTGGAGTATATTCTCAAGGAAGGGTGTGAGATATCTATGAGGAGGTTTGCAACCTTCAAGTTTAGGTGGTAATCAATTATTAGTAGATTCTTTGGCAGTTTTTATGTTAGCTTGCATGTGGGGAGTTATTTTTTAATTTTGGTCAAGGATCTTGTAGCGGTTATAATGGTGAGCATATTTGGAGGGATATTGTTTAAAATAATATTATCTTATTTATTTTTTCAACATAGGGGCATTTGGATTTGGTTCTCTATTTATTTGCAGACAAATTCATATTTCAAGATTATTTTGCCATATCAACTTCTCAACTTTTCATTGTATGAATTCAATGTTCTACAATATCCTTTTGTTGACAAAAACCCATATAAGATTGTGACTTGTAGAAAATAAATCATCACTTGTAGAAGTCAAAAGATCAAACCCCTTTGATTAGGAAGCACATTCTCATCTAGGGAGTGCAAATAATCTTCGCAAGTTATTGTGTATCAACTATTTTAGTGTGGTGTGCTTGTTTGTAGGTGTGGATTTGTCGTTCGGATTTTAGTGTTTTTTTTAGTTGTGTGGAGTGTATTTTTATTGTTATTTCATTTCTCATGTCCATTCCCATGAGTTGAAATTTTCATATTTCAAGTGGGACTAATTTGGCAATGTTTGGGTGGAATATCCAATGTGTGTGGTTGTAGTTTGTATTGGATTTTGGAGTTGCTATTCCAGATTTGTAGTTTTTGTTGTGTGGGTATTTTGCTATTGTTTCCAGCATCATAGATCAGATTTATTTGTTGTAGCTTCCTTTTGTGCTTGATGGGTGAAGTTTGGCAATGCATTGTTGAAATACGCAATGTAAATTTCACCCAATTTGTATAGAAGTTGTTTATGTTCTAGATTTCATTTTGTTGTTACTAATGGTGTTTTGGTTGTTATGATAGTATATTTTCATGTAAAACTATGATTCATATCATAAATATAAGTTGCAAGAGTTTGCTGGTCAATTTGAAGCATTTGCAGTTTTAACTACTTTGCTCGTTTGTGCTGATTTTGTGTAGAAATTGCAGTTTATTTTGAATAATAATTTCATGAGGGTTTAAGCATCTTATTTCGCTTCATATTTTTTGTAATTTATGTTGTTATAAATTGTTTGGAAAAACATTCCATTGGGACATTGCATCAAGAATTACAATACCACAATTCAACCATCACACTACACCAATACTAAAATATTAAGTAGCTTTTACTTATCATATAGATTTTGTTTGTTTCATGTAATGCAACTTGACATTTTTCCTATTTTACTTAACTCTCAAGAATTTGAAAACAAAATGAGTGCATTGATGGAATATGGTGTTTTTATCCTTTTGACAAGAATGAGGGGTTCCATATGGCTTAAATTTGACAGCCATATGACCATATTTAATAATACAATCACAATTGTAGGAAGACCATATCACTTAAAAGAAGAGATTCTCGACAAACCCTCCAAATTTCCATATAATTATTCTTATATATTTAGTGTATATATTAAATAGACCTTAATAATTGAAAGGTAATAATTGAAAGGTAACTTTATGCAAGATTGACAGTCAAATTTAGGCCCATCCATACCTACTCTAATCAGAATCACAACCGGCTAACATGCCTAAATGTTATGATTTTTAAAATAGTTTATATTTACTAACTACTAAATCAAACAAGTTCTTAAAAAAACAGGTACTCAAGCTGGAAGGCATACAATTCTGGTTTACTTTGAAAGGCACTTTAGAAAAAAGTAATGAAAAAAATCCAGCAGTTCAAATCATTCATAAAGTGACATGATACAAGCATACCACTTGTTTGAGTGGAACCTAATTAATCAATAACATGAAAAAAGGAGGACGGAGCACAAGGAAGCTACAATGAAGCTCTTATTTTTATTTATTATACAAGACTTGTATACAACTTAATGAAAAAGATTCCAGATTTTCAAAACATACATACATCGACACGGTATTTCCATCCACTTATCTAAGTGAAAGTGGAAGTATATCTAACTTGAAAGGAGAATTGGTGAAACCAAATTTCATCAGTACCTCCTGAAATGTGTTATTAATTACGGTTGATATAGTATGTTGTATAAGAATTGTCCTTCCCCAGTAATTGTTTTCTCAGGTCTTGGACAATTCTTCCTTCGCCTGGCAAGGAATGCATTGTGGTGGTGCCTTGCCTCCTTACATAAACAAACCAATTAGGGAGGGGTGTTTCCTGAGTGTTGGACAAGGTTGGCAATTGAGCAAGCTGTTCCACTGTCACAACTAATGAACCCACACACTCTAAATTTCCATTAATAAACCCCAGTTGAACACCATTCTCCAGAAGCTCCACACGAAATGGCATGGGAAGAGGCACCTCACTAGACGAAGCAAAAGTGTTTGCCCATTCTTTAATAAGCCCTACTGTCTGCCATAAAACACCATGCAGGTAAAAAATTTACACATGCCTGTGCATTCTAAAGCAAACACGTTTTAAAAATAGATTGTAATTACCTTTCTCACATTAGAGCTGTCCACAGAGAAAGCAGCAAGCTCAGATGTGGAAGACCTGCTAAAAAATGTTTCCCATGACCGCACATTGTTTTGTTCATAGTCTGATTTCTGCTGATTGGTGCTTGACGAATCAATGCCAGGGAACTGCTTTATCCAGGACCACAACCACCACAATGATCCCATTTGTAACTTGAGCTCAGCATCCATTCTCGCCTTGCGCTGATCTACCGTTTCTTCAGTAACTCGTGGCTCTAAGGAAAATATTGGAAAAAAAAAATTTAAAAACAGAACCATTCTATATGTGCAAGATTTTCATAGTACATGGAATTATATTCAACAACATTATAGAGGTCCAGAACTAAAAACATAGATGACACTAATGGTTTACCCAGATAGCCAGCAGTAACTTCTGCACAGGTTTTCATCCTATTACATATAAAAAGTAAATTTTACAGTGGCATGTGACATTAACATTTCATGCAAATCTATAGATTTTAATATGGTTGTAAACATTGTTCATGCCCATTAATAGATCTAAATGACATTGCCCATTTCAATACTAAACTGTAGCAGAAGATCTACACGGGCAAGAAGCATAAGCCTCATAAACATATTTACCAGTTTGCATGCTCAAGAACCACGCTTACATTGTGTACTTGGAAATGTAAGAAAATTATTTCTTGTTTATATAAACGCAAATAAAATCCTTGCTCTTGTTTTTTTTCTCAATTATTTGTTTGAACATGTAACAGTACCAGATGAGAGCCTAAACTTTTTTTACTTGCATCTAACCTAATACAAGTTGAGAATCATATGTTGACTATTATTGTATTCTTCTGCTCTGAAGAGATGTTAGATAGTTTGCTTATTCCAAGCAGCAGTGTCTATTTAGTTTAGGAGCTCAAGTAATCATTTGGCCCTTTGGAGTTGAATTTTTAATATTTGTTGTTTTCAAATTTTCGGTGCAAGTCTAAGGGTCCCAACCTTGCTGATGAAATTCTACCATTCAGCAGGTCAGGCTAAAAGGTATTAACAATTGTCAGCACATGCAAAGGCAAATCGGATAATTAACCACAGCAAGGGATAGTTCAGAGAATGTTAATGGAAAATTGAACATATTTGGGAAGTCTTTATATGTTTCCCTGAAACATGTTCAGGATGAATCAGTACTTCCCATGATACGTAAACCTAAGATGCTAGGATCAAACTCGTTAGTGATTGAGGAAACTTTACTTTAACAAAGCACTGACCATACATATACTTGTGCATTGTTCAAAAATCGAATACATACACTTGAATAACAGTATTGACTTACTCCCAGGGTTGACCTGGCTGCATTAGAAAAAACTTTCAGAATTATTCTTATTTCACAGGGAATTAGTACTTGTATTCTTGCACTCAGAAAACTGTTTCTGGAGTTGGAAGTTCTGACAGTTTTCTTTAAGAACCATTTCTTGTTGGAATATGTGCTTCAATAGTTTAATGGAACTGCATGTATGTTGTGTATGTGTCATCAAATATTGTTGAGGTGTCCAATTATGTTCAGTTAAGTTTAGTTTGTATTCAAATAACTACAGTTAGCTGTCATATTAGTCAGCAGATTTATAGGATGTTGTTGAAGTTCTGCAGCTATAAACATGTAATACTGTTTGATGAATAAAGATAAGTGAATCTTTCTGCTATTGCATTCTCTGTATTTCTGCTGCTGTTATATTTTTCTATTATGGTATCAGAGCTACAGTTAGTTAAGTGATATCCACAAAGAGAATGCTTCCGCCTTTATGAGGTGTATGTTGAGTGAGTTGAAAAGAAGTTTGCTGCTGTGTAGCTTGCTGCAACCATAAGAGCTGAGAGAATGTCAGCCATTGTTGAAGAACCACCAGATGATAGTAATGATGACTTCATTGAAGATGAAGCAATTGTTCTTTTTTTGAGGAAGCCAAAGGATGCAGTAGAGGATAGATAGATGCTCAATAGTCTGAAATGTTTGTGGATCGGAGAAACTATACCTTATTGGGGTTATGAGACATGCATGTGAGGATTGATGTCCCATAGTTCAGGGGAGATCCAAAATCTGGAAGTTCAATATCATACCTTTACGAGGGTGATGAGACACTTCATGTGCAAATGGTGTCCAAAGATGTTGGGAACTTGGATTACAGCTAGGTAAATATGCTTGGGAGCAGCTTGAAGAATTTTTACTGGTCCAAGAAGTGTTTTCAAAGAACAACTTCTACATAATGTATCGTTTTATGTTGTTACTTAGTTTAGTGTTGTAGCATTAAGAGGGGGTGTTGGAATACATGCTTCAACAGTTTAATGGAACTACATGTATGTTGTGTATGTGTCATCAAATATTGTTGAGGTGTCCAATTATGTTCAGTTAAGTTTAGTTTGTTGTCAAATAACTACAGTTAGCTGTTATATTAGTTAGCAGATTTATAGGATGTTGTTGAAGTTCTACAGCTATAAATATGTAATACTGTTTGATGAATAAAGATAAGTGAGTCTTTTTGGGATTACATTCTTTGTATTTCTGCTGCTGTTATATTTTTCTATTATTTCTAGCATGACTTTAAAAAGTACTTAAAAAGGCCAGGTATAATTTTTTCAATTCTTAAAATTTTAATAGATCCGGCTTAAGAAATAGAAGCTGAATATCTTTTAGAGAAAAGTCTTCAACTGAAAATTGAAACAGGTAACACAATTTTCTCGTCGAATTGAATCTCATATTACTAATCGGACATATATATTTCATCAGTCTAACAACAGCACATGGAGAATCTCTTTCCTAATTAGCCAAAAACGAGAACATCTAAGCCTAGTCCCTAAGAGGCACTGAATTGTTATCTATGCAAAAACATTTGACTTCAACCATAGAAAGCAAAGGCAACTCCTTTTGAAAAAGTCTTCACTACCATAGGCTGAGAAACAAGGAATCTTCATGAAATGAGACCTTGTATCCTGAGTTCCACAAGAATCTAATAACTATCAACTAAAATTTATACCATAAAATTATTCAACCTTGCTCTAATCATTCGAGGGTCCTCGAGGTGAGGCCTTTCCCAAACAAAAGGGGAATAATAATAAATATCCACTTAAAACCAAGCCCAAAATTAGATATAAATGGACAAAGCAATAATCATTATTATGAGCATACTATTCACTAAATTAGAGACATCACATACAAGTCCGTCGATAGACCATTATCATTGTCTTGATAAAAAATAGGCATAGCTAGTATCTTACTAGGGAGGTCAAGCTATCTTCAAAACGAAAGACCTCACACACCAACTACTCATTAACTCTTTATGCAAACGTATGGCATCATCAAGGGATCTTCTCATGCTACCGAGCCATAGACCATCTATGCAAAATCTTTCCAAAAGTCATCAGTCTACAACAGAGATATCAATCTATATCCCCTACCAACCATTAGAGAGAAAGAGGATAGTAGCATAAGAATAAGAAAGGAATGATAAAATGGTGGAATGATTTCTCATTTTGTAGACATCTAGGTCACATAATCTCCAATGTACGTTGTTTAGTGACTTTGTTGGCCCATAGGAGTTGTTGCTGCGAGGACCTCAAGGGTGGACTCTAGGGCGCAGGTTGCTAAAAAATGTCTCAAGTTGACCAGATGGGTAACAACTCCTCATGTCAAGGTGAGCTCAAGCCATAGCCATCACTACATAGTCTCATCATCAACATGAACCAATGAAAACCTAGTCATTATCATCATGTGGTAAGAAGCAATGCCAAGCTTTGGCAACTAAGTATTCTACTTTATGGCACATTGGTTGCTTGTCAATCTACTCTGAAAATTGTTTGTCCAAGCTCAAGTCACAGTTGTCTTTGTCAAATACTCTAACACAACTACACTATAAATCTGCTCTCATCAATTCCCTTTACCCTCCTCAATGACCGCTCATCCATGCATAGGTAGCTCACACCATTCATGCACTATGCCCAATAGTGAGATTCAATGCAAATTTAATAAGTGAATGCATGATGTCCATTAAAAGGTGTCACATCTCTCCCTCCATGGAAGAGCGCCATCTTGGTAAAGCGCATAGACTGCTTGCACCGTCTCCATACCAACATCATTCTCATTTGGGATGCTATCCTATATATGTTTCATGATACCTGCTTCATGGGATTGTTTCTAGTAATTTTCTCTAAGACAATCCCACGTCTTTGTAGCAGTACCATGTCCCTAGGATGAGTGACATCTTGTTTCTGCAATGAGTGTCATTCTTTGACAAGAATTATCATCACATCTCAGTGACAATTAGATCAGTATGTCTCTGGTAAAACTATCATTATGTCTTCAAAAAAGCATCGTCTCACAACAAGTATCCTTTGGTGCCAATGCAAAAATCAAGATCAAGGGCTTATCTGAGCCATAAAACGCTACTGTAAATAATAAAAAAATCACATTACGTATGCTCATTCTTTAGTGCAAAATAATTAACAAACAGTAAGTATCTTATTTATGAGTAGAAATAGAGAAGCAAACCACCAAGGCAACCACAAATTAGATCAAAAAACTGTTGGATAAGTGTTGAATACTTTCCATGTTTAATAGTTTGGATGGGATAAACCTCCCAAGATGGTTGGCAAATTGTGAAACAATTTTCTCATTCTTGCATTTTTCAGAAAAAAATTGGGTGTTTATTTTGGGTATTTATATTTTCACCCATGCATTAAAGCACTCATGTTTATCTTTTGCATTATTTCATGCAATGTGTAAAACTGCTTTCGATGTGCCTATTTATATCTGCACATGCTTAAGGGTGAAGTAAGAAAGATTCATTATTGTATTGGAGAATGGTTGAGTTTTTGCAATAGTGAATTTTTTTACTGTGCTGGGATTTTTATCCGAAAGGGTTTCCCAAGGGAAAGTACTATATATTGTCTTTGCTTTCCATTATTCTATATTTTGTTTCAGATTGTATATGCACTACTTCTATTGTACAAATTTATCGAACTTCTTTTTTCATACAGAGAAAAGTTACACTGAAGTTAGCTGCATTGACAAAAGATGCATAAGGATAGCTCCCAAAATTGAACATAGGAAGGAAAATCCTTCAATTGAAACCAATCAACTGAATGGCAAATTGAATTTGATCTCAAGAGATGAATTTGTCAACATGGACATTGTTAAATTTAAGTGATATGGATTTGTCAACATGGACATTCTTAAACCAATGCATTGTTATCTGATTAGAAAAGGGTTGCAGCAGGATGGACAGTCTCATTCTAGACTGAAAAATGTCATCAATAATGGTTCTTATAAATACACCTAAAAACAAGAGCTGCAAAAGATGAAGAAAGCTTCAGAGATAATGAAGAGACAGTCTGAGTGATATTTGATTCTCGGGGCAACCAAAGAAACTAATACCTTAAAATGCATGGTGCACTGTCAAGTAGAATATGATTGTTTATTATGATATTGCTATTAGGATTCAACCGTGTAGTTTTCGAGTCAAACTCATTGACCCATGTTTCATGAGTAGTGGTTCACAAGAACCCATCTCTCATGATTGATGATAATGAATGGTCCACTCAGCACTCATTGCATCTAGGTGATGCTCACAGAGGTGAAAGCACTGGGCCGTCTTGGGAGGTCACCCATCCTAGTATTGCTCCAGCTCAAGCGCGCTTAACCACAGAGTTTCCCCCAAGGTTAAGCCCACTTAGCTTGCAACCCCATTTGCAAAACCTTCAGCAAGTGTTATGCCTTATGAACCATTCATTGTAGAGCCCCTTTAGCTCATCAATTGATAAGTAGGAGGTTTCTTCCACAACGTGTCAAATTATGATATTGCTATCAGGATTCAACCGTGTAGTTTTCGAGTCAAACTGATTGACCCATGTTTCATGAGTAGTGGTTCACAAGAACCCATCTCTCATGATAATGAATGGTCCACTTAGCACTCATTGCATCTAGGTGATGCTCACAGAGGTGAAGCACTGGGCCGTCCCGGGAGGTCACCCATCTCAAGTATTACTCCAGCTCAAGCGCGCTTAACCACAGAGTTTCCCCCAAGGTTAAGCCCACTTAGCTTGCAACCCCATTTGCAAAACCTTCAGCAAGTGTTATGCCTTATGAACCATTCATTGTAGAGCCCCTTTAGCTCATCAATTGATAAGTAGGAGGTGTCTTCCACAGCGTGTCAAATTATGATATTGCTATCAGGATTCAACCGTGTAGTTTTCAAGTCAAACTCATTGACCCATGTTTCATGAGTAGTGGTTCACAAGAACCCATCTCTCATGATAATGAATGGTCCACTTAGCACTCATTGCATCTAGGTGATGCTCACAGAGGTGAAGCATTGGGCCGTCCCAGGAGGTCACCCATCCCAGTATTGCTCCAGCTCAAGCACGCTTAACCACAGAGTTTCCCCCAAGGTAATATCATTTATGAAATTTTCTATATTTTTTCTTTTTATGTTTCCACTTTCTTGTATGCATGAAAATTACATATGTACTGATAGAATGCTGAATTCCATGCAGCCACAGGTGAAAAGTGTAGTCATGATCAGGTCCATAGATGGAACATAAAATTAGTAAATCTAGCCAGATTTGCAAACTGCTTTTTCTTAAGAATGTGCCCAGAGCTACCTTTTGTCTTGTAACATACTTACAAACATCAATGCAATCATTTTGTTTCAACCCAAAAACTGCCAAATTAAGAAAAACTTCCCGTTGCCTGTCAGAGCTAAAATGGGATGTGCACCTCGCCAAAACTATTTCACTTGACACAAATAATATGGTATGAACCTCTTCAGATTCCAAAACACTAGCATTTGAGAATCTCTCTTAAAATGTAAACTACTTCAAAATCTAAAATAAACAAATCCAGCCAATTCATTGGCTTAATCAGTTGATCCCAATTCCTTTCTTAATAAATATGTTCATTATCTGAGCAAACCTCACTTGGTACTCTAAATCTGCAAAGGTATAAAGTATAATAAAGCCCATCCTACCTATCTATGACGAGCATAATATAATTTACTCCTAGCACACCTAGTTACTGCTTTCTCATGAAGTATTACAGTTAGATCATAGCATCGGTGTATATATATCTATATTATAGCATTCTAAGGAATACTGATACTATGATCTAACTGTAATACTTCACGAGAAAGCAGTATGATATATATATATATATACACACACGCCACAATGTGCAATCGCATCTACTGTCAAGGGAGGCATTAACTGTGGATCTCTATATATATGATGTTTGAAGATAAATGATAAAACATACTAAATCATCTTTGCAAACAAGTATAAATGAAAAGCCTTATTGGAGTGAGTACAGACTCTTCACTATATATGCCCAGATAAAAAGAGAATCATATCAATTGTGGATAAATGCTTAGAAATACACATGTGTGATGTGTGGTATTGAGATACAAACCGTACCGGTTTTAACTGATTGCTTTTCTTTCAGCTTTCGCTTGTATGTATTTGCTGCCATGAATACATTTGAAGGTTGCTCCCATCCTCCGCCAAATATTCCATTGCTGGCTCTGGGATGTGGACGAGCCAGAAACTCAAGTATAGCCAGGTCTTCTCTATCAACCCAATGGATGCAGTTTACAGGACAAGAATCCATAGAAACCTATTATAATCCAATAAAATAAACCAACTATATAAATTTGAAAGTGGCATCTAAATTCAGATGCTATAGATGGAAAGCTGTGATTCTGGAAATTAACACCTCTAGCAGAACCAGATATTGTTTCTTAATAGAGTTTTCTAGATTATACCCACAAATCAGACACATTGCATCTGACCGTGTCAGTGCTTCTGAAGATCATTATCCATGTACACAAGTTTCTCTGAATCAAATAATTGATCATTTTTCGTATACAAATGTTTCTCTGAGTTACGTTCTGATGAAAAAAACAAAAAAAATACAAGAGGCAGAACAGAACGAGTCAGTTTTGTACCTTAATCTTAAAATCATCATCTCCATACTGAACTTTGACACGCGCACAGCCCAAAGCTTCATCCATATGGGATGTGTTACTTGCATGGAAAACACACTCCCGACACCCTGCATTGATGAGCATTAAATTTCATAATCAGGAAAAGAATGCTACTCCTTTTGGGCGTTGAGCAAGAGCAAAACCAATTTTATTTGTTCCTTCTTTTCTATCACCCACAAAAAAGTGCTGACCAGCACCTGCTGCCTGAAACAATCCTAATGTACAGGACTCAGTCAGAATTACGGTATTAGGCTGAGTGCTCACTATATCACATTTTCACATCTTGGTAACTTACCAAAGTAAACGATATTGTCAAATTTGAGAAACTCCACAAATCATATGATATTTTCAATTTTCATATAATCTAGCAAGAAGTAAATGATACGAAAAGATGCAAAGTAATTTTTGAAATGTCTGTTCCAGACGGGAGTTTCTCAAGGGCAATCTTAATCAATGTAACAGATAAATGAGTTGCAGGGCTCAGATTACTTGGAGAGTACACCCATTTCAATTTTTAAAACATTTTAACTTCGAATTTTAAAACTAGTTTTAAGCAAAGGGAAATTTGGGTGACATGAGTAAATTTTAATTGTGATGTAATTGACAAGTATTAATAAAAACAAGAAAGAATATAAGAATTAATTACCTATACAAGTAACTTCATCAACAAAGATGGCCTGTGGCCTGTGAGGTCCATTCCATGAACTGTAAGTTGAACCTGTGAATTGCCCATTAATGCCAGTGGAAACGTCTTGACTTATTCTTACATGATCATTCATGAGACTCCGGTAGGCCTCGTTCAGCAACACTGTCATTGCATGCCCCTGTAACAAAAAAACATAATAATGTCTTCATCTTAATGTTAAGGTGGATGAAAAATCAGATGTACATAAATTTTTAGAAGCTTGCAACTCTTAAATGACATAATTTATGTTAATAAGAGGGTAGAGAATGGACGATGAAGACACACCTCTTCTCCTGCTACATCAGGATGATATTTTTTTTGCAGTTGTCGGTAGGCCTTGCGAATGTGTTGGGGAGAAGCATCCACTGGAACACCCAGCACCTGGTAGTAGTCTTCTCCATGGCATTCACATTTTATGCTCCTAATTTTCTTACCATATTGCTGAGATTGCTTTGGCGCATACCATCTTGTCTTGTACAAATTTACGTGGTTAATTGTGGGTTATGCATAGATTTTGTAATAATCAGAAAGAGAAAGTGTTGCAATTGTTGCATACCTGGGGGGCTGCAGCTTTGGTGAAACGACAGGTAACATTCTAAGTCGGTTCAGCTCCCACCTCGCGCTTGTACAATACCTTTTTTTCTGAAAGATTATCTACCATTTTAATCAATGTAGTTAGCAAGCGGTGACAAATTGTATGGTGAATGTGGTCTTACATGTCCTATCACCTTAGGATCTTTTGGCCTAAGAAATTATTGTTTGGGATCACAAGTTATTATTTGTATATGAAATTTATTTTTGGCGTAGTTTAATGAAAACTATAGGTACAAGTATAAATTAATTTAAATTAATTATTTGAGTTGTGGGTATAGATAGTTAAGTAATTAATGTTAAATTAGGAAAGTAAATGTTAAGTGTATGTAGTTTAATAATCAAAGATGTGTTATTTCGATAAAGATTTTGAATTTGATTGATATTGGTTTGGCAAATGATATTTCTCTATAAATGTAATGTTTTGGATGTGAGTCGTGTACTTTATCTTGGGTTAAGTTTCTACCTTTGGGTCTTTTCTACATCTATAGGTTCATCATTTATAATTTGGTTCATCTTTGTTTTCTCTGTCATTTGCTCTACTTTCAATATATGTAGTATTTAGATATATATTTAAAGGGTTATTGATATGTTGCTAAGGGACATGTTCTCCTAGGTAAACCCCCACAAAATTATGTACGAAAAGGATAGAAGATGATAAGCACCAACTATGCAAATGCTTCTAGGACGAGTGTGTAGATCTAGGTTCATTTAAGTGCACCAACTAAAGTGGTCTTCCTTGTAATACAAATGATATACGAATAAATGCTTTGATGGTCAAATGAATGCAATAGAATGCCTTTAAATATAAGCGCATAATAATAAATGAGACAAACATATGTCTAATATGCTCTAGGAAAAAAGGAATGGGAAGAAGTCAACTAAAATTTGAATTTGAACTTTGAAATGTCAGGGTTCAAATCTATATGAGTAGGGTTGATTCCACATGTGTGCTATCAACCAATCAAATCTAAGAGCAATGCAATTCAAATTTCATTGTTTCGCTTCCAATGCATGTAAGAAGTTACAATTTTGAGTTATGATCAAAACAACAAAAACCTATCTCTTGGTCATTAAAACAAGAAGGCGACATAATTAAGGTGGGAATAACATGTTTAGGGAAAAGTGCATGGATAGGCATAATAAATGAAGAGTACAAGGGAATATGGGGAAAATATGGACAAGGTATGGATAAAGGACATGGGAATGTGTGTAAATGGAAGAGTTACATGGGGGAAAGTGCTTAACTTCACACAAGATTGTGTCATTTATCAACATGTAAATGTATTAAGCTATTTATTGGACACAAAACTAAATGGGAAGTAGCATGGACATGCACATTTTGCCCCCACTTTGAGGTGAATTGAATCCTTGAATGATCATATATATATTAGATTATGTAACACTTGTGAATGTGCATGTAAAATAAATAGGTAATAGACAAAATTTTATCTTGGGGTCCACATAAAGTAGCATACCATGTTGAGTGTCATCGTGTAAGTTCATCCTTTGGAATGTACTCTCCATAGGAACCTACAAAATGAACAAAACAATGTCATTAGTAGCTTATATCACAAAAGCAAGAACAATTACAATTTAAATCATTGTTAATATTCATGAGATAGAGGAAGAAATAGGGTTTGAGAATTTATGCCCATATGGAAAGTGGTGATGCTTTTCATTGCTTGGTAGCCACTAGGTGACAAGGTGGATGGGGAATATACTTGTTACATGCTAATGATTAGTCTTTGTAGGGACCTCTACCTATTTGTTAAACTTAACATGAGAGTGTTAGCAACAAAATATGCTATCCATAATTTGTTGTATCCAAAAGATACAAGAATAAAAGGAGAGGGGAAAATAACACATGAAATATAAATGTAAGCTAAGCATGTAAAGTATTAGTTATGCATCCATGCATTGTGTGTTAAGAAAGTAAAGTGTACCAAATGATAGGCTTAGTAAGCACATAGATCGAAGATATCATCAAGGAATAAGGTTCTCCCCAACATGGGCATGTATGAGTAGTGTTGTGGCTCTCAATGGCCAAAAAAATCCTTGTAAGCATATAAGACACTACAAAGACCATGTGCCCCCAATATAGTAGCATAAGAAACAAAAGAAAGGTAATAGATCTCTAGTGGTAATGAAGATATTGATACATGAAATAACATGTATAATTATGTCCCCAATGTAACTCTTAAAACATGGTTAGGTCATGCGAGTACACAATATTATAGCAAAGGCATAACTCCTAATGTTCCCCAATATGATAAGTTGGCTAACATGGTTATTTGATGTGAGTTGTAGTGTAATGTGTAAGCATGAGAAAGCAATGTTAGTGTAATTTCTCCACATGGGTGAGATAATGCTATAAAGAACAAAGAGATGTTTAATAGGGGAAGCCATGATGCCCTCAAAAGTAGGGATATATTAATGAAAACATAGTGCAAAAGGGGTAGGAAATTATTTCGTTGAGTTTAAAGATATGTACATGAAGGTGTATGATGTATGGAGCAAGTCATGATACCCCTAAATGTAAAGGCAACTCTAAAAATATGATATGGCAAAGTGGGAGCATGATCAAATTTTATGGGCCTCCCTCAACCCATCTAAACTTATTTCATTTGATTGTGAAATTTATTTAATTGATTATATAAAGTGATGATGGATGACATATTTGCTATTGTTTGCTTTTGTGTAGGGATCTATACAAAGGATGGCAATGCAGGTTTGATTGTTGATTAAATTATTTAATTATTATTTATTAATTGATTTTGATGGATGGACTTGTTTGTCTCTCGGTAGGTACAACCATACCAACATAAATATATTTTACCAAAGAAGGGGCACCTAGTATGGTGTAAGTGATTGGTACACATTAGGAATTGGTCTATCTTTGATCAATCTATTTGTTGGCATTGTTTCTTGTTTGTCCAATTTTTTATCTACTTATCTTGTTATTGGTGTGTTGTGTATTTGTTGTTTTGGAATCTTGGTGTATTCAAGTTTTTTTTTGTTTTCCATATGTGTATTTCATTCATAGTATTATTTATTGTTGTAGCAATTTTCATATTCGTGTGCATATACATATTTACGACCTTTCAAAACCATTCCTTTGAAATATTAATAAGAATATAGTATTTTATTTTTAGTATGGTTTTATTTTATCGATTATGCATAAAATAATTTTTTTCCATCCTTGTGTATATGAACAATCTTAAAATTATTATTTATCATTATTTTATTCTATGTTAGAGTGAGAGATTGAAAATATTTCATTAAATTTTCACATTTATTATTTGTGAATAAGTTGTGTATATCTTAAACTTGTATGAGAAAATATCATTTATATGTCAAAATGAGAAGGGAAGATTGAAATACATGCAAGTGTTTCTTGCATATATATTTATATGTTTCTCTTTGTATTTTTAAGATCCTCCCTTGTGGGATTCGATGTTCTTAGCATGTGGTAGGAATTGATAAGTTTTTAGGAGGCTTGGAGTGTGTTTTCAAGCTCAAGAGTGAGTTCCTTTAGGTATGTGAGGAGGAGTAAGGAGTGATGTCAGTTTATCCAATCCTAAAAGAGGGATATTAGATTTTATTATAATATTGGCATCACATTAATGGGTGTTGATTTTATTTAGATTTTTTAGATTGAACTACCATACGAATTGGAGATCCATATTGAAATATACTCCATTTTATTTTCTACTATTATCTTCCTACTCCACAAAATCATGAAAGATTCTTTTTCTTATGAGTAAACCATTTTATGTGAATGCATTTACATATTTCCAAACGTGTCTATATTCCAGTGTGTTATGTTTACAACCATGTCACAATCCTTCTATACAAGATAGTTGGGACCTTTGGGTACCACATGGTTAGGTGGTAGACTTTCTTACTCTTGGATTTGCAAGATTAAATTCTTGAGTCTTCGAGAAGTAGCTACCTTATTCTTATTTTTCATGAAATAAACTAGTAATTTGATTGTATTCTTTATTATTCAATAATTTGAAATATTTGAATTCATTTTACAAGTTATCAAATACATGTCACATATATATTGGATACATTAAATGATATCACATTATAATATAATTAGTCTGCATGTGTCACATGTATCTTAAAATTGATTCTTAGAACAAAACCTTGTAAATCCTATGTACTAATATCAAATATTATGATGGAGGAGAGATTGTATTTCATGGCAACAATACATATCAGCTTGTTGGTAAGGGAAAGTTAGAGTTGTGTTTCAATGATGGGAGGGTGAAAACATTTCAATGATTTTATGTATATTTTAAATCTTGTGATAAATATTCTTTCTATATCTAACTTGAATGATTATAGAGTATATGTGACATTTAACAAGTCCAATCACAAGTTTTTAAAGGGAATATTGTGGTAGCAAGAGGCTCACAATGTGGGAATTTGTTTAGGTTGGATGCCTCCATAGTTTGTAATTCTAACAATTTAGCCAGCACTTGTAAAGATACATGTATATTGTGGTGCCAACATTTGGGCCACACTAATGAAAATGTATTTGATCTATTATTATTAAAAATATGGTTAAAAAATTCCTCTCATTTTGATGATTTTGATTTCTATGAGCATTATGTTTTTGGAAAGAATAATAAATTTTCATTTCCCACCTAAAGTATTGGAGAAAAGTGATTTCGTAGTCATTTACTTGGATGTGTTTAGTCTAATGGATGTGGATCATATCAATTGGTAAGTCATGTTACTATGTTTTATTTATTAACGATTACTTAAGATACACATGAGTTTATTTTCTTAGAACTAAATATAAAGTTTTCTCTAAATTTAATGATTTTAAAGCTTTTGTTGAGAAGTAGTTAGATAGGAATAAAAAATTATTGAGATCCGATAATGGAGGTGAATATTACTCTAAGGAATTTGATGATTTCTATGGACCAAGTATTTTGTAATAAAATACTATTATTTACCCCTCACATAAAGATATGGTTGTAGGATGATGTAAAGGATTAGATCTCAATCTCCCAAAAGGAATACTAGATTCCTTTGAGAGTGATTTCACTAATTACACTAGAATAAACTAGCAATTTTAAGTCTATCTAAATCAGTACTAGTTATCCTTTTTTAGAATCTAAATTTTAAATAGAAAGGTGAAATCAACTAAGACATTTAAAGAAAGTGAATTGGTGAAGAAATCTAACAAGAAAAAATAACAATCTCTTAGTAATATAAATGAAAAATGTAGTCAATAAGGAACCTAGTATGGAAACCTATAAATCTATGTTTAGGACACCAATGTGATGTGAGGATGTTTGTGTGACTGTTGTTGTCTAGTCAAAAAACACTAAATATACGACATGGTATGGAAAATTCCCCTATAAGCACAAAATATAGAAATAAAATGTTGTATAGATAATTGAAATTACAGAGGAATTTCTAATAAAACCTATTCAGATATTGACATAAAATAGAATGAAAATATGAAACACAAAGACTTGAAAAGATATCATTGCATAAAGTCACTTCTTCTCCAATAAACTTACAAAAAGAAGAGAAAGATGAAGTTTTTTGGTGGTTGTCTTGCCTCAATCAATCCCCTATTTTGGTATTTCTACCTCCATGAACAACCTTGTTTTTGATAGATTGTAAAATGCAAAATGAAGTACTTAAGCTACAATGACAATAATAGAGAGAAATAATCCTAAGTGTAACAATGGTAACATTTAGGAATCATAAACTAAGACACAAATATAAACAATAGGAGAAAGGGAACAATGTCACCTTGATACTTTTGAAAAATACCAAGAAGACCAAAGCTACATTATCTCAATTGTTGTCAGGATCTCATGAATAATTTCTTGAGAATTTGGAGTAGTAAATCATATACAAAGCTAACTTATAAGATTCACAGAAAAAATTATGGATTTTTTTTGGATTTTCTTCCAAAAGATAGAGTTGTAAAAAAGTGTTTCCAAGTGATAGAATGAGTCTTAAAAATCAAAATTGAAAACCAAAGGAAGGATATACGTTAGATAGTTGTTCAATTCTATATGCAGAGCCATTACTTTCCTGACTATCAAGGAGACCAAGGGAAATTAATCCTCAAATGGCCACTAGATTCATGAATTTTCATGGGATGCTAGTGCTTCACACATACATCCATGTGTTGCACTCCCATTCGGGGAAATTTGATCCAAAAAGGATGTTGAAAAAATTATGGAGAATAGGACATCAAAGTGAGAACATTTTACATTTAATATAATTCATATCAAGATGCTAAAGTGAGGACAATATATAGTGTGAAATTTCCAAGGTATACAATTTTTGACATTATAAAAGGATAGACCAAAAATTGATGGAAAGAGCCAGAAGTATGATGAGTGGCATAGGAATGGATTGATGCTTTTCAATACTTCTCGCTACTTGATTAATAAATTTTCTTCTTGGACTCTTATCATTAAAATTCCCTATGAGGTGTGGATAGGTAAGAAACACTTCATCTCAAATTTAAGAGTATTTTATTATCAGGATTTTCTTCGCGTGCCTCAAGAAAAGTGGTCTAAGTTAAATATTTAGGCTAAAAAATCATATTCATTTGTTATTGTGAGAATGTAAATAGTCTTAAGATTTGAATCCTCTAACCTTGAAAATTATTTATTCTTAGAATGTTTTTTCCAAGAAAGTTAGATTATTTTTTTAATCTAGAACAACCAAAGGAAAAAGAAACAAAAAATAATGCATTTTGAGACTAAGGTTGAGAAGAAAGAAGATACACATGTTAAAGAACATAACTATGGAGAGAAAGAAGATGATTCATGTGAGATATCTAAGTAGGTTGAGTATGTAGAGGAACAAGTAGAGTCCCTTAATCCACCATTGAGATGATCCATGAGATAGCAAAAATTATTTGTTAGGTATAGCCCACAAGATTTGGATTTTATGTTTATTTTGTTATGTATTGTTGATAAACTAAAATCTTTCAAGGAGGTTCTCTCTTCAAAGTAGCATGATTCTTCGATGGATTCCTTGTAGTAGGAGATGATGGCCTTCAATGGATGTGACACCTAGGATTTTGTGAATTTTATTGAGGGGATGAATTCCATTGATTGTAAGTGGGTTTTTGAGAAGAAAATTAGAGAAAACAATAAGTTATAGAGGTATAAACTAGACTAGAAATTAACAACTACTTCTAGAGAGAGGAAGTTGATATTAGTGAAATTTTCTCCTATTACTATATTGGATTCCATTACATTACTACTTTCTATTGTTGTTGCTTGTGATTTTGAAGTGTTAATAAAGCTATCTCAAACTTGCTTATAATTTTTAGAATGTAAAAAATATAAACTTTAAGATATAAAATAGAAAAACTTAATTTTTGGGCGATAAAGGTCATTTTTTTTTGTGAAAATCAACATTCTAGGTTATTTGGCATTGATTCCTTGGTTCTCAGAAAATATATTTATTTAAGAACTAAAATTTTAAAAAATGGACCCAAACAACCTCTTAGATCAAAATTTATGACCTCTAAAGGTTGAGTCTCCCACATTGGAAATGTAAAAACATCTATAACACATAATTGAGTTGTAAGAGGAAGTTGCACTTGTTAAAAAACCTATGATGCATGTTATAATATTTCACAAGATATAACTAAATGGAGTTAGTGAAGCCAAAATAGAGCACCCAAGTTGGTGAGTGGATTATGCTGAACCTATGGGAGGTGGAAGGAATATGTTATTTTTAGCTTGTGGAATCATCTTGGAATTTGGGTGTTGGATTTCTAACTAATTTTGGGTGGTTTTGGATCATGGTTTCATAATTACCATTTTATGGTTTCAAATATTACATATCATATTTACTGGGTTCTTGAGTTGAAGGTTTAGATAGTGATTTTTATAGGTATTGAACTATGTGTTGTCAAAATTAATCTAAATTTGTGGTTAGTGATGCTCTTGTAAATGATTTGAATATGAAAGTGCATTGAAGTATTTAGTTAATAAATAACACATTGAGTTACTTTGGAGTGTGGGGTTTCTCTTCCAAAATGGCTTCCTCCACATAAATAATTGTGTTATGGTATTTTCTTTTTTTGTTTATTTTATTGGAGCTTTGTGATTATTTTAATATTTTTCTCATATCTCCTATAATAGATTATTGTAGGAAGTGTATTTTGTACCTATGACTCCTATAGTTTATTATTAGAGCTTGACACCTTGGATTCTAGGTGTTAGGGACAAAGGTTTTATGTACTAATATTTGATTGAGTGGGAACTTGTATAGAAAAAGATCTTATTGTAGGAAAAATAGAAATCACCTCAAGGATAGAAATAGAGAAGTTTTAAGGCATAAAATTTGAGTTTTGGAATCTTGAGATGGAGGATATGATCATGCTTATATATATAAGCTATATTATCTAGATCTAAACTTATTTCAATGAAATAAGAAGATTGAGACATATTGGACAAAAAATTTAAGGGCTCATTTGACTCTATTTTTCAATTCAATATTGTTAAATATGCATGTAGAGAATACTACACCAAAACCTTTGGAATAAGTTGGGTTAAATTTATTATGTTAAATCCCTAGTAAAAAATATTCTCTTGAGAAATAAGTTGTATATCCTTAAGATGGAGGATGTTGGTTCTATGGCTGAATATCTATATTTTTTCAATATGATCATTGACCTCATTGTACTCTATTAGAGTGAGGATGGAGGAGGATAATCATGGAACAATTTTTTTATGTTATTTTCTAGATTCATGCGATCACTTGGTGATGTAAATTAAGATTATTTCCTCTAAACTCAAAATGGACGATGTATTTGTATAATCAATTTTAAAGGAGATATAGAGAAAAAAATATAAATTTACCAAGGATGCCCTAGTTGTCCATGGAAAATAGAAATGAAAAGGAAAGGACAAGAAGTGAGAAAATAATAGATCCAAATCCCATTGGAGATCTAAATTCTATGGGAGATCCAAATCTCCTAGTAAGATCAAGGAAATATTTTGGAACCCTGATAAACTTGGCCATTTCAAAAGAGATTACAAGGGGATAAAAAGAATAAGAGTGATTCTAATGATAGAGTTAAAAAATTCCTTCTAATATTATGGTAATATTTTTTCGTGATATTGGATAAACATGCATTGAATAGTGTGGTCGATAGACTTTAGTACCTCTTTCCACATGACCTCACATTAGGGTTGACTCTAGAAATATGAAGAACATGATAATGCCAATTTGTACCTTAAAGATTACTCTCATATGAATATTGTTGTTCATAGAAGAGTCTTTGTTTGATTCCTTAATGCATGAGTGAAGGGAATGAATGATGTATTGCACATCTCTAATTTGACATTGAACCTACTTTCTATAAGTAAACTTAATGGTTTAAGTGTGTAGACTACTTTCTTGAGTGGAGGGTGCAAGATGGTGAGAGGAGATATGGTGCTTGCTAAGAATGTTTACATAAGAGCTATATTTTACTTGGATGAATTCTCAATTTAGTGCAATATCTCTTTAACTCATATATTATCAAATAGATAGATATAGAATCTACACCTTCACTATTGGAACTAGCAACAAATAGGAGTGTTTCCACTTTGATGGTCGCAATTTCTAGATACCTAAGGGTGGTCGTGTTGTTGAAACTAGGCTACCAACTAAGAAGATAATGTTATGGAACAAGAGGATGGATCACCTAGGTGAGAAGGGTCTAAGAGAATTCAAAAATAAAACCCTTGTTAAAGGGTTAAATGACTATAATCTTAAATTTGATTTTTGTGAGCATTGTGTATATAAAAAATAAAATTATGTTTAATTTTACTCTAGTTATCGTAAAATCTTATAGGGGGTTGGAATTAGTACATTCTAATCCATTTATTATTGTTAATGTTCCTTCAATTTATAGATCTATATATTACATATATTTCATTGAATACTATAGGACAAGGACATGGGTATATTTCTTTAGAAGAAAATCTAAAATCTTTAGTTTTTTTAAAGATTTTAAGGCTCTTGTAGAGGATTAGATTGATAGAAATATTATGGTTTTGAGGATTGATATTTGTGATGAGCTTGCTCACTATATTTTAATAGATTTTTTAAGGATCATATGATAGAGAGACATAAGATAAATCCATATACCCCTTATTAGAATGGAGCTATAGAAAGAATAAATAGGATAATTATGGAGAGAGATAGGAGTATGCTTAGTGTATCTAGAATGAAATATTTATTTTCGATAGAAATAATTACCACAAATTTTACGTAGTTAATAGGTATACTACACCAACTATTGTTGAGAAGACACCTACAGAGGTGTGGCCAAATAAAATTCCTTTATTTAGACATCTTAGAGTCTTAGGTAATGAGGTATATGCGCATGCACCTAGGGATAAGTATTTTAAGATAGAGAACAAGGCTATCACATGTTTCTTCAATTTATAGGGAATTAATAGGAAAGGTTATAATATTTGGGATCCTATGACCATTATTTTATATAATAGAAGTGTTATCTTTAGAAAATTGAATCCTTCTTCCATAGTATTGCAACCAAAGAATGATGAAAGTGAACATGTGGTTCAATGATCCCCAAAGACTAAGAAAGTTGAACTAAAAGCCCATGAATGAACTAAAGAAGAGGAAAACCCATATAAGTCAAATATTTTAAAGAAGAGCTAGTTCCAAACAAAAAATAAATATCTTTTTGTTTATGAGGAAGGATCTAAGTGATCCAAAAACTACTGTAGATTTTTAAGAGATCCTAGAAGATGATGAGTTTAGCAATTTGTGGAATATTGAGAATCCCTATAGCTATGAAGAAATTTATCATCAATATAATGATGATGTGAAAGACTAACCCCTAGATATAATTCCTAGAGTATAATATGCATATAAACCTATTTTGAATGAGAGCACAAAACAAAAAAAATACTTCAAGGGCAACCATAATCAAGAAAATGGGTTATGAAGGTGGTGGTTTGGCATCCAAAGGAAAATTCCATTGAGAGCCAATAGAGGTGTAGCATATAAAATCAAGTTATTTTTGAGGTATTGGAGTTGATAAACAAGCCCAAGGGCATAAAAGGATGGGTGGTACAACTCATCTTGTTAAATCTTCAAATCTTGATAGTCAAATGCAATCACAACGAGAACATGGTGGAGAATACAAAGGTTACTACCAATAGTAGTGATGGATTGGGTAGTAGTAATAGTAATGGTAAACAAGTGCTACAAAAAAAATTACTCACAAGAGGCCAATAGAAGATAATGTACAAAAAACCAATTATCAAATCATTATGAAGAAGCAAAAGATTATGACAGTCCAAGTCCAACTACCTCCATTTCCACCTCAAAAGAATTATTTCCACTTCCATAAGACACCCCTCCATTTTTTGGTGCAACTAGAATAGGAATGACTAATCCTCATCCTCAAATAATTAGAGATTCCCCTATCACTACAAGTAATCCTTCACCATTCAAGCATTTGATTATATCTACAATCCTAGGCTTTGATTACAATGTTGTTTCGAAAGAAATTATAAAGATATAAAGAACACGAGAAGAAAATGATTGAGAGTTCAATTACTGTAACTTCAAATCATACAACAACCAAAGTATTTCAACATTTTACCCAAACACAAAAACTATGGAGTACATGATTTTTGTTTCCAAAGATCAAAATAAACCAGAACATAAGATGTATCACTTTGATTTTGAGTTGAGTAGTGTCCAAATATATTTTTATTGAATGATTTTTTTGAAAAAATTAATGTAACAAGAAAAAAAACGAATTGGTGTACACATCATTTATAAAGAAAGAGACAAAAATAGGTTGCAAAATCAAATAAAAAAATTATACGTAGACCTATAAAATGAGGAAGCAAAGAGAAAAGCAACAAATAACAAGAGAAATGAATAAGAAAAAAGAATAAAAAATATGCCTCTACATCTACAAGCAAAGAGAATGAATAGATAGACCTATGAAACTGAATGAACTGAAGCAAATTTTAGATGAAAGCATCAAGAAATATGATGATGAAAGAGACACTTCAAAAAGAAAAACCTAGCGAAAGCCACTTACTCAAAAAATACATTACAAGTCAATCTGACAAACAAAAGGAAAGAAAAATTGTGGGAAAAAATGGAGGAAGAGAGAAGAAACATTGAAAGATTGATGCCAGAGCTAAAGAAAGAAGAAAATGAAATAAACTCTTCTCAAAACATATTAATTGCATTTTGTAGAAAACAATTAGGGGTGTGGAATAAAATATTTGGGAGAAAATAATGCAAAGGATTGATCATTTGTGTCAATTGTTTGAATTGATTGATTGTTTGACACTACATAATGGGAAGCTCATACAATACATTTTTGACAACATAAACGTGAATTCAAGAGAGAAAACTGCAAAACAGAATTTGTAAAATAGTCTACAAAGCCAGTGATAATGAATTAGCATCTAAAGGAATTCATAACCAGATTGATGCCTCAATAAATGCATCATCTATCATTCAAAAAGGTTTGAAACTATGTGAAATAGAGAAATTTATGGATCAAGCTATAAAAAAGATGTGGAAGCTGCATAAAAATGTAGAGGACTTGGAAGTGTTTGATTTCTCATTTTTGACACAAGAGAGCGATACATTGGAAAGGATGCTTTCTGAAAGAAGATGGATGATAGAATGAAGTTTGATATGGACCAGTTTCCTCAGAACCCAAATGAGGTGAACTTTTTGGTTTCCATCAAACCATTGATAACTTTGAATGCAACTTTGATTAAAACATTCAAGTCAAGTTCCATTGTCAATTATGAATTATTAACAAATTTACAAGTCATATACTATAAGTTAGAATAGATGGCACTTCCATCAAATGGATAGTGGAGCATGTTACAAAATCTGATAGAATGATTTGATAATATGAGTTTCCAACTCAGTTTTGTATAGAGTTTTTTTGAGTAATATTTTGTAATACTTTTATATATTTCTTCATTTAAAAATAAATATAAAAATTGAATCTATTTATGTGTTCAAATTATTTGTATTATTTAATTACTCAATTCAAAAAAACTATAGTTTCTATATACACATTAAATAATTGCTAATATTGTATATGTTACTATTGTTATTAAGCATTGAGTTGAATCATTGAGTGCATGTTGTAGACACCTAAAAATGACTAATGCATTTTCTGTAGACACTGAAAAATGTCCTAAGTCTATGAGCATCATTTTTCCTAGTCATCATCTTTCAATAATTGAATAATTTTAATTATTCTATTATGTTCGATCATATTTTTTTATTAATTAAATAGTTTTTAAATTATTTAATTGATTCATCTTCTCATTTCTATCTTGATCAATTAAAATTATTTAATTGTGTCACTAATACCCCTTTCTTCAATAATTAAATAAATCATTATTTATTTAATTATTTATCTTTTATCACATGTGTATAGTCAGATAATAATAATTATTTGACCTTTTATTTTTCTATAATTAAATAATTAACGAAATTATTTAATTATGTGTCATTCTTCTCCTTTAAATAATTGATTCTAATCAATTATCCATATTTAATTTATATCTCCTCCTTTAATTAAATTTATGAATTTAATTAAATCTCCTTTTTCATTTCCTCCAAATAAATGATTTAAAATAAATTATTTATTTGCCACTTGTCCTTCTCCTCCATTTTTGAATAAATAATTTAAAATAAATTATTTATTTGCCACTTGTCATCCCCTTCCATTTTCGAATAAATAATTTAAAATAAATTATTTATCCCTCTATTTTGGTCAAAGATCCCCTGTCATTATTTCATGTCATAGTCTGCATGTCCTGCATGTCTGTCATAGCCATCAGGCGTCATAGCCGTCAGCGTCATATCTTTTCCATGCAGGGCATATTCTAGTTGCATCAATTCTCAACCGTAGATCTTGGCATCTTTCTAGAAACTCAATCTTGGCCATCCATTTTGTAACTTCCCTCTCATGAATCCTCATCCGTTGATCTTAGAATCTTTCTGGAAGATCAATCCCGTCCGTCCATTCGAATGGTTGTCTATAAAAGAAACCCTTCCCCTTCATTTTCAATTTAACAGTCATTATCTCTAACTTTCTTGCTTATTATTTGTAGGTATTTGCACAACTTCATCAACAAATCTGAGGGAAATATTGGCATAAGAAGAAATAGGAGAGACAAGAGAAAGAATCAACTTCAAAGGGGAGTGTTTTATTTCATTTGCTTTCATTTTGATTGCTCTCTTTGTTTGTATTCTCTTGTTTAGATTGGGATAATAGTTTAGAAGTGTTGGCTGTCACTTAATCTATACTATTTGATTTTCCCCATCTTACATTGGTAAACCCGATGTGAATCGAATAATATTGCAAAAAATCGTTTGTTTTCTTGTTTGTTTGGTTGTTTTGCAGGTTACAGCCAAGAATTCATACGAAATCCCGTCATCTTCTTTTGAGCATAGAAAAATGGGCACATAAATTCTTTAAAAATGATCATCGAGATTTTGTAGCCCTCGTTTTTAGCTTTCCGAAACTTCAAACGGTTTAAAATTTTGTTAAGATTTGAGAAAGTTATGGCTATTTTAGTATTTGCTATTTTTTTAGTTTAACTGTTAAAACCCGCGTTTTCTTTTGCCTATAACATTTTTTTATGCGGAATCTTGGAAAAATAATTTCTGGGTTTTGAAGGTTTGAGTTTTAGCTTTCCATGGATATAAACCAATTGAAACTTTGTTAAGTTTTGAGAAAGTTATGATTATTTTAATTCGCTGGTGTCATTTCCTTCTGAGTTACTAATCTCTTGTTTTTAGCATGTGGCACAACTTGGAGGGAATCTAAAAAAATTGTTTCTTTAGAAACAAAAATCGAGCTTTTCATTTCTTTAGGCATAATTAATTTTACTTGTTTTCAACAACTACAACAAATTGCATACACACTCATTGGTTAAAATGAACATGCATTTCATTTCATGGGATTAAAATGAACACAATTTGCATTCACACTCATTGGTTAAAATAAACAAGCATTTCATGTCATGGGCTTAAAATGAACGCAAATTGCATTCACAATCATTGGTTAAAATGAACATGCATTTCATGTCATGAGATTAAAATGAACACAAATTGCATGCACACTCATTGGTTAAAATGAACATGCATTTCATGTCATCAGCTTGAAATGAACTTTGTTTGTTTCACATCAAGTTAAACTTTTAAAATGAACAAAGTGTCTTGTGTGTCCTCCTCACATTATCATTTGGTAATTAAAATTTATAAGTGTCTTCAATTTTGTGTTACCCTTTGATGCAATAATCGAAGTATCCTCTCCCCTTGCGCATTTATGCGATCCTGGGTGTAAGAGAAACGGTTATTGCCTCTAGAACTTGGGCCTTCCTTGGTGGGAAAAAGTACTCACCCCAAGGCGACTCAGACCGGCAACGAAGCTTTTTGGCCAAGCTACCCCCGACCGGTATATAAATGTGAATCCTAAGGGAAAACCTAGGATTACGAATGCGAATGTGTCATACGGACCAAGTAGTACTCCCCAAAACCCTGTTGAGCGTAACCTCTTCAGGTTGGAGTGCCTCCTAAACGGAGCTTAATCTTGTGCCCCATGTATGGCCACTCGAACTGGGGTCCCGAACTAAAAACCTTTGTGTAGTTTCCAAAATCCTTCTATTTGCTAGCGCAGCAACGGTCGTTGTGAAGGCATCCACATTCTCATAGTTCTTAGTAGAGGTGATCAACCTGCCATGGGAGTTTTATGGGGGTTGGAAGCTTGGTTGGCCTGAGAAGTGAGTGCAATGTAAGGGGGAGCCCGTGCAGCCAAGCTTCTGGATTCACACGCTGAGAATAAGTGCGGTTGGGGAAACCCACGTGGAATCTAGCAAATATTGTCCTTGCTTAACCTAGGGTTGTGCTTGTTTTCATTGTGCATGTTTTCAAATTTTCAAAGACAAGATATTGTGTTTGCCAAGTGTTTTTCTAAGACATTGAGACAAATAAACACCTTTCACAAACTTGGAAACAAACATTCAACTTGAAACAATTCCAAATTTTGCAACCCAAGACCAAACTTGTCCAATTTGATATCAAACATCTTTTTCAGCAGCCATTGTTGAAAACCAAAGAAAAAATTGCTCAAATCTTCCATTAGTGACATCTTTAGTTTGCATTCACCCATAGGTTCATCCTTGCATATCATATCCTTGGTAATAGGGTCATTATCATTCCACCATTCCTTAATCTTGGTCTTAGGTGCATTAGCACTTTGCATCCTTATATCCTTGAAAATCTCAAAAATAAAATAAAATAGCATAGTTTCATATCTATTTTGCATTAGAACCTTGCATTGCCATCCAAAGGTCACAAGTTTTTTTATGGTCTTCACTAAGTTTTCCTTATCCATCATAATCCATATTCATGACCATGTCTTCACTTTACCTTGATCTTCTTCGTAGTCAAGCTGAATACCAATCAATCCTCAATCGTCAATACCAACCACTTACATACCCTTACCAAAAATCCATAAGCTTCAATCCTTCATCCATCTACCCTCACTATCAAGAGTCACTTGACACAATCCATACCATTAATCCCCCAAAAATGTCCATTAATCATCCTTATCCTAGCCTTGACAAGGGAAACCAACCTTCCACTAGTCCATTCCAATCCTCCACATCCTATCATAATCCATCATCCACTAGTCCATTCCAATCCTCCACATCTTATCCTAATCCATCATCCACTAACCCATTGCCACCCACTCCATCCCAAACTACAATACCATCCAATAAAAGCACATTAATTAATGCTCTCCAAGGACAACTAGCAAAGGAACTTGTTCGACTCCTAAATGAAAACAAAGTTAATCAATCCAATCACACTATTGATCCTACACCATCTGACCATTTGTCACCATCGTGTTCTCCATTGCCTACAAATACTAAAAAACATCTTGCTATTGAAACTCCATTATTGCCATGTCAAAATCCTCAGTCTATCAAAGAAAGTCATATCCTTGTCCAAAATCAAATTCCATTGCCTAAACTTGAAGATACATGTCAAAAAGAAAGTCCAAAGCATGACATCATAGCTTCACCTTCATATTAAGATCGAAGCAGTCCATCTCATGACCCCATCCTTAAGTCCATCCAAGAAATCCTTCTAAATAATCATGGCATCCAGAATACACCTATCCTTGTTCAAGAGACTATTCACAACCATGTTCTCCAAGATACACCTATTTTTGACCAAGATCCTACCATTGAACAAGAAATCCAAAATGATCCTCTCATCAACCTTTATACCATCCATGACCAAACATTTGAAGATGATCCTATCCAAACACAAAACACCTCCATTTCCCAAAATGAGACACTTGCCTCCTTTGGACACATAGATAATCAAATCAATGATATGGATAACATCAAAGAAGAGCATAAAGCAACTACTATTGATCAAGTCAAAAGAGAACACAAAGAAGCTACTATGGATCAAGTCAAAGAAGAAGGTACAAAATCTACGACAAATCAAATTGATATCCCAAATGATCAAGAAGAAACAAGCATGATGAATGATAAAGCCAAAACATCCTATCAATTAGGAGCATCCACCTTTGTCAAAGCAGGATTTCTTGTAGATGAAGAGATTCCAAGTAACAGTTTCCACAGACAAAATGATGGGTTAGCATCTTGCTTTCAAAACAAAAAATACTCAATTGCAAACAAAATTTGTCAAAGCATGCAGTATCAAGGAAGAGGACTAGGCCTACATGAGCAAGGCATTATAGAACCAATACAATTTTATGCAAATCCTAGACATCGAGGTCTTGGTTATTCTTCAATCAGAGAATCAAATGATGTTAGTGGTACCTCCTTGATATTGGGGGCAACTTTATCTGATATAAACATCAAAATGGGGGCCATGAGTAGTCCTTGTCATAAGGTTGTTGCCAACACTCCTTCCATCCACATCATAAATCATCATTCCAACATGAATAAATCTTCCATTTGGAACCAACAAAAAGAAAATTATTATAAATCCAAAATTCAAAATCAAATGTCAAAGGCCATTGAATCAAACAAAAATTCAAGTGGACAAATGAAGTTAAAATGGATCCCAAAGAAAAATCGATCAAACAAATAAAATATTTCAAATCCAAAAGTCAATCAAAATATGGAGCCACATGAAAAGAGGACTCCCACATATAGTAAATGTCCACCTCCTTTAAAATGGTCATCAAGAAAGGCATATAACAATGTTGGTTCCAAACACTATCCTAATCAAAATTCCAAACTCCATCATCCACCATCCCAAGTTTGGAAAATAAAAATTGCTACATCTAAAACACCAAATTTTCTATCCACACCTACCATCATCCATCATAATCTTGCATCTTGTCTAAAGTCTAAAAATCCTACTTCACAAATCCATCGCATCTTGGCAGCAACCCTTTATCATAAGGACTCCCATGGTACTCTATCACGATGTGCGTATTTTGATAAGGCCAACACTAGTATCAGAGATGATCAAAATGACATCGATCAGTTGTATGCAAGTGTTATGATCTTGACAAGACAATTACTCCATAAAGGTCACTACTGGCATATCATGACACTAGTATCTACATCAACACCATCAAAAGATTTGGAACAATCAACAGTCATCCAAAATATCAAATCGATATAAACAGTCAAAAAATATGTCACCTTGATGAAAACTTGGCAAGCAAGCGTCTTGTGTGACATCATCAAAATGAAAGAACAAAAAAATAGTAAAGAGAAAAATTTCGTCCAATAGTGAAAACCATTTTTATGGCACTTTGGATAAGTACCATGATGAAAACCTGGCAAACAGGCGTCATGCGTAAGAGAAATTATCTATGTGGATTATTACACTTGGGGGCAAGTTGTCTCATCTCCCATGCCTTTCTCATGAAACTTCCATCTATCTATCCAATCCATATCATTTCCATCCATTTTCCCACCTACCTTGATCTTGATAAGAAATGGGGTACAAACATAAATCATGCTTTGGAAATTTTTTGGACATGTCTATCCTTTGGTAATACACTACCCATGAAATATCATGTCATTTCCTTCATAGAATTTATCCAAATCCATATCTTGGAGAAAACAAATTGTTCCTATGTGAAATAGTCCTTGGAGATCATATCCTAATTCCTCCATCCAATAATCCTCATGTCTCTTATCCTTTTCCAAAAGCAATCCATTATCTTTTCATACCTATTGTTGGACCCGGTTTCCCTTGTCGTCGGTTTAAGGATTCAAACTCACTTATCCAAGTGTCCTCCATAATCCCATCTAGTCCTAGGGTTAGTCATTCCAAATGCAATGATTCTAATCCATATAATCTTGCTATGCGACCTACCACATCATCCAAAACATTCCTCGGATTTGTTCCTAGCCTTGCTGCAAACTTTGATCCTTTAGTCACATAATCATCATCCTCATGTTGTTTCGGGATGTGTCCTTCCCCTATCAAACAACATTGTCATCATCATCATCACCTATCAATTGGTTTTCAGCTTGACTAGGGGTAAGATCATGTTTGTCCTTTGATTTGTGTGCATGCCTTCTTGGTTGATTGTGGGTATCTTTCACATGCATTTTTCATGATCACTATAGTTATCATCCATAATAAAGCTTCATCATTCTTCCATGGCCTAAAAACCATCGACATTTAGCATCCTTCGCTTCCATATCCACCTGTCGCATTTGTCGCTTCTCCTCGCGCCTAGTAAATTGGTCCTATACTTGACTGAGGGTAATTACTTGACTTTCATCTTCATGGGAAATCATGCATGGTATTAGCCTTGAAAAAATCATAAAAATCATAAAATGTCCTGAAAAAAATCATAAAAATCATCAAATGTCTTGAAAAAATCATAAAAATCATCAAATGTCTTGAAAAAATCATAAAAATCAAATAATGTCCTGAAAAAAAATAAAAAATCCAAAAACATCAAAACCTTTCAAAATCCAAAAAAAACCAAAATATTTAAAAATCCAAAAAAACCAAAACATTTCAAAATCCAAAAAAATCAAAAAGCTTCAAAAATCCCAAAAATAGAGTCTGAGTCTGAATCAGTTTTGTTAGAGTGGTCGAACTACGTTGCCTCTGTGCGTTTGCTACATAGGCAAGACTCATCTTAAATGAGCCCTCGAGGCATTAGGTCAGTCCCTTTAGGTTGTCCAAATTAAATCATGACTTAGTATTTTGTCAAATAAGACAAATTCAAGTCGTGTCAAACTACAAGGTCTCTATGCACTGCTACGTAGGCAGGGCCATCTATCGATGAGCCCCCCGAGGCCCCCTAGGTCAATTCCTTTAGGGTTCATCAAGTTGGGTCGTGTCCTTGGTTTGAAAGCAATCATCATTCAAACTACATCAAGAAACAATAAACAAATTAAATCTTTCATCAATCAATTATCCTATCATCAACTCAATCAAGTCACTAGTCTTATATCGGAATGGGGCATCATGTCGTTTGTCTCCTTTGGTCTTATCTCTTGTCTTTTATCAGGATACATCCTTCCTGGGATTGGACTTTCTCAACCTTGTCATTCACCTTAAGCAGGATGTGTCTTTCTTGCAGTCAGGGTGTCATGTCAACACTTGTCACTTGGTCAACTTTATCAGATGTGTCCTCTCCCTAAATAGGATGTGTCCTTCCTATGGTTGGGTATTGTCACATCGCTTGGTCATATTCATCAATATTTGTCAAACAATCAAACAATCTTGTCAACTTTGTCAATCAATCTTTCCTTAATCAGGATGTGTCCTTCGTGAAACCGAGCATTATCATTGTCAATCAACTTTGTCACACCACTCAATCTTATCAGCTTGGTCAATCAATCTTGCCTTCATCAGGATGTGTCCTTCCTGAGGCTAGGCGTGGTCAATCAAATCAATTTATCAATCCTTATCAACCTATCAATCAACTCGGTCATCTTGGTCAACCTAATCAAACAATCAAACAATCATCATTATCATTGGAAAACACTATCTTGGCAAACACTTTGTTGGTCTGGATTTTCTTATCTTTTCGATTGGTTTTGGGTCATGTTACTAGTCTCTTCGAGGATGTCCTATCAATGGATTTAGAGGGACAATGATGGATCATGGCCTCTTTTCTTTGATTGCTGCCTGTGGTTTGTCTTGGCAAAAGGACTGGGACAATTGGGTCCTTACTATGAGCTGGGGCATTCCTTGTCTTTTTGACTATTTGTCTCTCCCAAATGGTCACCTTGCACACTTTGGTCTATATCATACCATGGTGTTTGTGGTCCATTTGTGACATTTCCGATGCCCAATGATGATAAATATAAATGTAAGCATGGAAGTTGGTTCTATTATCATTTCCTTTCTATCTTCTTTCCCCTTTTTATGCTAACATTTCTTCTATCCTTCATCCTTTAGTCTTATCTTCTATTTCAAGAGCACATTCATGCTCTTTGAACCCGCATGTCCTCTCGAGGGGGCATACCACAACCCTCTTGGTCATCCTTCCCCTTTCTCTTTACACTGGGGCATATTTCAGAATTAAATTTCTTTGACACAATGCGATGAACTACATTATGTCAAAGAGGGGCAAAATGTAGACACTGAAAAATGTCCTAAGTTTATGAGCATCATTTTTCCTAGTCATCATTTTTCAATAATTGAATAATTTTAATTATTCTATTATGTTCGATCATATTCCTTTATTAATTAAATAGTTTTTAAATTATTTAATTGATTCACCTTCTCATTTCTATCTTGATCAATTAAAATTATTTAATTGCGTCACTAATACCCCTTTCTTCAATAATTAAATAAATCATTATTTATTTAATTATTTATCTTTTATCACATGTCTATAGTCAGATAATAATAATTATTTGACCTTTTATTTTTCTATAATTAAATAATTAACGAAATTATTTAATTATGTGTCATTCTTCTCCTTTAAATAATTGATCCTAATCAATTATCCATATTTAATTTATATCTCCTCCTTTAATTAAATTTATGAATTTAATTAAATCTCCTTTTTCATTTCCTCCAAATAAATTATTTATTTGCCACTTGTCCTTCTCCTCCATTTTCGAATAAATAATTTAAAATAAATTATTTATTTGCCACTTGTCATCCCCTTCCATTTTCGAATAAATAATTTAAATTATTTATCCCTCTATTTTGGTCAAAGATCCCCTGTCATTATTTCATGTCATAGTCTGCATATCCTGCATGTCTGTCATAGCCGTCAGGCATCATAGCCATTAGCGTCATATCTTTTCCATGCATGGCATATTCTGGTTGCATCAATTCTCAACCGTAGATCTTGGCATCTTTCTAGAAACTCGATCTTGGCCATCCATTTTGTAACTTCCCTCTCATGAATCCTCATCTGTTGATCTTAGAATCTTTCTGGAAGATCAATCTTGTCCTTCCATTCGAATGGTTGTCTATAAAAGAAACCCTTCCCCTCCATTTTCAATTTAACAGTCATTATCTCCAACTTTCTTGCTTACTATTTGCAGGTATTTGCACAACTTCATCAACAAATCTGAGGGTAATATTGGCATAAGAAAAAATAGGAGAGACAAGAAAAAGAATCAACTTCAAAGGGGAGTGATTTATTTCATTTGCTTTCATTTTGATGCTCTCTTTGTTTGTATTCTTTTGTTTAGATTGGGATAATAGTTTAGAAGTGTTGGCTGTCACTTAATCTATACTATTTGATTTTCCCCATCTTACATTTTCATCTCATTATTTTATTATTATCCTCAACATTCTTCTATCTATATTATTAATTTAATTAAGCTAACATTTTTCTCTTTTCATCTATAATAAATAAATAATTTTTAATTATTTAATTATCTTAATCTTTTCATCATATCTATATTAATTAAATATATTTTTTTAATTATTTAATTAATTCATGACTTATCATTTTTCCTCTAATATTAATTCAAATTAAATATTTTTCTTTATAATTAAATAATTTTTAAAAATGATTTAATTAGCTAACACTCCTCTTTTAAATAAATAATTTATTTAAATTATATATTTTCTTCTAAAATACGTAACTTAATATTTATTTATTTCTCTAACTATCATTTTGAATTAAATAAATTTATTTATTTAATTCTTCTAATATTTCTTCCATCAAATTCAAAATTTGGGTCTTATCTTATCATGAATTTTCCTATCTATTGATCTTTCACATTAATCTCCACCATTGATCAAATATCAAGTGAAGCATACAAATAAGAAGCTTTCAATTATTTATTCAAACCCCCTAGCACTCTTGTTATTAAAATCACTCTAGCACTTTGATCTCTCAAAAATTATCAAGCATTATCAAGCATTTATCAATATCATTATCAAGCATAGGTATCATTTATCTTTGAGCATTTATCATTATCATTATTGTTCTTTCATAGTCTTTTACTTTGAAGAGAAACCAACAATGGAAAAGATCAAGATCCTAGCTATGATGACCCTACTTGTTATCTAAATTTTATATTTTGAGCCAAGATCTTGAACTTCATTGTGTGATTGTGAGAGTGTGAGTTTTGTATTGTTGTTATTTTTTATTTTCATTTTCATCATTCACACATGTAAAACTTATCAATATGACACAATAAAATATGAAATTATTAATAATATGAGAATTAATAAATAGAAATTAAAAAATGTGTTTAGTAAAATAAATTTGAAAACAATATTCAAAATACAGATTCTACAATGGAATAGTGGAAAATAGTAGTACATTAATTTATTCAATTTGATTCATGAAGAACAATATAAAATATCAACAACAATAGTTTGGAATATGATTCATGAAATATAGTATAACAGGGAAAACTTTAGTGGTGAATCTTCACCAATTGGCGAATTTACTGTATCCAACAGGGGTTCAAATCGCTCAGATTTCACGAACTTCAGTCCAATGCATGTCCATTTGCCAGCGGTTTTTTTTTACAAGGCATGTTTAGGCAATAAATTTTCCATAACAGACTACGCATTTCCAATGGACCAATTAATATTTTCGCCTGGAATCCCAAGGAGCATGTCATAAAACACCAATATATTCGCCAGTACTATTAAAACAACATTATATGAGGACCCATTTCGCCAATTAAAATTTACAAATAGTTGCTTGTGAAGACCCATTTCGCCAATTAAAAATTATAAATAGTTGCTTATGAGGACCTATTTCGCCAATAATATTTAAAAATAATTACATTTGAGGACACATTTCGCCTTGAAAATTACAAGGTATCGTTCTATAAGCACGCGGGATTCACCAAATTTTTAACATACCATTTAAAAATCTCGTGGAATTCACCAAATATGGATTGATATAAATACAATTGAAACTGTTATTTGTTCTTACACATTTTGTTTAGTTCTAAGATTCTACTTCTCGATTCAGAAGTTAGCAAAACCCGAAAACATAGACTCAAAGGTGAGTGATCATTTCTTCATACTGTTATTAGTTATTAGTTATAATAATAAGATTTCTTTATTTGTTTTCCATTTTTGCTTTAGTCTTAAACATGATTTTGAGTAGGGAATGGGATCTATATTCTCTATCGGTTTGTCCTTCTTAAACAAGAAGACATTTTTTTCCAGCTTTTATTCAAAGTTATATATCAATATGTCAAGTAGCAAGGATAAGCCTCCTGAGGGTAATGAAGAGATTGGGAGGCCATCAAAACGCCCAAAACGTGGAGGTACCATACAATCTTACTTAGGAATTGGAAAAGCTTCTAATCCATCAGATCAAGGTGGAGCTACATCATCAACTCTTCCACCAAATATTATTGAAGATGGCATTGACAATACCTCACTGCCATAGGAAGGTCAAGGTGAGATTCTCATTGAGTTAAATCAAAATGCATCAAATGAGGATGGAAATACCACAGAAGATGTTCCAAGGGATACCCTAGTTAGCCAGAATGAGATAATTGACTTGGATGAGGATGATGTTGGTAGCAAGAAAAGAAAAGGCAAATCAAAATTGGGGTGCGAGTGGGAAATGACAAGGAATTTTCAAATTGGTTGGTTGTCGAAGTACCCATTCCTTGAACCAGTGGGGGTATCAAAAAAAAATGATATTGAAAGGGCAATAGAGGTCAAATGCAAGATTTGTAGTTGGAAATGTGGAAGAGACAAGATGATGCAACTAAAGCTTGACACTATAGAAAAGCATATCGGTAAAGTTTACGAAAAACAAATCATAGACGGAAAGGAACAATCAGTCGTACGATGGAAATCAAAGGAATAACATCTTCATGTTAAGTATGCCACAGATTATGGAGAGCATAACCATAGAATGTCGAAGATCAAAAAATGTGAATGTACACTTGAGGCTCATTTTGGAAAAGCCATGGCAGCAGCAAATCTGTCAAAAACTGTTCAGATGAGTTGTTTTTCATATTTTGTCCAAGGGGAATCCTATGACAGACTACGCAGAATATTTTGATTTATTATTTTATTTGAGTGTTCCCCACTTTCCCTTTTCACATTGGTTAGTAAACTTTGGATGGGAATGGGCAAACTGTCTTGTTGCAGTGGAAAAGCAAGATTTAAAGGAGAAAGTAAAAGAGTCAAATTTCATTGCATTATCTTTAGATGAAGTTACTACGGTAGACAATACTGCTTGGGTTTGTATGCATTTGTATACTGTAGAACAACATGTTCACCAAGCTCATCTTCTTTGTGTTCATAAAATGAAGGACAGTTCAACATCGCAAAATCTATTTGAACTAGTCAAGAAATCTTTGACTGAAATTATAGGTATGGATGAGTTGACAATTGCCAAAAAGTTGGTGTGTGTAGGAGCTGATGGAGCTGCAGTGATGCAAGGTCAAAGGAGCAGTCTTTGCACAAAGTTACAAACTACTTGTGCCCCATACATGCTTGGCATTCACTGCATGGCCCACATAATGAATTTATCATTCAAAATTGTAAGCAAGTTTCCTACAGTATCAAAAGTTGAAAATCTAGTTTTCCAGATCCACACATACTTTTGTCAAAGTCCCAAATGTTTCCTTGAATTTCAACATTTTGCTGAGGGAATAACACCTAGAAACAAGATTCTGAAGGATGTTGATACCAGATGGATCTCCTTGCATGGACCAGCACAACGAGTTCTTTCAGAATATCAATCCTTGATTGGAGTGATGTTCGAGCATTGCAGCACAGTAGACGAAGCTCCTGACCTCTTACATAGGTTAAGCGATATAGAGACACTCTTGACTTTAGCTAGTCTTCTCCCCATGCTGGATGAGATGAACAATCTTGTGAAGAAATCCCAAGACAGGACTATGTATATTTATAAATATTCCAATCTATGTAAACTTACATGCTTGGCCCTTGATCATCTATATCTAAATCTAACACAAGAAGGTGCAAATTATTTGATGTCGCAGAAAATTACTGATTTGAATAATCCTGATAATTATTTATAGTTTAATGCAAGCGGGCACTTATGTATCTATGTATGTGGATATGAGATACCAATGCACCATTGGAAGATAGCCAAGCACTCTAGTAGAGAAGTACCTGTTAACGAGGAAGATTTTAATGGCATAGTTAAATTTGTTAGTGATAATTTGAAGGAAATTGCAAAATCTATTTCCTCATAGATTCGTGAAAGATTCCCTCGACATGAAATACTTGAAGCCATGGGTATTGTGTATCCTCAATTTTGGGTAAACCGAGATAACCCAAAATATTTTCATGATCAAGTAAAAATCTTGATCGAACATTTTTTGAAAGAGGTAACATATAATGAGCAGACAATAGAAGGAATTTTAAATAAAAATAAGCTTAGAAAGCAATGTAGGAGTTTTGCAATAGCTATGAGGGACCAGTATAAATCCATGGGCAAGGAGAAGGCCTTTGAACCGGGATCAATAAAAAATAATTGGACAAGTTTAGGTCAGAGTGAAATATTGTGTGGTTCGATGTCAGAATTCAAACTTTTTGATTTATGTCAAAAAATGATATTGGGGTTGGTGGAGGATGAGAGAGTTTTTAGTACATTGGGGTTTTTGAAATCAAATTTAAGAAACAAACTGGACAAGAATTTAGAAAATTGCTTGAGGATGAAAGGAACTGCATATAATGTCAAAAAAATTCCTTTTGAAAGGGCACTCGCAATCTGGAGGTCCACATATGAAAGAAGAGGGACCGGATTGTGCAACAAAGGCTCTCCAATTCCAAGCGCCACCGGTACTAGTGGCAGTGGCAGTGGAAATGGCAGTAGGCCTGGGACAAATGACAATGATATTGAAATTGACACAAATCACACAATGAATGTTGAATTTGAGACACAGTTTGAAGAAAGTGAAGAGCATACTCATAATCAAGATGACTCTTTTACTTTATCTCAAAATGAGCATCGATTTGAGGACCTTGACTCCATTTAGGAAATGGAAGAGAATTAGTAGGTTTTAGGTATTTTTACTGCACTTCATGATATCTTATTTTATATTGCACTCAAGCACTCCATGAATCCTATTCCAAACTATAGTTGATGATTTTTTATATTGTATTCAAATAAATTGTGAATCATTGCACTTTAGGATATTTTATTTTATATTGCACTCCATGATATTTTATATTATATTGCACTTCATGAATCATATGCCAAATTCAAACTGTAGTTGATGATATTTTATAAATTATATAGTATTCCATCATCCATGAAATTGTGCTATTCAAATTTAAATTTGATCTCTTAAAAGGAAATTTATTTTTTCTTTAAAAAGAAACTAGCCTCCGCCGAGTCCACCCCACTTATCTTCCACATATCAATAATCACAAAAATATACGACACTTTGATTTTATGATTCATAAATTATGAACAATGCAAATTGTAGAAATTTGTGTGACAAGATCCATATTATAGCCTACATTGACATTGCATCCATAAACAAATTTGAAATTTCGTAGTGACGTAGTCCTTCCCCCATTCCTAACAAAATTCAATACCATTGGCCTAACAATGCTTCATCGGCGGAACCCCCATCACAGTCTTGTTGATGGCTCGATGAAAATAGCTCACAACCTAGTATCGGTGTAACAATACTCTATCGGGCTGACTCCTAAGGTGCTCTCCCGATATACCGATAGAGTCAAGTTGTCGACAAAAGTAACCATGAATTATAACCATGGGCATGAATTATTGAATGCATAAAGTATATCGGGGGAACTATGGTGCATCGAGGAAACATTATATGGCATCCCACTGATAGAACGAAGGATAGGTGTCCATTGGTGGAGAGGGTGGCTATTGGTGAAAGACTGATGTGACTTCTCGGGGCATTGTTGGCTTCGAAATATTTAAAATAAATGTTCTTCTTCTATGACAAGACTGAAAGATGGTCCATGGATGGTGCATTTAGGAACCATAATTGAAGTGAATTATATCACAAGTTGATCACATAGTTGTTACAAAATCCTAGAAGATTTCGCTTAGGGCAGAAGCAGAAAGGCAAAAACTTGGAGTTCTAATGCAACAAAGACCGATGGACTGTGGAGGCGACTCAACGAGACTCACGTAAGTACTTCAAACCCAGTTGAGAATCTATTTTCATCAAAAGCTTAAGATTTAAATAATGGAAGAGAGTACAGACAAACCCAAAGCTAAAAAATAAAAAAACAAAAAGACTAAGACTTTGGATCTACTGGACATTAAAAAGCCTAAGAGACTCCTAAATGAAGACTTGAGAGATCAATGCCCTAGGTCAGGGCTGAGACCCGAGAGGAGTGCTCAAATGAATCCTTCCATGGATCGACTATGGGACAAACATAAGGGCTTAGAGGATATTTGGACACCACAACAAGGGTATGACCTCTTCATGTACCATTACAGAAAACAATTTAGGTTTCAACCAGTCTGCAATCCGTGGAGGTTGAACCTGGGAAGACTTGTGGTGCCCAATGTATTTTTGAACACAAAGATAATTAAAGCTCTTGCTATCAAATATGACCCGAAGAAAAGAACTATTCAGTCACATGGCAGGGGTGACATGCTTGTTATTTCTAGGGATCTCATTTCTAATGTATTTCAGTTAGAGTGTTCACTGAATTTATCATTCACAGTCAAAGATCTCTTGATAGAGTATCGCCATATGGATACCAGCTATAAGAGATGGAAATTACCTTTGCATAGGCCCAAGGATGAAGGAGGCCAACTCAGGAGGTTCTCTAGCAGTGAAAACCCTCCTTTCCATGGAGATTTGTTCGAAAAGTATTTCCGATACACCTATTATTCAGTTGGTCAAGTTTTGGGAGTAGAGGTTTCGCCTCTCATGTCGATTTCCCCAATGGTCTTAGCTGCAAACATACAAAGAAAGGATGCTAGGCCATTTAATTATGCTAGCTACTTGGTCAATGCCCTACATTGAGGGCTTGAAAAGATTAAAAATAATAGTGATAATATTAATTTTGAATTCTTTGCTTATGCATTTTCTTTTGTATGAGGGACAAGTCAGAGGCATCTAGAGTGAAGAATTAAGGATAAAAGATACAGATGAAAATGGAGATTTTAAACCTATACAAATGTAGACTTCATTGTGGGATAGCCAATTTGGTAGGTCTCATTACCTTTATTTTGAATATTTTTTTGTAAAACCATTGATGAAGTTGCTAAGATATCTATGCAATTATAACCTATCCCCAAAAGTACAAATATTTCTAAGACCAAAGGAAAATGACTGGAGAAATAAAGTGAATCATAACTGGGGAGATTGGTATGTTTTCCCTGATTGTATAGTGATAAGGGTTTATGGGTTTGAAGTGGCTCCACACTTGATGCCATGAGTAGTTCCTAACTGAATTGCTTATTTAGAAATTGTGAGGCAATTGGCAAAATCTAATTCCAAACACCTCAAAGGACATAGCAAACAATCAATTATGCCCAGCACCTTATATTTTGGAAACTTTACAGTGGTTGCCAATGAAGGATATGGATAAATTGATGGTAGATTAGCACAGTACAACCTACCTCTAGGTGATGTAAGGAAACAATTTGATGCAGAAGGGTTTATTCACAAGACGAGATTATCGCAAGGGCTATTAGGGTATGAACATTTGTTCTCAATCGAAGATGTCATAAGAAACCATGATGAGGCTTCCACCAAGGAAAGAATGGCCACCTATAACAAGATTATTCTTGCAGAGGAATGGAAGAGAAAAAATGTCCCATCTTATTCAAAGGCATTCGGTGAGATACAAGATCCTTTAACAAGAATTGAGCAACTCATCGCTCATGTCAATGAATTGGTAAAGGATGTTCCCCCAGTTGTTTTGGATGCACCTCATGCAACCTATTCAGGAGTACAAGCTGAAGACATAGAGCCCTTGGATTACATACCTTCACAACCTACTCCTGAGGTATTTTTTTCTGTAGATACTGATATAAGTGAAGAAGAGCAGGGTGATGAAGAGGGTGAGCATGTCAAACAAATAAGTGCTCCTATGATTGCATAGTATGAGCCCTTTAAAGAGTAGAATATTGTAAGATTTGAGGCATCAAATGAACTATTTGATGATGTGAGGGTCAGATCTGGACAACAGTTTATTTATGATTGTGATTTTGTTAAATCTTCTGAATTTAAATCATTTGTTTATGAATATAAAGGCAGAAAAATGAGACAAAAGATACAGGATATCACTCCTGAATAGGAGGCAACCACTCTGGAGGAATTGAAAAGGGAGGTAGAGAAGGAAATGGAGTCCATCACTCCTGAAAGAGGAAGGGAATTGCTTCAAGAAACTGGAGTGTTTCTCCTTCCAAGGTGGTACATTAGCTCTTCAATTGTATTTGATACCTTCAGAAAAAGAGGGGATAAGACAATGACCTTAACAGAAGAAGCAAGTGACAAAATATATTCAGGATCTTAGTACAACCTAGATGAAGCCACCTTGATTATTTGGTCACTGTATCCCCATGATAAAATACTTTCTATAATTAGTAATCCAAACCAAGTGTTTGGACATCTCTTGGTTCAATGAGTAGCGGATACCAACCCTGTGGAGACAACAGAATTGAACATAAATGTGGCAAAATTTACCAAAGCACAGATCAAAAAATTGATTAAGGAAAATGACAAACTGAAGAAGGAGCTAGCAAATTAGAGAGAAAGAACATCTTCCTCCTCCACATTAGAGTTGTACCCCCCATGGCTTGAAAAAGATAAGAGAGTGCTTGATGCATTGGTTGATGCAGCCTATTGGAAGAATTGCCATCTGAAATCCCAGGGGAAATGCAAAGAATTGGAGAAAGAAGTGAAAACCATCAAATATAACACTATATCTAAAATGATAAAAGAAAGATTCAACAAAATGATGAAGTGTGCTGATGAATATTCGAAAGTATTCAAACAGACGTGCATTGCATTGGTGGAGAATGAACGATTGCAGCCTAGAATGATGGAGAAAAAAAAGGAGCTCATAGATAAGAATGTCATGAAAGGACAAATATTGTTGACATATAACAAGCTGGTAGAATCACATAATAGAAATCATAACAGGCTTAGGGAAGATTTTGACTGCTTTGATTCAATCCCGACACTTCATAATGGCATTGGAAATCCGTGAGAATATGATGATTGGAAGGAAGAGCTTGTTGGGCTTCTGACTGCTACGTTGCAAGAAATAAATGACGAGGATATGGTTTTACAAAACACTCATAAGCAACTCAAAAAAACAATATGGAATATGATATGAAACAGGCGATCTCTACCATGGACACCTATGTTGAATAGGAGTACATCCATCACCTCTCTGTAGTCAATCTGTTTATTAGCCAAACTGTAGATGTGTCAGAATCAGATTCAACGGGACAACCATCAGATTTAGAGTAAGAACGCTAGCCAAGAGCATGATGAGTGTCCTATCATGGAGTAGAATCTTTGAACAGATCTTAGGTGGTCACGGGCTTCTACTTGGAGATTAACGAATCGGTGCATTCACCTGCGGCATTGTTTTATTTATAATTTGAGTTATGTTTAGTTGTCAAACGTCATGAATTTTTGTAAGGGTTTTTTAGCTTGTTGCCTCTCATATATAAGAGGTATCAAGACCCAAATAGGATATCATCACATCATTTTTAATTAGACTTTAGAGTATAAAATAGTAAGAAGATAGATAATAGATTGCACCAATTCTCCCATCCCTCTCATATCATAAACTATTTTTATAATGTATATCATTTGAACTTTGAAGATCAATACAATGGAGAAGGTTACACATAATTACTGATTTTCTTTCGAGTGTTCAATTGTTGTGGATTCATATGCGTATATGTTATTAACGTGTTTGGTTGTCTCCAAAGTGGTTGTTTATGTTATTCAAAGTGAGTGTGTGGAAGTACATTTATTTTGTGAGTACATTGAATTTGAATTCTTCAGCAATAGGGGTTGTGACCATGGGGTTTTAGATTTATTTATGGACATGATCAAATAGTAATATGGGCCACAAAATGGATCTTGTCACACAAATCTCTGCAATTTGTGCTAATCATAAAATCAAATGTAGTGTATTTTTGCAGTATGTGGGATGTGGGTGAGGTGTAAGTTGGTGGATATTGATCAATATTTTTAGTCCCAACATAACAGAAGCTAACAATTCAACATCCATAACTTAGAAGCTCTACCAAGAAGTAAATATAATGAGCTAACAGTTCAACATCCATAACTTGGAAGCTCTACCAAGAAGTAAATATAATGAGCTAACATTTCATCACCTTATAGTTCAAATGATAAAATAAATAATACAAATAATTGAGCATCATCACATTACTGAAGTTTGAATTTGAGCTTTTTGATTGATTTTCACATGAAGGAGTACATATTGGCATTGGCAATGCAAAATCTTTCCAATGCCCAAAGACAAGTCTGCACAGAGTTGAGTTGGAACTTGGAAACTCATATTATCAAAGATTGAAAATTAAAAATCAAGTCATTGTATCACCTTTTCTAGCAACTTCCACTCTTCAGGTGGTGGAATTGCCATTTTTTCTAACTGATGTTGTTTGACTTGAATTTTTGTTAACATTTCATGATTGTAATTGGAAGTGGAACCTGTCTTGAATTCTTCAGTCAATTTTGCATTCAAGGTTATCATTGTTCTGATGGAATCCAAATAGTTCACATCTTGGTTCTAAGGAAACTGGTCCAAACAAATCTTCCTTGCACCTTCCATCTTCATTCTGAAACTATCCTTTCCAATGAATCGGTCATTTGTATCAAAAGCCTCTGGAAAACCAAGCTTTGTGAAGTTCCTTACCTTTTCATCCACCACCTTCATCTTTTCAGTGACCAAATGCAAATATTCCTTTGTTCCACGCATTCTCGAACACTTTTCAATGATAGATGACAACTTCATTGAGGTTTCAATCTGATTAGTAATCCCTTTTGATTTCAAATCATTGTCACTGGCTTTGTAGACTGTTAGTAGAACTTGATTTGCAGATTTCTCTAATTCCAACACATTTTTGTTGTCCACTAAATATTTGTTGAGCTTCTTATAATGTTGTTTGATAGCATCAATCAATTGAAACATGTCACACAAATGATCAAACCTTTGCATTATTTCATCCTAGATCCTTTGTTTCATATGCCTCACTATATCTCTACAAAATGCAGATAACTTATTTTGAGAAGACTTAATTTCTTCTTTCACTTCCGTCATCTCTATCTCCAATCTTTTATTTGTTTTTCTCTTTTTCTCCAATTTTTGTTCCCACTGTACATTTCTATTCGCAATGCTTAGTCTTAATTTTTCTGAAGTGGATTTTTCCTCATCGTATTTCTTGTTGCTCTCATCTATCCTTCACTTCAGGTCATTCACTTCTCTCTCATTTTGTTTATCCTTTTTGCTTGTTGATGTAGGCATATTTTATTATTCTTTATTCTAATTCATTTCTATTATTATATGTTGCTTTCCTCTTTGCTTTCTCACTTGCTAGGTTTGCCTGTAACTTTTCTATTTGGGTCTGCAACCTTTTCTTCTCTCTATCTTTCTTTAGAAATGATTTGTACACCAATTCATTATTTTTCTTTGATACATTAATTTTGTCAGTATTTTTTAGGCCAAAAAAATCCAATTGAAAATTGGTTACCTAGTATTTAGATCGATCCATCTGATTTGTTAGTTTGTTTTGAATTGTGGGAACAACAATTGTGTACTCCATGATTTATTTATTTGTGTCAAATGTGGGTAATACCATGGTTTTTGCAGGCTTTGAATTTACAACAGATGCACTCACCATCAGTCACTTATTTTCATTTTTATTCAAGTCTGATTTCTTTTTAAACTCTTCAATGAAATCATAACCTAGGGAGGCAGGAACAATAGAATGATTGAATGGCGAAGGAATAGGAGTACTTGCAGTTGCTAATGATGTCATAGCCACACTAACTGAAATTGGGGGAGTTCCTGCAAATAACTCCTTTGTGGTGGATCCACTGATAGTGTGACTTGGACCTATTAAAATCCTTCACCTCTTTTGATTGCCTTGATCACTTGGTGTTTCTATGGTATCTTGTATTTTTTTCCTCTTGTGTGTAATTTGTTGTTGTAGCACATGTTGACCACTACTATTACTACTACCCATACCATCACCACCAATGGCACTCCTAGTTGCACTAAGTTGTCCACCAAGGGCATGTCCTAGTTGTGATTGTATTTGACCATGAGGATGAGGATTAGAAGCTCTAAAAAATTGAGTTTGACTTGTATGTGCTTGTTCTACTTTTTCACCTCCAAGCCCAAGGCCAGATTTATCAACTAGTTTTCTATGCTCAACATTTGTTACCATCCAAGGGCCTTGTCTTTTGGACCCTAAAGGACCACCTTCATAACCATGTTTTTCAATTATGGCTGCTCCTGAAGTATATGTTGAAGCATATGCTTCTTTTGCGGCCTCACTTAAACTAGGTTTGTAATTGGCATGGCTTTGTTCTACTTCTTCACTATCATCATTAGATTCATCATCACTTTCTTTGTTTCCATGTTCATCAAGATGCTCTATATTCCATAATTTTCTAAACTCTTTATCTTCTTCATTAGCTCCATACTCTACAAGAGCTCTTGGATCACCTAGGTCCTTCCTCATAGACCAAAAGGCAGTAATTTTTTATCGTGACCAATTTTTATCTGTAACTTCCTTCTCTAGAGAACCTGGAATTTTTACTCTACTAGATGTTTTATCACTTTTTTTATAAAAATTATTGTATGTCCTGATTGTATTTCAGTGCAATGCCATAATTTTTGCTGACAATTGTTCATAATAAATACCATTCTTAGCAACACTTTTCTCCATTGCTATTTTGACCTCATCCCAAGAATCCTTGTTTCTCAAGTTTTCAAGCAAGGGTTTACTTTGATGTTGAATTCTACTTGCAGCATTCCTATTGGACACAATCATTGATTTAATGATATCACATGGATCATACTGCCAGTGACAGATAGCATCAAAGTCAAAAAAAAAATCAAAAGATTATGTGCCACACTAAATGCTTTTCTCTCCAATGTGAACCCTCCACATGAAAAAGGTAAAGAAGGAAATAAGGTCTTCTTTTGCTGACTGAGAAAGTGTATTTCATCAGCACTCTACACCTGCCTTACATATTCCAATGCAAAAACCCTTTATGTCACATGTATTGGAAGTTTGTATGGTTGTACTCCCGATCCATAAAATCTTAGCACAATATATTCTTCCATTAAATACCAATCAGCCAATTGTATTTTTTTCCTAGTTGCGTGCAGTTTCTACATAACATAAGCAATCTAGGCATTGGCGTATTTGTAATTGCTTGATGCAATAGAGCCAAAAATTAGTCTACAAAATTACTGTAGTTCCTTCGAGAACCATGCATCCTTATCTCAGTGGTCCATTCATATACTGGAGCCATTTTCTTTTCCTCTGCATTACTATAGGGCTGAATCCGAAGCTTGTTGATCTAAAACTTTCCTCTAAATTTGAATAGAAAAAGATAGCACAAGTAGGTTGTGAACCTAAATGTCTTGGTGGAACCTACTTTAATCATTAAAAAAAAATTATGCATGGATTCTATAGTGTGCTGAATATAATTATATTTGACATGTTCAACACCATAATGGATATTAAATATTATTTCAAGGAGGCTTGCACCTACTTCCAAATTGCTATCCAGACCGAGGCAAAATGCTAGCATGGAAATAGTATCATGAACCCATGGTTTTAAAATATCCAAATTATAAGGAGGCTTATGATCACCTTTCAATTTGTTTCTATCCTGAACTATTTTATTTAAGAAATTATTTTTGTCCCTTTCTTCCATTGCTTCATAATCACTAGCAAGCTTTTCTAGGTCAATGTGGTCATTTCCAAATTCTTTAGTTGTAAACCCCAAAAATTTTCCAAGTTCTTATGCATTAATGGATAACAATTCTACTTGGCTATCTTTATTAGCAATTTCTCTTTTCTTATCATCATAATTTTTGGCACAGACCATGATAAATTCTAGGCAAGGGAAAACTTCATGTAACATCATGCGCCCTAATCCAGTTACCCATGGTGAACTAATACTATTAACTTGTGTTTGCTTTGCAACCTTATTCTGAGATGAAAATCTAAGTTTTGAGGTACGCCTACCATAGATTTCAAGATCATAAATATCATTGTACCCATCAGTGAAACCTGGGGTTTTAAGCAATTTTGCATAATGTATTTTTTTATCGGACATTGCTCTAGTGGTACTGGTGGTAGACATGCTTATACAATGTGAAGTGAAATTTGAATTCCCTAATACCTATTAGTCCTCCTTAATTTTTCTTAATTCTTAAGTCTCTAAACCCAAACTTCAAAGTTTGACAAAAAAAGATTTTAAGAAATGTCAAACGATGAAACGTAGTTGCAGGAATTTTTCACTTACCCAGATTCTGAGTCCTGTCCCTTGAAGAGATTAATGTTGATAGCCGTGGAAACTAGAATGGCTTTGTTGGAAGTGGAGCTATGGAATCCAAAACAAGGTGGTGTCTGCAATGAGCAATTTGAAGAGTGAAGACTGAAATTTCCCCATGTACTGACCCTCACTTAGTAGTATAAAGTGTTTTTTTCTCAAAATTGGAACATTAAAGTGAATCAAACGTCTTAAGTCTACATGTTGAAAATTCTAAACCGTTCTTTCTAAATCTAACGGTTATAGGGTGATTCTGGAGGTTTAAGTTCGCAAGCCTATTGCTCTATGCATTTCATTCTAGAATGCAACTACAACCATACATCAAATGTTCATCTAGCGGTTGAAACTTGAGTAATTTATGATATTAACTTAAAAAATAAACATGACACATGTGTTTTAAAGTTTTTTTAAACTTTTGTGCACTAGGATTGGTATCAAGGCCAAGGGGTCGGTAACTTAACATTGCAAAGGTGAAAGGACTTAAAAAAATCTCCCCGTGTGCTAACCCTCTCACTTAAAAGTTAAAAAAAAATCACTTGACAGTTGAAACTTAGCAATACAAAGTGCTTTAAATGCTTTTTTTTCCGAAATTGGAACATTAAAGTTGCAAATTTTTAGCCATTGATCTTTCTAAATCTAACGGTTATAGGGTGATTCTGGAGATTTAAGTTCGCAAGCCTATCGCTCTATGCATTTCATTCCAGAATATAAATACAACCATACATCAAATGATCATCCAACGGTTGAAACTTGACTAATTTATTATATTAACTTAAAAAAATAAACATGATACATTGACACATGTTTTTCAAAGTTGTTTTAAACTTTTGTGCGCTAGGATTAGGATCAAGGCCAAGGGGTCGATAACTTAACGTTGCAAAGGACTTAAAAAAATCTCCCCGTGTGTTGACCCTCTCACTTAAAAGTTAAAAAAATCACTTGACAGTTGACACTTAGCAGTATAAAGTGCATTAAATGCTTTTTTTTTTAATTGGAACATTAAAGTTGCAAATTTTTAATCGTTGATCTTTCTAAATCTAACAGTTATAGGGTGATTCTGGAGGTTTAAGTTTGCAAGCCTATCACTCTGTGCATTTCATTCTAGAATGAAAATACAACCATACATCAAATGATCATCCAACGGTTGAAACTTGACTAATTTATTATATTAACTTTAAAAAATAAACATGACACATTGACACATGTGTTTTAAAGTTGTTTTAAACTTTTGTGCGCTAGGATTAGCATCAAGGCCAAGGGGTCAGTAACTTAACGTTGCAAAGGACTTAAAAAAATCTCCCCATGTGCTAACCCTCTCACTTAAAATTTAAAAAAAATCACTTGACAGTTGACACTTAGCAGTATAAAGTGCATTAAATGCTTTTTTTTTCGAAATTGAAACATTAAAGTTGCAAATTTTTAACTATTGATCTTTCTAAATCTAATGGTTATAGGGTGATTCCAGAGGTTTAAGTTTGCAAGCCTATCGCTCTCTTCATTTGAAATCGTGTACTCGTAGTCCTTCCCCCATTCCTAACAAAATTAAATACCATCAGCCTAACAATGCTTCATCAATGGAACCCCCATCACAGTCTCGCTGATGGCCCAAAGAAAATAGCTCAAAACCTAGTATCAGTGTAACAATACTCTATCGGGCTGACTCATAAGGTGCTATCCTCGATATATCGATAGAGTCAACAAAAGTAAGCACATCGTTGTAACACATAAACATCGATGGAATGAATGATTGCATTCCGCCGATGGCCCGATATAACCATGAATCATCAAGTGCATATTGCATAAAGTATATTACTTAATTTATTAAAGGAAAAAAACTGATTTGAATATATTAATATAAATAGACACTGAAGTTCTGAACTCAAAAAGTACTATTTACTGTAAGTGTAAATGAATAACAAAGAACAACACAACACAACCATTTATTGTATAAATAACATATGTCAGTGTGTCACTTTACATAGACACAATTTAATAATTTATTCCAAGTTGTTGCTCGTTACAATGGATTACAAATTGATTCCAATTTCCAAGCTTTTTTTGGTGACAACTTAATACAAATGTAACTCTAAAAATAAATGCATGATTCCAAGCTTTTGCTCGTGACAACATAATACAAATGTGGCATTGAAAATTAAGTTTAAACACAAGGGATTTTCCCAATTCCAACCATGTTGGGGGAAAGGGGTTCTAATCATTCTGGGGAAATGGGAGCTGTGAAGATACAAAATGTACTTATCCCCTTTGAGAACTAGAGTCATGCCATAGTCATAGGTCCGAGCATGGGCATAGATCAGTGTCATCAAGACACCAGGCAGAGCAGAGCCAGCCTCTTGTTACTGATACTATGGGATCTCAGAGTGAGACACAAGACAGGATGCCTATTCAGGTCAAATTTCACTTGATGGGTCAGCCACAACTACCTCACAGTTCACTTCCACGGGATGGAGGAGGGCCATCATAGGACTAATTTTTAGACACTTGTATATTTTGATATTCGAGCCTGCGAGCTCCATTTTTGGGATATCATTTGACTCTATCCTGTGACATGACATTTTTTTGAGATTATATATATATGCGATGCAGTTTTGATGTGACCTATATGATGTTATGTGTTATGGTATTCTAATGCTTTATCATATGTTTATCTGATGCTTTTATGATGCTAAGAGGTGTATGGATATTATGCTTATGTTTATGAATGCAATTATGGATGTGGTTATGTATGCATTGTGTAATATGATGATGATGTGATTCCTATATGTTTATTTATGATGCCTATATGTTGATGCAAATGATGATTTTATGAATGGATGAATGGAAATGATAGCATTATGTAATGTGAATTATGGTATTTCATTTATGCAGATGTGAATATGAAATGCTCATGCAATCATGTATGCAACTTTGTTTTTTGTATCTCACAAGATATCATCAGAGAACGAGAGAAAAAGAAGGCGAAGATTGATGTTAGTGCGAAGAAAGATATGCATGTTAGTGAGGAAATTAAAATCCTTCAAAGCTTTGCTATAGTACTATCCTATTTATTGCTCTTTAATCATCATTGGGAAAAAATTTCATGATGGCCAACAAACACTATGATATGACGTAGATCAATAGTGTGCAAGGTCGAACCATTGCGTAGATCAACAGTCACAGACAAGGATGATCATGACTCATACAAGGAACACAATTGCCCCTGGTCACTTTGTCATGACCAACCGCCAAAAAAACCAAACCAATCATGAGACGTCGCTGCTTCTCTAAATCCTGACGTTAGGACATCTTTGAGAAACTAGCCACATGATAGTAAAAAACAGACAGTAAAATCATCGTACTACATCGTTGTTTCTCTAAATCCTGAAGTTAGGACATCCTGGAGAAACTAATAGCAGAGTGATTTTAAAAAGAAAAGGATAATCATCATGATATGTCCTGGTTCCTAAGACATAAGGAACTAATATCATGATAATCATCAAAAGACAGAAAAAAGTTTTCCAAGTGTTTGCCAAGTGTTTTAATGTCAAGTTTTGCCAAATGTCGAGCGATATCAAATTCAGGAAGGACACATCCTGAATGACGTTGATATCTAGGAGAATCCATCAAAATGCCAGATGATGATGATGATTCTTAGGAAGGACATATCCACAAGCATAGAGAAATGACGAGAGTTTCTTTGCAAAAGGACGCATCTGAAGAAGAACCTAAAAATTTTCCATGGTAAATTGTCTTGATAGGATTTTGACTACATGTCATTGCTGACATGTTGAATTGACTGAAAGTGTTGATGAAATAGATTTCTGATAGACTGATAGCTTGAGATTGACATAAGATTTGCTTGATTTGAAGATAGTTTGATGTGTGTGAAAATGTTGTGCCACGAACCCTAATGGACTGACCTAGTGCGGCCTCGGGGGCTCATCGATTGATGGCCTTTCCTATGTCATGCACTCAGAGACCTCGTAGTTCGACACGACCAAACACCTTGTTCAGAGCACAGAAGTTTGAATCATGAGTTTATTGCGACAAACCTAGAACGACTGACCTAATGTCTCGATGATTCAAAGATGAATCTTTCCTACGTAGCAAATGCACAGAGACAACGTAGTTCAGACACAGATAAAAGATTGACTGACATGACTAACTGGACTGACCAGATAGAGATTGACCTTGACTCTGTTTTTTGGATTTTTTCAAGACATTTTCAAATTTTTAACTTTTTTCAAGACTTTTTCAAATTTTTAGGATTTTTTTAGGACTTTTTTAAATTTTTAGGATTTTTTTAGGCAGGATCATGTGCGGCACCCACTGCAGTTATATGATAAAGTTCTTGCCCCTAGAAAAATCGGGGATTATCCGAGTCCAAATGATATGGAGATAGGCAGACACCAGGCAAAAGGCAAGAATATCCAAGGGATGATGTCAACCAAATGTTAACCATGGCCGGAATCGATAGGACTTAGGATGAGCGTCATGAATGTGTCAGGCCTTTGCAATTATGGGAAGTGGATAAAGGTTGATTTGAGTAACAATAGATGGCGAAGCAATGATCGACTACGCATGGCACCTGTTTGCCAGGTTTTCACCATGGTACTTATCCAAAGCGACTGTTTGCTAGGTTTTCACTATTGGATTAATTTATTTCTTTTTTTACTATTTTTGCCATTTTTTTATTTCTTTGGTGTCACCAAGACACCTGTTTGCCAGGTTTTCATCAAGGGACATTTTTTTCTTTATTTTCAATTTTTTTGTATTTTTAGGTTTTAGCCAAGCCCTCTGATGTTGTGTAGAACTTTCTCAGATGTAAGTTGCTGATGGGTTCTGTCAGCTATTCTCCATCAGGTGTTGCCAACTAATAAGCTCCAGAACCGAATGCGGTAGTAATAATATAAGGACCAAGCCAATTGGCCTCAAATTTGTTGGGCTTTTCACGGTCTGACTGATTTCTTGGGTTCTACATTAGGACTAAGTCACCAATTTCAAACTTTCTCACCATTACTCTTTTGTTATAACTTTGGCAGAGACGATTTTGATATGCCTACAAATGATTTAAGGAATTTTTTCGTCTTTCTTGTAACATTTCTAGCTCATGTAGGCGAGTATATTTGTACTCTTCATCATCAATCATTCCTTTCAAGGAGACTCGGAGAGAAGGAATTTTGACCTCGATGGGCAATATGGCCTCAAATCTGTAAACCAAGGAAAATGGAGTGGCTCTAGTGGGGGTAGGAATGTTGGTACGATAGGCCCATAAAGCAGGATTAAGTTGCAGGTGCCAATCTCAGCCAGTGTCATTGACGGTCTTCTTTAGAATGCGAAGAATTGTTTTATTTGAAACCTTAGCTTGGTCGTTACCTTGTGGATAATATGGGGTGGAGAAATGGTGTTGGATGTGGAATCTCTCACAGAGTTCATGAACGTCCTGATTTTTGAATGGACTACTGTTATCTGTGATGATGGATTGTAGGACACCATACCGGCAGATGATGTAATTTAGAATAAACTTGGATATTTGCTTATAGGTGATGTAAGTGAGAGGGACGGCTTCAATCCACTTAGTAAAGTACTCAATGGCGGTGATTATGAATTTATGGTCGTTAGAAGAGGATGGATGGATCTTGCCCACAAGGTCGAGTCCCCATTGTGCAAAAGGCCATGGATAAGTGATCGGTCTCAATTCTTGTGCAGGTGCATGAATTAGGTCACTATGCACCTAGCATTTGCGACATGTTCTGACAAACTGAAGAGCATCTTTTTCTAATGTTGGCTAGTAGTATCCAAGTCTAGTGACTTTCCTAGCTAATGTTGGACCACTCGAATGAGATCCACATATTCCCTCATGTACTTCTCATAAAGTCAATTGGGCTTCATCAGTGTCGAGATAGCAAAGAAGGGTGTTATCAAAGCCACGACGGTATAGGGTTTCACTGACGATGGTGTGTCTAGCAACTTTTCGGATAAAGGATTTTCATTGGTTGTTGGAAAGGTTGGGTGGTAGGGTTTGGGATTTAAGATAATCATAGATGTCTTGGTACCAAGGTGAACTGGGACCAACAATCTCGCAAACCATTTCTGACTCTTGGATGTCATATGTCGGCATCAATAATTGTTCCACTAAGAACTCAAATTGTGACACATTTTTAGGAATGTCCAAGAGAGATCCAATAGTAGCCATTGCATCGACTGCCTTATTTTGTGTCCTACGGATTTGTTCAAAATCAATCATTTTAAAATATGTCATGAAACTATCCACCATTCGCTTGTAGGGAAGCAACTTCTCATATTTTGTGTCATAATCATCATTCACTTGGTTGATGACTAACTGAGAATCCCCGAATACGAGCAATGTCTGAATTTTCCATTTAATTGCTATCTTGAGACCTGTGGCCAAGGCTTCGTATTCTGCAATGTTATTTGTACAAGGAAAGGTGATCTGAAATGATTTAGGAATTGAATCCCCTTATGGTGCGATGAACAAGATACCAGCTCCTGAGTCGTGACCGGTGTGGGACCCATCAAAATATAGCTTCCATGGTAAGGTTGGTTCTGCATGAAAGATAGACTCATCTGAAAAGTCAGTTATCAACAGATGAGTGGCTTGGATCGGTGCATCTGCAAGTTGATCTGCTATTACTTGACCTTTTATTGCCTTGCGCTCAACATATTGTATGTCATACTCGCTCAATATCATGACCCACTTTGCCAAACGGCCTGTCAATTCTGCCTGGCTTAGAAGATATTTTAGTGGATCAATCTTGGCTACCAAGTGTGTTTGGTGGCTCAGCATGTAATGTCTTAATTTTTGTGCCGCAAAGACAACTACAAGGCATGCACGTTCAATGGTGGTATAGTTCAACTCATATCCTATCAGTGTGCAACTAATGTAGTATATGGCTCTTTCTTTTTCTTCATGGTCATTTTGTGCCAATAATGCCCCCAGTGCATTTGTAGTTGTGAAGACATACAGGATCAATGGCTTGCCTTCAATGGGTGGCATTAGGACTGGTGGTGTCAATAGATATTCCTTAATTTTTTCAAAGGCTATGTGGCATTTTTCTGTCCATACAAAGGGAATAATTTTGCATAGCAGATATTGAAATGGTTGACACTTGTCTGCCAATTGTGCGATGAAGCGGTGGATGGACTACAGTCTGCCCTGGAGTGTTCTCAACTCACTGATTCCTTTTGGTGGAGGCATGTCCAGAATTGCTTTGACTTTTGCGGGATCAACCTCAATGCCTCATCTCGACACTATGTATCCCAAAAGCTTGCCTGAAGTGACTCCAAAGACACATTTTTTTGGGTTCAAATGAACCTTGTAATCTTCAAGTCGTCTAAAAATTTTATCCAAGACTTTGAGATGTTCTTTCCGTGTCAAAGATTTTTCCAACAAGTCATCCACATAATATTCCATTAGGATATGCATCATGTCATGAAATATTTTTGTCATAGCCCTTTGGTATGTGGCGCCTGCATTCTTTAAGCCAAAAGGCATGACATTCCAATAGTATGTTCCCCAAGGGCAAGTGAATGTTGTTTTGTGTTGATCCTTGGTTGCAATTCGGATTTGGTTGTATCCTGAGAAACCATCCATGAGGGATAGCATCTTGTACCCTGCTGTGAGATCAACGATCATGTCTATATTTGGTAAGGGGAAGTCATCCTTTGGGCAAGCTTTGTTCAAATCTCTAAAATTTGTGCAGATATGGATTTGTCTATTTGGCTTTGTGACAAGGACAATGTTGGATATCCAATCAGCATAATCTATTGACCTTATGAACCCAGCATCCAGTAACTTCTTTAGTTCCATTTTTACCAGTAGTGCAATTTTTGGATGCATTTTGTGCAACTTTTGTTTGACTGACTTGATTCCTAGGATTAGAGGAAGATGATGCAAAACCAATTCTAGATCAAGGCCCGGCATGTCAGTATCTGATCATGCGAAGTTAACTTTCCTGTCTATGAAGAATTGTTTAAATTTGGGTGTTTCTTCCTCTGACAATGATGCGGCCAAGAGAATCATTTTGGGATTCTCTGGTGTGGCTATGTTAACTTCCATTGTGTCCTCAATGAGCATAGCTGATTTTTCCTATGTCACGGGAAGAAATTCAAATCCTCCATCCTTAGGCACCTCAGAGAGGTTTTCACCTTTGGATACGTCCTTTGTTTTTACTATTTTGTTGTCAGAAGGTGCCTTGCGATTTTCACCTAAAGACAATTCTTTTTTTGTTTTATTCTTTGTATTTTTGTGACTAGAGGATTGCACAGTCTCCCCGAAGTAACCTACACAATCTAGATCAATGGAGAACCATGTTTTTTGATCACCCCATGGAATGCCTTCCCGAAGCCCCATGAATTCTGCAATTGCCTCATCATTCTGAAAAATGTCCATCAGTGGTGGTTCATGTTGGTCCCAGTCAATCAGTTGTGGGTAAACAAGGGGAATCCCATCGTCAGTGTTGGTAAAGGATGGGGAAGATTCGGAAAATGTGCAAATTGAAGCCTCAAGTGTGAAGGAAAAGTTGTCAATTTCAACTTCCATGTCAGATGCAATGTATGGATCATACTCAGAGTCTGATGATTCGAATTCAAAGTCATAATACGGGATTAAACTATCAGCACCATGACTAGTGGCTGGCATTTCAAAAGTATACACAGTAGGTTCAGACACGTTAGGCTCTTGGGTGGGCTCAAAAATGGGGTGGGATGATTCAGGTGTTGCTGACGACACCTTATGTTCTTCTGGGTTCCAAGCAATGCTTACCCATTCCTTCTTTTTGGAATGTCGGTCAGTAGGGTCAATGTTATATTTCTGTCAGAATCTTTCTTCAAAGGGGAGTCGGCGAGGTTCCAAGAATAAATCGTCAATGTCATAGTCACTAACGGTTTTGTTAGATCCCCATTCCCATTCATCAGAGTCAGTTTCGATAAGGGGTTCTTCGCTTGTCTCGAAACTTTCTATAGCCATTACGCCTTCACTTGAAAGTTCATAGGTACATCGATCGTCAATTTTTACTTGGTCAAACCCTAGCCCTATGTACCTCGGTCTTGCATTTATGATAACAGGTTCCCTCCTTCCATTGTTGGCTTTTCCAAGACCACTTGTGCCATCAAAACCTAGTGCCTTGCATATCTCATAGCCTTTTCCATAGAGATGCACTGGTAGTGAGGGTAACTCCTTTGGGTCTTTATAGATCCAATTAGCTATGTCGTCGATGACTTCATTATCCATATCACCCCACTATGTGAAAACACTTTTTGGTGGAACCTTGAAAGTTGTTTTGGGCTCAACTGAGAAACATGGTCTACCATAGACTTTAGGCAGCTTAGGTATTGTGGTGATACAGTAAGCCGTATTCGATTTGAACTCTCCACAACCAAGGTCTTGGATCTGAAGGTCTTTACTTAGGATGGAGGCCGAGGAAGATGGTGTGGTAGAAGTCAATGGAATGGATGATTTTGTGAGTTTCGATGGGTCAATATATTTGCACGAGGTGGAAGATGAGGCTTCCCGATTGATGGGTACCTGGTGTTCAACAGTGGCTCACAGGTTGGTACAGTATTGGAATGGATCGAGATCTCCTAGGATAGTGATCTCAGTACCATCAAAAGGGAATTTCAGGCATTGGTGGTATGTGGATGGAATGGCCTTTAGAGCATGAATCCAGGGGCGACCAAGTAAGATTTTTTAGTGTATGTCACGATCCAAGACCTGGCATGTTGTATCTATGATAACTGGTCCTACCCGAAGTGGAATTGTAATGACGCCTTTAGAAGCGTGTTCTTCATCATCATATGCCTTGATGACGATGCGCTTGCTAGCATCTACACATGCATCAGAGAAACCAAGAGCTTTAACCAATTTTAAAGAGAAGATGTTCAATCCCGCTCCGCCATCTACTAAGACTCATCTAACCTTATGTTTGTCGACAAAAACCTCAATGTGAAGGGCATCATTATGAGATGGTTTGGGCAAGGAATAGTCACTATCCGAAAAGGTGATGTGATGAGGCGAATTCAGATATCTGACCATAGTCTCAAAGTGGTTGACATCAATGTTGGTTGGGACGGACGACTCTTGCAGGACTTTATCCAAGATGGCCTTATGTGCGGATGAAATACGGAGTAGTTCGAGAATGGATATTTGAGTAGGTGTTTTATTCAATTGCTCACTAATGTTGAACTCCGAATTTGGGTTTGACTGTCTAGCGGATGGACCAGGTATGGTGATTTTAGGTTGACGTGCAGAAGGACCTGGGATAGTGACCTTGCCTTTACGCGTGGTGACATTGCATTCCGGTGCCTTTTTAATGGTAATGGTATTAACACATTTATCTTCATCAGCAACACGAAGATTGTTAATAATGATACCACTGGGATAATTGTATGCAGGACAAACATTATTGTAGGCCAGATGGATGTGGTTGGGTTGATTGTTGCTATTCTTTGTGCCAGATGAGGAAGCTTTACCATGATCCTGCAATGGGTTTTTGTGGATAGTATGATCTGCATTAGATGTAAATGATTGACCACCTAACTCAATGGTGTGGTTCTCAATGAGGTCTTGTACCAGATTTCACAATTGATGACAAGAGGAAGTTTTGTGCCCTTTGGCACAGTGGTAATCACAAAATGCACTGGCATCCTACCATGACGGCTTAAACTGACCAGGGTCATACGGTTTTGGCTCTTCCAGCGTTATGACGTCGTTTTGAAGAAGTTTCTTCAAGACAATTTCAATAGGTTCACCCAAAGGGGTGTATGTGCGTTTTTGGAATTATCAGGGTTGACGTAGCTGCTTTTGATTAGTTTGCGCATGATTGCTTTGGATAGCATTAGTAGTTGGTGTCGGTGTAGTTACAGGTGCGTTTTGATTTTGTACTCCTTTGATTGTGAGTACATGACATGTTGCATTGACGGTTTTTACATCAACCACACCGTCGTTTGTGATATGCTTGTTCTTCACCCAGTATTTGGTTTTGTCATTTGAGCTACTTGGGTTATTATTTGTGTAGGTGTTGATGGTTTTTCTGCCATATTTTAATTCGCCTTTGGCGATCAAGGCTTTCTGAAGTTGAACACCCTTTTCAACAAGGTCAACAAAGGTGGTGCAACAATGGACTTGTAAGCCATACCTTAGCAGTCCTAGGAGAGTTTGTACAAACATGGTGACTTTCTCCTTTTTAGGTATTTCTACTGGACATCTACTTGCTAAGGTTCTCCATCTTTGAAAGAATGGAATAAAAGTCTCTACTGCATCCTCTTGGGTAAGTCTGCATAAGGAGGCAATGTTGATATCTGTGTCAATGTTATAGGCATAGTTTTCAAGAAACTTGTTTGCCAATTCATCCCATGTTTTGATTCCCTTAGGCAATAGCGAGAACCATTCTAGTGCATGACCTACGAGACTTCTAGAAAAAAGTCTCATGAGATAAGTTTTCTCATATGCAATGTCCATGCAACTAGTGGTGAATTCTCTTATGTGTTCAATGGGGTTTTATTTTGCCTTTGTATTTGGGAAAATGAGGTACCACATATCCATGAGGATAGGGTGGCATATAAAAGGTTGTGTCAAATGGATATGGACACAAGTCATGTGACATGTATGACTTTTTGTTAGATTGTTACAAGGTCTCCACTTGCATTTGAAGAGCAACGAGTTGGAGTGTGAGTGCTTCCACCATGGGATTGTTGGTAGCATCACACATGTTGGTGATAGAGACAGCTTGATTCCCCAACTGTTGTGATGAGATGTGTTGATTTGGAATTGGTTGTCAGTGAGCAAAATGAGTGTTTTGATTATGCGGTTGTTGGAAATGAGTGTTTTGATGAGGGATGTGTTGTTGTGTATGAACTTGAGAGGCATAAGTGGGGATGTGAGATCCTGCCATGTTGGATTGAATTTAAGGGCCTTGTTGATTTTGAGCATGTTGATGCCCAAATGGAGTGAAGGATTGAGGGCCTTGTTGATTTTGAGATTGATGATGCCCAAATGGGGTGAAGGATTGAGGGCATTGATTGCCTTGCCCAAATAATAAATTGTGGCCATGAGGAATGTTTGTGTTTTGGCCCATAGGAATATTGGTATTAACCTGTGAGGGATTAGTTTGGGTGCCTTGTATGACAACTCTTCATTTATTTCTCCCAAAAGGGTTGGATGAGTTGGTTGCCATATCATTTGAAGAACCTAATAACAAGTTTGTTGATGCACTCATGGAACTAGATGTAGTTCTAAAGAGGTTTGAGGTGGTTGTACCCATTGTTTGTGAAGGGATGGTGGATGTTTGTTGGGGGATGGATTGTGATGTAGTGTTGGTTTGGGTAGATGAAACCCCAATAGATGTTGTGTTGGTTGTGGTGGTAGTATGACCAAGGGAGGTAGCATTGATGGTGTTGATGATATTTTGTGAAGAGACTCCCATGGAAGTATTGTGTGATGAGGGATTTGGAGATGTTTCTCTAAGAGTGTCAAGATCAAATCCCTTTGGTAACTTAGCCCCTTGTGCAAGGAGCATAGCTAGGAATCTGGAAGAGTCATTTAAGACTACTTCTTCCACAAAAGCAGCAACTTCTGGGTGTTGGGCAGAAACTAATAAGTCTTCTTCAAAGACTTCCCCATTTTGATCTCGTCAGATAAATGGTTCAAAAATATGTGATGGAGATGGTGGGATGTTCATTTCACTGAAAGGATTGATGTTGGAATTTCCCATGTCATAACAAGGATTGTTCGTGGCATTAGGGAAGGAATCCATGCTAGTTGTGAAATCAAGAAAGTTGGTGTCTTGTCTAAAGGAATCCATGAGTCTTTTCTTTTTCTGTAATCTAGTTTCAACCATAAAAGGTTTTCTCAACTTGGGATGATGGAGAGAATGATCTAAGTATGATACTATGTTTTTGGTTTCTTTGGATTTTTAAGGAATGCTATGAAATGCAAGTGAGACCAAAATGAGACTAAAGACTTGTGAATGCAAATGGTGTGACACTAAAATGGAGATGCTAAATGATATGCAACTAAAGGAGCCTAAGATGTACTTACTATTGAGGGATCTAAGGAGGACAACATGAGAAAATAATTTTTTTGCAATGATTCAAGTTTGGAAGACCAATGGACCATAAAAGGACTACAAAGAGGACAAAGTGAAGTTTCCACACTAGACTATTGAGTGGGAAATAATTCACAAAATTTTTGACTAATGAAAAAGGGTAATTGGGTCCAATGATAACCTACTATTGAATGCAAGGTTTTGACAATGAATGGTAAGAGTCTACTCCTAAAATCTGTAGAAGTAAGTGTTTAAGGAGATGGTGAATTTACCAATGCAATCTAATGGACTAGAAATGGAACCCTATTGTGATCCTAAAAATGGTACCTAAAATGTCATGTTTAAGGGAAGTTGAGCAATTTCGTGTCTGGTTTTTGAACTGTAACAGTGAAGGAAGACTTGATTGAATTAAAGACAAGTTGTGGACTTTCAGTTTGGACAATGAGAAGATGGTTTGAAATTCTTCACAAATACGTCACAGTGAATGTAGCACGACTGCGGTTTTTTGACTGGCATATGCGACTCAGTATAGCGAATGCGGTTTGATACTGGCAAATGTGGTGCAGTATAACAAATACGATTTGATACTGGCAAATGCGGCGTAGTATAACGAATGTGATTCAGGTTTATTCAATTGCGGCTCATCAGAGCGAATGCAGCTCGGGATGTTTCAAATACGACCCAGCAGAGTGATTGCAGCTCAAAATGTGGTGATTACGGTTTGAAAGAGCACTTGCATCGCATGAAGAAAACTTTTGGAAAAAGAAAATAGTTTTGCAGATTTGACAAGTTTGGACCTAGATTGTTGATGTTCAGTTTGTTGAAGTTTGTCGATTTTGGCAAGACATAGCATCTAAAACATTGAGTGTATGTTCGAAGATCGAGCATGACCCTTTTTTATTTTCACTGGTATTTGAACAAAAAGATACTTCAAGCGCACTCTTAATGGTCAAAGGGTCATCATAGCAATCACAACCCACAACTTAAAATTGCGTCGACTCACACAGCCGTGTCACCCCCTAGAGGGCGCTCGTGTTTTTGTCTTTTCCAGGTGCGTACTCAAGGTTAGATTTCTCGATCCCCTAAGCAAACAATCCATGGCGATTATATGGTGAGTGTCTTGGGGGCAGATTCTTCCCTCCCCTTGCATTGTGATTGAAATAATGTCTAGATATTGACACGGCTGGCTTTCTACATTATGGTTCATAGTAAAGGTTTTTGTTCGACGTGGCAATAGATAAACTCCCTCAGGATACCTCCCAATCTTTAGAACAAAGACTTTGCGGATGGTTATCTTGCTCACTTCCGTTGAATATGGGTTTCCCCAAAATTCACTTTTGATTATAGTGGGTTGGAAAACCTGGCTTTGGTTGTTCCCACTTAGGTCGTTCTTGTAGGGTGAGTACTTTTTCCCACTACGGCAAGCCTTCTAAAGAATTTTTAAAAAAACATTAAATACATAAAGATAAAATGGGTAAGTTTGGTTTTTTGATCACCCAGTAAACGGGAGAGCATATACCTATTACCCAACAAGCACAGCAAACAACTGGTTCAGTTTTAAATCCAAATGACAATTTTCTACACGAAGTGAAGATGTTGCTTCACAACAAGCATTGGATTCCTTTTAACCAAAAAAATAAAATTCGGTCACTATCCTAGGATTGATAAGTTCCAGATTAAAGTGTCTATCCTAGGATTGGTTCATTTTAATCCCCATACATCAATCAAACTACTGGTCGTGGTCGCATCGGATCCAGATAACAATTTAATAATGAAAATAACTAGTCATTTGCGGCGCGAAATAGCAAATGCGGCTCGTTAGAGCAGATGCGGTTCAGGTTCTGTCAAATGTGTTGCGATATGTCGAATATGGCATTTGCGAGCTCATATGCATTGCGACAAGCCGGATGCGTCGTTCACGAGCGCAAATGCGGTGCGACAAAGCACTTGCATTGCGTAGGCTTGTGGTTGCATCATTACGTACTCCTGTACCTGCAAAACAAAATCCGAGGTCATACGAGAACCTGCAAAAACATGTTAGTGGGTCGCGTTCACCAATGTAATGATGTATATTTTTTGCAAGGTCAAAATTGGGTTAGTAACACATGCATATTAATAGAATCGTCAAGCAATCAAATGCAAAAGAGAAATAATGAGAAAATGAAAGAAACTAGAAAGGTCTCACCCATTTCTATACTCCATGGTTGATTTCCATTGCAACTCCTTGGCTTTGTTGTGATAATGAATGCCCTCAGATTGTGTATGCGAGCAAACTCTAAATATCTAGCCCTAAACAAAGCTTTGAAGGATTTGTATAAAAACTCTATGCAAAATAAATGAATCCTAATTGCATAAATTTTCAAAACGTCAATGCTAGAATGCAATAAAATAACATTAAACAAGGAATCTAAAATCTAAGAAATTCAAGATAACAAATAGATAATAAGAGCTCCCGAAAAATGAGAACAAGATTGTCATTTTATAGAAAATGCAATCTTGAACGGACGGATAAGATGAGAGATTGAGAAATGCCCTAGAATCAATGGTTAAGATTCAAAGTGACAACTCTCAATTAGGGTTAGGGAACCAATCCCCAAATGTGTGGACAAGATTTAATTTAAGAAATTAAATCAATGGTGGAGAATAAACGTGCCCTTGAGATGAAATTAGTAAAAATCAAGAGATAAGGAGATGAGATTTTAGAAAATCAGTAATTTTAGCAATTACTTGATTTGTAGAAGAATATTTCCATTTTGAATTAAATTAATTCAAAATATTGATTTGTGAGATAATGAGTATTTGATTTTTGAAATTAATTACTAAAAGAAGAATCAGTTAACTAATGTGAAGTCATTTGTAAATAAATTATTTTATTTAAAAAGAGGGAAATGTCACATAAGGCAATTAAATAATTAATAATAATTATTTAATTTGGAAGAGACAGTTAATTAATTAAATAAATTAATGAATCTATTTAATTACGAGAGGATTTAAGAATTAGTGACATATTAAATAAATATATTAAAATATATTTATTTAATAATCAGAAGGACATTAATGATAAGGATTAATTAAATAAATGAGACTTTATTTAATTGTAAGAAGACTTTGATAATTAGTGACACATTAAATAAATAAATAAGATTTATTTATTTAATAATCATGAAGAATGAAAGATCATGAATTAATTAAATAATTTATAATTATTTAATTAATAGTTGAATGTGGGTTAGAAACATAATTACAATGTCATAATCATGTTAGGACGAAAGGTGGTAAAATGTTGCTTGCAGGCCTTGGTCATTTTTATGTGTCTACAACATCTTTCCTTCTTCATTGTTTCTCATGCTTCGGCTGGTGGACCGTCGCCTTACTCAACCTTGATGTTGTTCTCATCTGTTTTCTTCCATGAGGCGTTCTCCAGCTGGTTCAACTTTATCATGACTGTACTTCCTACGTTGTACTCTTCCGTCCTATCATAGCTGTGGGCTTTCATCGGCATCAGTGCCGGCTTTGAAACACATGTCGCCGCGTCACCCCTCATGTCCATCACCAGTCATTGGTATCGGTATTACACGCTTCTTTCATTTTCTTTTTATTTTATTTAAATGCAGCTTGTTCATTTACTGATGGTGACATCACCCACGGCCGGGTAACTTGCTAAACTAGGGAGGGAAGTGTCACATCTCATGTCGTGTCTCATCCATTTCATAAAATCCTTGTCCCATCGTATCTACATTCGTTGATTTTCGGTATGATCCGTCATAAATAGCACACTCCCTCTTAATATCACCAAAATCATTACTATTCGTTGCAAATAATAAATTAGAAACCTCCATTTTTTTGACCACTTATCATAAACCCATTATCACCATCCACACAAAACTGACAATTAAAATTTGTCCTATTCCTAGTAATAGCTATCTCTACAAAACCATTTTCACTCTTTACCAGGTTTGATCGGTGAACTGTTTGGATTACACCTCCTGGTAAGAATATGGTAGGAGAACGCAGACACCGCTATGAGCCAACAACTATGGATGATTTAAGGGCTCCTGTGATGTTTGAGGTCTACAAGATATTCAAGCAAGCAGGATGGGATGTGTATTTCAAGAGATTGTGGGGGTTTGATGAGAAATTGGCTCGTGCGTTTGTGACAACTTGCAACACTACACAGGCACGAGTCTGCGGGCTACCAATTCTTGTCTCAGTCGAAAGTATATCAAATGTCACGGGATTGCCTTTGACAGGAGAACATTATTTCCCTATCAATTTTGGATGCGAGAAAGACCTCAAATCCCTCCGTAAGAAGTTCCTGGCATGTGGAGAATCGATCGAAATGGTATCAAGTCAGGGTACAAAGTTATCTTCACTCCCCGCTCCCTGGAACAATGTGGTGAAATTTGTTATCCAGTATTTGACTTGTGAAGGAAGGTATGTATATGTTTACGCAAAACAATTCTGACTGATGATACTTTTGAGATGGGTGCACTTGTGAACATTCCTTTCTTTCTATATTCTTCCTTAATGCAAATGCATAAAGCAGTTCAGAAGGGTAGTGAGAATTCATTGGCACATCATGGGTTGATTAAATTGTTAATCATGAGAGAATTGAGGAGACTTTCACCTCCTAGGGACCGGGACTCCTTCATTATAGATGAAACCCCTAAGAATTATGTTGAAGATACCCTCCCTACTTCAGAACACTCTACCAAAGAAGATTCCCAGAGTATAGGAAAATCCACTGACACCCTAGAGGAGGAAGAGTCGGGTCAGGGAAGCTTAGAAGATGATAAACGCACCAAAGATCCTGAGCCTGAAACTCTTCTTGATAGTACTAAGAAAGGAAAGGTGCAAACCTTAGGGTCCAGTGGCAAAAAGGCTAAGGATTCTAGTGCTAAACAACCTAACCCTAAGGTTACTAAAGTCTCTACCCTTGGCCTTGTGATTGAAAAGAAACGACGTAGTGGGACTACTTCAACTGCTATTTTAAAAAGAAAACAATTGTCAACTGATTCCGTAGACAAACTATCCAACCTGGCTAATGTAGCTAGTGGTTTAGGTTTGCAAACACCTGAGGATGCTGGGGATTTAACAATAGTGGCATCAGTCTCTTGCAAAACTAAAAGAATAGAAGCTGCTGCTAGGGAGTTGAGAAGAAGTAAGAGAAAGAAGTAGCAAATAGCAAACCTTCAGGATTCCTCACAATACCAACAAGAGCTTGAACAAAATTCCAAGATGTCGCCTTAGAATTCTCCTATTTTAGGTGAAGAACTTGAGCAAAACTCTGAGGTATTGCCCCAGCATTCCCTTGTCTCAGAGAAGATTCCATGCAGTCAAGAAGATCTTCCTGATGAAAATGTTGTTCAGACTGAGTCTGCCCTGGCTAAAAGTTATAATAATCTTGACAATCCTGATGATCACACGCCGCATGACACTACCCAAGAAGAAGAGCATCAAGTAGAAGAAAGAATACGTTCTGAAGTGGATATGCATAATCAAGAGCAAGGGAATATTGAAACCCTTCACTAGGAACAACAAACTGACCAAGAGCCAGAGGTAGAGGAGGAGTATGAGGAAGAACAACCCTTCCTCACTAATGATGACATTCACAGCCTGCAGAACATGGTGACTAAGCTGACTGAGTAGAATGAAACTCTACATAATCAAGTTCAAGCGGCAAATTCACTCAACTCATCGCAAGCAATTGAAATCAGTCAGTTGAAAGTAGCACTTGAGCAAGCACAGGCCTCCAAGACATCAGTGATAACCATTCAGGAGCATGAAAAATAGTTGCAGGAACTTCATCAATTGTGTGTCAAAGAAGTCGCCAATACCCTACAGAAACTTGTCCCTTCTCTCTCTGGTTTGTATTCTACACTCTCTTTGCATGAGGACATATAAGGTCTTCAGCTGGGGGGAAATTATGAGGGAAAAAAATTTCATCCTTTTACCTCTTATTTGTGTCAAACCTTGTCATCTTTCCTAGTGTCTCCTGTCGTTCCTATCACTTTTTGTTAATGAATAGAAGGTATTTTATGAAATAGAAGAAATAGTTAAAACTAGTGAAAATACCGATTTTGCTGACTGTTGTTAACTGTCTTTTTTATTCTGGTGACAGGAAGTATTTAATGGTTGACAGCGCACATGAAGGATATCGGTGGAAGGATAACTGAATTGCTGAAGTTATATTGTCATTTTGGTTTTACTCGTCAAAGATTAGTCATTTTGTTTTAGGTTGTTACGTTGTTCTTGGAAAACTTTCAAAAGACTTTAAAACTATTTTTTATTATCTTCTAGAGGTTGTTGGCTGAAAGCCACTAACAACCAAGACGTTTTATCGATTACATATGAAAGACTGTTAGACATTTAGGTAGCTTCAATATGTATATATATGCATGTACACTGAAACTATATATCAATATACATAATTGAAAGCAGAACCGTGGTGATTTTCTATATACTTTGTCTATGTTGTTTGGATGAATGGAAGCGATAGTAGAATAATTCTATGAACGTGATTTTTATCATCCAACGATCGGCGAAGGCAGGGCCCACTTCCTCGGTTGATTGGTGATTATTGCATTAAGATTATGTGTGTGGTAATGTATGCTTTGAATTTATAAGTTGTTTAATTATTTCATTACTGTATTGCTGTCTAAATCTTCTGTTGTGTGATTCATTTCCACGAAGTTATTAATTGGTATTGAGTTGTTAAATACTTACCAATACAATCTGTATTCATTCAATAGTTGTTTGCTGGTATATGTAGATCATTAAACATAAGAGCAGTTGAATAAGTTAATGGTATTGTTTCAAATTTTCATTAAGTAGTATTGGAGGTTTGTTTTCAGTAGTTCAACTTCAACTTTGTGAAATGTTATTTTCAAGTAGATTTCTATTTTTTTACTTTACTACTCTTTTGTTAAGTGCCAGTAATTTATTTCTGTGCAGAACTATTTCTTGTCTATTAGTTCGAATTCTGCCCATAAGTAAATTATATTAGGTTGCATCCATCAGCCCTTGGTTTGTTAATTGCAACTATTCGGCATATTGCCACAACACAGTTCAAAAGCCTACGCTCACGGATTGACACTTTAGGATGAACTGAGGAAGCCATTTCCAAAAAGTACATCAAATCCAATTCAAAGAGTAATTCAAAAACCACAGTTTTATCCAATCACTGAACTTGAAGGAAATTCATCTTTTACTGATTACTCTATAACTACATAACTGTAGGCAGGAGAATTTACAGTATCCCCAATAATACCACTTCATCTTCTTCCCGAATCCTTATTAACCCTAGAAAATGAAAACCCTTGTAACACTATCCACTATTCACTATCCCCATTTATGGGCCACCAGACACTAGTGTCGCTACCAACTTGGGTATAATGATAATCATGATTTGTGTACAATTAAAATCTTTAATTTGATTGACGTCTGGCTACACGTAAACTGTAACTCAAGCTGACAAGCTGGCAAAATCACCAGTGCCACTCAAACGATATGAAATCATTACAAATCTTGTCTCATTAAAGCTATGAGTTGTCCAAGAAATTGCTTCAGGTGTTCATATCACATATGGCATTAATCGCCGCCACTGCCAGCACTAGCAGTACGACAACCAAACTCTCTTCAAAAATATTGAGAATTTCAATTAAATGAAATGTACAACATCGAGGCATTGGAAAGACAAAATGAGTGATGAGCGATGAGCCTTGATCTCGCCACATGGCCGCATCTAACGGTTCTAGTGTTATTCCAGAGGTTTCAATTCGCATGTCTAGTGCTTCAGAGGTTTACTTCTAGAATGCAACTACACTCGTCCATCAAAAATTCATCGAACAGTCATAGATTATATTAATTTGCACTAACATCTAGCTTCAGAAATAATAAATATGTTGATAGTTGTTCGCATTCCGAACTCTTTATGAAGGAATTTGAATGTACAGAAAATATGTCCCGAAATTTGATATTTTCGCCAACCACACTAAATTTTTATTGGCATATATGTTTATTTCGCCACTAAAATTTTTTATTAGTTTGAGATTATGTTTAATTTGACAATAAAAATATTTTTTTTGCTTTGAAAAAAGGTTTTATTCGCCAACATTTATTTTTTCTATTTTGAAAACAAGGTTAATTCGCCAATCGAAAAAAAAAATTGGTTCGAAAAAAGGTTTTAATCACCAATGAAAAATATTTTATTCGTTTAAAAAAAATTGCATTTCGCCACGATTTTCCACAGACTTCTAGCGATTGTAAAAGATTCACCAATTGGGATTATTATTTTTTACCGAAAAATGAAAAAAATCGCCAATAAAATTAATATTTTTATCGGTAATAATACAAGATTCGCCAAGATTTTACACCTTAGCCGAGGGGGGGGTTTCATAAAGTTTTCCCTGTAGCATAAATATCTAGTAACTACTAAATCTCTTCCATTTTCCAATTCACCTCCTCACTTTAACCATGGGATTGAGATTTGTCCTAATTCTGATCTGTATTTTCTTCTCTTTGTATAAATCTGCTTAATTGTATTGCAACATTACTAGTACATGTTTTATTCATTGTGTCACTGTCATTTGTGCCACTATGGTTTGAAGTGTTGCACAACTCTCTTATTTCACATATGGACTTCCATATTGTGAGTGCCCTTTCAAAAGGAAAACTTTGGATATCATATATATTTGTGTACATCCTTAAGCAATTTTCCAAACTATTATTTTTTTTCTAATCTTTGATTTAAGAACCCTAATGCACTGGAAACTCTCTCATTCTCCATTGACCCCAATATCATTGTTTGAAATAAATTGAAAAGTTTGAAATATTCTAATATTGAATCATGCAATATTTCTCTAACTTAAAGTTACCCAAAAACTTTATTAATCCTTCTTCTAAGGGACTCTCTATGAGATCAAACTTTTCCCTCATAGTTGTTGCAAAATGGCTAGACTTCTCTATAAAATTAGATAGATTTATAGTTCCTTATGTTTTTTATCCATTGAATTCTAAACTTTTGGAAAAATGATCGGTCAAAGTCAATATACTCTTATTATAAATGTTTGGTTGATGATGGACCCAATATTGAGGATACACAAAAGACATTGATTCAAGTAGTTCATGTTGAGGGAATTGTTCTATAATCTTTGAGGAAAGAGATTTTGTAATACTCTTTAAATTAGTACTTATAGAATTAATAATTTCATTAAGAGCTTCCCTTGTAATAGTTACTTCTCTAGTAGAATGCTTGACCATGGTACAATAGTGCATTGGTATCTCAAATCCCTGTACAAAGACACATAACTCCTCGCTTACATTAAATTGTAAAAAACTAGTGGGATTATTCACATCTATCATCAATAGCTAGCTATTAAATTTTATACATATAAATAATGAATCTAATAGACATATATTATTGAGGGCGAGGCATGTCATTCTATGTAGTTTACTATATTTTGTAATATGCATAGTTCTATGTTGATATTTTCACAAGATTGTTCATTTCTTCTAGCCTGGGGAGAAGAGCAGATAAAGCTAAGAGTGTCTATATCACTTAACTTATGTAAGGGGTCAAGAGCTTTGTCTATTATGTGGCAATGTTCATGCATTACTCTAATCAAGGATTGATATTTTTTTTTAAATGATTGTGCTAGTCCATACAAGGACATCAATTTGGTATCATCATCCTTAAGAAGCTTGTTTATTGTGTTTATTCCATCATCCAAATTTTGAAATTTCACAAGACATTTGGGACTTCGACAAAAGTATGAGTAGATCTCACAAACTAGATTTTCAACTTTTGATACTAAAGGAAACTTGCTCACAATTTTAAATGCTAAATTCATTTTGTAGCCCATGCAATGAATTTCAATCATGTACGGTGAAGAAATAGTTTGTAACTTTCCGCAAATATCTTTCCTATGATCTTGCATTACTAAAGCTCCATTAGCTCCTACACACATCAAATTTTTGGCAAATGTGAAGTCATCTATACCTCCAATTTCATTCAAATATTTCTTAACTAGTTCAAATAGATTTTGCAATGTCAAATTCTCCTTCATTTTATAAATGCAAAGTAGATGAGGTTTGCATACATATTTGTGTATAGTATACACATGCATACATACCCAAGAAGTATTATCTACCACTATAACTTCATTTAAAGATAATGTAATAAAGGTTTACTCTTTTTTCACTTGTCAGCCTTATTTTTCACCTCATCAAGACAACTTTATCATTCCCATCCACTCTTGATTGGTCAATGTGTTAGGAAGTTAGGAACTTCTAAGAAAGATAATAAACTATTATATTTTGTGTATTCTATCATGGGGAACCCTCTAATCAAAATATGAAAATAACACTCAATTGAATATATTTTTCCATTTGTGCTCCTACCATTATCTTTCAATATTGAACTTGAATCAACCTCCAGATTCAACAAGATTTGTCTTCCTTTACATATGTACATCATATTCAAGGGAATTCTTAACATGAAGATATTCTTCCTTTGTTTTCCATATTATCGCTGATTTTTCCTTTCCATCTATAATTTTTTTTTCATAATATTAAATGATATGATTTTATATATTGTTAATTTTTGTTTGCAACTTCTTGTCCCTTTTTTATTTTCAACTAAAAATCTTACACTTACATTATATTTGAGGCTCATCTTTGTTTGCATTCTCCACTAGTTCAATAAATGTGTACTTTAACCCCTAATCAATTTGAAAATCCCTTTACATATCCCACTCGTGCCCTATTTTTTGTTTGGATTTTATTTTCCCCTTACATGCAACAACATCATTTGTTGCATTGGCATCCAAGTTAATTAATTATTCCAACTACCCTAGGTGTCCCTTGGAACATATTCCTCAACATTGTCATCTGACTCAATTAACTCATTCTAATCTTTCTATGAGGTATATATTTGGTGTAAGTGTTGATTTTATAGCTCCATCTTGATCTGATGAAACACAAATATTTCCAAAGTATGACATTATGGTTTTGCATTTGATGTCCTCCCTTTACCACTTTCAGGAGTCTTACTCTTGTTCCTACTCGACATCTCTTACGATGTAAAATTTATAAGGAAGCTAAGGTAGCGGAACAAATTCCTACACTAATCTTGAGAGGAGAATAATGCAAAACTTTTATAAATCTTTAACAGTTACAGAAACTTAAATAGAAATAAACATAAATATCATGCATACCACGACACGGTGATTTACTTGGGGAAAACCCTTTTGGGAGAAAAACCCCACACTCCAAAATTTTCCCAATATATATTTCAATAAATCACAAAGATTACAATATACTTGCAAAGCAAGCTTCTCATAGGAGTATCACCACCAGAGATCAAGAGACAACACGACTGCTATCAAACTCTCAAAATACATCATTGTCTCTCTACCGCAATCATAATACAACACCCTCATAAAATAGGGTTACCTTCTAGGGCAAGACAGGCCAACAAAATATCCACCATTAGATCTAAAACCTAATAATTAACGGTCTAGATTTACAATGTATCATTTATATAATGTATGTCGTTCATTTTAGTAGTTTCCTAACAAAGTTAACAAAAAATTATCTACATGCATCCCACTCTCCCCCTTGCTGACATTGTATATTACACCTATTGATGTAACTAGGAAATATATATATATCCTATCAACAATAACTTTTATATAATTGCAAGGTTGAGACACATTTTCCCAATAAATCTCCCACTTGTCGAACACCTTGCAAGAGCAACGGGAGGGAGTAAACATTGTCTCTTAATTTCTAGGGGCCAAAAGGCCCATAATCTCTTAACACCATCTGAACTTCTTTGTGCTCACAGGCTTAGTTAAAGAATCAGCAACATTCATCATAGTCTTTACCTTAACCAAATTCACCTTGCCATCTTTGACCATATCTTGAAAAAAATGATATTGTACATCAATGTGCTTGGTCCTGGCATGAAATTTCGAGTTCTTATATAGACATATTGCACTCTAACTATCACAATAAATTATCACTGCACCTTGTTTTATTCCAATATCTGAGCACAATCTCTTAATCCAAATGGCTTCTTTACAAGCATGAGTAGCTGCCATATACTCTGCTTCAGTAGTGGACAAATCAACCACAACCTATCACTTACTCATCCAACTGATTGCACCACCAAATAATGTAAACACATAAGCATTAGTGGATCACTTTCTATCAATATCACCTGCCTAGTCTAAATCCACATAACCATGAATATCAAGAGAAATTTCATCTTTAGTCACATTACTATGATAACACAAGGAATAATCTGAGGTACCATGCAAATACTTGAAGACTCTTTTAATTGAATCCCAATGGACTCTACCATGATTAGACATATATCTGGAAAGAACTCCCACTACTTAGGCAATGTCTGATCTAGTACAAACCATAGCATACATCAAACTTCCAACTACACTCTGGCAAGGCACTTTGCTCATGTCTTCCATCTCCAATGGGGATGTGATAATCTAAAATAGATAACTTTGTTCCAATAGAAAGGGGAAAACGTAATGGTCTACAATCCTACATGTTAAATCTCTATAAAATTGAATTGACATACTTACTTTGGCCAAGCCATAGTTTTTTGTTCTCTCTATCTCTTTTAATTTCCATCCCAAGAATGTTTCTAGTTGCACCAAGGTCTTTCATTTTAAATTTAGTAGCAAGTTGAGATTTCAATTCTAAAATCATACCTTTCCCTTTGTCAATAAATAACATATCATCAATATATAATGCAATAAATAGGAAATGATCACCATCAATTTTATAATAAACACAAGATCTGATTTAGAATGCTCAAACCCCAAACTCAACACATATGTATCAAATTTTTGGTACCACATCCTAGGACTCTGTTTTAAGCCATACAAAGATTTCTTCAATTTGCAAACCAACTTGTTTTTACCTTTCACCACATAGTTCTTTGGTTGTGTCAGAAATATCCTCCTCCAAGTCACCATGAAGGAAAGCAGTTTTCACATCCATTTTCTCAACCTCTAAATCATAAGCAGCAACAAAAGCAAGCAAAAATATAATGGATGTCATTTTTGTAACAAGAGAGAATATCTCACCATAATCAACACCCTCAACTTGAGATTAACCTTTTGCAACCAACCTTGCTTTGTACTTTTCAATACCTCCAGTTGAACCGATCTTTTTCTTGATCACCCATTTACAACCAACAGGTTTTCATCCTTCAGGCAATGGTACAAGATTCCATGTATCATTCTTTTTCAAAGATGCCACTTCTTCATCCATAGCAATCTTCCAGGATTCTAGATATCATTCATACCTAATGCATCTTCTACATATTTGGATTCATCCATGTTAGTATTCAAAGAAAAAATACATCTCCAATCACCAGGTGTATAACTTTCAAGTGGTTGTCTATTCCTTGTAGACCTACGAACAAGTTGAGTTGTAGTTTCTTCCTCCTCTTCTGAAGATCCGGAGCTAGATGAGCTCTCCTCAACTTCTTGTCTATCCTTGGGCCTCAATTGAACTTTCTTAGGTGTAGAAGGAAATTGAATCACATCTTTCTATTTACTTTGTTTTGATTGCAATGTAACAGAAAAAGGCTTAGTTTCTCTAAAAATAACACTTCTACTATATATTACCTTTTGTGCAAAAGGTTCCAAAAGCTTGTATCCTTCACACCATATTTGTATCCGATGAAGATACATTTCATATCTATGTTCTCCAATTTTTTTCACTTCTCCTTTGGCACATGTGCATATGCCTCACAACCAAAAACTCTAAGATGTCTTAATGAAGGCTTGCGACCTAACCATGCCTCTATAGGCATCTTATCAACAAGAGCTAATGTAGGAGACCTATTAATTAGGTAACAAGAAATGGCAATAGCTTCATCCCAAAACCTTTGTTCTAGGCCAGCACCACTTAACATGCTCCTAGCCTTCTCCATCAATGTCATGTTCATTCTTTTTGCAACTCCATTTTGTTGTGGAGAATATGGAGTTGTCTTCTGTCTATGAATACCACAATCTTTACAAAACCTATCAAAATCATTACAGAAAAAATCACCACCATTATCATTCCTCAAACATTTTATTTTCTTTCTAATCTACAACTCAACCATTTCTTTAAATTCTTTAAATCGACTAAAATCTTCAGATTTACTCTTTAGAAAATATACCCATGTCCATCTACTATAATCATCAATATATTCAACATAATATGTGGATTTACCAATCGAAGGAACATCTACATGACCAAACACATTAGAATGAATAAGATCCAATACACCACAAGATTTACGATAACTTGAGTAAAATTGAACGTGGTTTTGTCTTCCATAAATGCAATGCTCACATAAATCGAATTCAAGACTACAATCACACAAACCTTCAACAAGGTTTTTATTTTCCAAGGTCCTTAGACCCTTTTCTCCAATGTGGCCAAGTCTCTAGTGACATAACATATTCTTCTCTACAGATAACTTTGTTTTAGGAGAAAGAGCACCCTTGGGTACCCAAAAGCCATGACCATCTGCTGAAGGTGAAACCTGCACCTCTTCCATAGACTTGCTTTTTATAGAAGTACTATTGCACTCAATAGTAGTGCATGCATCAAGCTTATAGAATGTATGATATCTGACACCTCTAGCAATCACCATAGCACCTCTAACCATCTTGCATCTTGCATTAGAAAAAACTACCTGCACACCTGAATCTTTTATTTTTCTCACAGATAACAGATTTTGTACTAAACCAAGGATATGCAACACACCATTAATCCTTTTTATTCTACCATTAGGAAACTTGATTTTAATGTGACCATGGCCAACAATGTCTAAATGAGAATCATCACCCAAGTACACCTTAGCTCCATTAAATTCTTCATATTCAAAAAACCAATATTTATTAAAGGTCATATGGAAAGATGCACCTAAGTCAATTAACCATGTAGCATTACCTGCACGAGTTGCCAAAGTTGCAATGAATGTGTCACCATCTTCCTTCTCAGACTCAGAATCAGAATCAAATTTATTATTTTCTTCTTCTTTTCTTCTTTGCATTCCTTACGAACATGTTCAAGCTTACCGTGGTTCCAACAAATAACTTTGGACTTTCTAGGAGATTTAGATCTCCCCTTGGATTTGGATTTGTCACGCTTCTCATTTGTCTTGCCTTTTTCCTTAGGTCTTCCGCAAACATTTAGGGCCTCCTTGGTAGTGATGGATACCTTCCTCCTCATCTCTTTACAAAGAAAAGAACCCACCACATCTTCAGTCTTAAAAATTACAAAAGTACTCCCAATATTCATAACAAGAGAATCCCATGAATCAAGCAAAGAACAAAGCAAGATCTGAAATTTCTCCTCCTTGTCCATTTTGACACCAACTGATTCCAATTGAGTCACCAGCATATTGAATGCTTCCAGGTGGTCTATGATTTTTCCACCCTCTTACATTCTCAAGGAATACAACTTCTTCCTCAAGAAAATCTTGTTCACTAAAGATTTGGCCTGATACATCTCACCAAGCTTCTTCCATAGTTTATGTGCAGAGGTATCCTCATGGACATTAATTAAAACATATTTTTCCAAGCACAATAATATTAGACCCTTGGCTTTACGGTCCATAACATCATATTGAGCAGCTTGAGTAGGATCTACAGGCCTTGAAACATTCTCATCAACAACATCCCACAGATCTCAATCTATCAATAGATCCTCCATCTTCAGCTTCCAAATTTCAAAATTATTTCCAAAAAAATTATCCACCTCTATTCTCCCTAATGGACTTTCCATCTGAAAATTCCTGCAACAAGATCACAAAGTATCTTATGCACAAACTCCCACTCAAATTTAGATTGGTTCAAAAAACCCAACAACCCATAACTGAAACCAAAGGTGATCAAGCTTTGATACCACTTTTAAAGAACCTAAGGTAGTGGAACTTCCTACACTAATCTTGATAGGAGAATAATACAAAACTTTTATAGATCTTTAACAGATACAGAAACTTAAATAGAACTAAACATAAATATCATGCATACCACAACACAATGATTTATGTGGGGAAAACTCTTTCGAAAAAAAAACCCCACACTCCAAAAGTTGTTGGTGTGGTGAATAAGTCTTGTACCTAGTTTATTCCTTTACTAGGGACTTAGGGGACTTAATTCGCATGTTAAGTTTACTTAGGATATTAGCTGTCTTATCTAGATAAGCATTAGTTGTTTCATCTAGAAGTTACACTTTCCTAGGTAGTTATGAGTTAGTTGTCTCATGTGATAGGATTAAGACACTTGTCATGATCTTGTCTAACCCTATCTCTCATCCTTGCCTTTATAAGCAAGGCATCTCTAGCATATTTTTCATTGTATTCAATTGCATAGCATATTGATCAGTGTATCATATTGCAATTCTTGTTTGGTGGAATAGCATCTTCCATTGTTGCTTCTCTCTATTTCTTGTGAAGTTTATTTGGTGTTGCAGATTGAAGATCTTGGGTTGCTCACTTCAACAGAATTCACCCAATATATTATTCAATAAATCACAAAGATTGTAATATACTTGTAGAGCAAGCTTCTCATAGGAGTATCACCACCAAAGATCAAGAGACAACATGACTACTATTAGACTCTAAGAATACATCATCGTCTCTCTATCACAGTCATAATACAATGCCCTCATAAAATAGGGTTACCTTCTAGAGCAAGACAAGCCAACAAAATATCCACCATTAGATCTAAAACCTAATATTTAACAGTCTAGATTTACAATTTATCATTTATTTAATGTATGTCGGCCATTTTAGTAGTTTCTTGAAAAAGTTAACAAAAAGTTCTTTACACTCATCCCACTCTCCCCCCTTGTTTCCATTGTATATTACACCTATCGGTGTAACTAGGAAATATATATATCCTATCAACAATAACCTTTATATAATTGCAAGGTTGAGACACATTTTCCTAACAAAAGCTACCAAAAGTGTCTCCTTGTTTAAGGAATAATAGAATATAAATCCATGGGCCATAGATGTCTCCCTACTTAATATCATCTATATGAATAAAGTAAGAATGGCAAAGAGATAAATAATATTATAAAACTATAAGGAAATGATCACTTACCTTTAGGTTTTCATTGACTCGCTAATTCAATAATGCTTTTAGTTGTAACTTTCCTATGATTCAAATCAAGAGCTCAAAAGTTTAGAATTAAAAAAAAAATGTGTAAAAATAAATCAAAGTTTTGATTGTACTTATCAATCCATATTTGGTGAATTTCATGGGATTTTAATTGGTATAGTAAAAAATTGGAGAATCTTGCATGATTATAAAATGATACATGTAAATGTTGGGTGAATCAAACCTCAACAAAACACATACGTTGTAATTTTCAAGGAGATTATGGACCTAGGATTAGCATGGATTTATCATAATATTGGCAAAATGGGTCCTCATACACAATGAAAATTTAGTGGTTTTAGCAAATGTGAGGGTGAATTAGTACATGCATCTAAAATTCCAAAAAAATATTAATTAGACAATTGGAAACATTTAGTTATGAAAAATATATTTACATATGCCTCATAAAATAACTTGATGGCGAATTGAAATGCATTTGACCAATAATTCGTAAAATATGGGTGATTTGGCCACTCCATTGGTTGCAATGTATTTGCCAATTTTGAATTGGCCAATATGAACTATTAGCCAATTGGCGAAGATTCGGCACTATAAATCTTTGATTTTTTTAGAAAGAGTACTAAAATACTTTTTCCCAAAAAATAAACGAAAATTAAATAGAAACCTATATCTCACCATCCGTAAATGTGAAGGTGACACTTGTCACCTTCCCATTTAATCTTCTAAAACCAATCATAGACATGTGCATATATAATGTGTGTGAAATATCTATGGGATCACTCTTCTTTTTTAAAGGCTTTCAAATTACTTCACATTAGAGTGGGCCATGGAAGTCCATAAAAGATACATCATCTAGGATCTTCCATGTGTCCCCACTATGGGGTTAGTTATGATTTTGTTGTTGTTGTTACTTGTCAATTTTGAAAGGTCTAAATTTAGATATGGATTGAATTCTACATCCTAAAGTGTCCCCAACACCAAGTCCTATAACTTGAGACTCTAAAAATAATAAAATATAATAGAAATACCAAACAAAATCAACTTAAAAAGCTCTCAAAAGAAATAAACTTAAAAATAACATATAAATATCATTTTCCTCCATCACCGAAACCATTCAAAAATAAACATAAAATCATAGGTTTCACATACCAAAGTACTAAATATTTCACAACATAGAAATACAAATCTCACATTATGAACAATAAACTTCACATCAGAAGATAAATTACATATCACAAAAGATCTTAGCCTCTCCATATAGGTGTTAGACTTGACTAGTTAATCACAATAGGGTTTCCAAGTGACCTCTAAAATTTTCACTAGCCATGGAGTTATTTGCACACTTAATTGCACCCATTAATATGTTCATCATATATTCAAAGCAACTTATAATGTCATCAACATAATATGTAAACATTCATCATTTTAGTAGTAACCCAATGTAAATTTACTCATCATAAAGCACAACATTTATAAGATTCCATTTGCATATCACATGTTCACCATTTAATTCACCTGAGATGGATATTTATATTTGTTACAATACAACTAGTTTAATCAAATAACCTAAAATTCATATAATCCAAAGCATACATTTATGACCTAAATATAAAATAAAGGATAACCTAGATCTTCCCTAAATTATTACAATGTCTTTTAATCTGAATAAAATATAATTGATACAATTAAAAGAACACATGCATGATATAGGAAATGAATGAAAATAAAATATATAACTCCTAGTAAGATCATTTTCATGAAATACAACTAAACTAAACTACTTAACCCAAATGTCCATTTGATTAAATTAACTAATAACCATGGAACCCATTGATGAAAAAAATGAGTAATAATAGACACACGGAAGGCTAGGCCTTACATTCCTCTCCCCCTATATTAGACTTTCTTTTGGAGGTCACTAAAGTTCAAGGATGTGATCTTATCATCCTAACATATTGGATTCTAGAAAAGAGTAAATTTTATTTGTTGATAAGACTAAGGTCATCCATATTCCCCTAGGAGATGAGGACGATAGTTCATATATTGAGGAAATTTTCCAAGAAATAGATGAAGAAGATAATTCAATATTTATATATTCAATCTCTAAATTGTCTACCATAGATGAGGTAGAAGACCCATACAATGAAGGGGAGATTGGATTAGAAAGCAATAATAAAAGTATAGATAGTGACAAGGTAATCAATACATGGATGCAAGAGGAACATGAATTAACATCCCAAAAAATATATGGGTTCTAGAGAGCCTTCATGATACAACCATGAGATAAAATCACTCTACATAATACCACTGAAAAGAACCATGCACCAAAAATAGAAAAGACCAAAAATATATCTAGGCTACTTCAACATTCCAGAAATTCACAATGAATGAATCACTACTACACAAAGTACACATGCACTCGTATAGTACAAAAGATAACGAAACACACTAGGAAAACAATTTTAACAATATATAAAAGGATACAACAAATAAGATAAGGGAGGATACCAGAATATTTCAAATTATACTTTTGAAAGAAAATGAGAATGATAGGCCCTAGTTTGAAAGTATATTTCCTCGACCTAACATAAACCCTAAAGACACCAAAATAAATATTGGAAAAGAAGTTGATGATAAACCTATAAGTAGCATCATAAAATCATAAAGTATATTTGTATAATATTTGTACCCTAAAGTGTATCATAAATATATTATAATCTCACCCACCAAAATAGAGCCATAGCAAAAGTTAATGGGCAAATAGACGTAGGAAGATGAGAAAATGGCTACAACATTTAATGCACTTTCCCGATTATAGCCTTATAAAAACAACATGAATCTATAAACAAACACTAATTTTTATACTCCTACATACTCGTACTCCTCTACTACGAAGCCCTAGCAACTGAAAATGCTCAAAATTGAAGTTTTCTCAACTATAGCATGACATTGGTGGCTCCTATCCTTGTAGACATTTTACAAAAACCTCGACCCAAGTATAAGTAACTTCCTTACAAACCCATGGAGACAAATGAGGGGGAATTCTTTGAAGTACCCATAGGAGTAATATATATGAAATACATAAGCAAATATATCCACACCCTGCTATTAGAAATTGATCACACTAAATTTGAAACCTTGTGGATGACTCTACTACAACCTGGAATGTAGAGTTGCCTTCCTCAATATAGCCACATCGTAGAAAATAATATAGATGTGTGGAAGAACTTCTCATATTTCTCACAAGAGGAGGGGTGGGTCTGGATCATCCTCAGTTGGATCCACAATGAATAAATTTACTTGGACAAGCCCTACAGGATCATGAAGGAGGCCATTCAAGCAATAACCAACCTATGCGTGAAAGGGGAAGTCCCGTCGAAAAATAAAATCATAAAATCAAGGGTAACTAATCTAACAGGGGCCACATATGACAGTTGGAGCTTGGATGTCACGAAAATCACCAACTCTGCAGTAAAATATGCCACAATGGAGATTGTGTACAAAGTTTATTAAACGAATAGAGATGACTCTGCCATGACAACTTCCATTCATGCAAGCTACCAAATGGTGGTGGAGGGAAAATATGTAAACCTCTGCAAGACCTTGTGGAAAGAGACCTTGGAGAATGTGGAGTGCACAAAGCAATCGCACTATCAATTCAGGTATGGGACCTTGATTATATGCCTGAAATTCTACTTTTTGAATGAATTGGCAGCTTTCATTGATAAGATATGGGACATGTCAAGAATTTTCAAGATACCATTTCTTAGACAACTATATATTGGAGCTTCTTCAAATCCCTTCAACAAAAGCTAAAACATAAAAAACGCATATCCTATGAGGTGATTCACAAATACATCAAAGACATTATATTTTTGGTGGGCAAATATTTCACGTTAATGGAGGCAATTGACCGACATGTGTCATTCTTTCCAAGGATTTCTTATGAATTTTCATATGCAGAGATTGAATCGTATGTGGTAAACTTGCTTAGCCTCCCAAAAGACCCACAAGAAAAAAAGTTCACCACCTACTGAGAGTATGGATAATATTTCCAAGAAGAAGATTGAGGATAATGTAGAGAAAATCCAAGAGAAACTTAAGGAGAAATGGAGTATACCTAAGAAAGAACCAGAATAACAAAGTACCTCTACACCAAGGAGGTCTAGAAGATTGCAAGTAGGGGAATCACTAGCAAAATCTACTCAATTTGAAGGGATTTTACAAGGAGAAAAAAAAATACCAACTACATCACCACAAAGGGAGCCCTCAATGGAAGAAGCCTCAGAGGCACTCCTTCAGATGAATGCAGAGAGAAAACAAAAGAAGAAATAGAAAGAAAAAAATAGGCCTCTATCAAAAGAGACCAAGGAAAAGGACACATCAGCTAAAGAACAAGCATAATAACTAATGAATGAAGACTAATTATAGAGTGGCTTATTCCAAAAGGATATTTTGGAGAAAAAAAATTATATTTATGACAAAATGATAACACCAAACAAAGAAACAATTGAACAGTCGCTAATAAGATACATGATAACCTCTAACTTCACATTGGAAGCTCTTATGGATAGACTCTGGAAACACTAGCCGCCACATTGAAACAAAGGAGAGAAAAAGTTGCAAAAGAAGAGGAGAAATTAAAAGAAGCAATGATTGTGGAAGTAGCCCCCTTAGCCACTTAGGTCCAGAAAGAGAAGATAATGTAGATACAAACAAGGGATTCGCGATCAAAACAAACATCGAATAAGCTTATTCTTGGAAAACTAGAGACCATGAAACATTTGCAAGCAAAAATTAAAGATGGTACAACAAAATCCTAAAAACAATTTTATAAGGAAGAAGAAAAATATGAAGAAGTTCCTTCTTCAAACATAGACCCCATAGACCAATAGGTACACTCTCCTTCGTATACTTTTGACCTTCCTCCTCTATTACGTCTCCTATGTAGTTCATTAAGGACCTAAACCACTCCATAATTACTCCAATTACCATTGGTTGGCTCTCAAGTTGACCTTTCCAATATTTCCCCTCTACGAAAATTCCAATTGGGAGACCTATTGCATCAGACATCTAAGAGAAGATAACCTTAAACAATATGTAGATAATGCAGAACATTTGGAAAATATAATTAAGTACATCCAACATAAATATTCTCACATCCAAGGAGATCCTTCCCAACTCCTTGTGGCACAAATCAAGCTCTTGGTTGATGGAGTACTACATGATCACAACTACAAAAGACCACCATGAAACATAGCATACTTGCAGAGATTAACAAGGTAAAAATGGATAAGGAAAGGAAAAAATATGCTATTGCCCACTCTATATTGGAAAACCATATAAATACATTAAATAAAATAGAGGGGAACAACAATGCCTAGTATCACTTTTGTCTCCAATGGCCCACAGTCACCACAAAACTCAAAGTATAAATGGACTAGATTGAGGCACACATCCTTCAAGTGGCTACTGCTTATGATACATTGCGGACACGATGGACATACTCGGGTTGCATGTACATTTAGACGGAGCAGACAAGGCATAAGTTTCAACAACTAAAGGAGGTTTCAATCTACGGTTGGCACATATCACAAAACTTCTCAAGGATGCACAAAATTTAATCCAACAAATCCAAATCCCCTCCTCACTTCCAAAAGTAGAATACCTCCTCACGTAGATTAATGTGCAAAATCAATTGTTGCAGTAGTCCAAGGTACAGTGGGATACCACTTTGATAATATCAAGGAGATATATAAATCTATTCTCCTAGTCCAGTAGCAATAGAGTTGTCTTGAGGACAAACTAACATTTTGAAAGGAGGGATGATGTTGGCAAGGAATCAACTAACAACCTTAACAATCACTCAGATCCTACCACAAACCTTTGCAAAGAAATTTTGGAGCTTCTAGTTGAATGGACACCCTCCAAGATAGTAGTATAATATAAGGGACGTGTCCCACCAAGTAGATGTATAGCATATGATACAATGTAACAGAGTGAGTAGAAAGGAAAAATAAAGAAGAGAGATAGATAGAATATGAAATAGTAGAAGGATAGTAAGAGGGAATTGTAAGAAGGTAAGGCCCCTAGCATTTGTACATGATGATCAAGCAATAATATATGTTATGATTTGTGGTAATTGATTTTTCGTATACTTCATTTTGCTAATTAGTTTATGCACTATTTGAACGAACTCTTTACTCCTCTCCTATGACTAAGTCTAGGGTATAAATGCAACACAGAGAAATTACTTGGGGCTCAAAACTTTGGTCTATGTTCCCCCATTTTCTCGCTAACATGCACCATGATGATGATTGGGCAATCATGTTCTCTTTTGAACACAACACAAGGGTAGGATGAAGGAATCCTTTACCTCAAATCCACACGCTAAGCACACTCAAACCCACCACGTTAAGGGAAACCAATACAAGAGGTGAGACAACTAGGAGATACAATACCTTGACTAGTCAAAATGACCATCAATTTCCTATACTTGGAGTAGGATGAGAGTGAAAACTATCTCTAGTCTATTTCATGACAACACAAACAACAACCAAACATAATGGAAAAACCTTCACTAGAGGTTTTATTATTATGAGGTACAATCCCTACTCAAGCTAGATCTCCATGTTGAAGAAATATATCTCCATTGGATGTGAAATGCTAAAAGATTTGATATTTAGTGCATGTGCATTTAAAGTTAACAAATATGTGCAATATTTATTTGTTATTATAGACAGAACAAGTGTGTTAAAACAAAAGAAAACGTTATTGACCAAATTATACCAATCGTTATGTACCATACTCAACCATTCTACACAAAACAAATTATATAGATGACTATTTTAATTCATCCTAAGCTATGAAAAGAAATGAGAGATATTCTATATTTTAACTAAAAGAATGGTTTTATGACATTCGTCACCAAACATTATTTGAAAAAATATCAAACAATAGTTTAGAGGTGTAGTGGTGCTTTTGTTTGATGTATTTTTGTAAACAAGCACCATTTACCATATCATTTTTTTTTACCATATAATGTTGCCAAACTTAAAACACTATTTGGCACAATGATTCTTATCGTGTATGATCTTGACTAATGAAACTTCAACTTTTTTGGTGCTTCTAGAAATTATTATCAAATGATATCACCTTTCTTCCCTATCTGAAATCCTTCCTCTTTGTGTGGAAATCATACCATAGCTATTATCCATGCTTTTCAATATGTTGGCTCCAAAGTGCCAACTACCATTTCTCTTTGAGTAATTCTTCTTTACTCAAGAATGCTTTGATAGAATCCCTATCAAGTAACAAAACTATTTGTGCAATGCACAAACTAGGCATCAGAGTTCTAAAGGATCAACAACCTCATTTCCATGTGCCAGTTGAAAAGGGGTATAGTGTGTTAATCACTTTCATTTTGTTCATATGCCCATAGTATCATAGGTACTCATTAAATCCAAACTTTTTATTTAATACCACAAACCTTTAAAATGATGTTTTATAGGATCTTTTTGAATGCCTAAACATTTCCATTTGCTTGAGGATGTTACTATATGCTCTTGTGATGGATCATAAAAGTTCATGAAAGCACTTGAACAATAGATGCCATGAAGTGTATCCATTTATCTCTATTTAGATTCAATGCACAACCAAATCATATGTTCTTAAAATAAATTGTCGTAATCTCAATTGTATGATCTTACATTGGTGTGGCTTTAAACCAATGGGTTAAGTAGTCAATATAAGTGATAATTTATAATGCACACTAGAATCATGAGTTGTAGAACCAATAAAATCAATAGCTCATTTTTCAAATGCTTACCCACTAGGTTTAATAGCAATTCATCACTATGATTAGTCTTACCCACACATTGACAAATATCATAGATTCTAACATGGTTTGTGTGCACTCTTGTGCAATGTAGAACACTAAAATCTTGTTTGTAATATCTTTTGTGCATTCACACATCTTTTATAGTGTCCTCTAGCTTGGTCATCATCACAATCTACAATGTTTGATATCCATTTGGCATGTGGTACATATTGGTATTATATTTCATCTACCCCCAACTTGTATAGTTGACCATTAATTACCTAAATTTTACTAGCATATAGTTTTCTAGCACCTTCCCATAAATAAGATAACCAACAATTTCTTCCATACCATCAACAATAAATCCAAGTCAAAAAGTTGTGAATTTGATAATTGTGTTGATTGGTGTAGCACTAGATTCCCATGTATGAATTCAAATCAATTATAATCACTCTTTAGTTGATACCAAGAACTGTCTCTTAGCACAACTCCATTTTCTCATACCAAAGGAGCACAAGACCACCTAATGTTCCTACAAACTTGTTTCTACAAGTCTTGGGGGGATAATTTTGTGTTACAAGACCCTAGATACCTTCACAAATTATAATGTGTTTGCATTGATTTTATGGCTAGATTAACACAATGACTAAGGTGTCATATAGATTAAAAAATATATATATAGAAATATTGTATAAAACTAAGACTGACATGTGATGAATGATCAAGGTGTTGTCCACCATCAAACTAGAATGTATTGTAGTGTAAGGAATAGAGGTAAATCCTTCAGGATTTTCAAGATTTACAAGAAATTGGAATTCCTTAATAGGATTGGAAGTTTCATCAAATAATGGCACTACCTTGATATTCTAGAATTGGAATACATGAAAAATATTTGGGCACTTATGTGCATAGGCTTCTAAAGAAGTGGCCCAAAACATGCATGACAATGAATTTGTGTGCATGAATTCCTTTTTATCTTACAATTGTCAACAAGCCATCTTTCAAGCCATGTATTTAAGTTGGGTTCAAATGCATTATCCCAATTTAATGCTTTAAAATTTAGTTGTTCTAGATTTCCTACTATCACCTATATAGGTCTTCCAAAATAGTCTCTCCAATGCACATGCTATCTACAAAGGGTGCTTCATTAATGTGTTCAAGAAGGATGATAACATGATATTTATCATCCTCAAACTCATTATTCACTACCTAAAGAACATGCAAACTTTAGCCTATAAATAGAATTGTCATCCCAAGAGCACTGAGTTTCAATTGGCATTAGTCATCTCAATCACGTCAAAATCCACAGGAAATTTTACATTTATGTATGAAATTTTTTGCATCTTGCAACAATATGATAGGTATTTCCCAATTGTTTTTCTATAAACAATGCATGTGATTATTGGATTAGCATAGGTCAACCTATTTTTTCCATGTCATTTTAGTTAACACATTATTTTTTTGCTCTTACATCAATTAGTACATCTTGTAAAATAAAGGTGTGCAAGTATAAAGGTAAGAGAAACTCAAAATCATACCCTAGTTCCATTGTGTGTATCACCTTTCATGCTTTGATTTTTTGACAAATATTTGATGATATTTCTTGATTTTCAAATGAAGATAGTTTTTCCATGAGATTTGAGCTTTGTTAGAACTTCTCTATTTTGAAGAAATTTCAAGATGGAATAACTTGCATCTTTCTCATCTTGTTCAATTGGTTTTTGCACAACAATATTTTGTTGAGTTGTGTCAAGTGATTTTCTAGTTATATAGATTATGTGTTGATCATCAAGTCGAGAGTGCCCTACACTTAGAGAGTCAAGGTTACTCTTTCCTTCCATGTGAGAATAATGTTTTGAGATGTATCCCTTTTCTAGTACTCACCTGATCCACTTGTAATTATTTCCACATATTTCTTGGGTAGATTATCAACACAACTTCTATCAATCATATGTGTTCCTTTTTTGTTTTAATCTAGTTGTTGAATTAAAGAAAATAAATCTTAGGTTTTGTGGTTGTCATCACAATAACCACAAAATGGGAAATTCTCACATTTTCTTGAAGTGTGACCCAACTCATTATAGCTATAGTGACTTGGCCAATATTACCTCGACCTCTATGTCATCCATGTCTATTATGGCCAAACCCTTGGCCTTGATATCCTTGATTTTGTGTTGTATAGCCATTATTTTAATTGTGTGCATTACAACCTTATTTTGATTTTGCACAATATAACCTTGATTCTAATTTAGCATTGGTTGAGTAGCTATTGGTGCTATATCTTTTCCACACTACTCCCATATTTTCCACTATACTCTATAGAATTGGTGTCATGAATTGTACACTAACAAAAACTCACACTAAAAGTCAACATTTTCCCCTTTTAATTTCTATAGAAGGAAACATGGTGATTTTTTGCACCTATCACAACAAATGGCACATTCTAAAATATGTAAAATCTTAGGAAATGGGACGATACCTATCATTCAATCTCTCACCATTGGACAATTGATTGTAGTGTTTACCTTCACTTATGCGTCATATGCACAAAACATTTTGTTTTGTTTTTAATTTATTGACCATTTTCTCATTTAATGTAACCATTTGTTCCATTTATGCTTTAAGTTTTGGATTGAGTTCATAAGAAGGGTCACCAAGCATTTTCAAGCATAGAGCAACATCCAAGGCTTCCTTCTATTTTAAAAGCATGCACTTAACTAGTTATCTTTGAATATGAAAAGTCAAGCCCATAATAAATCAGTCTTTCTTGATGACATCATTATTGCTTGGGGAATCTTGGAACATAATTCATAGAATTGTTAATCATACTGCACATAGTCTCTCTAGGTATTTTATCAATGTCCTTTAGTACAACAATATTTTTGTGAGACATGTTTGGGTAGTTGAACTTTGCCAAGAAGCTTGTCTTGATGTTTCTTTAGTCTAATTTTATGTCATCTTTGTCATAGCCCAAGTAGAAATCTTATACTCTTTCATTAAGATTCGCTACAAAGATTTGAATCTTTTGGACATCATCATCATCAATGTCCATCACCCAAGCAATCTCTTAATCTTTGCAATGCCTAGATACATCTTCGTCTCATGTAGAACTTCACCATAATGAGCCCTCATTCATATATGACAACAAGATTTAATGACATGTTGGTATGCACAACTATCAATGCCTACATGATGTAATCTACTTGACAAGTAGCACAAGAAAAAATGTAAACTAGACAATGATTTTTAAAATAGTATTGCAATTATTGTCACTTTGAGATTAAATTTCCTCTTCTAGACTTACTCCTAAAGTACATCATTGCAACATGTGTGTTGCCAATTAGTGCACTTCTGCATAGTCAATAAGATATTCTCTACTATTGACTAGATCGACATGAGACGGTGGTCTTGGGCGATATCCTGATTCATCATCATATGAGCACATACACTCCACCTCAACAATAGTAACTTCTAAAACATATACTAGCATCTTATTTGCAAATGTGTTGATCTTCTTGTAGGGATACTTCACCCATCCATCCTCCAAACACACCTCTATGTGAACTTTATTCTCAAAGCTTTCGCATTTGTGCTACCACATGTGTGCATGGTGTGTCCTCGTGGGTCCTCTTACCATCACATTGGTTAAAATAGTCTATGATGTTTTATATAATTCTCCCAACATACTATATGCTCAATATTGTTGCTAGATATCATTTTTGTGCACTAATCTATGAATAATTCATGCATTTTATTATGCACCATTTAGCACAGTAGGGGAATCACTTCATGAGGAGAGCTTCAAAACACTTCTCCACTCGCTACATCTTTGACCAAAGTGAAATTTCTTTAAACAATTTATGACATAAAGGAGTCAAAAGCTTTACTCAAAGCTTCATTGATTGATGAGTAGGTTGACAACACATATTGCAAAATGCATAAAAAATAGCTCTTTTCACAAATATGTCAAGCACACACATCCATACTAGGTCCAAACATTTTAACTAAGTAATCAATTCACATGTCCAACTAACAAATCCTTGTGAACGCTTTAGTGATGTAAAATCCATTCAAACAAACAATCAAACAAGTCTACAATAACTCAACTAAGAATTATTCATACAAATCACTACCAAACAATTCTTATTTTCTTTGATGAATCTTTTCGCCCATGGGAATCTTAGCTTTGACAAACTCCTCTACTTTGCATGAAAACCACATTTGTATCTCATCGTGCATTATTTGTCAAGATATTGCTGCAAATAACACATGACCTTACAAAATGGTCCCAACAATGAATCCAAAATGTTAAACATTTTTCCTACTCCTAATATTCACACTAAGGCTTAAGAGTTGTAGATTTTCACATTGTCTTGCAATCACAAGTCTTTCCCAAAGCACAAGAAGAGTTCAGTCCCTTCTTTAGTGTTCATATGCTTCACTACAAACCTTAGTAAATAACTAACATGGTATAAATATTCAAAGATGAAAAAAATAAAGCATAACAAAAGCTACTCAAGCATCAAAACAAGGGAAATATTCAAAATTGTGTTCATTCATTCCTTTCTCTCCTATGTCTATTATGACTACAAAGCATGGCATATATAGGAACTCCAATGCCTAGATATCATTTGTGCATGTCTACATGTGTCACTCATTATCCCATGCATGCCCAAAATATGGTTTACTTACAATTTAGTACTCACAAATGGATAGGATAGTTCTTATTTCAATTTTCACAAGTAGTTAAAATGGTTACATAGGCACCAAAGTAAGGGCGTGATGAAACTCGACACCAACATGTGTCAATTGATGAAGATAATGAGATTAGTGTGTCATACAATCTAAAAATATCTTGACCGGTCATGTGTATAAATTAGAGTACAAATATTATTATCTACTCTATACTAGGTCAACTTTGTGGTTTGGATCCAATTTGCAATTGTGAAGTTATTTTATGCTTGTGAACTTAAACTCTAATAATCTATAGATTATGTCACTCTTAGAAAATAGAGTGTTGGACAATGATATCATCTTTCACACTTTTAAGGTTTTTCTATCAAATAGGATGTATTTAAAAATATTTTGATAGTCAACACACTTCAGAAATGCACATAAATTCTAAAATAATTGCTAGGTGATTCACATGCACTAGGATGAGGGTGTGCTCAAATATGGTAAATGTAAATGCAAATGATTGTTCTTGAATACCCTTGTATTGAGAGATTCTTATATTTTGTGCATTTTGTGATATCTTAAAATGAATGCAATTTGATGTATATTCATACATGAACATGACACCAAACTATCAAGATTTATGAATAATTGACTTGGGACCAAAGTCTAAAAAGAGGGTTAATCAATTAAAATATTTTATTTTGATTGTGCATTTAAGTGAATCAAGATTGTGCTTGTAGGGATGACCTTGCAAATGTAAACATGACCTAGTTCAAATAGTCAATTCGGATCAACGTTTGATAGGATTGGATTATGAATTAGGATTTGATTAATTATCAAAATCTAACAGATAAGCCTATTGGACTAAGATTGCATGCACATAAACATAGTGATAAGTGATGTACACAAGGCTAGGTCCAAGCAAGGCTAGGTATGTGAGCCCAACTATGCACAAAAATGTGCCATTCATAACTATATACATATATCAAAAAATCACCTTTAACTCAGCACAATACTAAATTAAGAAATACACCAAGGATGCATTTTACACCATTACACATTTAAACAATAATTATATAAATATTAATATATTTCTTAAAATATACTAAAATGGATCATTTAACTTAAATAGCTCAACTTTAAAATATCGTTATCCATGTATCTCCTCCAATTACGATTAATTGCTAGTTATTTAACAAATCTAAAAGCATAGAATGACATTAAATAATTCATATGGAGTTTACACCTTGTGAAGACATACATTTGTGTATTTGTCAAGTTTGGTTTGAAAACCTAATAAGTAGTTGTGTTATTGGGTAAAAGTATGAACCTATGTTTTTGAACTTACAAGTGACTTAGTCTAAACCTTTTGGTAAATATTTGCATACACTAGATAATATCCACATGCTCGCACTTCAACTAATAAGGCCACAACACATCAACACAAGAAAATGTAAAAGTTTTGCCATGCCCTATGAACTCACACCTAGATTTCTAACTAGTGGTAGGATACTATGGCTAGTAATGATTCGACAAGATCCAACAACCATAGGGATAAATGATGGAAGGAAGATGTGAACCACCAACCCTTGTCTAGGGGAGAGTACCCGATAGTTGAACACCCTAACTTCGCGCTTCTCAAAATCCTACATGGCAAGCCCCATGCTCATAACTAAGGTTTCAGGGCCAGATTATCAAATATGATGCCACATCAACATGTTCTTTTGTCAAGGTGTCCAAAAAGACCCCAAAAAAGGAGACTGATAGTTGTGCACTAAGTCATGTTTTATTGGTGCACTAATGTGGCATCACATGATTTTTTGTTTTTTAGATATAAGGAATACATTTCATTCAATTATTGTTAGTTATTATCAACACTAACTAATGGTCCAATATTATTAAAACTAGCACTTGCACCAGAAGGGGTGCAAGGGTTACGCTAATAGAAAAATATATAACACCATGTTTCCCTCTGTGATGAATCTCGATTTGTAGGAGAGAAAAACAAAATACATTAGAAACAATATTCAAAAGGGCTAGTTGTTCCAGAGGACTTGGTGGTGCAGACATTTTCTTGTATGAAAAATGAATAGAACTTTGCTATGTTTTTATTTTCTTGGGCCAACAAACATCTAGGGTATAGACATGGTACTGAAGCTTATAATGTAATGTTGAATATTCTAGGCAAGCATGTGTGTTTTGTGACAATGTGGAAGCATGTGATAATGGGGTTATGCACAAACATAACCCCTCTTTGGTCAGATGAAACTTTCAGTATAGTGATAGAAGATATGCAACTGCCCACATGGTAGAAAGAGCAATCAAAACATTCTACAAGCAGATGGAATTTGGCCTGAAACTCAATACACTGACATTTCAGGTTCTTCTTCCAAGAAGTAGAGGCTTTATTTAATTTGAAGCAGAAAGAATATAAACTTGATATGAAGAGTAAGAATATAATTCTCAATGGATGGTGTGGTTTCCCAAATTTGAGGGAGTCAAGGAGGTTTTGGAATGAGATGAACAAGAAGTGATGTAAGCCCAATTTGATAACATACTCTACTTATATAATGCTTTGGCAATGACCTGAGAAGAACAAATCACCTCAACTTAAAAACAATACTCAGGCTGGCGATTCCTCACCCAGACGACCTATGATTGGCAATAGGATAGTGATAAGGTGGGAGTCTTGATTGAGTCTGTTGCACTTGCATGTTGGAGGCGATGTAGTCCAAGTCGATATCGACCAAGTTCGGCACCCAAAGGTGGTGCCTCACGAGCCAAGCTGAGATGCCTTTGATTTACTATTGGTCATCCTATGAGTGCTCCATGTCTCTAATGTGGTGTCGCGAATGGTGTTATGGGAGTCGATGAGCTCTACATTTGAATGATGGAGGTCTAAATCCAACACAAGTTTGTGGCTTTGCCACAATCCAATCGATCAATAGCTCCCCATCCTCGATTACTGCAATGAATATACTGTAAATTTATATGCATTTATTGCAAAAAGATAGCGTAGATTTCATCATTTATCACATCAAAGATATTTATTAGATTATTAACTTTTTTGGAAAACAACCTAGTTTCCCTGCTAGGTGAAAGAGGTCAAACAACTTGGTTTGGAGCGTGAGACAGGTTTAGGCACAAAGCCCGTACAATATATAGCCTATCGGCTAATAAAAGCTAGAAATGTTATAAATACTGAGCATGAGTTAAGGGTTATAAACTTTAAGCTTGTCACAATAATGCAATTAGCAAGGTCTCACTTTTGAAAACAAAGCACCGCTCATAATTAATGAATTAATATTAAATAAGCTAAATGCCTGAAAGACCTTCAACCCAAAAACTATTCCATGCTTGGAACGATACTAAACAAGAAGTGTTTCCTTATTGGGATAAAATAAAAACCTAAAGATATCTTGTAACAAGCATCCAGGAGGAGGTAAGATCAGAATATAAAGCAAGAACAAAGGAAATAAAATAAAAATAAAAATACATTTACAGTAGGTAAAAGTCTACACTATCAGCAAATTCATACTGAACTGTATACAAACGAAAATAAAATGAAAATATTATTGATGTCAATAATACAAATGAAAAAAATAGGTTAATCGGGCTGGAAAACAAGGAACAAGGATCATAGATACATTAATGATAGGAAATTTTGTGTACAGAAAAGAGTTAATAACTTAATATGATTATTGTTTTTTTTTAATTCTACTTTGAGTTGAAATCCTCCTTAGTTGCCATGATACACAAGCCATTATGCACTCTTGAGGTAATAAACGGTGAGAAAATTAAAACTTTCTTACTCTATCTCTCCCTGAAAATTAGTTCTCAAAAAATAAGAAAACTAACAAAAACATGTCATTTTGTTACTTGAACTGGATTTGGCTCACAAAGTATGACTTAATTATTCAAATTTCAAACTTCAAATATATTAAGAATATAAACGATATAAGTCTAGAGATGTAAATAGTTGCTAGTTTCCAACGAGCATCCATAGGCCAGAAAAGTTCTTCCAATGTGAAGAAAAGAAAAGCTTCAACAAACTTTCATGGTTGATCTTTTGTGGCAAAAAATCCCCCAGATACAGAGCTAGTTGAATTCTCTTTGCAGCATACATTTTGAAGACTGAAACAAAAGAACACAATATAAATATCCTCTGCAAAGAAACTTACTCTACATCTGTTGCCAAAATTGTAACTCCATCACCCACACTACTTTCCTTTTCTGATTCCCTGTCCACAGCGAAGAACACTTTTTCTTTCTTGTCATTTTCAATGTCTTTGCAGCATACATTTTGAAGACTGAAACAAAAGAACACAATATAAATATCCTCTGCAAAGAAACTTACTCTACATCTGTTGCCAAAATTGTAACTCCATCACCCACACTACTTTCCTTTTCTGATTCCCTGTCCACAGCGAAGAACACTTTTTCTTTCTCGTCATTTTCAATGTCTTTGTTCCATTCTCTGGGAGGTATCTTGTCCTCAATTTCTCTGCCTCCCAAAGCAACTTCTTTCACAGAAATTTTATGTTTCTCATAGAACAAATTACAGAAAAAATTTGTTAATACAACCTCATAACTCGGCATCTTAGCATAACCTGGAAAATAGTTAATGTCTATCACCAAGTACTGGTTTCTAGCCTTACTGTCCCTGATAAGATCAAAATTAAACAAACTTAAACCCAATACATCATGCATACCACTCGCAAGCTCCTCAATAAATCTAGTCGGGGGCAACTCAGCTTGCTCAATCTCCATTCCTTCATTATAATCCTCCACAGCCATGTTCGATATTTGTGAAAAAGGCATAAGATCCACAGCAGAGCTTTGCATTTTCTCATGACTAACATCACACACAGATTTTCTCTTCACACACTCAACAAAATCACCAACAACATACACCTTAAAGATCACCCCACTGTGGTTCACAAACTCTTGAAGAACAAGTGGTGGCTTCAAGCTTTTCAAACCCTTAAGAGTTAAATACAAGTGACATGTCATGAGAAATACCACTTCCATTTGCTAGCAGGGCCTTGGCATTAACAGGAAACTTCAATACCTCCAAAACTTTTAAATCGGTAAGCTCTTCTGGCTTCTCCACAATAATCTGCATGGGAACATCAACTGTTTCATTTCCGCCCATGGCTTTCAGATTTTCTACCCAGTGTAGCATGGAAATGCGGCTATGCAGCTTTTCAATGGCTCCAGGGGGGTCAATTACAATCACAAGAGGGTATTTTTCACAATACTCCTTGAGCTGTTCATTCCATTGTTTGTCATACAATTTGTGCAGAATAGCATTGAAAGGCTCCTGGTCCAAAAGAGGTTTGGTAGAATCCATATCTACGAGATCAATGCCTCTAGATTTAGCAAGTTCCACCAAAGATGGGAGCAGAAAACTGTGGCGCATCCTCTCCAATAGAGCACAACCAATCTTGTAGTGTAACTTGTCCGACATCTTGATTATAAGACTCTCTCTAGCCACTAAAATCCCTTGAACAGACCTAAATTTAACACTGAAGCCCTTTCGTTACTCAATCAGCCCCAAATTTCACTAAAATCCCCCCATTTCTTAAACAGCTCTCAATTTAATAAAAATTTCTTTCAACAGTCCTGATTTTTACACTATAATCCCCTCATTCCTTAACAGACATAAATTGAATTCAAAATTCCCCTCATTTGTTAAACAACTCTAAATTTGAACACTTACACCCCCCCACAGCTTAAACAGCTCCAAATCTACACTGCAACCCCCACATTCCTTAAATAGCCCAAATTGAACACCAAATCCCCCTTATTCCTTAAACAGATCCAAAATTTACATCAAAATCCTCTAATTCCTTAAACACTTCTATAATTTACGCTAAAACCCTTACACTCAATGGCTATATCATTTTCCATAGGGAATGATTTGCTTATAAAGCCATCAAACTGGTTCCTTGCCCTATATTCTAGTTTTCACCACCAAAAAATCCTTAAAAGGCGGCTAATTTTCCGACACCCAAAAAAACTTCAACACCACCATCAGCTAAATTTGATCCTAATGATGGAAGCAAGCTAAAGGAAAAACAAATATTTATGCAAAATCATTTAATCTGCACAATTTTTTTGGCGAAATCCCTTACTCTAAAGCACAAATTGGTTCGTGAGGCTCAGCATTGGCCAATCTTTGGCAGTATGTGATTCTCGAAGCTGTAAGATTGTTCGACAATGCCAAATTTATTTTATTCTGTCTTCTATGCTGCATTATCAGTTTTCAATGGACAAAAAACGAATTATTCAAAGTTGTCCAATCGCATTTTTCCCAGACTGTTCTGCGGCCAAATTTTCATCAGAGGGAGTGAAATTTAGATGGTTGAACTCACCAGAAAACAGGCTTCCTATTAGATGTCTTCAGCAACACCGCTTAAAATTTCCGCTCGATGGTCCCTCCAGCCATTTGGGGTTTTCTAATTTGTTGTATTATCTTCCTTATTGCTGCAGAAGCGAAAAGGTTAGTACTTTGGGGATTGATTGCGATCCGACACTTCAAAGAGCAGAGTTACCAAGTGGGGATGATCTAGCCGTTCAGTCGATCCAAATAGAGACAGACGTCTCTTCTCCTCCCAATAGTTGCATCCATGTGTGATCGCAGCAGAGATATTTATGAGATCATTACTTTTTCTCACAAACAACCTGGTTTCTTGTTAGATGAAAGAGTTCAAACAACCTGGTTTGGAGTGTGAGACAGGTTTAGGCACAAAGCTCATACAATATATAGCCTATCGGCTAAATATTGGGCATTGAATCAACAAATGTTATAACTATTGGAACATGCTCAGGTACTGGGTCCTCTCCCCTATTTTTCCAAAGCCACTAAAAACACAACACGCAATTTTGTCATTTAGCTATGACACAATAGAATCACACATGTTCCTTTGTTGTTTTTTGCTTCATAGTGATGGCATTATTAAAAAAATCATTGTTCAGATGGCTCATATTGCCTTGTTTGTAATCAAGTGCACTCCTTTGTTCAATAGGTTTCCTCTTCTCATTTTATTATGGCTCACTATGGCATAGCTTCATTGTAGAAACCAATTCCACATCATGTTGATATCCATTACAAATTCAACAATCAAGATAAATTTCATAATTCAATTTGTATTTTGTAGCTCATGGTACAAAATAATAATATAGAAGGTAAGTTGTGGGTACTTTTTACGAGTATTTAAGCCCTATGATCACATGTTTACAATGTCTAACTTCCCCTAGTTAACACACAAATATCTTATGAACAAAACAAAATTGGTCCCAACTAGCTTTCAATGTACACATGTAAATATTTCATTGGCACATACAATATAGCTCAACATATTTGTAGTTGTATATCCCCCTCAGGCCACTAGAATCAAAACATAGTGTTCTCTTTGTTTTAAGTAGGACATGTGATTACATTCAATATAAAGACAACATTATTGCATGTCATAGATCAATGGCTCAGAAAAATTTATACTAGATTCATGGCAAGGGATATGATGCACAAAACAAGCTAGACATTTTTTAATTTAACCATTTCACCCTAAAGTTGACACATGGCTCTTTGAATACTATTATGTGCAATGTTTATATTTTTCTAATGTCTCAACTAAATCATGTTACCATTTTGTACTTATGACATAAGGTTTATATTGCATCCAGTATGCTTTGTTAAGCAATGAGCTAATGGGCAAGAGGTAAATTGTGTAAGGGTGGTCACTCATTTGTTGGGCCATGATAAGCATACAAACAACACATAGTTGTTCTCATATAACATACCATCAATTCAACCAAAAGGATAAAGGAAATTGGTGAAGGTAGTGCCCTTGGACCTGCTAATAGGTTATTGATCAAACTATACATTGCAAAGAGATCACTTAAGTGCCTCATGACCCATAATTACCAATCAACTTGAAAAAACAAAAAGTGCACGTGTTCTCTATGGAATTAGTTTGTATGAAAGCCTTAACTCTATGGAAATTCATAGGAGACCAACTAATTATGTTGTCATCAACCTGAGAAACAATTAATAGTCATTGTTATGTTATCAAGTGATCACTCATATGCTTAGGGACTAGTTATCACAAGTTATTGATAAAATAGGACAAAAATGCATGTTAAAACAAAGCTCAATATTGAAATAAGACAATGACTTCCAAGGTTTGACCTTGGACTCAAACTACTAAGACAAAGTGCTTGGGAAAAAGGAACAAGAACAAATGATTGAGGTTCCAACAACTTAACCAAAGTTGCACACTATCCCCTGTTGTCATTTAAGCCTACATGCAACACATGGCCCAATCATGGACCACCACAAGCGAACGGGATAATATATCTTGATAGGCCAAGCTAATCAATGTGAGGTTGTGGACCCATTTAGATACCTTAGTACTATGAGGAAACAATTTAGGAGTAGGAAACTTGCAATCATCAATCAACACAAAAACATAACAAAAGTGCATAAGGCAAGGCTTGCTAAATTGTGATCCATATGTTGAAGTTGTCAACAAGACAATCTATATTGCTATTTGGTTAGCATTCTCCACATATATGCATTTCAGCCACTATTTAATTCCAATTTATTTCTAGATTTTGGCCAGCTCTTGATAGATAATGCACTATTCCTATGAATTGGTAATTTTGCATTGTTTTACATAACACTGGCTCATAGTGTCCCACAAGAGGGTTGCTATTGTGGAATAATATATAATATGGATCCATCTTTGAATTCACATTAACTAATAAGTATCTCAAGCTCTTATTTAGAGGCCAAACTCCAATGGCTATATTTAACTATTTTGATAGCCATTGTAAGAAAACTATTTCACCCCATGAAGCTCTTTTGACATAATACAAGTTGATTCTAGAAAAAGAATGCATTTTTCAAAGTAATATCTACATCCTCTATGAGTACCTTCAAGTGTGGTTCTATTAGCAACAACTCAAAATCTGCAAGTTTAACAAGAACTCAATTTATAGCTAAACCAAACTATTAACACAACTAAACTAAATGCTAATTTCCAAACATATTGCAATGGTAGGGGCTAGTTACTTCACAACTTTGGTTAAATGTAGTGTTTTATTTTAATAAGATTCAGGGTTAATAATTCCTTGTTTTATTCCTCATCGTCTTTCCATATGATTGTAAAATTATGGAAGTTCTTAACAAGTCAATGAGTTGTGATTTTGACTTTGGTTCAAGCAAAAGAAACTGTCAAAAATACGTGCCCATGTCTGTAAGAAAAATGGTAAAGCATTTAACTTGCAAATTGGGTATCAAAGGTTTGGGTTGCTATTTAACAATTTTAGTCCACCAACGCACAACATGCCTATTGTTTATGTGAGACTCTAAGATGCCCATGACTAATATCTTGCTTTTATCCAAATGATTTATGCCTAAAACTTCTCCTTACACAATGATTTTAATTTTCAAATTTGACTTAGATGAGTGTATTTGGATTTATACCCTTTTAATGTATTGTCTGCTAAATGCACCTCCATGACATTATTGTATTTGAGTGTAAGCCATGCAATGTGTTCACTGAATTTATACAAGAATAGAATAACATATGCTACTTTTGATATTAACAAATGAGATTATATCTTAGTCAACATTGATAGTCCAAGGCTCTCCCCATGGATATGGACCTTACGGTGGAGGATAGGCCTTGGACTCAAATACCTAATTATGAGGGTCTTCCCTTCTATTTCAAAATATGTTTTTCTATTGGCCACCTTGCTTCTGATTGCTCGTGCTCCCATCACAAGTTGGCTAGTTTAGCTACTTGGTGGTGAAATGCCCGTCCCAAATATTTGATTGTTGGTGATTTTTCAAACTCTGAGGATTGCAAATCTCCTATGGCTTTTCTAAATTTTGATGAGCTTGCTCAAGGTGTGGATCCCTCTATGATTGGTGCAACTTCATCGCCCATGAAATGTGTTCATTTAAGTTATACAAGAATAGAATAGCATATGCTTCTATTGATATTAACAAATGAGATTACACCCTATATCTTAGTCAACATTGATAGTCCAAGGCTCTCCCTAAGGACATGGTCCTTATGGTGGAGGATGGACCTTGGACTCGAATAATTGATTATGAGGGTCTTCCCTTTTGTTTCAAAAGATGTTTTTCTATTGGCCACCTTGCTTTTGATTGCCCACCACTCTTGTCAAAAGTTGGCTAGTTTAGCTACTTGGTGGTGGAATGCTCATCCCAAATACTTGATTGTTGGCGATTTTTCTAACTTTGAGAATTGCAAATCTCCTATGGCTTTTCTAAAACTTGATGAGCTTCCTCAAGGTGTGGATCCCTCTATGATTGGTGCAACTTCATTGCCTTCTTTAGTTCCTAATGGACTGACTTCTCCCAACCCTGATCTAGAGATTGCTCTTCTTCTAAACTGATACTTTATGGGAGTGTGTTCATGGAACCATTGTTCATTGCTCACCTTTGGTATCTATGCAGCCTATGCCTTCTTTAATTAGGCACTCTTCTTATTTGTGTGTGGTGGAGCAGATAAAAGCCGTAGTAGAGGATTCTCCTCTCCTCTTGCCTTAGTCTAAGGATTTGGATAATGGTGTGTCCTAGACTATTATCCAAAGGAAGATAGATCTTCCTAAAAATGTATATGTTTCTAATACACACGTTTTGGATGTGTAGATTGTTAGGCGAAGGCCTAGTGTGATGTAGATGGCTAATCCTTTGGTCATTTTTGGGTTGGCTGTTTTTTTTGGGTAGTTGTTGTAGTGGGGCAGCTTGGCTGCAATTGTGCTGTTGTTTGGCTTTTGTGTCAAGCTAATGTCTATTGTAAAGGGTTGCAAGGCACCTTCAAAACCTGTTTTACCCATATAATAAAAAGCAATTGAGATAACACCAATGTCAATCAACATCTCCTATGTTTTTCACATAACACAACCACCTTTCTTGGTGTAAGTCTTACATATGAAAAGCTACAAGTGCATCATTACCTCTGGAAACTACATCTTGAAACACTGAAATATCATCGGTAAAACATTCCATTTCAAAAATAATATCATCTATCTATGATGAATTCAACCAATGTACCTGCCAATCAAATTGTCCTTTAACCAAGACATGTGGTAATCTAGTTCTCAAATGACACAGATTTTTTTACAATAGAAGGTAGCGATTGTGTAGGAGTCTAGGACCGCGAAAGTTCTTACAACAGAAAATGATAACACCAAAAATTGATAGCACACTTATAGACTTTTTGTCTAATCTTTTATATGTATCATTTAAAAATATCTTTTACTAATCCATTCCAGAGTAGCAACTATGGTAGCAAACCTCTTCCAAATTTGAACTTCCATTATCAGCATAATGCATAGAACAAAACACATGTTCTCAATGGAAGACCACATCAAGTGATGCGTTTATGAAAATTACAAATACGGCCTGTCTATGGAATCAACTATTCAGCTAGTGATTGCATCCAAGAAAGTATGCATCTATTTATTTCAAAAACTGGGAAACCCATATCCTTACTTCTTCGTAGTGTTTTTATATTAATTTTGTAGCTTCTGGTTTATTACTCCTCTGAACTTCTTGTCATCTCATTTGGTCATCTCTTGCTCCTTTTCTTAGTCTCCTTATTCTCTTTCTAAGTAATTTCATTGTTCGTTGGCTATTTTTCTCCACCTTTATCTCATTCCCACAATTTTTTTTTCTGTTTTTACTGCTATACTACTTCATCCATAAATATTTTTGTCCCTTTTGCTTCACCACTTGCTTTCCTTCCATATTGAAATCTCCACTTTGAAATATCATCTCTAAGTTTATTTTGTCAACAAGAAATGTTTTGACTGCAACAGTGTTGGAAACTTCAACTTGGAAGCACTTTGACCATAGCTGAGACAAAGCTGATCAAGGAAAATATGAAAGAAATGGAAACTTTATTACAAGTATAGAATGGTAAGCAAATCCTTCCAATTCAAAAAATAAGGTAGTTGTAATCTTGTTATGAGGAATCAATGGGGGTGTGGTCAAGTGATTTAGTCTTTTGGTTCTTATGACGAAAACCGAGGTTCAACTCTCCCCAAGGACATCTTAATGCTGTAAGGTATACTGAGTGGTAGCCCAGTAGAATTGCAGGTAGAATACAGCCAAATAGTATTTAAGGATGTGGCATTGATGTGGCCAGATAAAGCTGAAGGATGCAGCAAGTGGAGAAGATGGAGAAATTTAGCGAGCAGCAGTACAGCTAAAAATTTGCAGATGACAAGTTATATAGCAGCAAGTATAGATGCAGGCCATAATGTGTTGTTCATGTTCAAATAGTGGGCCTGATATCTCAAAAAACAAATTGTAACAAGAGTGGGCATCAATTCAAATTTCAAACCTTATATCTAATAATCTAAAAAATCTTGTTATGAGGAAAAACACAGAATCTACTATTTATAGATATAATTTTTCCCAGATCTAATATTTTTTGTACATTTTACACGAAAAATTGGCAAAAAAATATGTCAAATGGTGAATCTCTTATTTTACAGCATTTATGCAAACTAGTCAATTGGTGAAAATTGACCCAAAACAATACCCTGGATTGGATATTTGCCTCAATCGCTTAAAATTTGACTGCAAGTTGTTGAACATCTATAAGGGATCAGTCAACCCAAATGCCAATGAGACAAAAAAAAAATCATGTTGAACTCTATTGAACAAAACGCGAATTATTCAAACATAGTACACTAAAGAGAGAATCAACCACCAATGATGTCCACAAAACCAGCCCCTGTCTCTGTCACTTCTATAAAATTTGTAAATTACAAAATAACGGTTTAAAGCAACAATGCAAATGTGGAGTAACAACCTAGAAAACATTGAGCATCAGTGAAGAGAGTATAACGTCAAACAGTCCATTATGACCTTTAACAGTTTCTGTCCAGAGCATATTTTGAACTCTTTATTTCATGTATGGTCTCAAACCTTTTCGGCTCAGTCTCTAAACCGTGTAATGACTTTAATATCATGATATTTCCAATATTTGATGGAACTCATGGTGCTTTATGTTAACTTTTATGATCAGATATATAAAACTGAAAGTAATCAGAATATGCAGCACTTAAAACAATAAACACAGCAAGATACCCTGGGAAAACCCTCCAACTTGAGGGAGAAAAACCTAGCAAATATATCTCTTATATATTGATTCAATAAGAGCAGAAATCTGCTTACAACTCAGGCACAACTCAATGCCGATTTTGATACAATGAATAATTGCACCTCTCCTAGATGCAGATACAAATGAATATGTTTCTCCTTGAAGTCGATCTTCTGCTATAGGATGATGATGTGCTGCTCATGTCTGAACTTCTTCTAGGAATGCGATTTATGATGAATGAACTTGATGATGGAATGAGTGATCATCACTCATTAATATACCCGCTGAAAGGATAAGACACGTCTCTCCAAGGCAAGAGGTCGGCCTTCAAGAAGAGAAATCTTCTTTAGAAAATCGCGACTTCCTAAAGTCGGCCCCAATTAATTATTAAATAATATAAATGATAAATGAGGTGCCTCCTCATAATCGGTTATCATTATAAATTAAATAGCCAAAAGGCTATTATTTAATTTATCTTTGTTGCAATGGATATCGGGCTGGAAGAGAAACCCGTAGCTATAATGTAGCATCAACACTCCCTCTCAGCTAGGGAGGATACTTCCAGCTATATAAGACATATCACCTCATTGTGATGTCAACCGCAATGGCTACTCCCATATGTGGAACAGAGCATATCACCTCATCATGATATTAACCGTCATGGCTACTCTCATGTATGGTGCATGTGCACAAGTGCCCATCACTCAACGTGATGTTGTCACTTCATCATGACGTACGCCATGGCTACTCCCAGAGGGTGAATAAACACAAGTACAAGAAAACCATCACGAACTCTCTCACGTGATGTTGTCATGGAGTCACACACATGACATCCACCATGGCTACTCCCAGAGGGTGGAAACAAGAGCTTGCACCTCAAATCTCTCTCACAGAGAGAAATGCATTAAAGCAAATCATAGAAGATCACTGAAGCTGAGTTTCCCTCTCAGCTAGGGCTTCATTCTCCACAATACCAAGCTTGTCTCAGAAGTACACAAACTTTACTCTGGAGAGGGGCTTGGTGAGAATGTATGTTGTTTGCTCATCAGTGCTAATGTATCTCAACTAAATTGCTTTCCTCAATACCATATCTTTGATATAGTGGTATTTGATCTCAACATGTTTTGTTTTGTCATGAAACACTAGATTGACCGAAAGCTTCACACAACTTTGATTATCACAATGAATGATAGTAGGATCCAATGATTGTCCAAACAATCCTGCAAGGAGCTTCCGAAGCCACACTGCTTCTCAAGCTGCCACACATGCTGCAATATACTCTACCTCTGCGGTGCTAAGTGCCACTGAAGACTGCTTCCTGCTACACCAGGAAATCGTCGCGGACCCCAAACTGAAACAACATCCAGAGGTGCTCTTCCGATCAATGACACACCCTGCCCAATCAGAATCAGTATATCCATGCAGCTTCAAGTCCACACCAAAAGAATATCTCAAGCCATACCCAATTGTGCCACGCAAGTATCTCAGGATATGCTTCGCTGCAACTAGATGTATTTGCCTTGGTTCACACATGAACTGACTAAGTGCACTCACTGCATAGCAAATATCTGGTCTAGTATTGACTAGATACATCAACGATCCAATCAACTGCCTATATATAGTAGGATCCACCAGATCTGAACTAGCTGCAGCCTCCTTAAGCTTCTGAAAGTTGGTCTCCATAGGCGTGGACATGGATTTGTAATCCATCATAGCAAATCTCTTCAAGATGTCAATAGTATACTTCCCTTGACTCAAAATGATCTCATCCGGCTTCTGCCATGCTTCTAAGCCAAGGAAGTAGTGCATGAGACCAAGATCCTTCATTTCAAACTCAGAAGCTAGCTCCTTCTTGCATTTGATAATGAGGTGATCTTCTCCAGTAAGAATTAGATCATCAACATATAGAACCAAGATCAATGCTTCGCCATCAATTACCTTGAAGTATAGGTTTGAATCAGCATCATTCTTGGAGAAACCCAAGCTCATCAGGTATTGATCAATTCTTTCATACCAAGCATGAGGAGCCTACTTAAGGCCATACAACGCCTTCTTCAACCTGCAAACATGAGACTCCTTCCCATGAACCTCAAAGCCATCAGGTTGCTCAATATATACCTCTTCCTCAATTACACCATTTAGAAATGTTGTCTTCACGTCCATCTGGTGTATCTTCCATCCCTTAGATGTTGCAATAGCAATGATGGTCCTGACGAATGTATAACGAGCAACTGGAGCAAAGGTTTCCTCATAGTCTACTCCCTCTTTCTGAGAGAATCCTCTAGCCACGAATCTAGCCTTGTACTTCTCAATGCTTCCATCAGCCGCATGCTTGATCTTGAAAAGCCACTTAGAAGATACAATAGATTTACCTTCAAGTCTAGGTACAATGTCCCAAACATCATTCTTGAGGATAGATTGATATTCTTCAGCCATACTTGCTAACTTGTAGCTTCCTCAACACTTGAAGGCTCAGACTCAATCATTTGACTCATCAATGCAACATAGTTTGAGAACTTTTGAGGTCTTTTGCTTTCTCTGAAAGTTCCTCTAGGGGCTGCAAACTTCTTTGCCTCCTACATTGTTTTCCTTGCCCATAGAGGTCTCTTCCGACCAATAACAATGTCTGTAGGCCCATCAGTAGGTTCCATAGGCTCAACTGGAACATCATCTTCTTTAGAATCAGTAGCCTCCCTCTGAATCTCAAGATGGTCAGCTTCCATATCCTGAGGACTCTTGGTCTTCATCGTCTATCTCCATGTGATAGCCTTTGGATCTCTTGAATGCAACATCTTCAAATGTAACATCTTTGCTGATCTCTATTAGTTTCTGACCTGGAATGTAAATCCTGTAGGCTTTTGAAGTCTCACTATAGCCCACAAATATTCCCTTCTTGCCAGATGGTTCCAATTTTGTCCTTTTATCTTTAGGGACATGAATATACACAGGACAGCCAAATATTCTCAAATGACTGACTTCAGGCTTTACACCTGTGAAAGCTTCTTCGGGAGTCATGTCCTCCACGATGTGATGAGGGCTACAATTCAGAACATACACAGCTGTCCTAGAAACTTCGGCCCAAAGGAAGATTTGCAGATCCTGATCATGAATCATGGCCTTAGTTGCTTCTACAATAGATCTGTTCTTCCTTTCTGCTACACCATTTTGTTGTGGGTTGTAGGGAACACAAAACTCCCTCTTAATTCCTGCTTCAATACAAAAGTTACGAAAGCTTCCAGAGATGTATTCTCCTCCGTTGTCAGATCTTAGAACTTTGATCCTCTTCTCGGACAAGTTCTCTACTTGAGCTTTGAATTCCTTGAATCTCTCAAGTACTTCCTCAGATTCTTTAGTCTTTAAGAAATAAATCCAAGTCTTTCTAGAGTAATCATCACTAAAAATTACATAATACAAGAAACCACTCAAAGAAGCAACAGACATTGGACCACATAAATCAGAATGAATCAGATCTAGAATACATTTAGATCTACTTTCACTACTATGAAAAGGTCTTTTAGTATTCTTACCCAAAGCACATCCTCGGCAAGTACCTTCATGCTCCTGGCTGAGTTTAGGAATGTCGGTGACCATCTTCTCCATGGTTGGAAGCGCTCGGAAGTGAATGTGGGCAAGTCTTCTATGCCAAAGCTCACATGAATTTGATGTATCATGCAACAACGCTTGTGGAGGGCGAGTGGAAAGTCTGTAGAGACAATCTTGTCGAACACCAATCACACTGGCTGTCTTGATGTTAGAGTTCTTTGGCCATGCAAGAACTTTTCCTTCAGAGAATGCCACTTGATACCCCTTGTCTTCTAAGGCTAAAATTGAGACAAGGTTCCTCTTGATGCCTGGTACAAAGAGTACATCACTCAACTGCAAGGTGATGCCAGAATCTAAATGAATAGAGGAGGTCCCAACACCTTTTACAGAATAGCATGCATCATCTCCAATTATGACTCGAACACTTGAATCTCTCATCACCAAATCTATAAGATGTTCTCTGAATCTGGTGATGTGACGGGAGGCACCACTATCAATCAACCAAGTGTTGTAATCTGTAGGAACATTGCTTGATAAGCCAAAATAGAATAGGAATTCCCTTGAATCCTTTTGAGGAGAGATCTCATCCACATCCACAAATGAAGCATGCTGCTTAGGCCTGGTTGGGCAATTCTTTGCATAGTGACCAAACTTATCACATCTAAAACATTGAACGCGAGATAGGTCCTTCTTCTTCTTAAATGCAGGGGCACCATCTGACCCTTTATCTCTACTCCTCTTGAGGTATCCTTTCTTTCCTCCTTTTCCTTTCTTTTTCAAGGATTGAGCGGAAAGAACATGAATGTCTTCATTCGTAGAGCTTTGACCAATGCCTCTTGCAGCCAACCTTGATTCTTCTTGAATACAATCTGCTCTCAATCGATCAACTTAGGAAGTTTTGATCTTGCACCGATTCCTTGAATGTATGACTCCCAAGATGAAGGAAGACCATTGAGAGCCAACATAGTAAAATCCTTGTTATCAACAATATGCCCAATGGTAGAGAGTTGATCTCTCAACTCGGTGATCTTTATGAAGTATGAGATGACGGATTCTCCTTTCGCCATCTTGATATGATGAAGTTGTTGCTTTAATGCAAGAGCCCGACTTGTGTTGTTGATCTCATACATCTCCTCCAAGGTCTTGAACATATCTCTTGTTGTTTTCAACTTAGAGATGATTGGCACAATGTGATCTTTCACAGAATCAACCAACATCTTTTTCGCCTTAGTGACGTTTCTCTTCCATAGAGGCTTCTCATTCTCATCGGTTGGTTCGGGAACATCACTCTCCACGAACTCGGCTAACTCATTTTCCTCCAAGGCGAGCATCACTCTAAACTTTCAAGATGTGAAGTTTGATGCGCCCTCAAGTCTGTCTTCGATCTTGAGTCCGTTCACCATCTTGACAATTGGATAGATGTAATCTAAGATGAGAACAATAATGGAGGATAAAGTTGCTAATATAAATCTGATCTGATCTCTCTTTAGACCCGCTCTGATACCATGTTAATTTTTATGATCAGATATATAAAACTGAAAGCAATCAGAATATGCAGCACTTAAAACAATGAACATAGCAAGATACCCTGGGAAAACCCTCCAACTTGAGGGAAAAAAACCTAGCAAATATATCTCTTATATATTGATTCAATAAGAGCAGAAATCTGCTTACAACTCAGGCACAACTCAATGCCGATTTTGCTACAATGAATAATTGCACCTCTCCTAGATGCAGATACAAATGAATATGTTTCTCCTTGAAGTAGATCTGCTGCTATAGGATGATGATGTGCTGCTCACGTCTGAACTTCTTCTAGGAATGCGATTTATGATGAATGAACTTGATGATGGAATGAGTGATCATCACTCATTAATATACCCGCTGAAAGGATAAGACACGTCTCTCCAAGGCAAGAGTCGGCCTTCAAGAAGAGACATCTTCTTTAGAAAATCGCGACTTCCTAAAGTCGGCCCCAATCAAGTGGTTTAGTCTTTTGGTTCTTATGACAAAAACCGAGGTTCAACTCTCCCCAAGGACATCTTAATGCTGTAAGGTATACTGAGTGGTAGCCCAGTAGAATTGCAGGTAGAATACAGCCAAATAGTATTTAAGGATGTGGCATTGATGTGGCCAGATAAAGCTGAAAGATGCAGCAAGTAGAGAAGATGGGGAAATTTAGCGAGCAGCAGTACAGCTAAAAATTTGCAGATGACAAGTTATATAGCAGCAAGTATAGATGCAGGCCATTATGTGTTGTTCATGTTCAAATAGAGGGCCTGATATCTCAAAAAACAAATTGTAACAAGAGTGGGCATCAATTCAAACCTTATATCTAATAATCTAAAAAACCTTATTATGAGGAAAAACACAGACTCTACTATTTATAGATATAATTTTTCCCAGATCTAATATTTTTTGTACATTTTACACGAAAAATTGGCAAAAAAATATGTCAAATGGTGAATCTCTTATTTTACAGCATTTATGCAAACTAGTCAATTGGTGAAAATTGACCCAAAACAATACCCTGGAGTGGATATTTGCCTCAATCGCTTAAAATTTGACTGCAAGTTGTTGAACATCTATAAGGGATCAGTCAACCCAAATGCCAATGAGACAAAAAAATAATCATGTTGAACTCTATTGAACACAACGCGAATTATTCAAACATAGTACACTACAGAGAGAATCAACCACTAATGATGTCCACAAAACCAGCCCCTGTCTCTGTCACTTCTATAAAATTTGTAAATTACAAAATAACGGTTTAAAGCGACAATGCAAATGTGGAGTAACAACCTAGAAAACATTGAGCATCAGTGAAGAGAGTATAACGTCAAACAGTCCATTATGACCTTTAACAGTTTCTGTCCAGAGCATATTTTGAACTCTTTATTTCATGTATGGTCTCAAACCTTTTCGGCTCAGTCTCTAAACCGTGTAATGACTTTAATATCATGATATTTCCAATATTTGATGGAACTCATGGTGCTTTATGTTAACTTTTATGATCAGATATATAAAACTGAAAGTAATCAGAATATGCAGCACTTAAAACAATGAACACAGCAAGATACCCTGGGAAAACCCTCCAACTTGAGGGAGAAAAACCTAGCAAATATATCTCTTATATATTGATTCAATAAGAGCAGAAATCTGCTTACAACTCAGGCACAACTCAATGCAAATTTTGATACAATGAATAATTGCACCTCTCCTAGATGCAGATACAAATGAATATGTTTCTCCTTGAAGTCGATCTGCTGCTACAGGATGATGATCTGCTGCTCACGTCTGAACTTCTTCTAGGAATGCGATTTATGATGAATGAACTTGATGATGGAATGAGTGATCATCACTCATTAATATACCCGCTGAAAGGATAAGACACGTCTCTCCAAGGCAAGAGGTCGGCCTTCAAGAAGAGACGTCTTCTTTAGAAAATCGCGACTTCCTAAAGTCGGCCCCAATTAATAATTAAATATTAATTATTAAATAATATAAATGATAAATGAGACGCCTCCTCATAATCGGTTATCATTATAAATTAAATAGCCAAAAGGCTATTATTTAATTTATCTTTGTTGCAATGGATATCGGGCTGGAAGAGAAACCCGTAGCTGTAATGTAGCATCAACACTTTAGTCATGGCAAGATCTCTCAATCCTATAGATACCATTCATATTATCAATTACCAGGATATTTTGCTTTTATATTTATCCAATTTTAGCTTTATGTTTGAAGCGAAGTTTGTCTAAGCTTCCTTGTTTGCGTGAAAGCACGGCATAATCTTTTCTTGAGCATTTTTCACTAATAATAAGCCCACAATTTCAATTATCCTGTGTAGAATGAACGTTTCAGAGTATTCCAGTGAGAAAAGAATACATATCAGACAAATATGTCCAATATTTGATGGAACTCATGGTGCCTTAATCATGGCAAGATCTTTCAATGCTATAGACAGCATTCATATTATCAATTACCAGGATATTTACCTTTTATATTTATCAGATTTTAGTTTTTACCTTTAAGTTTGGAGCCAAGTTTGTCTAAGCATTCTTGTGTGTGTCAAGGCACAACATAATCACTTCTGAGCACTTTTCACTAATAACAAGCCCACAATTTCAATTATCCTGTGTAGAATGAATGTTTGAGTATTCCAATGAGAAAAGAATACATATCAGACAAATATGTCCAGCATATTTATTCTATAACGGAAAATATGTAAACTCTTATCTCCTCGAACAAATGAAAAGCCAAATCCACAATTATTTGGAAGGAAAATCTTTTATCAAGACTCTGCATTGAAGTGCCATGAATACATTAACAAGCTTTTGTACTATCTATCTTATGCAGTAGCAAACTATCTCCTGAATTTTCTTGATTAAAAACAGTGTGATAATGACCACCTGCAAATATAAGAATGTTTGTTGCCATCTACTAATTTGCAACAATCACAGAAAAGTAACAGATACAATGCTTTAACTTTTTAAAAGATCTTGGCATTTGCCTTCCATACAATTTTTGAACAGTAACAATTACCACACATGAAACATTTATCGGCCACCAAATGCTGCTTTATCTTTTCGGATGGCTTGTGCCAAATTAAGTTCGAAAAGCTCACACCTGATTGGCATTTCCATCTCATAAAAAGGATTTTTCAAGACATAGTCCGTGTACAATTCATATATTGATTTCAGAAGTAGCTCCATACCCTGGGTTCCTGGTTCACTGACCACAAAAATCTTTGTTCCTGCAAGGGCAATGCATTAACCATACATTTTGTTCTGAATCATATGTTCTTTAAATAACATCTTCTTGTCACAAACTAACTTAGAAACAGTTTCTGGGCATTTTTCCTTGACAGAAGAGAAAAAGAAAAACTATGCATACCATTTCAAAGAAATAGAATAGAACGAAATAATAAGACAGATTATTTAATCTGCAAAGGTGTCTGTAATCCTACCTTAGACAAACTACAGCTCAATCAAGAACTATTCCTCAGGGGCAGTCCCGTTAAAACAAAGCTAAATCATTCAGAAATTGTCAGCTTTGCTACAGATCTCAATAGATTGTAAATTAAGTAGTTGTAGATATCCTTGATCTATCCTCAAAGAAAACTATAAGTAAAGGTCAACTGACACATTACTGCAAACTACATGTTATGGTCAAGTGACATATGGGTGACTTCAATTTAACCAGAATGAAATTGATTTTCCAAATGAATTATTATTTCATTGATATATGGTTTTCAAAAACTACAGATCCATGTTTTACTCCCTCGTTACTGCAATGTCATGCAACTGAACAGAAATTTTGGGTTCAACCCACATGGAATATTTAATACTGATGTCATTCTTCTCTATTCTATGTCTCATGAGTATTCATTCCTTTTGAGATCATCATCTCTTGTGAGATAGCATGGTCCACTTGGCAGATAACTCTCAGAGGGATAAAGAGGTGGGATAGAAACTATTAGAATGAAGCATTGCATAGCAGCAATCTTCGTATAAGAGGTGGATGATAGAAGAAACAAATTGAGTATTATACACAACACACAGTTCATACTGATAATGATTTCAATAATTAATAGAAAAGCTTTTCGTAGGATAGTATTATTGATAGATGATTATATACAATCAGAAAAGAACAATTGATAATGTTAACTATATATTTGCCAACTGTCTAGCCAATCATCCCATACAGGATATGTTATCAATTATTCTAATGATGTAATACATTATATCTAGCATCTCTGCCCTACCGACCTCCCCTCCCCCCTTATTACATCATTTTCTCAAGACCACATGTCAGGAAGGTCCAAAATATCTCAAATTTCACACAAGCAAGGAAATTGGTGAAAAATATCTGCCCATTGCTCTTGAGCAGAGTAAAAGTGGAACTGAATATTTTTTCACTGAACTCGCTCGTGTATGAAATAGCACTGAAACTCTGCATTTGGTGTGTTCATGTAACACAGAATTGCAAACAAATTTCAGCACACTCTGATTGTCACAGTACAGGAGCATAGTCTGTGTCTGTGGTACTCCCCTCCCAAAATGTGATGGAGCCATATCACCTCATAGACAGAACCTTACTTCCCCAAGAGATCAGACAGGACCCCAAAAAGAATACATAAACTGTGGATTTCCTGTCATCCATGGATTCGGCATATCATTCATGTGACCAGTAAAGAAGATTTGTTCATTTTCTTATATTCTAAGCCCCATCATGCCACAGACATGCTTCAAAACTCACTATGCTACCTTCTAGAGACATAACAGTGGTTCCTGCATGAACCTCAACAGATATGATGCAGTCAAGGGTAGGGAGCTAAAGGAATGGTGACCTTCCCTTACAACAACAATTCAAAAAACTCCAATAGGGTCTGTAAGGAATAGGACCCCCAAACACTCAACAAACAGGCTTTGAGGACTTCACTCAAGAAATATAGACCTAGACAAGAAAATGCAACAAACTAGGCACCAATACATTGCCTTTGCAAGCTGAATCTTACACCAATTTTTGCATAGTTTTAGTGCCCCTGTTTAAAGACTTGTAGCAGGCCATTACCACCCTTTCAAGACTCTAAATTACTTATCAATACATAAACAAATCAGAGAACACTCACTGATTTTATAGGCAAATTGTGAACACCAAACATGAGGAAAAGTACTGGTTTCCATTACAATGAGAGAAAAAGATTACACCCTCATTTGGACAGCGTCTTCTTCCCTTAAAAATTCATATCAAACTGATCTACAGCTGCTCAAGATCACACAAAACCAAATCTGAAACATAAACAACATCTGCATTGACTCTGAACACACCTGGTCTAGCTCCAACCAATGACATAAGAAATCAACCAGCGCCTCCAAAAATTAACCATTGAGTTCCCAGACTGTAGACAAACTCTTCAAGAACTTCTCCAACACCTTCAACCTGCAAATAAACCTTTGGGAAGCTAAACAAAATCAACTCCTTTCGTTTCTTTTATATCTCTTCCAAGAATATGGCACCATGACTAGCTACTCAAGAGGAATCTATAAAATGTAACTCCTCCATTATGGGGCATCACTTTCCAAGCGAATAATGCCATTCATTAGGGTGTACAAGTGTTAGATACGTGTGTAACTCCTTCAAACAAGTCACACTGTCATCCAAGAAAGTCAAGGAAAGAATCAAGGATATCAAGTAGCTCCTTTCATTAAAACCCCATCACATAGGCAAGCATGAAAGATTCTCCTCAATTTGTAACTCCACAAATGAGATCCTCAATTAAGGTCCAAAGGATATAAATGAAGTTCCAACATGCAAATTGAATAAAGTTATAAACAACATGCAAGTGGCCCACAATCCCAAGCACCCCTATGAGAAATCGTGACCCTTCAACTTCCATTGGGTGTCATGAGCAAGCGAACAAGTGGCAAATGGGCCCCTCAAAAGACTCCAACCAAAGTTGAATATCCATATTAGAGAGAGAACATTTCAATTTGAATATATGAAAAGTACAGTGCCTCCTGCACCTGGAACCACAAGGTTAGACCACAATAATCCAAAACTACAATAAAATATGTTTTTGGTTGATGTTGATGGCATGACCCCTTAGATATTCCTACATCAAGATAGCTGATAACATGGGTGCTATGTGGCCTAGTATAAGTCAAATAAATGAGACTCCTAATCAATTGATGATACAGAGTAGCATTTGCCTGAGGTGATGAATCTGTAGGGAATAGCTGCAATCCTATCTCCATGGGTGCAGACACAGGCTTGCAGTCTATCATCTGCAAAATGATATGATTCTTTGACTGTCATATCTCTAGTTCAAGACAATAGAACAAGTGCCTGAGATCAGATATGTCAAACAGTGACTTCAGATCATTCTTTGTTGCTGCAATCATGTCCTAAGAGCTGTCAATTATGACTAAGTTGTCAACATAAACTATGAGCATCACCTCCTCTTGATCCTTAAAGTAGTGGTTAGGATCATATGAACTCCTTACGCCTTGTGAATCCATGTTGTAGAATCTGCTCATCAAAATTTATATACCAGACCTTGGGAGCCTACTTCAAACCACAGAGAGGTTTCATAGGTTTGCACACCTACAGCTCTTGTACTAGTGTGACAAACCCTGAGGCTGGGTCATGTAGACTTCTTCCTTGAGATCTCCATTAATAAAGGCGCTCTTTACATGAATCTAATGTGCATAACACCCAATCTGTGCTGCTGTAGCAACAACCATTCTAATAGCCTTAATCATGGCAACAGGAGCAATAATATCCTCATAATAATGTATGCCTTCCTTTTGTGCAAAGGCTCTTGCTACAAGTGATGCCTTCTATTGGTAAAGATTATCATCTGCCTTGTATTCATCTTGAACACCATTTGCATCCAAATGCTTTATTTCCAGAAGGAATATCAACAAGTTTTCATGCTTTATTTTTCATTAATGTCTAATACCTTTGTCACCGGTTTTGTGCACAAAGGCCCCAAATCTGAAATGCTCTGACTGGGGAGTCATCCAAGGGGCAGCTTTTCCCATATGAGTTCATCTGAGACAAATCCGACAGTAAAATGTAGTTTTTTGAATGAATCCACTCAAAAAAATGCAGTTTAAAAAAATCATCCAACACCTATGTTGTCATTTGGACTTGCAAGGTTTCCTGTCTACATAGGCTCAGGGGACACAAGGGTGAGGTGAAGGTCCTACAGCACACTTCTCTATTCTGGTGCCTACATATCCCTGCACTTGTATTTTTGGAGGGTCATCTTGCTTTAGCCATGCTGCCTATCTTCATCCACCTTCAAAAGGCATATAAGAACATTGATCATTTGTTTATGCATAATTAACTAGCACAATAGTTTTAGGGGACATCCCACCTCCTCGTACCACTACCCTTGAAATCCTTACCTTAGCCTTTTTGAAATTGTCAATAAATGGTTATTTTGAATTGAAAATCATCTGGAGCCAGATTACATCACTCGCAGGTCTCCAATTGTCTGTTTGAATTGAATAAAACAGTGATATTTTTAATGGTAACCCCCACAAAATTTCCATTATTATTCAAAGGGTTTAGTGCCTACATCAAGACAACTTCATTGATCCACTCTGAAAATTTTGACATTCTAAAAATGCCAAGATCCAACTAATTATGAAGCCCTTAGCACTTTCAATGACCCAAAGGGTTTCTACGCCAAGCCAAAATTTTGCAGAAGACTTTGTGGTGACTTTAATGATGAGAAAAATTGCAATGCTCTGTTCAACAAACCAGATTGTTGAGGCAGTCAAAAGCAATCCATCACTGCGGTGAAAATATTACAGAAATGAAATAGAATCGAAGTGAGAAGAACCATCAAGGTCCAATTTTAATTTCAGCAGTGAATATAAGATTGCCAGAACCTGAACCAACAAAAGGTATTCTCGAAATAAAGAATTCCCAAGAAGATAAGACTTCATCACAAAGAGGTATTTTTCATTGGTGAACAGAACAATGAGTTGTCTTAGTCTGTTAAAATGTCAAAAAGGATTACAAAACCCGCCAGAAAAGACCAAATGGATAGAAAAAAGCATAAAGTGCAAACCCAACCTTCAAGCAAGAAACTAGAGCATACAAGAAATGCACAAACAATGATGCAAGTGCAAGGAGGCATAAACAATGCGGCACATATAAAGAAGCTTTCATGATTAAGTGCACACAATGAAATATACACAATAAAGCAATTGATTGAGTGCATGTAATGATGTAAATGTGAGAAAGCCAGACAAAGAGTCCAATAGGGAAGTTGATCTGAATTTAATTCAAGGGTCAATACAATAGTTGAGGAACTTCATGTATTGTGAGCAGCAATTGAAACAACAATAAACAAAATAGAAAATTGACAACCACTGAACAGATGAATAAACATAGAATTTTTTATTTTTTTGAAAACTGTGGATTCAATTAGGTTACATAGATATCAGCATCTCTTCCCTTAAGCAAATTACGACATTTTGAGCATGCAAAAATATATACCAGAAGCCTACTTTGGCTAAGCTGCAGGAGCAGGGAGATCAATTGAAAGTGTATACAAAATGGGAAAATTGCATGGGACAGATGACACATAGTTTTCAATACAAAAGAAATTTACTAAAACTAGCAAATTAGGGTTCTTGGTGAGAACCGAAGTGTTCAATAAACAAGTGAAGAAGTTACAAAACCGAGTATTCCTGAATTTCTAATTAAGTGGAAGACTCTTCCAGTTAAGATACAATATGGGAAGATAAAAATTATGCACAAGCATCCCAATTTGCTAAGTGAAAAGGGCAACGGTTGTCTGAAGGGGAAGGCCATGTGATGTGTTAGAACATATGAAAAATAATGTTATTTTAAAATATGTAAGCCATATTTTATTTTTCACTATTTTTCAAACTCGGGTATCAACAAGAATAAATAACTTGCTCATATAATACTATTAATACGCATTTTTATGAGACTCAACTACCTGCGCTTTACAACTTCACATTTAAATTATTCATATAAGTTAATAACTACTGACATCCTTAAAAATATAAATAACTAAAAAGTAGGGGTGTCTCACATGCAAGAAGCATGCCCCATACATTTATTAAAACAAAATATATAAACAAATAAATATTTAGTTCACCAGACCCAACATTATGTCCCTAATATTGTATCTTCTGAAGTGTACTAAGTTATGTTGCGGCCTACTTATGCAATGCATAACCTTTATATTTTCACTCGTTAATTATAAACATTTCTTTAGGCCAACCTAATTAAGATGAAGGACTGTGAATCATACTAATTATGTCTATATATAAGGAGAGTAAAGCTCTCCCAGATCATTGTAAGTTCTATTACCGAATTCCTTTCTTTGTTATTCTTCTTTCTAGAAATTGTCCGCTTGAAGTGTCCTTGTGTCTAGTCAATCCTTCTACCATTTGTGTGCCTCTATCTCTGGATTTGTGCTTAATTTCTGCATGAAAGTGTATCTACTATAGCTTTTGCATTCACTACAAAGAAATGGCCTAACACAATATTATATAACAGGCAATGGTATGGCACTGCGGTCTTGGTGCATTTTGATGTTTTGTTCAATTTGCCCTACATATTTATATATGCACACACATGCACACATCTACATGCATGAATATGCTGAAATAAATTCAAGTAACAATAAATCACCCATAACTAAAACAAATCACTATTTTCTTCATTCGTGTTCATTTCACCACTCCCACTACATTCAATTGGGGATAGAAACTAAGCCTTGCAATTCAAGATTCAAATTTCCAAACTCAAAGAGGAAGAATTTACACAATCAATGAATGTCTTCTATCTGTTTCAGAACTCATTAAAATCTACAATAATCAAAACTAAAAAGAAAATGCAAAATATATACTGATCATACATGTACAATTTACAAAAAAAAGGGTAAAAAAGTGTTTTTATATTTATCAACAAAATGATTTTCATTATTTAAGTCCATATTTTTATTTCTTTGTAGTCTTGTCAGTCAATGATTAGCATTATGCTCACAGCATACCCACATTTGGTCCATTATTGATTCTTTCCCAACCTGTCAATCTCATTCCAATTCAGCTTTTTCTATGTTACGAATGGGAAAAAATTATCTGTTTTATAAATTTTATCCATCTCAAATTTGTTTTTGGTGCACATATCCCACCATAACACAGATCCTTCACAACTACAGTTGCACCAAGCCTCTAGGTGGATTAGCAAAAACAGGTCAAGCTCATTTTCTCTAATATGAATAGTGAACTCCCACTAATGACGTCTTTACCTTACCCTTTCAATTTTAGGTCACCTATTATTTATGTTATGCACATCTATATAATTTAGTAATTGGTAAGGTAATCAACAATTTTGATCTTGGATGTTTTCCTATGCAATATAGCTTACAAGGCAGAAAATTTATTGCCATACTCATAGGATCAATTTGTGGTGTATCCATGTAGTTTAAGAAATGACTCGGCAACCCTTAGCTAATGTATATCATAAAAACACCCTAAATATAGGCTGTTGAATGACCACTTTGTGGAAGTGGTGAGTGCTAGCTTAATTACTATGATTTAATGGTATTTTAACCAAGAGTTATGTAGGTCATAATTGAAAAAGCCTGCAAGTACTCATGAGCCATACAGGTTAAAGTAACTCACACTATGTCTTGCCGCTGAGTTACTGTTAAAATTTACCACAAGTTTTTATGAATAACTTGCCCAACTTGGAGGGAAATCAACATTGACTCGCAACTCAGGAAAATCTCAGCCACTGATAAAAAGATCATTTCAATAGTCATGACACGTTTTTTCACTTTTTGTTTTTTTCTCCGGGATTTCTACTCTTAGACAGCACCTGTGAGAGCTGCACTTGCTGTGTTTACTTTTAGGGCTCCTGTGAGGTCACTGGTCTGCATTTTTCCACGAAATTGTTGGTCTGGTGTTTTTTTCTGCTGGCAGATACATATTTTGGTTTTAGGGTCTGCTGCTGTGTCTGCATACTTCTGTATTGGGGCTGCATACTTGCTGAATTTTATTTCAAGCTTCATTAAAGCTTTCAACAGTAATATATGAAGGAAATCTAAATTTGATCTATATATGAAGGAAACCCAATTTTGATCTATATATCTATTATCAAGAAAATCAGTAATATGTTCCATAAATTCAGTCATAAGCATGTTTTTGAAGAATTTTTTTTAATATGTATTTTTAATATACGATAAATTTGCTGAGTTTTTCCCCAAGTTTTTGCTGCATCCCAAGTTTTTAAAATTTTTGGGTAAGCTGAGTTATTGCCAAGCCCAAGTTTTTCAACTATGGTCTAGGACAGAACACCAAGAGTCTATTTAAGATAGTAGAAGATAGCCTGACTAAACTGGCTGAAGATAGTCCCAATTTAGAGACCAAATAAGTAAATAAAAGCAAGCCACAATAATATGCCAAAATAGGTTTGCAAAACCAGGTATATATTCATACTATTGGGGCTTATGGATATGTATCATAGCTTGAATTGAAAATAAGTTTAGCTCCCTTGTTGCTCTTGTGTGACATGCATCAAATCATCTAGATAAACGTAACAAGATTGAGAAGACACACATCCAAGATTCCAAATAAACTACTTTCCCAATGCGTAGACCAAAGATCAATCACTCCCATGCAAGCTATATGGCCTATTGGCTATGCTTAGTTTCAATGAACAAATTGCTCGTTTCTCCTCTAGGAGCTAATACAAAAAACACATTTGTGGCTATGCTTATAATGAATGAGGTATAGTAGAGGAAGCAAACAATGAATAATTATAACTGTTTAAAATGGTTTTTTACCATCTTCAACTTGCATTTGATAGTTGAAGTTGCCTGTATTTGAAAATCCCAAACACTAGTTTAAAACATCCCTTATTTTATAATCAGGTCTTTAGAGAAGAATGATTATTTAGCTTTGTGGACTTACATGGACTTACCTAGGCCCAAAAATAAGAGACAATCAAGTCTCAAAATTTCCAGTGAGTAACCAAGCATCCAAGTATAGATCAATTTATAATATTATATTGTTAAACATGTGAATAAATGCAAAATTTAGAAACTCCAACATTCACTAATTTGCCTATGTCCTATTCTTCATGAATAGAAACATAAAAGAAGTACAAAATATAAAAGTTGAAGCCCCGCAGCATTGGGCATTGCTTCAACAAATTATAATTACAGATGTATTGCCAAAAGTTATATAATCTACCTGTCAACAATTGGAAGCAATGAAGATCAAAGGAATCTGCCTCAAGTAGCTCAATACCGGTACAGCCCACAGTAGGAGACAATTGTTGTGATATTGCATGCATAGAATACCATAAACTAGCAAGCCTCAAGCTAGTTTTCCTATGTCCTATTCTTCATGAATAGAAACATAAAGAAGTACAAAATATAAAAGTTGAAGCCCCACAGCAATGGGTATTGCTTCAACAAATTATAATTACAGATGTATTACCAATAGGAATATAATCTACCTGTCAATGATTGGAAGCAATGAAGATCAAAGGAATCTGCCTCAAGTAGCTCAATACCCGTACAGCCCACAGTAGGTGACAATTGTTGTGATATTGCATGCATAGAATGCCATAAACTAGCAAGCCTCAAGCTATCATTTGTGTCCATTCGCCCCGCTGATCCATAGTCCTACAGCATCAGTTCCTACTATTTAATAATGCAAACAATCATACCAATCTGAAAAGTAACTGTAGGATAATCCAAACAACATTATTCATCTTCATATCTGTTTTAAGAAAAAAATCAATACAAAAATATTCTCTAGAACTACATAGAAAAATTAAAGATTTCAAGCTTCAACAGTCTGTCATGTTTAAAAGGGAAAAATTGTGTAAAAAAGGAAAAAAAAAAATCGTTTCAAACTCCTTTGAGATCCATCATCTGGAATTGCTTATGTTGAGTGCCCCATATAGATAACAATGTTAAAAACACATAAGGATCACTGTGAAAACAATTATGGTGTCAAATTTGTTTTGATCATTAAGAGTAATTACAACCAATAACAACATTATATTTAACACTAATGTTTACAAATAAAAGATCAGGATAGATTTGATGGAATGTGGGGCACAGCAGTGCAGGGAGGCCATTTTGGAGGACAGCAGAGGATGGCAGTATGTTAAAATTTTAAATATAAATAGGGAAAAAGTTTATATAATGAAATTCAGAATATAGGATACCCTGCTTGCCAAATCAATGTGTGTTCCGCGAAAAACAATATTACATACACAAATGTGCCCAGAAGGGAAGTTCCATTTTTTCAATCTCCCTCTAATAAAATTCATAATATATCTTGTATCTATACATTGATCTATCAGTTGTAAGTTGTAACTATTTGTATCCCATTGGTGTAGCTTTTAACTACTGGCAATCTAATTCCACATGAATTTAATAATGACTATGTGCTTGCAGGTAACATTCTCCACATTACCATGTACAAAGCCACAGTAGCATATGATTAGTTTTGCACAGTGTTGTTCAATGACCTTGCATATTACTACAACTGACCACAATTTTATAATGTACTTTTCTGTTTTGATGCTTTTTTCAAGATCTGTATTTTAAGGTTGACGTCCTGTTGTACCCCCATGTAAGTTTTCTTCCTAAGTCATTTTTGTACATAAATATTGCTTTCCTCTATATAAGCCCTCATTTTGAAATACTCGTGCCCTTCATTTGATTCAGCATATTTTGGAACCAAAGGTGCAGAACTACAATAAGCTAAAAGGACTGGATCTAAAATCCCTAATTATTTTTAACTGAAAACAGATGATTTGGAACAAACCATACAGGGACAGCCATAAACAGTGATCTCTAACTTTTTAGCTTTGCTTAAGCACAAATTATATTAAAAATGAAGGGAGAAGTCTGCTGAAACTAGAATATCCATTAATGTTAATACTTCTGAGAACATCAAGGAAACAGAATCTGAGAGATTCATGTCCCGAACTTCATAAAATAAAGAATTAAATATTCATGGGGGCATGAAACTAAAATCTTAATCCTGAAATTCTGAAATTCTGAAGGCTATTGCAAAAATCAGAGTAAACCTAGAATTGTATGTAATATAACTAATATCACCAGAGCCTCTGCCATGTGAGTACTCTGTCTATCTGGGGTATGGATATCAAAATTCCAAAGAGCACTATATGTAAGACAAAGATTACAAGAGATTATCCACGAAAGATGTGTATGGATTCAACTGTCAGAGACTCAGAACAATAACACCATGCAGGAACTTGTGAGGTAGTGATGGTTGATCCTCCTCATCTTGACTCTCCTACTTGTGAACAGCCACTATGCTTGGAGTTGGATCAATTGATTCAGAGCCCAGAGGTAAACCAGGGAACAGCTCACCAAAACAAAGTCCAAGGTGTTAGGAGTTGATAGAAGATGTATTAGTTACTACTTAATATAAGTAAAAACAGAGTACCATGACAAAGATAATAATTAGACAAATTGAACAAGGAAACCAAAGGAACAAACATGTTAGAAATTTTAGAACTATAATGAAATATTATGCTAAATTCAGAACTCTTCAAGTTATTTACAATATCCCAGAGATCAGATGTAAGACTAACCAAACGGGAAACTAACGTTAATATCAAAGGCTTATTTGATGAATAGTTACATTACACATTTATACAGGTATAGAAGACAAAAAAGTAGCCAGACAATGACAAAAGTAGTATCTGCTCATCTACTAACAAAAAAATTTGAAGATTAGTCATTTTTTAGCTGTACCCCAGCTTGAATGATCGAGGGAACGTTGGTACTCTCTGCACTTGGCAGTATCAGATATGAGAATTTAAGTTCCACAGTTTCAATCCTGAGTGTGAGTGTTGAGAACTTGAGACCATGACAAAAGCCAATGGTGTACGGTGCACATGGTTTGGAGCCTTGGGATAGCGCACAATGATCAGATTGCCAGATACTCCAAGATCATCAATGTTCTCCTATTTGACTGGATAATGATGCTAAAGAAGGCTCTCAAGCTGAATGTTGTGGAGCTCATTTTGAGGTGGGCACACTTGAAATTTTGAGTAGAAAGTCCAAAAATAGTAGCTGTTCTCAGATTGTGTAGTTTGATCTTGCTCATATCCTCCTCGAGTTTGAGTATTGCCTTGATGATCTTAAGGAGGACCTGATGATAATTTTAATGTATTGACAAGGATTATGAATGTCTATTTCATGCTCCTGATTCTGCTCCTGCAACATTTGTTCAATGCACTCTGAGTGTACTGACAAATATTGGACATTAGAACAATACATTGAGCATATAGCTTGATAGGTAGTCAATAGGTTTTCGGAGCACTCAGATCTCTTGGCATTTGCTTGAAATATGAGATTTAATCTGCCAAAGTTGTTAGATTGTTGATAAAGGTGAGAAACACACAAGAACAGCAGACAAAATAAAGAGATATGCACAGATAATATGTGTCCATTATTGTGCACTAAATATATGTACAAGGAGAGGGGTTTATGCTCGTTCAGTAAGACCAAGCACATGTAAAAATCATGATGCACCTTTCTTAGTTTACCTTACATGCAGTCTGAAAAGGTTGCAGTGAACTGGGTCATGTAAATGGTAAAGGCAATTACAATGATAGATATATTTGCAGGAGAGTGACTCTCATCAGCTAAATATAGGAAATAACCTAACTGGAATACAAATCTCAAATTGTTATGATGTGGGACATCGTGCAGAAGTATATAGCATAAAATCAAAAGTTGAAAAGAAGCAGTCAGGTGATTTTGAATGGTATATCTGGATTCGATTGAATTTTTTCTCATTTTACTTACCACTTTAAAGGTCTAACCTAGCCAGAAGATTACCTGTACTTAATTATTTTGGCTAAGCAATTCAGATTACTTGTTATGTAGCAGTTTCTATGACAAAGAGACCTTCAAGATTAAGATACTGCAAGGCTATCATGGCAGTACAAAACACAGGTAATTGGCAGGAAGATTAGTTGCAGAGTATATAATTTTGAGTAAAAACGAGTGGGGGTCAACCAGGCCTATCAGCCAACAAGAGCCAACTTTGACAGTACGACACACATAGAAATAGTCATAAGATGTGGAACTCTGAGTGAGAAATGGAAGTTGTGAAGCTTAGATGACTAGCACAAGTATGCGTAAAGATTTAAAGGTGGCAAAATTGCATGACTAATTAAAGGGATTGATGCTACTGGTTTGCCAGATGATCCTAGTAAAGGAAAAGCATATCTATGAAAATAATTAGGGCTCCCTTTTGATAAAAACGTATTTAACAAGTCTGTGATGAATGAGAAAGAATTTGATCGGTGCTGCTGAGATTGGAGACTGCAGTATAAGTATCCATCAAGGACATCATCAAGTAGTAGGCTGATTGATGTTAATTATAGACCATGATTAGAAGAATTTTCTTGCTCTATATTTTCAAGGAGAAGACAAATAACGGAAGCAACGAAAGATCAGATGATAATTTAGAGAGGCCAGTTGCCAGAAGATTGATTCCCTTTTTCTCTTCCAAACTATGGATAAGAAGATCGGCCTTGATTTTCGCTCGAACTGCAGCATGTCATGGAGAAGATCAAGGATGGTTGTGTTCGTGTATCAAATGTCTTGGGCAGAGAATGTCATATGAAATTGAACCCAGAATCAACTATTTGTGGAGCCGAATCTTAACCAAAATCTCAGAGTAGAAAGCTTGGCAAAGCAACCCCACTTTTGAAGACTTAAAAACCCATTCAAGTAAAAAAATACAGTATGCATAAAAGCGAATCACTTTCAAATGTAAAATCACTGCTAGCAAAGACCAGATTAGATGAAGAATTTAGCAAAAACCAAATAAGCAGAAGTGGCTCTCTGAGGACATGAAATCTACCTTGCAGAAAATGAGGCCGCCGGATTTATTTATGATAAACAGATTGTAAATACTTGCCATGCTTCAGCTCCCCAGCCTGCAAATGAGTAAACATACATATGATAACAATATCGAAACAGCGATATTAAAGCAGCAAGAATTCAATAAAGCATCCATCGCAACCTGAGTTTGTCTTCTAAGGCATAGACACGGGGGGTCGCGTAAGAAATATGCTCATCACAACTAGTTTTAAAAAATTAATCAAGCAGATGCAGAAATAGTTTATAAGATGAAAATTATGCGTCCGGTCAAATAGAAGCTCAATAATATCATAAATGACCATAAAAATGCACAATATGGATGGGTTAAATGAGGTAATATACTTTAGTAGTACAATTTGATTTATATATAGCCTGTGGATAAAAGAAGATCAAATTTACATAAAATTAGGTCATTTATCAAAATATATATATATATATATCAAAACATTCTCTTAAATTAAATACAGAATTTTAATATAAATTTGGGTTCATCGCATAGTGTGATGGTTAAGTGGTGACATTGTTGTTGTGGCTACTAGGATTCAAGTCCCCGTTGGACTATTGTGATCGTAGGCACTATGCCTTCACTAATCCAATGTGCTCGTAGGTTTGACCCACAGTCAATATTTGTGGCCTCGTTGGTTCATAGCTCTAAAATAAAAAAGCACTTACAAACATATATATATATACAAATTTCACATTTACAAATATATTAATGATATATAATTTAAAAAAATACTTTTTAAATTTTCTTTGACCCACACCAATTTGATACCTCTAACTCTTCAATCCCCAATTAAAATTTGACAAACCCTAAACATATATTGCTTGATCTTCTTGAACAATTATAATTAAAAATATAAAAATCACAATTTAATGGTGTATTTAGATGGATTAACCACTAGAAATTGCATAGTAATTATACTTCAAAATTTAATGCAACCTTAAAGATTCTACTAGCTAGATATGGTCTCGACTAATTGTCAATTGATGGAACTTTTCAAAAGAGCATACGTTTCTATTGTCAATTAACATTGCCATCAAAATATAAAACATCAAAAGAGCATATAGCAAAGTGAGACAATTTATTTTTGTCCTTTGATAAAAAATCTTTAAATGACAAAGGGTGAACTAATGGGGCCTAAGTTGAAGAAAATGTCTCATATTTTTAAGAATGGTGAAACTTTTTGTGGTTGGAGATGTTGCCATGGAAAGCTAGGAAAATTGACGAAATTGAAGTGACTACCCCATATTTTTACAAATAGTGGAACTTCCTATGATTGGAGATGTTGCTATAGAAAGAGAGAAAATTGATTCAAACTATAGATAATTCATGATTATTTGAAAGTTAATATCATTTTACAAGTCAAAATGTAATTAATAGCTATATCAATGATTTGTTATGTTTCATCTCATCTTCTTTTTCTATTTGAGAAATCTAAGAACCCAACTCAATTAGGATTCAAGTAACGACGGTTGTCAATTGAAAACATTCATCATAATTGAATCCTTTGGCTTGGTTTTTAGGAAGTGCATCTACTTTAGATATTACACTATCATAAAGTTGTATATACGTCATGAACCTTTGTTGAACTAAAATTAATATTAAAAGTTCATAAATGTCACAAAAAGAAGCATAACCATATTGACAACTTAGATTGCATTGTTGTACTATAACTAAATCTCCTTCAAGCATGCCACTAAAATTATCTTAATTTTGGTAAGTTGTGGAAAATAATTAGTAACACTTATAGTTACTTCAAATCAAGAGTAATTTATTATGGTTCCTCTTGTTTCCTTCTCAAAAATAAACCTTATACAAGAACACATTATTTTTCTCAAATGCATGCCCATAATTACTAACTTTTGAGAATAAGATGAACCTTTGAATTAAGTTACAAATGTATCAAGCACAAAACTTGAAAAATATAGAATAAAGTAATTAAATTCTAAGGAAATATTGTATCCAACTGTTGTGAGTTAAGCCTTATGGTTCTATGGAGAGTACACACAATAATTTTATATACACATCAATAACTATGCTTGTATTTTTCAAAAAAAAAACAAATTAACTTATCTAAAATTGCTACAAACTATGAGTACCCCATGATTAATTAGGGCCAAGATTAATCTTCCTAAGCAACCACTACTCCATAAATTTAGTTATTTTTTAAATTTTATTATTTTTTATTTTGAAATATAACTTGTTGCATATAAATATATTTAAGCTATCTACACTAATTATATATTATTTAACTTCTTTCCACAAAGTAAGCTCATTAAATTAAGCAGTTTGTATTAAAAAATATATAATGCAAACAATTTATTTGCACAAACTAATAAGAATGCAAAGACTAGTGAGGAGTGACTATGGACCCTTATTTACTAAATTATACACATCATTTCAAATTATTTTTATCAAGTAGTAAATATGTATTATTGTAAATAACGTGACTTTATTTTCTACTCTTATTAAGTGGGCAATTTGTCATATAGAGCATAAATTTAATTTTGTGACTAGGAAGGCACCATAATGAATTCAAATCTTCATGCCATTTATGGGTAATTTGTAATTCCCAACAAAAAGATTAAAAAATTATTTTGAATATTAGTGTTATTGTGAAATATCAAGGTGCAAGCCTAGGTGCATCGAGAGTTTTTTTGTAATCTTAATTTTAAATCATGTATTCTCTGGAATAAAGTAAGAGCACAAAAAGGCTTTGTAGAGAGTAATCACAGTAGATTTTGAGCCAAGTCCATTAAGACAACTATTGTTGCTACATGATTGATGACCATGAACTTTTCAAAGTAATCTAAGCTTTGTTAAGAGAGATACTTGATTTGGTAGAGCTATAATGTTTGACATAGTTTGGACTAGAGAGCTGTGAGATTTTGCTATATATACAACCAAAATTGATAAAATCATATTGTAAAAGTAACACCTACTTGATCATTGTATTGTGATTTATCATAGTTTTAAAATATAAATATAGGATCCATCTCTCAACAAATGCCCTCTAGCTTACACTCTATGATGGATACCAAAGGCTAGCCAATAGAACAACATCATTCCACCTTTGAGGCCCAATGGTTGGTAATCTATGATAGTTTACCAATGGTATTTCATAGTCTTTGAAGGCAAAAATTATCTTCAAGGTATTATATTACCTTCATGAGTTCTCCAAGTGCAATGATTTAATGGCTCTCATTAGACTTGAAAAATTTCCACACCTAGAGGACAATTGTGTAAGAACGCCAAATAGAATAGAAGCACTTGTTGAGAGTATGGCTCTTTTCCAATTTTCTAAGATAAAATTCTTTGAAATTTGAGGATATTCTATCATGTCCAAAGATATATAGGAGTGGATAAGCTAATTTACCTAGTGTTTGTAAGGTTACTTCTCCAAAGTTTTTTTCTCAAATGCAAATAGACTTTTTGGGGCTATTTGGAGACACTGAATATGAACTAATAGGAATGCTTTTTATAATGCACCTAATGTTTTGTACGAAATTATGGACATAAATTTCATATTTTTATTAACTGAATAATGAGCAAGGGTCCAAGACCTAACAATTAATGGTTGTGTAGGTGTCAAATTATAGAATACTAGAAAGTAAAAAGGCTTTATGCGAAAAGTATTGAGTTGATTACTTCTTTATTAAATTTCATTATTCAAGATAATAATAAAGAAGCTAAGGCTCAAAAACATTACCTATGTTAAATGACATCAAGAATAAATAAGGTTGTGCACCTATATACAATGAAAAGCAACTAGAACATTTTAAGGTGCATAAAAAGAAAATTATCAAAGACTATTTCCATACCTTGCAATAGAAAACAACACTAGGAAAAGAAATCTAGATGACTAGAGACTAAAAATACAAGTGCCAAATTATGCAAAAAAAATTGCATACAAAAGAATTAATCAAATTTTTAAAGAGATATTTCTTCTTTGTAGTTATAGAAACTTGATACTTTAAGGATATACCTACTAGACACAATAATATATAGAATTTCTTCTAAAGGATGTTGAAACATTTCAAATTAATGCAAAATTAGATATACTAGTTCTATTTGTCTATGGGAAGATGGTCTTTCAAATATAGCAACTTTATTTTTGTTGAAGTAACATAGACACATAGCTTCAAAAAAGAATGTAATAATATCAAAAGCATACCAGTACCTAATTGTACCACTAAAGTCTTAACCAAGTAAACAACCATGTGAGAGAATGTACCCATCTAAAAAATCAAGTTTTTTGGTCACTTATTCACATAATTCACTAAAATTTTAGCAATTTTGTGTCACACTAATCCCTTGCCTTGTGAAAATTGGTCTTCAAAGTATAAGAGCCAATATAATGGCATAAAAAGTGTGAATAAATATGTTGTACAATGTATCAATTTTGTGAAGAATAATGTGATAAGTGTAACATATGAAGATGGTATAATCTCTACTATTTACTCTTTGTGAAAATAGCTCTAACAAGCATTATATATATAGAATCAACAATAGATAGTATCCATTCAATACTAATTTATCACAAAATAACCTAAAGAATAAGGAAAATAAAATAAACAAAAATTTAAAGCCACCAAATAAATGTAAAATTCATTTCATAATTGAAAATATCTCTATGTGAAGAAGCAAGTAGGTATCTAACACTAGGTATTACAATAATATCATATATAAAAATTGTTGAACACACCCAGAGACTGAGATGGGGGGTGAACCAGTCTACACAAAAACCCTTTTGGAACAAGAGTTCTTCAGCATAATACAAACTTTAAATCCTTAAGTAGATTAGCAACAAAGAAAGATGTAGCAATTTAAACCTTTAACCAATTCAACAACTATCATTAATTAAGATACAACAATCCTAACCTTAACTAGAACAACAACAATGATAAAATAGACAAGAACACACATCCACAAGATGACACCAGATTTACATGGAAAACCCAATGAGGGAAAAACCATGATGAGAGTTGACTCAATATAAAGGTTCACTGCCAAAAAGGACTTACAAACTAAGGCTCACTACTTCAGTGCAAGATACAAAGCACTTCAGCAGGACTAAAGAAAACACAACTCCAAATGTAAGATATAAGGACTTGATGAGATTCACTATCTAAAAGCAGGATATAGAAATTTTATGAGAGAATTACAATATTTGTCAACATAACACTCGGTCGACTGAGGCATTGTAGAACATCTGATCTTTCCTCTTCACAATGTAGCACTAAATCTGTTGGATATTCAATACATTCCACACACTTGATTTTTTACACTTGTACACTTCTCCATCTTGTTGCATATGAAATGATCTTGCATTTATATCCACCATAACACTTCAAAACTTCAATTAGGTTGGCCAGAAGAAGATACATAATGAATTTAACAAGTTAGCCATGAAAGCATAATGTGGTCCTATCCTGATGATAAAGAGGACCAAAAACAACCTTATTACATCTTCCAATGTGATCCAAAACAATTCACACTCGGCACACATCAATCCAAGTCGGCATCAAAGGAAACATGTAGATGAAACATGAAGCACATAACTAGTTGACCTTAAAACATTCCTTCAATTGAATTTGCTCAAGGTGGTTCTAACCAAGATAGGCCAAGACCCAAATCTATCATAACACATCTTCAATTATTGGCGTAAACCCCCAAGCACATGGCACAAATAAAAGAACAAGCCCTATCGGCCAAATATTAACAAATAACCCAAAAAGACAACTCAAGACACAATGCAGCACCAAAGCAGCCAATCAGCAACATGTAGATCACATGGGGATGTTGCATGAACATCCAAAAATACTTACATACACTTATTTCATACTTTCATTTCATCAATAGCCACCATAGATCAAACAAGAATAGATCACTTCATCTAGGAAGCACAAAACACATGATCAGAGAGATGTAACATTAACATGTCAAATTATGGACCACTTCATTACATGAAATTGGAAGTGAGATGATGCAAGACATTAATAACACATTCACCAAGCCACAAGAGTAGATACATTAATGCATAGAAATGTGGAGCATTTCTCGAACCAGTCCAGACAACTAACAACACTATCCAACCTTCTACAATTCACAAAAATATCCTCGGTAACACTGGTCACCTGAAAAGATGAGTTCAACATCCATAGAGAACTAGATTTGAATCCCAAACTGCAAGACCATATCTTCAACAGCGGAGGATGGAGCATTCTCCCAAGCAGACTTTAAAACAAATTCCTTAGCTAGAAACACTTAAGTAACTTGTGGAGGCCAGATCTTTCTTTCAGCAACACATGCTTTATCAAGAACAAGAGAGAGCATAAGATATATTGTAGACCTTCAACACCATCTCTCCACTGTCAGAAATACTTTTAATGCATCTAATCATCGTCTTAATGATTCTAATCCTCATCTTAATATATCATTATGAAACTAACTCTACTAATAGAAATCATACTCAATGACATCCAATCATAAACTTCAGTAAACATCAAATAAGGCATGAAATCTAATCATGAACTTCAATAACTCTTCTTAGATAGGGTATTTCATCCAACCATGAACTTCAACAACCCTTCCATACATCAATGTTACCCCATATTGAATGTTGTCAACAATGACAACCAATGACAACCAATGCCAACTAATGCCAACAAACACCAAGTGTTGACATCAATGACAACCAACTACCAACAATCTCACACAAATCTCCTCAAGCGTTGACATCAATGATAACAACTGCCAACAATCTCCCCCTTTAGCATTGATAGCAACACAATTTCTCACTCTCCCCCTTTGACATCAAGGACAAAGGGTCATACACACCTGCTCACAACAATACATTTTTTTACTTCAAGAACAAAGGGAAAACACTCTTTAATTTAAGTAACAACACATTCTCCCCCTTTGATTAGCAACACTATTTCACAATTCTTGCATAACTGCATCAAAACTCCCCCTTACTACCAACTCCCCCTAAGTGGGAGCACAAATCAATCCAGGAGAAAGGATATATCATGAATTTATCCCCATGGAAAGATACACCATCTGTGCATCTAGTTAGAACAATGAGGGGCAATAACCCCCAACTTTTATTGCAAATACTCAAAAGTATCCTTTAAAAGTGCCTTGGTAGAAATGTCTACAATCTGGTTCTTGGTGCGCACATACTCCATTCTGATTTCATGTCCTACAACCTTCTCTCTTAGAAAATGGTACCAGATAGAGATGTGTTTAATCCTTGACTGCACTACTAGATTCTTGGAAATATTAATTGCACTTGTGTTGTCACACAATATAGGAATAGGTTCATCATAAAGCACCTTCACATCCTTCAAGGTCTGCTTCATCCAAATCACTTGAGTGTAGCAAGATGTTGAAGTAATTTATTCAACTTTTTTTGTGGACAAAGACACTAAGTCTTGATTTTTATTGAACCAAGAGACCAATCTAACTCCCAAAAAGAAAGCACTTCCACTTGTGCTTCTTTGGTCATCCACACAACCTACCCAATTCACATCAGTATAGGCTCTAAGAGAAAAATTATTATCCTTTTTATACCATAGGCCATAATTCAGAGTTCCCTTCAAATATTTGAATACTTTTCACAACCTTTTTATGAGATTGCTTTGAAATCAATATTGAAACACACTGAGATATGTAGAATTTCCACCAGAGCTCATACAATTGAATTTGTATATACACCAACCAGCACAAGTACCCAAACATATGCTTTAAAAATGGATAAGCATATGGAACCATCTATAACGCACTCCCATTTGAAACTGTACTTGTGGAGCCCCAAAAACATTTGATACAACAAAGTAGCATGTATTTAACACAGCTAAACATATCCATAAGAATGTATGGACAAGACATTCTTTCCTAAGTAATGTGAAGCATTCCAACAAGCCTTCATTATTAATTTACTTTGCAAAAGCATATACACTATGTTACTTACAGCCGTTATACTAGAAGGTGCAAAGACCTGAGAAATTGGATATAACACCTTCACATATTGACCAACTTATCTTTTATTCCACAAGATAAATCCCTTTCCTGCAAAGAGATGTAGACCCAAATACCATGACTCTACCAAAGAGTATGCACTCCACACATCTTTTAATACCACCAAAAACTTCAACAAAGTTTCCTTTATGCACAATAGATATGCACACCAACTGATCTGATCCAAATCTTATTTTATGCTAAATATTTTATCACCTTTTCCTTTTAAGGGTTTAAAAGATTTTTCAAGTGAAATCTCCCTCTGAGATAATACACTATCTCAGTTTATCTTGGAATCTTGTGCAGAGTGCACAAGAGTGGAACCATCCTTCTTCTCATGGTCTTCTAATTCATTTCCCTTCTTTTTCTAATAGAGTATTTCATCCCTTTTCTAATTATGAATAGGTGTGTTCACAAAATCACTCTTACAATTATTTTCCTTTTGTCCCATCTTATTCCATTTATAGAACACAATGTTGTACTCTAGAACAAAGATGTTCCTCTTCACTTCAGATCTGCACCCATCAACCTTGTGACCATAGTTGTTGCAAACATAACAATAACCATGAAATAAGACGGTATTATTTCTTTGAGGCATAAATGATCTTCTACCCATGTTATCATTTCTTCTTTGTCTAATTCTATTGTCAACAACCTTATGCCCAAATTTATTGCAAGAAAAATAGTAACCTTGAAAGGATTGATTGAACCTGGTAGGAGCATGTTGTCTTGCGAATGGAGGACTTCTAAATCCTTTTTGTTTCTAGATAGGGATGAATTCATCTTCTTTCTTGTCATTTTGAACATGGATTTGATACCAATTATTGAACACGCTCGGAGATTGAGAGGGGGGTGAATCGGTCTACACAAAAACCCTTCTAGAACAAGATTTCTATAGCACACGATTTCTCCTCCTTCATTTTAGACCTTTCAATTGATTTGGAGCTATCCTCAGGATAAAACTTCTTTCCTTTGTCAATTTTCTTTTACTCTTTTCAAGGCATTCCTCAGAGTAACAATCTCTTCTTCAAGCTTTAAACATTCAACAGCCTTGTTATTGAGCTTTAAATTCAAGCAATCTTCAATCCTCTTGCCTTCTTCAACCTTTATTTTTAAATCAAAGATCATACCTTCTACTCTTTTTAGTTTATTTTCACAACTTTTTCCTTATTCTACTTTGGCTTTCAATTTGTCAGTTTCTTCCTTTGACTTTTCAAGCAAGTTCTCATATATTTTTATTTAGTGTCTCGGCTTCATTCAGGTCTTTCAAAGTAGACTAAATTTTTCCTTCAAAACCTATTTCCCAATTATCTGAATTGAAGTCCCAACCTTCAGGTTCCATTGATTCTAGATTTGGATCAAAAGAGAACATGTCCTCATAACTCAAGTATCTAGACTCCTTACATTTTTCAACCTTACATTTTCTATCAACAATATTGAAGGCCATAAAGAGGGTTTCATCATTTGAATCATTCTCCTCATCTTCCTAGGAACCATTGCTTTCTTTGGAGTAGAGACTCTTTTTAGCCTTATCTCTTTTATTACTAACATCTAATTCTTTATAAGGACACTTAGATACAAAATGACCAATTCTTCCACAATTGAAACATTTGAAAGGTAACTTACTTTTGTACTTGACATTTCCTTTATTCAATCTTCTTACAAATTTTGCTTCAACCTCATCAAGGTCATCATTTTGATCAACAGCTTCATCTTCAATCTTTTTGTTAGCTTTGAATGCAACTTCCTTCTTTGGAACATCTTGATCAAACTCTCTCATTTCAAAGGAAATAAGAGCACCAAAAATTTCATCAACAGAGTATTGATCCAAGTCTTTAGATTCTTCAATGGAAGACACCTTATGACTATAAGTTTTAGGGAGAGATCTCATAACCTTCTTCACAATCTCACTTTCTTTTACTTTTCCACCAAGACCAGTGATGTCAGAGACAACTTCTTGTACCCGGAGCATGTGACTTGCAATGTTTTCATCTTTTGTCATCTTTAGAGTTTCAAATCTGCTTTTAAAGATCTACATTTTGGCTTGCTTTACTTTTGTATCACCTTCATATATGTTGCTAAGCTTTTCCTGGACATCCTTAGTAGAGTTGCAATTCATCACCTTCAAGAGCTCTGAATCTTCCAATCCACATAAGAGAGAATTCTTAGCTTTGATATTGCATTCATATAATTTAATCTCTACGTGAAGAAGCAAATAGGTATCTAACACTAGGTATTACAATAAAATCATATATAAAAACAACCATAGATAAAACCATATGACCACTGCCTTCATTTAATAGATAACAACATAATTATTTTAGAATGAATAAAACACAATAGAAAATGATTTGGTCTTTGCACATATTCCAAAAATTAAAAATTAAAAAACTCATTGAAATCATGCCCAGTGACTTACCTCAAGATTATGTACAAATTGTGTGGTGCTATCAATGATGAGAAAATATGGGTAACGTTTGCAAGAAAAATATTATGAAACCCTACCAAAGAACTTTTTTGTAATGAGACTAACCAAAATCAATCTCCCTAGAGTTGTTGCTTCAATATATTCACAATAAATAAGATTAAATCTAAAAATATTGAGGTTTTAGAGCTACTAGATTCTTGAATTTGAGAAAAGACTTTTTGCAGGCTTTTATATGAAAACATTGGTTATGTTCACGTGTGAGGTGAGGAATGTTTCAACTACCTAAAATTTGTTTATCTTGGTGTGAGATAACTTTTTAGGTGAAAGTTGCTACAAAATATAGCCTATTAGCTAATTAAGGAGCAAAGGTACCCCCAACTTATGAATGAATGAATAAATGTTTTTAATAATGTTTAGGATCAAAGGATAGTAATAAAGTTATTTTAGAATATAGGAATTTTTTTTGGAAGATATTTTATTTTTTAATCTTGGATTTTTCTATTATAAATCTCAATCAAAATGTCTCTTGATTTTTTTAAGCTTCGTATTTAAATAGGGTAGTCAAGAAGTCAACTTTCAAAATATCAATGTATTTGATCTGGGTTTTCTTATAAGTTGGAGATTTTGTGATGTAATAATATTGTGTTCCACTAACTTTGAAGTAAAAAAATAACATATTTTATATATTGAATCTTCGTTAGTGAGTGTCCACCTTCCAGTCTATGATGTCCTTGACAGTAGTCTTACTTGGATTTCACCAAATTCTTAAAATCAACACAAACCCAAGCTCTTTCTAATCACTAAGATTTTGATGCAAGTAGGGTGAGAGCCTACATAAATTAGGATATGGACAATGAGAAATTAATTTCAAACACACTAACAACAAGTTGTCCATTTTACAATCAATGCCAAATTGGTGAATAGGTTTACAAATATGATTAATTTCATTGGCAAATTATAAGATTTTTTTATCAATACCAAATTAGCAAATAACAAACATATCTTATCAACGCAAAATGGGTAGATTACAAAATATTTAATCAAGTATCAAACTAGAAAATAACAAGTAGCATCATTTGATACCAAATTGATAAATAATGAAGATGCAACTCTTGGTGGATATGCCATCCAATTGTTGTTACAATGCAAATGCAAGAAATTAAATAAGACTATGGAAGACCTTCTAAATTTAACAATATAGCCTAGTATTGAACTTTCTCACCAAAATCGTATTTTCTTTCTAAAAATCTTTGAGAATCAATAATCAAATAGTTAGTGCATTAGGTAATCTAATAATAAATGATGGGCTATGATCATTAAGGGGCTTGGTTGGGTTAATCCAACTTTTAAGGGATCAATAGAGGTCAGCTAGGAAAAACCGATGGAGGGATGGTGGAAATTGAATTTTGACAGGGCTTTTAAAGGGAACCCTGGACCATCAAGGGTAGGCTTCATTGCTCGTGATTGGAGAGGGAATGTACTAGCGTTGGGAGTGAAGAAGCTAGAGGAAGGGACTAATAATGTAGCTAAAGCCTCAAAAACACTAATGGCGATCCAACTTGGAAAAAAACCAGGGGCTTCAAAGATTCATTTGGAGAGTGATTCCCTTATAATTATCCAGGAAGTGATGAAGGGGAGTATTGATGCTTGGCATCTACAAAATGTAATTGGTAAAATTAAAGAGGAGTTGAAATCCTTTGATGATTTTAAAGTAAGCCATGTAAGGAGATATGGAAATGCAGAAGAAGACACCCTGTCGAAGTGGACTTTAACTTTTGAAGAAGTTGGTGAAACAAGGATTGAAGACCTAAGACAATTGGACTTAGAGGAGGTAGATTTAAGGGAGGTGGTATGCATGTAGAAGTAAATGCAAAGGAATAAATGAGTGTTTTCCAATTTTTGAAGCAATTGAACGAATGTTTGTGGAGTCGAGTGGCGGTGCTGAACATACGCCCAACATTAGTGGCAGAGTATGGAAACTTACTGCTTATTAAACTCTTTAAATTATGCTTTCTCAATGATTCCTTCATTTTATGTGGCAAAAAATGAGATCTAAAATGATTGGTAAGTGGATTTGGCGCTAAAGCTATAGAACTGAGATGGAAGCAAATTTCTCGCTTAAGACAAAGAGGCAACTTTTCCCTTTCTTCAATGAAGCATCGGAAAAGAGGTTGAAAGGAATGTTCCTTTACAATGATGAGAGATTGGGGCAATCAGTGCTTGATATTGGGCAAGGGGTTTGGAGATCTTAAACACAGGTATCACACGAATATGGATGTGTCCTCACTGATAATGGCCTAGGTTTTAGACTTGGGGGAGCCGATTGAAGTGGTGAAGGGGGTGATGAAAGCACTGGTGCATGAAGATTTCTTGGAGGGCATGGACTCAATCTTGGAATGGGATATCCCGAGAGAAGGTTTGGACATAAGCGAAGGAATTGAGAATGCAAAGAGTGAAGAGTTTGAAACCATTTGTGAGATGGCCAAAAGGGAGACTAAAAGCCAGTTGGAGAGAGGAGGCAAAATGCGGTTGGAAAGCACTAAAGCTATTTGTGGAACTGATGTAGGTGGAAGCGGTAATTGCATAGGCCCAATCAGAAGTAGAGCATTTAGAGAGGAAGGAGCTACGTCCGCAGAAGAAGAAGAAGATGAACAAGATAAAAAGAGAAGCGAACTTGGGTAGCTTGGCAAGATCTTCTCAGTAATTTTAATTTTTTGTCATGGAACTTTTGAGTCTTCTTGCTTTCTTTTTGCTAAAATTTTGGGGTTAAGCCATGCGTAGAATGTAGGGAAAGCTGGTGGATGATTGTAAGGTGGGTAGTAGTTGAAAAGGAAGTATTGTGAATGTAAATCTAAAGCATTTTTTTGAGCTTGAAATAGATGTACAAGGTTTTTAGAGAAAGGTACTATAGAAAAAATGTGAATTTCAGAGAAAATGGCTTATTAGTAGATGAAATTTTGGGTGGTAGTTGGTATGTCAGGAAAATCAAGAAGATGATGTATTTTGAAATTACTTTATCAATAAAATAAAATATTATTACTGATCAAAAAATAATAATAATAAATGATGGATTATAAATTTCATCAGTGAGTATTGTTGGTTATTAATTAATTTTCTACAAGTTCAAGGAATTAACCACTTTGAATTCTAAAAATGAATGCATAAAAATACCTTGATGATTGATACTACCAGAATAGCCTAGAAATGAGTGGCACTTGATACCTTGAGGTTAGTATGGGCCTAAATTTGATTGTTATACTTAAAATCACAACCACCCAAAAATATTGTAATGAATGAAAAAATGGCTACACACAACCCAAAATGAATGTACAACTCTTTAAAATCGTACTACAAACTTCCTTCTAGCTTGTACGATTAATTTTGGATAGGTACAAATGGATAATGCCTGGAAATAATAGCATAAAAGGCTTGATTTATGTATATTAACCTTAAGAAGTTGATTTCCTTCAAAACAAGTCTGAAAATTAGATTTACAACCTTCCAAAGTATTTGGAAATAACATTAGTATTGAACATGTTTGTTTCAAAATTTTCAAATAAGAAATCTAATATAACGTTGGAAATATAAAAAAAATAAACTATAATAATTTTGAAACCCTTTCACAAATAAAACTGAAAATCTAAAAAACCTCACAAAATATTGTAGTGTAACATTATAGTAGTGCAAACTACTTTAGTTCTTGAAAGATTGTTATTGGTGTGAAATGGATGTATTACCTAACTAGTTCCACTATTAGGTACTTTTCACACCTTAGCACTTAAGCTTACTTAGGGTACACAAAGGATACTCTTTATGTGTCATATCATAAGATTAAGACACTTGTCATAAAATTATGATATCTTATATATCATGTTGGCCTATATAGCCAAGTGGTTCCCTCTGTAATCTTCAATTGATCATTCTTATATATTTGCATTCATTGTTAGGTATAAAATTTATTCTTGTCATATTGATCCTCTCATTTCATTGTGCTTTCCATTAGGCCTCTAGATCTTGGATGGTTATCTTCATAGCCAACTCTTACAGTTATTGTAGTGGTCATATGAATTATTGTGGCAATGATACAAATTGTTGTGCACTTAAAAAATAAAAAAATTCAATGTCTTCATATAAAAATCGTTATTGAAAACACACACAATCAAAGCACATAAAATATATTTTGTATGTTTTTAATATTCCACACCATACAAATAAACTAAAACAGGAAAGTATAATACAATTAATCATAGCTCATTAGTAATCCTAGGCCCCCAAGCAAGTCTCCTACTTTGAAATGAATGGAAATAGTGTTGTTTTTGATCTCCAAGATCATTCTTAGGAGTCACAAGGGGGGAGAATATGCAACACTATACCTCAATGTGTACAAATAGATAGAAAATGAATGGTGTTTTTGATTTCCAAGATCGCACTAGGTGCAAGGAAAGAGCATACACACACATCCACTTACCAAACACACCATGAAATTATTTTTAAGAGCACCAAAGATTCAAATATGTGGTTTAATTTTAGAAACACCAAACCAAATGTGCAAGTTGTTGGTAAATTTTAATCCAAAATTGAAGTGTGCAAGTTGTTGGTTCAATTTTAAGCACCAAATCAAATATGAAAGTTGTATTGTTCTTTTTAAATGCACCAAGAGAAAATGAAATTTGTATTGCTCATTTTATTTGAACCAATTTTAAATCCGAGATTCATTTTATTTGCACCAAGGGAAAATGAATCATAGATTAAGTCAAAATCTACAATCCCAAGCGTTAGTAGATTCTTGCATCCTTTTCCATCAAATGCCACATGCTATAAATTATTAGGTGATTTTAGAAAATAGAAAATTATCAAAAGTTAGTCAAAATAAAGAATTTAAAATTAAATTGCAAACCTTAACAAATAGAAGTACAATTTAGCTAGCAAAGGCATCGAGATTCAAAACAAAGGTGCCACACTATCAGTCTACAAAGGCGCCAACCTTTTGAAAAGTCATCGGGCTTTCAGCAAGGCATTAGACTATCCTGCAAGAAAATAGAGAGCAAGTTAGAACATATGTGTGGGTTTTTGACAAAGGTGTCAAACTGTTGATAGACAAATGTGTTGACACTCTGCAAAGGCATCGAGCTTTGATAAAGGTGCAACATTGTTTCCTACAAATAAACATAATGTAAGAAATTAGATGTGTTAGGCTTTAAACAAAGGCACTGATCTTTGAAGCTACAAATGCATTGAGATTTGACAAAGGTGTTGTACTGTTTGAAATAAAAGTGTTGCACTATCTCTATAACCTTCAAGGTCGATCAAAACTCCATAAAAATGATTAAATTTGAGACGTGGGTCCCACTGAGCATGCCAAAATTTCTGAGGGAGAGTAAGTAAGCATGAATGAATCAATTAGAGCATAAAATACTAAGAATTCAAACAATTGAGATCATACAAACCCATACTCAATGAAATTCATTTGTGAAGACATTGAAAAGGTTTAACCTAAGAAAATGAACATAATTCAAAGCAATTAAAAAATTAAGAAGTGAAAACCCTCAATCCTATTATGTATTGATGCATAATTGTGATGTAGATTTCTCAATTGAATACATAGTCCATGCTGTAAAATCTTGATATGAGAGGATGTGAATCACAAAATAGGCTCTAAAATGCTTAAGAAATTACTTGAATTCTATAGAGTAGGGATGCTATGAAAATTATGAATGATTTTCATGTTTGCAAGTCTTTGTCTTATAGATTTTGGGAATTTTGATCAATGGTCAAGATTTGATCTAAAGATCAATAAATGATAGGAAATCAAGGAGGTGATTGTGGATCAAGAAGGATCAATGGTTGAGGATTTGTGAGAGCCCAAAATATCCCTTATTTCATAGAAATAGGTTGGAGATATTTTTAATTGGAGGGAAGAATTTGAATTTGAATTGGAAATATTCTTTGTGCAAGTTGGAGAGTCAAAGGGAAATTAGCCAATTAAAGAATATGGAAATTATTTAATTGTGAGGATGAGGGGAATTAAGATTTTTAATTAAATAATTGAAAATTATTTAATCAAAAGGGATTATTAATGTGAAAATGATGATCTAATCAAATAACCTTAATTATTCGATTAATAGGGGAATACAGTGAATTTCACTAAATAATTGGATATTATTTAATTAAATGGAGGAATTAGAGTGAAAATTAGGTTAATACATGAAATTAAGATGTGTGACATGCTTAGGACATTTTTAGGAGTCTATAGTTATCATATTGTTCATGAAGATCTAACCCTTGTAGGTCTTCAAGAAAATCAAGCCTTGAGGAGATTTGTATGACTTTAGTCCTTCAAGGAATCCATTTTTGAGTGGTGAGTTGTAGTCCATTGTTGATTCAGCATTCATCAATTAGCCTCTATTCCTCAAAAGGATAAACTCTCTTTCATTGACATTGTCATTGTGGAGGTGGAAACACCAACACAAGGTTTGACTAAGGCAAGACCCTATATGGCACAACCCTTCTTCTCTCTTTGAACGTGTAGGTTTCATATCTGAAGAAGATTGGGAGAAGCTTGAAGGTCAATTATTCATTGTTGCATTCAAACCCTACATATTGAAAACATACAAAAACTCATTTATCTCGATACCTGACGAAGATATGATAATGTGACATCTAGGCAAAGAAGGCTTTGATCTAGCTCTAGAGGACTATGAAATCAAATATGGAATTCCACTACTAGGACATAGTCTCCTAGGGTGACTTGGTCCTCATAAATCAGCTTCAAATTCATATCATAGGTGTACAATACTCTGCTCAGTCTATTTCTAAAGTCTAAATTTATCTATGACATTCTGGATTTACTGTATTTATATCAAAATAGTAATTTGCATTATTAACCTAATCATTTCATTCCAAAAGCCATCCCAAGTTTGGTCAAGGGCAAGTTGACTCACCTTTCAAGTTGTAAGTTAGTCTTATACCTTTTATAAATCCATCAAACCCTTGCTACCTCAATATTCTAAATGAAATGATGAAAAGTACCCCTAAAACCCTAGAGTGAAAAGCCCTATGGCCATCCATCCACCATTTTTCTACATTTCATTTTGGTGAACCTAACATGTTAACATTTTAAACCTTCTAAAATATGAAGCAATTCATCTTAGTCTAGGTTTAACATTACATTTTTTTGCATTATTCATTTTTGCATCATAAAAGGCATAAAAAACAAAAAATGGCATATAATATTACATTATAAGTTGCAATAGGGTTAATTTCAGTCATCATAGGTCATATCTACATTCAAATTGCATCTAAAAATCTGCTTTAGGTCATTTAAATCATCAATAAAATTTGAAAGAGTTCATTGCATTCATTTAGGCATCTTGCATATAGCTCAAAAAGTGAAAAATTGCATTGTTTTGTTTCAAAAGGCATTGATATCATCATTTTCAGATTTTGGTATCTTAGAATAAGTCAATTGTTGCATCTTAGATCTGGAAATTGCATTTACAATTATCTTTTATTGCTTGAACATTTTGCAAATTATTGTACACTTAAAATTTTGAGCTACATAATCATAAATTGGGCAAATTCTAGAAAAACATTCACTGTCAAACCTGTACACACACATAAATAGGAAATCCAAACAGTATTGTACACACTTAAATTTTAAATTTTATAAAAATCTTAGCCAGACATAGTCACCCTAGGTGACCTAGTCCAAGCTATTTATGCTTAGATTTATGTGACAAAACCCTCTTAGGATACTCTGTCCAAATTTGATTTTAGTTTTTCAGTTCACTATTGTATAACGGTCTAAACCTCCTTTCAAGCATAATATTGTCATAATGGCTAAGTATTTTTTATAAAATATTGACTTCCTTGAAATCCTTGGTTGGTGTATCATGTCGTGTTTTTGGAAATGACCCTAAATCAGATAATGAAATTCATGATCCTTCATCTCCCAATGTGTATATTATTTTAATGAAGATATCTTGAGGCAAGAAGAGAAATTTATGAATGAATTCATAAATAATACTTTTCTTAACCTTGAGAACAATTTGGTCATTTTCCCTTCAATGGAATGGCTTAATCACCCATATCACCCATATCAACAATCAACACCACCTGCCATACCACCACTTGAAATATTCCCCACCTCACATGGGGAAAGTGACTTGCAATTCACACCTCAACCAATACACATGGAAATACCTATTGGTAAAAATCACAAGGAAAATATACCTCCCTATAATCTTCCATTGTATGAGAACAAAGCTACAAACACACCTGTTAGCTAGGAGCAATGTTATGGACAAGGCTTTAGAATATTGACAAAACAAGAATGTGATATAAAGAATGAACATGAGATCCATTCCCTCTTGGAACAAACACCATCCAAAGACACCAAAGGCATAGGTTACTAAGGTCCTCCACCTTTACATCAAACATTTTCTCCACCAACAAAACCACACAAGGTTCATGGTCCTATTAAGAAAGGTGTGTTACCCACTCCACATCCTCTATTTGAGATTGGGCATACTTTAGCTACGCTTCTAAAATTGGGATACACTACATTACCATTGATTCAAGAATGAAGAGACACTAAAAGGAAGAACAATAACACATCATATTATGCATATCATAGAATATTTGGACATACTATAGATAGATGTCTTGGTGTAAATAAAGTCTTGTACCTAATTAATTCATTACTAGGGGACTTAGGAGACTTATTTACATGTTAAGTTTACTTAGGTCCTAGGAAAGAATCTTTCTAGAAGGTGTTAGTTGTCATTAGATCTTATCTTATCTTTTGACTTGTAACACATTTGTCCTAGGTAGTTGGGATAAGTTTTCACATGACATAGGATTAAGACACATAATCCTGTTTAATCTTGTGTCTCACCTTGGCTATATAACCAAGTGGTCTCATATTAAATCATATTGAATTCTTGGATAATCAACTCCATTGCAATCTTGAGCATTGTATATTGATCTCTCTTGTGCTTTCATGAAGTGCCTAGATCTTGGGTGGTTACAATCTTCAACCAAATCTTGCATGGTGTAGAGTTATTCTATACCAACTCTTACATGGTATCAGAGCTTATGGGATTGCTTCTTATTAGTCTTTATTGAGATATTTTGGTAAATCTTGAAAATTTGAGTATGCTCTTCTCTTACATCAAATCATGATCTGGAGAATCAAAAAATCTTGAAAGAAATACTAGATTTACAAGTTCAAATCGAAGCTTTTTGGTGAAAATTTGAGCTCACCATTGAGATTAGAGGGTTCAAGAAAGTCAATTTTTCCTTTTGTTTTGTCCAAATCGAAAAAATGAGGCCAAATCTATGAGGCTTTGAAGCTCAAGAGTGGTTGCTAGATCTAGAAGGTAGCTACATTTGTGGAGCATTTTGGGTCAAAATCGACAGTTAAATTGTCGAATTTGGAAAAGTTGTCCGTCGAGGCAAAAACAATTGCACAGGGAGTCGTACAGCCCCCCAAGTCACATCATAAATGCAGGTTTTCATACTGGGTCGGAGGTGAAAAAATATTTTTTAATAAATATTTATAAAAGTCTTTCTAAATTTTTTATTTAAAAACCAGAAAGTTTTCATAAAAAAATAAAAGTCAAAGTTTGCAGAAATTTAATTTTAGTATGTAGACTATCTACAAATTTACAAGTGTACCTATAGGGTACGTGGGTATAGGTCCCATATGCCGCCACATGGTGATAGCGAATTTTCCCATGCAGCCCCACATATTACTCATAGTCGATGGGAATATTCCATTGAATGAAGCATATACTGGCAGTATAAATTCAGCCAATCTAAGATTCCATTGTTGACCCTAGAAGGAATATTTTGGCATTTCACAAATATTTTATTGAGATTCCCATGCCGATGAATATTCACCAAGATTTTGGCAACAGGAATATTCTCAAGCATATTCTCGTCGACACCCAAAGTAGTGTCGACTAGTGACAACCAATTGGTCGTCAAATTTAATCGCATGTTCTATTGAGGCAATTTATGTCAACAGTCATGTCAGCATTTAAAAAAATAATTCTCCCCCTCACCAATGAAGTTTTTCATTTTGCAGTCCAACTTCGGAGGCCCATAACTTGCTCATACAACCTCCTTTTCTTGAGCAAATTTTTTTATTTGGGGTAGAATTTCATACTCTACACAGTGGTGCAATCATATTTTGATTCTAGTCTTTGTTTTTCCATAAATTGTAGATTCTCACAGGTGTTGCTGATTTTTTCTCATTTTCAAAACTTCTATGGCTCTGTTCTTGCTCCTACGTAATAGTTTTGAGTGAGTTTTTTTTGAAAGTGCATATTTTTTCATTTACTTTATAGTGATGTAATTAGTTTGATCTCATTTTTTGTAAAAAAATTACTTTGAGCTTGTGGCCAAATTTGGCAATTTGTATGCTCTAAGATCAAGTCCACTTCACTATTTTTGGCAAGTGGCACCTGTAATCGCACTAAATATAAAGTGCCAAAAAACATATTTGCTTGGGGGGGTAATCTTGCAGTGGTTGATTGCTTTTTTTTGCCTAGTTTGTGTTCTTGCAAATGGAGAAATCTCAAATTGAACTCCTAACTCCACATAATTATGCTACATGGAGAAAATAAGTATGGAATTATCTCATGATGAAAGGTCTAATGGGATATCTAAAGGAAACCATTCCTCAACCTACTAATGCTAAATAATTGAAAAAATGGGAGCTTGATTGTGAGAAAACACTTGGATGCATATGTTCATTAGTCTCATTCGATTTATGTATTTTATGTTGAATTGGGCAAAACACCTAAAGAGGCTTGGGAGGCTTTTAAAAAAATTATATGGTAAAACAAAAAAGATTAGGGGATATTGGATTGATAATGATTTGATGAATCTTGATCCTAAATGTTTTGACCACATCCAAGATACATCTCCAAAGTTAAGCAATTAAGAACACAGTTGAAAGATTGCAACATTGATAAGGAGGATTTATAATTGATTTTGAGTGTGTTATCCAAGCTTGGTCCTGAGTATTCAATGTTTATTTATGGCTTTCATACCCATCGACTTTCTATGGGAGTATCATATGTTGATCTTAAGTTTGATGACTTTGCAAATCTCTCAATCCAAGAGGAAGCTAAGTTAATGAACATGGGTCTAATCAAGTCTTCCAAGTCAAGCATTGTTGGATAGTGAGTCTAAGGTATAAAAAGAATAAGTGAATATTGATAAGAAGCAAAAGAAGAAAAGAATAAGCCACATAAATAATTTGAATCCTCTCCCTCAAAAGGGGAATCATCTAAGAAGGAGAAGCCTACATGTGCATATTTCAAGAAATTAGGGCATGATGAATATCAATTTTATTCAACACAGAATGATGAGTTGAAGCGTCTTCTTAAGAAGGCTCAAATCACTTCTTCATCATCAAAGGGTTCATTTTCTTCTTCTTCTTCAAATTCTGATCTTCTTCAAATTCTGATAAATATAAGGGGCAAGCACTTGTTGTAGTTGCAAATTCTGAGTCAAAGAGGTGGATACTTGGTTCAGGAGCCTCACATCACATGGCTTCATCCAAGAGTATGTTCATTTGAGACTTGTTCATCACCACACATCCTAATGGAGAACAATACATATATTCATGTTTATGGGAAGGGATCCATTGACATGGATGATGGAACATTCAATGATGTTCTTTGTGTGCCTTCATTGTCAACTACTATCCTTTCTATCTATAAGATCACACATGGTGGAGTAGGAAAGAGTGTTGAGTTCACACCTGATTTTTTCATAATTTAGGATTTGCATAACAAAGATATAGTTGCAGTTGGGAAGGTTAATCACCAATCTCGATTCTACACCTTCTCACATTTTTCCCCTATTGATAATTCACTAGATGTTCACATTGAGGCATCTTGTGTGGACACTTTTTAGGAGACTCAGTATGGTCATTTGAATCTTGGTATTGTTTCATCTATTGAGGATCTAGTGATGGGTATTGATATTCCATCTATTGTTGTACCTGAGGATACTTGTGTTGCCACAATTTTGGCTCTTTGTGATTCAATGCAGCAGGACATACATCATCTTCTAGACAAAAATTGTTGGTTTGTTTTGTGAGTCCTACATTTCATATTTGGGAGACATCATTGATAGCATTCATCTTCTCTTTGATGGAGATGATCCTTCTTCAGTTGTTGTGAGGGAACACTCTGACCTTCTTGTTCATTCTCTACATGGTCATTCTTTGCAATTTGACATGAGTGTGGATTCTTTTAGACATTATTTGGGGGAGACTTCTTTGTCTTCAAAGGAGGTATCTGTTACCAATTTTCACTACAACTCAATTGATGGAGCTGATTAAAGTTTGTTATATCTTAAAGTGGAAATTCAGTTAGTTGCTACATGGTTTTAAATTGTTGTTGCATCTGTTCCATTAAGTATCAGTTATGCATTGTTTGAGAGGACAAAGTTTCAAAAGTATTGCTCAAATGCTTTACAAATCAAATGGAGTAAGAAACTGAGTATATAAATGATTAAGCATTTCATTGCTTTCATTTTATTTCAATAACATTGTTACATTACAGATTTCATTTGATTTCAAGAATATAAATAATAGTACACGTTTGCATTTTGATGCATTTCATTCAGAATGGAAATGAAGCAGAGATTAAAAGATCCACACAAGCCATGGTTTTAGCTAGTTCTATTCATTACAAGAAAGGAAATATACAACTGAAAGAAAGTGACAAATAACATAGGACATATTCGGCATTACCTGAGTTGATCTCCAGTTGATGCCTTGTAGCTTGCTCCATTATGCTTCTGCTCCTGACTGTATCTAAAAAAGATTGAGAAAGGTGTGAATTAAGAGCTCGAGATATGAATTATCCTACATGCCCTACTAACAGAAATATAATTCAATCCTTGGGATGCATAGAATCGACTAAAAGAAAAGTACAAGAATCAGATTTGAAAGAGTAAACATCATGATATATATTGTTTTTGCTAACATTGTTTGTTTCCTGTGCAGGTATAGGAAAAGTCATGTAGTTGATCATATCTGAAGACATAAAGCATGTGGGGTAAAACAGGCTCCCACAAGGGTAGAGCTTGGCATGCTGCCCCTGAAAGTTACAGGTGAACTAGAAGGAAAGTACAACTATCATGCTCATCTGAGCTATCCAACTGAAGGAGTAAAACAAAATTGCAGTCATCAAAGCAATTAAGTTTATTGTTCATTCATAACTTACAAGTCTGAGCAGTGAAATGAAAGCTATAGGTGGACAATGAACCTAATAGATTCAATTAAACTGAAATGCAAGTTTTAAATACTGTCAAATCAATTGCATCTTTGCTGCCATATAGTGTTTTAGTCACTTTTATTCATGTTGTTCAAGCAAGTTGTCATGCTCATAATGTGATAGTGAACAAGCATACATATGCCTCATCAACAAGAGCACTGTTCAATAAAGGAAAGCATGTGAAGAGCTTCATATTTTTATTTGAAGGGAGAGTGCAGAATGAGGAGAGCATTTTTGGGTATGTGCAAGTGGATATCATCAGGAAATGAAAAGTATAACATTGTGAATACAATCAAGCATAAGGAAAATAAGTTACAGATTTATTTCCATTTTGCCTATGCACTCAAAAGATAGTCAAGCATGAATGACTTATGAGACAAGAGCACAACATCATTAAAGGAGGAGTATGGTACTCTCAAAAGAGTGAAGTGCAGAGGCCATTCACAATAATAAACCCACTTTTGGGGTTGTGTCTTTTATAAGACATTCCACAGAATTGAAATACTTTGCAAACAATTTAAATGATCATTGGAAAATTCTTATTCTATTACAGTGAGGGTTTTATTCAAAGTGTAGATGCTTTCATATTACAGAGTTACCCATATGAGGGTTTGCTTTAAAAATGCAGATTTACTCAAAATATTGAATACCCACATTGGGGTTTTTTATCAGAATGAAGTTCTTACAATTTTTAGCTAAACCCACATGGGGTTTTCAACAGGAAGATAAATAAAGGTTTCCTTTCAGAATCAGAAGTCACCCATGTAAGGGTTTTACATCAAAATACAGATTATAAGCATCCATTTGTACTTTCATGGTGTGACCAAACAGAGGAGTAAAAATCCATTTGAGTTTCCATCATATTTTAAAATAATTGAAGCAAACAATGATTATAATGAAAAATTCTTTATAGAAATTCATTATCAAGATCATGTAATGGCGCAGACTATGTGATGGCCTGTAGATTTACAAATAGAAATCATCTTTTTGCAGAGACAAAGCTTTCATAAGCTTTCCTTCGAGTGAAGAGTAAAGACAATGAAGTGAGCTTACCATTTGCTTGCCAGTAGAGGAGTAAAGTGGCATGAACAACTCTAATGGAGCTCATAGAGAGAAGGGTTGAACTCTCCCATGGTGGCCAGAATAAGATCAAACAAACACAAAGAATAAAGGAACGAAAATCAGACAATAGGTACATGTGAAGGTCGCTGCCTTAATGGTTGTTTTGCTTCCAAAATACAAATGGAGCCACAAGAAAACCATGAGAAATAACTTACCATGAGTTGCAGAGAAGGGTCGACCAGATTGGAGGACAAGATTCGAAGCTCTCAAGCCATTTCCCAAGCAAAAACCTAGCATGTACATGGCGGCGCCATCTCTCCCAACAAAGTTTCTTTCTCCAAGTTGAAAAATGTGAAATGATAGGAGTTTAGGTTTTCTGCTTAGTTTTGTTTCATGCTGCCCTAATTCAAATTTAGCATTTTAGTGTTTGCATTTTTTAATTAAAGTCTGAGCTTATTGTCTAGATGGCCAAAAATATCATTTGCCTAGGTTTCCATAAGACTTCATAAGTCTTAGTCTTTATGTTTTTTAGGGTTTTGATTAATACTTAAGACATTTGTTTGAGAAGTCAAATGCTTATGTTTATGCCTTAGTATTAAAATGGAGAATGACTAAATGTCTTAGATTTTGATTGATTTTGGAGAGGAAATCAATTAAAATATGAAGGTGAAATAGTGATGTCTTAGGCTTTATTTGGTAATTGATTTTATAGAAATCAATCAGGTCTTGGAGGGATATTATTTTTAAAAATTAAAATTTAGATCACTAAGGCATTTTATATTTTCAATTGCTTTTAAAAGAAATCAATCAAGTATTGATATTTTTCAATTGATTTTTAGAGAAAATCAATTAAATATGTAATAGAGAGGGTTATTATTTTTATGATTTTTTATGAGAAAAATCAAGTTTGTAATTGGAGGTATAAGGTTGTATTTTGCAAAATATTTATCTTTAATTGCAAAAGATAGAGCAAGTTGTAAAAAACTGCATGATGTAAAGCAGAGAATAAAACAATAATTTATAAATTGCTTTATTTCTTATTGCTATTTTTAGTAGTTTGCAGGCAAAATAATTTTGACTTTTCTTTTGGTCAGATCTATGCTGCATGGTGAAAGGATGAGTTGTTTTTTTTTTCTTTTAAAGCAAAGTAGACCTATTTTTAGGAGCTTTTCAGTATGTACATGCAAAAAGTGAGACTTTTCCACTTTTTTTCCAACTTCTTGGGCAGTTTTAGGTGCCTTTCCTTGAGCTTTTTTCTTGAGCTCGGATTAGGGTTTTAGTGATATATCTTGGAGAAAAAATTAGTGTTTTTTCCAGTTCAGATTATTGTTTCTTGCTCTCATACACATTCTAAGAGCTTGTAAACTTTTTGTACTCAGTCTCAGACTTTGGCATACTCCTTCAGTTCAATAAAAGCAATATTCTTATCTCCAATTTCTATCTCTATTTGCAGTTTTAGTATGATGTCTACATTGTGATTCTGTTTATAGATCCTTTTCATGTCCTATTATTACAGATCATTGATACAGAAAATTCATTTAATGTAGGTTGCATGTTGTGTTAAAGTCTAAACCTTCATGCAAATCAATTATGTGTTGGATGTTCATGAGAGATTGTGAATTCATTGTTTTTCTGAAGACTGTTTGTGGGTAGAATATCAAATTCATCTTTAAGTTTTGGAATCATCTTAGATTACAGTTTTACATTTTAGTCATATTTTCTCTCCCTTTTCCCATAAAATCACTTAGAATGGGATTTATCATTTGGAGAACCAGCTCACTCTGGAGATTCCCTTTTCACATAGATCACCCACATCTGAAAAGGGTTTCCATGTTTCAACAGATAGTTTGATTTCTGCAAATCTAACAAAGGGTGCATATCTGATTGATAATAGTATCCTTGTATTTAGATTGTGTTCTTCAATCATTTATAGGGGATTTTGGATTGTCTTCTTCATTAGTGTGGCCTAGAATACCTGTTTGGAGTGTGACAAATTTTGACATCGACATGGAGACACTTGAGCATTCTTCAGAGACATCACACATCTTGCTTACTATCTTGGTTTTGTTTCTTCCTAAGGGGAGGAATGTTGCTCGACACTTTTGGATCATCTTCAACATTCAATGTCACACATCTACCATCATTGTGGGAAACTCAACATTGAGGGGGGGTCGCATGGTCTCTCTTCTTCTCTCTTATGGGGGGATTTTTTCCTCGCGTGGGGTTTTTTCCTTCTCATTCTTCAGTGAGATATTTTTGAGTTTCCATCTCTCTTTTCGGGAGGAGTTTTGTCCCACTAGATTTTCTCCTTTTCTCCATTTGTGAGAGATTGCATTTGTACATGGGTACCTAGTAGTCGGGACCCATATTTGCATGTGTTCATGAGTTTTCTTCTCCCTAAGTTACACTTAAGGTGGGGTGTTGGTGTAAATAAAGTCTTGTACCTAGTTAATTCATTACTAAGGGACTTAGAGGAGTTATTTACATGTTAAGTTTACTTAGGTCCTAGGAAGGAATCTTTCTAGAAGGTATTAGTTTTCATTAATTCTTATCATATCTTTTGACTTATAACACATGTTTCCTAGGTAGGTGGGATAAGTTGTCACGTGTTACAAGATTAAGACACTTGTCATAATCTTGTTTAATCTTATGTCTCACCTTGGCTATATAACCAAGTGGTATCATGTGTAAATCATATTGAATTATTGGATAATCAACTCCATTGCAATCTTGAGCATTGCATATTGATCTCTCTTATACTTTTATGAAGCGCCTAGATCTTGGGTGGCTATAATCTTCAGCCAAATCTTGCACGGTGTAGAGTTATTATATACCAAATCTTACAAAATATCATATATTAGAGAATAAACTGGAAGAATTTGATCCCTACAAATATAGATTTTAAAAAATAATAGAATAATACGCATCTTCTTTGCTCCTTGCCATGTGTTAGTTGTAGTATCAGAACATACTCACTACCATGCATGGGGGTATAAGTTAGGATTTATGCGATCATATTTCATCTTGCAAGGAGTAACATATGTGTTAAACACCCAAAATACTGAGAAGGGGGGTGAATCAGTATTCTTTGAAACCTTTTAAACATGCATTCCATATAGCATATTCAATTTGTAGTAACAAAGGAAAGCATGAAATCAACCATCAAGATCACATAACACATGAACACTTGATTTTTACGTGGAAAACCCAAAAAGGAAAAAACCATGGTGAGGGTTAGCTCATAATATATTACAACCAGTTATAAGATATTGCAAAAATTCTCACTACAGGTGGACTCATTTTCCTAGTGGGATCACTATCCACAAAAAGAAGAGAAGATAGAAGAGAGTGGTGGCAAATAGCTAGGATTTGAACTGTTACAATTACATCTACAATATCCATGAATTATAGTTCCATTGAAGCTCAATACATTAACTTTATACACTTCATACCGATCTGCACTAACACTCTTCTCTGCTCTGCATTCACCTTACACTCACATATTTCACATCAACATATACTTATCATCACATCCATACATCCAAAACACCAAAAATTAACTTACATATATATCCATCACAACCTCAAACATCAATTAGGTCAGCCTAATTATATGTAACATACAAAATATAACTTGTCGGCTCAAACATAAAAACATACACAACTCACACCTTAATTAAAACTTGAAACACATTAGATATATTAGGGTGGACATATAATAGCACCCTTATAATGGATCAACACTTCTCAAAACTCTACAATACCCAAAAGATACTAGGTCGGCACTAGTAGTGACCATATCAAAATTCACCAACAATTCAACCACAAACAGACACGTAGACCTCAAAAATTCATGCCACTTGGAATGTACATGCAACTGACACTTTCCAATACTCCCATAAGTTCACGAGACCAAATGCAAATCCACAGTGAAGTACGAATCCACCAAACATATATTTTGTACTGGTAACCACTGTCAGTACTAGACCCAATATATTGTCATTTATAACTTCTTCACCAGAGGAAAAAATAGTGTGATTCAAGATTTAGACTCTTCTAACATTCAAAAAAATTATACCAAAATGACAAAGCTAGATTATTCAAGGTGGACTAATGTGGACCAAATTACCAGATGTCCTATACACTGAAAACACTGTTTTGACACAACCAAATTTCCACTTCAATTGTCTGCACTAGATCAAACTTTCTTGCAACTAAGCACTAGATTACCATCTTCATGCATGCCCAGGCTATACAAAATGGTCTGCACAATGATCTTCATACCAGACCACAATGTTGACATTAATGACAACACTGTATCTACAAATTGTATAATTTATCTCATACACCATGCTCATGTTGCCAATAATCATGTCAATGACAAACTTCTTATTCTTCCAACAATCTCCCCCTTTGTCATTGATGGCTACATGCAAAAATTTCTCTCCAAAACTATTCTTCCCTTTTGACATCAAGGGAAAAGGGTGCATACATAAGTTTTGTTCTTTGCTCCCCCTTTCATGACATAGGATTTTACATTTATTAGATTATACACAGATTCTCACATACTCATGTGCTCCCCTAACTAATATATGCATATATACAAGCTCAAAAACTTGACTGACTCCCCCTAAGGGTGTTATCCAACAAAATCGGATCAAAAAGTTGCACTATAAAAATGCCTTATAACATTCACACATATATAGTGAAATATGATCAAGAAATTGAAATGCATAAAAGTAAATATAATCAGCTGGAAGATGTATTTAACACCTACAACTTCTTAAGGTGTGTTTTCCAATCCTTCTTCCCTTCTTCCCAACCCTTCTTGGCTAGGCCAAGCATACGACTCTGAGTCTCGAACTCCATAAGAAGTTCTTCACCATCATCTAGAGTGTTGGGTGTCGAATTCAACTTCATTGCTTTGTCTGCACTCATCGGGGCACTGGAGATATGTATGAATTTGACATTTACTAGATCACTGATTACCAAACTACACAATTATCTTCTCCTTTTGTGCTTGTAGTTGGAAGAAATTCTCATGAAAATTCTCAATCACAAACCTTGTGCTCCAATGAATGTCTAGATCATAGGCACCGAATGCCTTATCAATTTGAGACTTAATGGAGTCCATCTCATCCTTTATGCTTCTGGTAGAGCTAGGCCACTTCATACAAAATTGAAACAAATTTTTTTCTTACGCAACATAGTCTTGTACATCTTTGATATTATCCTAATATTTAGTGTGTATAGTGGAACACCTTTCTATTATGTCCATTAACCTCTTATCATTCACCTTTTTGTCTATCTCCTTCTCCAATTTTTCTTTCAACCCACTTGAATAATCCTTAAATGAGTCAAGCAAAAAATTTAAATTATTCGTACTGAATAAAGAATTATCTATGTTAGCACCAAGTATGCTTTCTTTGTAACACCTTCACCGCTTCATCAATAAGTTTTGCACTCTTTTGATGTGTTTGTAGAATTTCCTTTCAGAAAGAGGCATGTAACACATCACCTAATTGAAGCTTATGCAATGGAGAAATTCTATCCATGTCATCCTACCCCTACTGCATTTGAAGTTATAATAGTTGGGAAAACACTACCAGTTCAAACTGGAGCTACATACTTAACAAATTCTTCAATGAATCTTTAAAGGTACCAAAAGATTATCCAACTATCTTTTCCTCTACATCCTTCTTCTCCAAATCCTTTTCTTTGGCACCAATGATGACTTCTGCATTTTCATCCTTTTCTCAACATTGTCTAATATTTTCTCATCCTTTTTCTCTTCAGTACCAGATCAATTTACAATATTTTCTTCATCATCCACAAGATTATCAGTGTTATCCGAAGGCATATTCATCTCTGGGTGGCATTGTGTATCCTCTACATTTACCTCTAATTCTGAAGGAGGTGAGTTGTGTCTAGTAGGGGCATCCTCTTTTTGTGCTTCTATAGCATTTTCTTTTGCAGTGGTATTTTCTCCTACTACAGGAACATCACCTCTAATACCTTCTCTTGTAATGTTCTCTTCACCGATAACACCTTCTGCAACATTTTCTTCCACATCCAAAAGATCATCATCCTACACATTCTCTTCTTGTGCAACATGCTCATATTAAGAACCGACATGTTTTGCTTCTTCTACTTCTTTAACATGCATCTATTCTTTACTGTCCAGAGTTAGTCAAAGTCTTTGTGCCAAATCTACAACCTTCTCCACTATTTCATTTTAGAGCCTTTCGAGATCATTCTGATCTCTGATCATAGGGATGGTTACCATTTTCTTAGTTCAAAACTCCCTACTGTATAATTGTGCCAATGTGGCTTTATTTTCTTCCAAGAGAGGTAGACTAGTCTTCTCCAAGGCAAAGGATCTCAACTTTGCTTCTTCATTGATTGCCTCTTGTTCATATTAACTTCAAAATTAATAATGTATTTTATATTTGCTTCTTCTATAGTATCCTTATCTACATCATCACCAGTAGTATACAAAGCAACACTTTTCTTAGCATCTTATGTTCTACAATCCCATTGAATAAGGAAACTAATTTCATAGGGCTATGTGACCTTACTAGAGAGGAAACCTTAACCTTCTTTTTCTTCTTGGCTTATGATAATTTCTTTTCTTTACCAGATTTAGGTTCCCTCAACCTCATCTGAATTTTGTATATTTTCTTTCCCTTCTCTATCTTTGCCTCACTATCAGTGTCCACTATGTCAACCTTTTGTCTTTTTTCATTCGACTCTTCCTCGAATATATCGGATCTCTTTCAGATCAATGGTTCAATATCTTCTTCTTCTCCTTCATTTTCTTCATCCACATTTACACTAACAAATTTGTCTCTTTTAGCTTATTCCTTCACTCTTATCCTTGCATGGCCTATTTGTTGCATTGTTGAAGTGACCTTTTCTTTTTTAGGAACCTTCTTCTACTTTGTCGGAGGTGTCTTCTCCTTCACCAGAGTACTTGCAGATTCTTTCCTCTTTTCTCATAACAAACTTAGTCTCGGAGGACTTGGGGGTAATCGGAGGAGTGGTAGATGTTCTATCGGATCTCCTTCTGCTAGATGATCCTTTTGGAGCATCATTCATGGATTTATCCTTCTCAACTTCTCCCTTTGTAAGGCCTTTTCCTTCACAACTATTGCAGTCATCTTCTCAATAGTCTTGCTTCTTCTTTTTTGTCTTTGGTCCATCTGCACTTTCATGGAATTCTTGTCATATATTTCATACCTCTCTTTAGAGGCGTCTCATGATTTTCTTAGCATGAAATCTATTGAAGCAATGATTTTTTGCTCTGTGATCTCATATCTCATCTTTGGGATCCAAGCAGTCCTAGGCTGAACACCTTATATGATGCAGTTATCTTTTGTAACAAGAAAAGTAATGTCATTTGTGTACTTTTCAACCATATTTCAAGGAATTCTTTCTCTTGCCTACATTTTCTTCTAGAAGACTTTGAAGAAACCCAAAAGAGCTTCATCCCATGCTTTTGCATCACCTATCCTTCTCAAGTGATCTCTAATTTGATATGCTACCTATCTATCCTTCAACCAAACAATGTTATTTGTACCAAGTAGCTCCCTCAAAAAGTCAAACAATAGATAGATGATCATCAATGTGTCAAACTTGAAAGGATATTTTTGATCCTTTGTCTTTTGATAGTTTTGAATAAGTTGTGCGCTCAACAACTCAGACAAATCAAATTCTACACCATTCACCACCATATCATGTATAGTGTTTATCATGGTGGATGATACTGTAAGATAGGGGGACCACCCACTGCAAGGCCCTAGGTCACAAAAGGCCAAGAGTGGAAAGGTTTCCCTAACTTACCTCAGTTTAAGGGGTAGGTTAGGATGAAAAGGATGAGAATGATGAGGACTATGTGTCCTTCGAAGACTCTACAAACCCGAGAATTGAAGGGAGACTAGAAGAGTCACTTTCCAGAGTCAACTCTGCATCTCAAACAACTCTTTGTTCGAGGAAAAAAGTGCGGTTCTGGGACGACAACGCAGTGCACTGGCGTCCATATGGCTAGAGAACCAGAGAGATGAGGTTTTTCTCTAAGGAAGGACTAACAATCTAGTTTACAAGTTTCTGGAATGACATAATAGTATTGAGAAGTGCGAAAAATACAAATTAACGTAATGAAGGAAGTATATTACCGAGAGGGTGACGAAGATGATCTCGTAGAATATCCTCCCCGCTAGCTTGCTTTGAACTCTCTCCACCTGCACACAATAAAGGGAGAAATTGTTGGGGTTGTATAGGGGCCTACCTTAGTCAGACCCCAATCTTGGTGTTTCCACCTCCACGGACAACCAAGTTTGGAATAGTAGAGATAATGATAAAGAGAAGAACTATAATCTGTGCAAACACAAAACACTTCAAGCAGTACATGCTTAATCAAAAACAATATGATAGATTAGAGGAGCTTACCACCTCCGTCCAAAGCACTCAAGGCTTGTGGAGGAGAGAACGAGAGGGACTCAAGCCTGTGTTCCCGTGGTGTCTATCCTGTGCTCACCCTGTTGGAGTGATGGAGTAGTGGATTGCTGCAATGGAGTGAAGGGTGCTACTACAAAGCTTGGAAGTGAATGCTCAAAGCATGGGGAGAGTGTGCTAACTTGTTCAAAACTTTTGCTAAAGAAGACTATGGATGATAGAGTGAAGACTATGAGGGAGAAGATGAAAAATGGCCATATTTAGGTCAGCTAGTCGAAGAGGGGCGTTAAACTTTGACTTCCAATCAAAAGTGTAATGTCTATATCTTCTCTAGCCACAAGAATCTGCTAGGGATGTAAGCGCGTGGATGTTTGCATTCCATGCGAGCATCCCCGACAGAAATGCCCCCACCAACACACAAACAAGGTGCCAAGTGGAATGCGAGCAGCGGGCTTAAGTGGAATTAATCCTTTGCTTTATGTTTTCTAAAGTGCAAGGGGGTAAAACGGAATTTGCGTTAGGGGTGAAAATTCATGCTCATACATTTTTCCCCCACTTTAGCGAGCATGAGTACTAATGAGTGCTTCGGTAAAGTAGAGTAGTAAAGAAGTAATAGAAAAAGAGATGTATACTTGAGCTAACGAGGAAGCAGTGCACGGTCCGAAAAACTTAGAAGTGCAAGAGAGGACTTCATAGTTATGCGGTACTACAAAGCTGAAGTCCAAAATTACCTTATAGGCTAATGGTCTTGCAAGGGTCGTATCCTTTAAGAACTCTCACATGAACGAAACTAGGAGAGTACCTTACAGACCTGTAAGGAAGGTATTGCCCAAGAACTCTCACATGAGGGAGACTGAGTAAAGCACCTTATAGACCACAGACCTGCAAGGAAGGTGTCCCCCAAGAACTCTCACATGAGGGAGACTGAGTAAAGGGGACTTCGTAGAGTCAAAAGTGGTGACATGTTTACCTGCGGATAGAACACATCAGGAAGTGGCTGTACAGGCTGGTGAACAAACAGTCACGTAGACCATTGCTAAGTTGTAAGACTTTCAAAGGGGTCCCTCGAGAACCCTTCAAAAGGAAGGAGGGTCCACTCAAGGGATGCACCATTTGAAAGGTGAAGTCTAGTCAAGCTACCCCCAAGCTAGACACAAGGACATGAGGATGATCTAGTCGAGCTACCCCCAGATTAGACGTCGAGGTGCGAAGTCGGTCTAGTCGGGCTGCCCCCAAGCTAGACGCCATATAACTTGTTAAGAGTTTTTGAAGGTGTCCCTCGAGAACCCACGTGAAAAGAAAGGGGTCCACTCAAGGGATACACTGTTCAAAAGCTCAACGTCTTCCTTCTCGAATCGATTTTCCACCAAGGAATCCTCTTGAAAGATGTTCACTTCATCAAGTAATTCGAAAGGAAGGAGATGTGATCACGCGAGGGGAAGACTAAGACCGTTCACGCTTTGGAGGATGATTTCCAAGTCCTTTCTTTACGAACCCTTGATGAAGGAAACATGTTCCGCTAGGGTCTCAAGTTGAGAATGCAATTCTAACAAGGAAGTGTGTGAAGGGTCTTCGAGAAAAGATTCATTTGGCAACAAATGCGTTTTCTAAAGACCAAATAATGTAGAAGAAGCGTTGTCACACATGAAAGGGATAAATCAAGCAAAGACAAGAGAAAGATAAAGTGGAAAGTAAAGCAAACATATCACACACATAGGGCACAAGGGGATCTGGTTTCGTGGGGTCCAATCTGCCTTTATTTATATATATGTAGGTAACCATGATAAGAGGCAAAAGATCATTAATCCCCAACTTGATCAGGAAGAATGCATAGAAGACAAAGTAAAATAAAAATTGGGTCAACATGGAAGGAGGCCTAAATTCTCCTGACGCTTTGCATCGTCCCCAATTTACCGAAAGTCAATCACAAACATGGAAGAATGATGACACATATATAGGAAGGTTTACAACACAAACACCATGCCTGTATCCGTGCACTAACAGGGGTGACGAGGGTCATCTAGGCACATGTAGCATGATCATGGGGGAACACATGTCATAACACACACACACACACATATATAATCTAAAGATTAAGAAGAGGGTCTCCCCCTAACACTGGTCAACCAAGAGGTCATCAACTTCCCACTATAGATCATCAAAGGGGGAAGGATGACGAACCTACAACAACGTAATTTTAAGGGGAGGAGCTTTCGATCCTCCCACAATAAGGGCCAAGGTAGAGGGACCGATAAGGTCTCTGTCGCTTAGCTCTTGTGGGTCCAAGGTCAACGACCTAGTGAAGATTGTTGACAAGGTCGGGACTTCATCCACCGAGTTAAACATGCATTTAATGAGAGTGCCATGTTTCACCTCGACAGACGGAGGAGTTTGCACTTGAGGTTCACTACCCAGTTCACTGAGGGACTCATGAGCAGTGACAAACTTGGGGGAGGTCAGGACTGGTTTCGTTACTAAGACAAAACAAGTCAATTTGGGGCCACCTTTCGGAGAGGGTGGGCTCTTGTTATTTCCTCCATTGCTGGAGGGGCCACTCTCTACCTTCTTCTTCATCGGAGGAGGTGAACTCCCCATAGATGAAACAAGGAGGGTCGAGGGAGAAGAGGAAAGAACCACAATGGACACAACTAAAGTGTTCACCATGTCCACAGGCTTTGGGAAAGGCAAGAAATCTAGGATGGAAGTCAGCAAGGGCGATTCTAATGAAGGAGTGATGAACGCTTGCACCCTTCCAAGTACATGTGCATTCATAGCAGGACTTGAAAGAGATTCAGAGACAAAAGGAGGGAAAGGGGAGGATACAACAGTTGATGCATTCTTCTCTTCCTCCGTCTGTAAGGAGGTTTGCTTGGCTAGGAGAGCCTTTCGTCGGTGCTTACGCTCATGCGCAAGTGGTTTCTATGACTATTTGAACCGGAAGCTAGAAATTGTGAAGAGATACAAGGATCCTGCGTAGCCATGGGGGTGTCCTCCACGGTTGTTTCTAGCATAAGGGCGAACTCCTGAATGGAAGAATGAGGGGTAGAATCAGAAATACCGGGAGGAGTTGACTCTAACACCTCGGCAGTGGGCCTCTTCCCATTTACTGTCTTAGGAACAAGAACAGTAGGAGGTCGGGGAGGCCGAGACAGAGAGGACTCCCCATGGGGGGATTTTTTTCTTCCATACCGAATGGGCCTAGGCTATGTAGGTAAGACAGGAAGCTCAAATGTAGGATGCTTGGCCTTTCTCCAAGCGAGCACCATGGGATTCTCTCGCAAATGCGAGATAGAAGTAGATGGTACCACAACAAGATGAGAGGAAGCATCAGGTTGAACCATGGAAGAGGAAGAAGGAGGATCTCGAGATCGCTTCTCTTCTTCTTTTATACGTGCCTTGGTGGCATCACTATCAGCCTTTAAGCAAGCTCTATGCGAGATATCATAAGGCGAAGGAGGGTACCTCACTTTTGGCCTAGCACGCCCCTTCTTATAGTTTTGATTCATGCAGTGTAGGAGGTCCTTCCTAGGTGGGAGAGGACCAAGAGAGGTAGGCCAAAAGTAATCCAAGGTATAGCTGCCATGTGTAACCAACGGTCTATAGCCGGTGTCATGGACAATGTGTACCGAACCTCCACGAACAAACTTTAGACATTTGTGTATAACCGAGGGAACTGCATTCATAGCTACTAGCCAAGGGATACCTAGCTTCATTCTAAAGAGTTCAGACCCTGGGATGATGGAAAACTTAAGGCTTACAGATTTAGGTCCAACAAGGATAGATAGGAGAATACTCCCTATAGGAGGTACGAAAAGCCCGTCGTGTGTGCGAACAGTGCTTTCAGGTGCATCATACCTGTCCTTATGCAGGAAGTTAATCAACATGATCTCCTCAGTTATAATATTCACTTGTGATGTTAGATCAATGAGAACGCTTGCTACAGTGTTCCCATTTATCCTCGTAGGAATGTAAAAAGGAGATGGATCTCTATTAAAGCCCATCAACGGGTCCTGTGAGGTGAAGGTTACGCTAGTACAATACCCATAGTCTGCATAGAGGGAATAGGTTGATTAAGGAAAGAGGACATCACGCACAATATATGGTACTTCTACAAAGCTTCCTCAGGTTTATGAGATAAAGTAGTGACCCAATTAAGGTTTCATTACGAAATACTTTTGGAACCTTCCAACTACGCCTACTAGGGGTCACAGGTTGGGTTGTGAGGCGAGAGCCTCACAACACTCACACCTACAACACTCCTAGGATATGAGGAGAGGAACTTCGATATTGCAAAACAGAACCAAAATGGTTCATGTCAGGTTCACCAAAATGTAAGATAGGGGGACCACCCATTGCAAGGCCCCAGGTCACAAAAGGCCAAGAGTGGAAAGGCTGCCCTAACTTACCTCGGTTTAAGGGGTAGGTTAGGATGAAAAGGATGAGAATGATGAGGACTATGTGTCCTTTGACCACTCTGAAAACTCGAGAATTGAAGGGAGACTAGAAGAGTCACTTTCTAGAGTCAACTCTACATCTCAGACAATTCTTTGTCCGAGGACAAAAGCACGGTTCTGGGACGACAACGCGATGTGCTAGCGTCTCACAGGTGCGTTGGCATCTGTACTACCAAAAAACCAGAGAGACAAGGTTTTTCTCTAAGGAAGGACTAACAACCTAGTTTACAAGTTTCTAAAATGACAGAATAGTATTGAGAAGTACAAAAAATACAGATTAGCATAATGAAGGAAGTATATTACTGAGAGGGTGATGAAGATGATCTCGTAGAATATCCTCTCCGCCAACTTGCTTTGAACTCTCTCCACCTGCACATAATAAAGGGAGAAATTTTTGGGGTTGTATAGGGGCCTACCTCAGTCAGATCCCCGTCTTGGTGTTTCCACCTCCACGAACAACCAATTTTGGAATAGAAGAGATAATGATAAAGAGAAGAACTACAAGCTACGTAAACACAAAACACTTCAAGCAGTACATACTTACTCAATCAAAAAAAATAGGAGAGATTAGAGGAGCTTACCACCTCTGTCCAAAGCACTCAAGGCTTGTGGAGGAGAGAACGAGAGGGACTCAAGCCTTTGTTGCCATGGTGTTTGTCATGTGCTCACCCTATTGGAGTGATGGAGTAGTGGATTGTTGCAATGGAGCGAAGGGTTATGCTGCAAAGCTTGGAAGTGAATGCTCAAAGCATGGGGAGAGTGTGCAAATTTTTCAAAATTTTTGTTGAAGAATACTATGGATGATAGAGTGGAGATTATGAAGGAGAAGATGAAAAATGACCATATTTAGGTTGGCCAGCCGAAGAGGGGCGTTACACTTTGACTTCCAATCGAAAGTGTAACGTCTCTGCCATCTCCAGACGCAAGAATCTGCTAGGGATGTAAGTGCACGAATGTTTGCGCACCACGCGGGCATCCCCGACAGAAATTCCCCCACTGACACACAAATAAGGTGCCAAGTGGAATGTGAGCAGCGAGCTTAAGTGGAATTAAGCCTCTTCCTTAGGTTTTCTAAAGTGCAAGGGGGTAAAAGGGAATTTGCGTTAGGGGTGCAAATTCACGCTCTTACAGATACTAAGTTTTCTTTGTTAGAAAAGTAGATTTTGTATCCAATCATCATTTCAACAGACTTGATTGTCAGATTTCTGATGTTCTTGATTGTTAATGCTCTCTTGTCATACTTTGCACTAGTTAACTCCATAACAAGTTCATTCTTTACAGATTTCAATGTTGAAACTGTTCTGGTTGAGTCCAAACTAGTAACAACCTTAATTACCTCCTCGATAATCATTTCAAGAATATCAAGCCACACAAATCTGTCATGAATTTAACTTAGGGCATACCTCACTCATGCATCATCATGGAAAGAGTTAGGAAAACCTTGTAATACATCAATTTTCATCTTTACCAGGTTTTGGAATTTAGGTTTTAGTGTGAAATCATCACCAAAGAGTTCCTTCACCCTTCACTCTCTTCTCTGTTTTAATAATTGGTTGTAACTGACTTAGATCAACCATAAAATCACTTATAAACCCTTTCACCGATTAACCTAATTCACTTTGAATGCATTTTTGAAAAGTTGGCAAAAAACCTAATTGTTTGCATAGCCAACTTAAAATGCTCCACAAACTTTTGCAACTTAATATTTTCCATTGGTTCTTTCACCAATAGGTTAACCATGTCAAAAAACACCTTATTCTAATGTGGTAAAGCATCAACACCATTTCTTTGGTAGAGGATAAATAATTTTTGTTAATGCTCCCCCTAAGCCAAAGTTCTCAACTTTATTTTTAGAGGAAACATCTACACTAGATGTTGGTTCAGACTCAGGATTAGTCTCATTGTCTTCCTTCTTTCTCCAAATCTCATCCATCTATTTATTCATCTCTATTGGATCAACCATTTTCACTAGATCGTTCTTCTTTACTATATTATTCTTCTTCATATTCTTGCTTCTGCAAAATTTCGAAATGTTTCTTGGTCTTTTGCAATTGTAACAAGTGATAGGATTTTGAACAAAGTCACTTCCACCCATTCTAGATCTACATTGATTAGCTTTATACCCAAATCTATTACATGCATAATAGTACCCATTGAAAGATTGAAACCACATACCATTGTTATAGTCATTCATCATTTGAATTTTGCATTCACTAGCCTTATGATCGAATCTTTTGCCTGTAAAGCACTGGCCGAGAATATATTGAACATTTTTATTCATTTTGTTTCTACATTCCATACCCTCATATCCAAATTTATTGCAAGAATAACAAAACCATTAAAATATGGGTACCTTTTTGCATTTGGTTGTTCGATAGGTGATCTTTTGAAGCCTCTCCTTTGATTTTTCTCTCAAGGATGATCTTGACAACACTTTGTTGCTCAATGTATGTTGATTCTCCAATCCTTTTTTGTGAGGAGAGAGGTTTGTTATATAGAAAATGAGATTTGAAATGGACAATCAAGATCATTTTTGAAGAATATCCAGATCAATAGTAGGAGTGTGTTGAGAGGATTTAGAGATGTGATAATTGTGCAAAGTTGATTGCACAATTTGTGTGATTGGGAAATAGATTGGCCAGTTATGAATGTGATTGATCAGTTAACTAAATAGATTGATCAATGAACTTTGTGATGGCTTAGTTAGGAACGTGATGTTTTAGTTAGCTGAATAGATTGATTAGTTAGCAGAATAGATGGGTTAGTCAACAAATTAGATTGCTTAGTCAACAATCACAATTTGCTCAATCAGAAAGTGGGTGAGGAATATGAATTAATTGATTTAATTAATTAATTCCTTTTTGGGGTTTGAATGTGCAAATCAAGTTTGACTTTTGCAAACAAAGTTGCATTAGTTTGATTTAATTCAAATTTTTGGAGGGAAAGTGTTGTAATTAAATTATTATTTGATAATTTAATCCACTTAGGGGAATAAGGTGATTTAGCGACGTAATTAAATGATTGGCATTATTTAATTAATCAGGACAAAATAAGGCGGGATTAGGAGTTTGTTAAATAAATGAGATTTATTTAATTGGTCGAAATGATGAAACGTGAATTAATTAAATAAAGTTGTTTTATTTAATTAATAGAGGAATTAGGGGTTTTTAGGACTTTATTAAATAAATGAAATTTATTAAATTTGTCTGAAATGATGAAAAAGAGAATTAATTAAATAATATTGTATTATTCAATTAATAGAGGAATTAGGGTTTTTGGTGTCGTTTTGATGTGATGCAATGTGGTGTCATGTGGGAACGTTGCGGTATGATTCTGAGCATTCCAGGATGATTTCGAGATGATGCAAGATATTACAAGATGATTCCAAATTGTTTCGGGGTGATTCTGAGATGATCCAAGATGTTATGAGATGATTCTGAATTGTTTCAAGGTGATTTTTAGACGATCTGAGACATTACAGGATGATTTCAAACTATTTTGGGGTGATTCTGAGATGATCCGAGGAGTTATGGGATGATTCTGAGTTATTATGAGATGTTACAGGATGATTCTGAGTCATTTCAAAGTGTTACAGGATGATTCTGAGTCATTCCAAAGTGTTACAAGATGATTTCAAGTCATTTAAAGTGTTATAGGATGATTTTGAGTCATTCTGAAGTGTTATGGGATGATTCTGAGTCATTCTGAAGTGTTACAGGATGATTTTGAGTCATTTCAAAGAGTTACGGGATGATTTTGAGTCATTCCAAAGTGTTAAGGGATGATTCCAAGTTATTCTGAAGTGTTACGGGATGATTCTGAGTCATTCTGAAGTGTTATGGGATGATTATGAGTCATTCTGAAGTGTTACAGGATGATTCTGAGTCATTCTAAAGTGTTGTGAGATGATGTTCCATATCGTTTGACATTGCTTGAGGCTGTTTGATGTCGTTCAGTGTTGTTTTGATGTTGTTCAGTGTTGTTTGATGTCATTCAATTTGTTTGATGTTGTTTAGTGTTGTTTGATGTTGTTCAGTGTTGTTTGATAGGTGTCAATTCAATTTTACATGTTCACATTTTGCCCCTCTTTGATACAAAGTATTGGTTGCTTTGTTTCAAAGATTCTATTTTTATGATTAAGTTTTTTAAAACAAGTATGCCCCACTATGCCCTATTGTTAAGTGGAATGATGGTAGGACTCTGAGCTGCCCCCTCGAGAGGTTGACCAAAAATTTCAAGCTTTGAGGTCAGGCTCTTGACACTATTGAATTGTCATTTTGATGTTTTCAGATGGAATATCCTATGTTAATGTGCATTGTTTCTCATTCAGAGCTTCTAATTTATAAGTAGGAAGATTTCCTAAGTGTAATTAGGGTTTCCTTGAGGTGTTATATAGGCAATTTGTCTTCAGATTGGATCATTTGTGCTTGGTTCCATTTCTTAATTCTTATCTCTGGATTCCACATTTTATCAATTGTTGAGGGAGAATGTTGAGATTCGAGGTTGGCCCACATCGTTCTAAGCTCGTTTGAGAGTATAGATGGCCTTCAGACATCGGTGCCCCTATATGTACCTTTTTTCCCTTCGCTTTCATCATTTTTTCATTCTCGTTTTGTGTGTGTGAAGTCCTTTCAAACAAATGCGTTGGTTTTGAGGTTTTGGTGCATTTGTCAGGTGTTTTTGGTGTTTCTATCCAAAATTGGCGCATTTGTTTTGAGCACTTGTTCAAGAACTATGCAGTTGTCTAGAAACTATGCAGTTGTCTGGAAACTACACCCAAAATCTTATGCACTTGTCCTAAAACTACGCATTTGTTCAAAACTGGCGCATTTATTTGTCTCTTGTTGAGCATTTGTCCCATAATCTGGTAATTGAGTCTCTGTCCGTCATTTTTCTCTTAGCTTTGTCCAAACCCTAGTATGTGCCTGTTTACCATCATGAATGTCATTCTTCATCATGTTTGCATTCTAAAACCTTGGCTTGTGTCTGTTTACCATGTCAACTATCATTTGTTACCTAGCAAGTGTCATTTTATGTTACTTCACTTGTTTTAGAGTGAAACCCTAACTTGTGTTTGTTTTTCGTTTAAACATCATTTTGTTATCCTACTTGCATTCAAAACCCTAGCTTTATGTCCATTTAGCGTCATAGGTGTTGTTTTTCATCTTGTATGTGTCATTTTATGTTGTTTCACTTGTTTTAGAGTGAAACCCTAAATTACGTTTGTTTTATGTTTAAGCAACGTTTTGTCATCCTGTTTGCGTTCAAAACCCTAGCTTGTGTTTGTTTACCATCATAGGTTTCATTTGTCATTTAGCATGTGTCATTTTATGTTTCTTCTCTATTTTTAGAGTGAAACCCTAATGTCTTGGTTTATGTCTCTTGTAGGCGAATCTCCGACCGCTCATGACGAGAGAGAGACGTCCTCGTCACCTGTTTGATCCTATTGCCCAGTTCGGTGTATTGGAGCGAGACTTTCTTGATGCAACGGGTTTGTATCATTTATGTTAATTGCCTCCTATCAGGACCCATACAACAATGTTGACCGCTCTCATGGAGAGGTGGCACTCTGAGACATCCTCTTTTCATTTGCCTACAGGGGAGGCAACCATTACTCTAGATGACATGTGGAGGATTCTTCACCTTCCTATTCATGGCGAGCTTGTTACGTACCAGATTCGTCAAGGTTCCCATGCTATACGACGATTGCTAGGTGTGGATGTTCGTAATGTGGAGATTGATTTATCTAATTTTGTAGATAGCATGAACCCTATTGTTCTTGTCCTTTGTGTCTTGGTATTGCGATTGGTTGTGCCTATTTGCTTTCCCATCTTTACCGAGATATGCACGAGGTGGTGTATCGGGGCAGGAGGTCATTATCTGCACGTGTATCCCTTTTGCATGTTTGGGCATGGAAGCATATTGCAGTTACTCACCTTGATGGGAATTAGGATCGTTCTTTGAATGATCCATACAGTTATCGTTATGGGGATTTATGCACTATACTTTTCCTGAAGATCTGCCTTATTGGTGTCGTGTGTTTGATGAGATGCCTAGTTTTGTATGGAGACCTTACATGAGTTGCAAGGTCTGGCCAGAGGATGCAGATCAACTTGTGTATTGTTAATAGACCCATTGGTTTATTGGTCATTCATCATTTGTTATAGAGCGTTATCTACATGATCGAGTCTATCGTCAGTTTGGTGAGAGACAGGGGCAGATTCCTGATGCCTTTGAGGCTCGATTTGGTCAAACTTGTCATGAGGTCCATATATGGGGTATCCAAGTTGATGCAGATACCATTACTACCAAGTTTGTAGCACTTGCCCCAATTGGTTGGGGTTGGTCAGTTGGAGTGGCAAATCCAGGTACTACTCATGATTATGAGGAGTGGTGGACACGACATAGGCCTTTTAGGCTTACTGATCCTATAGGTGGTTTTATTGTGGGTAGAGCTGGCATCATAGGTCATCATGGTGAGCAACAGTGTTTTGAGGTTATGGCAGAGCAGTTGGGTCGAGCTCGACGTGATGAGGCAGAGGATATTTAGGATGAGCAGGTGCCTCATGCACAGGGTTAGAGACAGGTTCTAGATCCTCCTCTACCAGGTAGGGATGTTGATTTTTTGCTAGCTCAGATGACTTTGATAGAGATGCAGAGGTTGCACGATGACATGTTGCAGAGGCTTTGGTAGATACTCTGAGGGTGGAACAAGATACTATGAGGGTTGAGCGAGATAGTGTGTTCGGTAGACTGCATACGACAGAGGCTCATGTAGAATTACTGACAACAGAGAGAGATTCTCTTCAAGCAAATCGAGAGAGTGATATTGGTAGATGACATGCTATAAAGGCTCAAGTACTGCTACTAAAAACAAAGAGAGATACTCTTCGAACAAAGCGTGATGGTATGTGAGCAGAGCAAGATAGGTGTCTACAAGCATCTACCTATTATTAGACTTTATATGATGCTACCATTCCTAGGGCCTCTCTGTGTTTGTGGTGGTGCTGGTGTAGGCAATCATTCTGTGAGACAACTCGATCATTTTGGATTTCAGTAGTGTTCTATCCGTCCTACTAGAGATTTACCATTTTTGATACCTAATATTCATGTTGTTTCATGGTGTAGAGGCATTTTGAAGAGATGTGTGTTATATAGATTCATTGGTCTAGTCGAGACCTCTTATATATGTTTTGATTTTTTTGCACCTTCCTATCACACTTGTGGAATTGTGGATGTACTTATGACATATTCCTTTTTTTGATGATGATGATATATATATGAGATGTACCATCTTCATTTCAACCTCAATTGTATCATGATGTATGTTTATTTTTGTTTTTGTGCTTTTCTGATGTATGGATATGATGTACATGTAGGAATCATACTTTGTGTCATTTTTATAATGATGGATGTTGATAGATGAATGCCCCATACATGATACATGATGTTTTTAATTGTTTTATTATCATCATGGTATGTTTTGATAATATTTGTGGATGTAGAATGGATATGGTACTGATGATGTGTTATGCAGGATGATTGTTAATTTAGAAGAATTATGATGATAGATAGAAAAAAATGATGTTAATTAGAAGAAATATGATAGATAGAAAAAATGATGTTAATATGATGATGGTTGTTAGTTACTAGAAATATGATGATGGTTTGATTTGATGATGTGACTTTGCTTCGCTTTAGATACTTCGTTGTTTGAACAATCCCTTTTGATGTAGCAAATAGATACAATGCACCAGGGTATGAATTACCAAGGTGAATTTGTATCTATTGCATGGACTTTGACTCTACAAACAAAGAGTATCTTTGTTCATACCAGACATACGAAAACTTTGTTTAAAGTATAGGGAGGAATGCATGAAAAATGTTTCAGACCAATCACACAGAGAGGTATAGAACACCTAACATGTAACTGCTTCACGAGCTATTTTAATACAACTTCCATACTTAATAAAGCAAGTATTCACCATGGTAATATTACAAACATATCTTACAAATTTTTTTTTGAAATGACGCTTAGTTTCCCTCATTCCTTCTTCTCTAAATCATTTTGGACATCCTTGAGAGATCTTGGGATTGAGTCAATAAAATAAACAACAAAAAGTAAGACCATAAAAAGATAAAAACACAGTTGCAATATCACTTACCATATCTTTTTAGGGTGGTGCTATTATTCATTGTTGATTATGTCTATCATAGGAATGGATCCATTAAGGCATATCTCAGGATGTTGTTGGGACTTGTTTAAAAAGATAGGTAGTTGATACTTTTGCTTTGTTTTTGTCTATTTCATAGTCAACCCTTTTGTGATTGTTTTTACTTGAAAGCTCTAGCTGTTTATGTTTTCTTTCTTTCTTTCTTCGTTTTGTCAAAGGGTGATTGGGACAATTTGTTTATTATGGTTGAAATGTTTATTATGGATGTTGATGCCGGGACGAGCCTTCTCTCTTTTTGAGTTTTTATCATGTTTTTTTTTTTGTATTTTCTTTTGTTTTCAGGGGACTAACCTAGGGCCTCAGGGGCTCATCAAAGATAAGCCTTACCTACGTTGTCCACACAGAGGCTCGTAGTTTGCTTGGTTTGACCTTTTCTATTTTGTGAATGTTTTTGGTATTTTGTATTTTTGAATTTGTTTGGATTTTGTAATTTTGACTAAGTGAAATAAATCATGTTGGAAACCTAAGCGGATTGACCTAGGGTCTCGGGGGCTAAAAATCCTTGCCTACATTGTACATGTAGAGACCACGTAGTTCGACCGTTGGACTCAAAGCATGAACTATTTTTGGGTAAACACCACGTAGTTCGACCGTTGGACTCAAAGCATGAACTATTTTTGGGTAAACAACATTAATAGCATGGATGATATCTTGTTTTTGTTTCTAGAGGATATATTATTGGAAATTCACTTGAACTAGCTATGAGGTTCAAGAAAATGTTGATATCTTAGACTGTTTGATTGAAGGAATAACCCAACAATGTTGTTTGTTTTGATATTTTCTACATGTTTTTGATCTTTATTGTTTTGTAGTGTTTTTGACCTTTGTTTTTTTATAACCTTGATTGAATTTTTTACTGGATCTAAATCGTGATTAACTCTGGAAATTGCCCCCAATAAAATGACTTACCTTAATCAGTGACAAGCCACGATTGGACATACGATTCATGAAATGGATGGTGAATGCTGTGAAAAAGTGTTGATAGATAATAATGTATGTTTTAGTCATACATAGCGTCTGTTTACTAGGTTTTCACTATGGTACATGTTCTAGGAGCACCACAAAGTGGTTTTCACTCAAAGAACGGTTTATTTCTCTTTACTATTTTTCTTGCTTTTTTCTTTTTTTTTTTGTATTTTTCATCTCTTTTTTCTATTTTTTTGGATTTTTACCCTTTTTCTTGGGGTATTTTGACGTGTTTCATGTATAGAACTTTTTGAGGTGGTTGTTGTTCAATGGTTCGTCTAGAGGTTCTCCTTCGAGAGTAGCCAACTTATATGCCCCAAAGCCATAACTTACTGTTATAATGAATGGATCTAACCAGTTAGGTTCAAATTTACCCTTGCCATCTTGATTCAATTGTATCTTCTGATTCTCCTTGAGGACCAAGTCACCAACTTGAAAGTTTCTATCTTTGATTCTCTTGTCATAGCTTCATTTGAGCCGATTCTGATAAACCTGCAGATGGTTTAACGCGCTCAAACGCCTTTCAACTAGGAGCTCTAATTCATTCAATTTGGATACCATGTATTCTTCATTGCTTACCATGCCTTTTAGTGAGACTCACAATGAGGGGATTTTGACTTCGATAGGTAACATTGCTTCTGATCCATAGACCAAGGAAAAGGTGTGGCACCAGTAGGTGTGTGGATGCTAGTTCTATAAGAACATAAGGCTGGATTTAGTTGCAAACACCAATCACGATCGATATCATTGACAATTTTTTTAATATTTTCAGGATTGTTTTATTGGATGTCTTTGCCTGACCGTTTCCTTGAGGATAGTAGGGTGTAGAAAATCTATGTTGGATAGAGAATTTGGAACAGAGTTCTTGGACATCCTGATTCTTGAATGGAGTGCCATTATCTGTTACAATTATTTGTGGGATTCCATACCTACATATGAGATAATTCAAAATGAATTTTGATATCTGTTTGCCAGTGATATAAGTCAATAGAATTGCCTCTATCCATTTTGTGAAATATTTTGTTGTGGTGATAATGAATTTATGCCCGTTGAATGAAGTGGTTGATATCTTACCTACCAAGTCTAATCCCCATTACGAAAAAGGCCATGGTGTTGTGATGGGTCTCAAATCTTGTGTTGGTGCATGAACTAGATCACTATGTTGCTAATATTGTCAACACCTTCTAGAATGTTGAATGCAATATTGCTCCATGGAAGGCCAATAGTATCCTTCTCTGAGTAGCTTTTGGACTAGGTTAGGTCCACTAGAGTGAAATCCACAAATAGCTTCGTGGACCTCTTGTAAGAGGTCCTACAGGTGAAGGTTTTCTTCTGAGTAGTCATTAAGTCAGGTGGTATGATACCGTTTTGGATATAGTCAAAAGTATCTTGGTACCATGGGGAGCTAGGATCAACAAAAACACATACCATTTCTATTTTTGGGATGTCAAATTTTGGCACCAGTAGTTTTTCCATGAGGAATTCATATTTAGGTACATTCTAAGGAATATCTTATAGCGATCCTATGGTGGCCATTGCACCAGCAGCCTTGTTATTAACCCGAGGAACCTGTTCAAAGGTTATTTTGATGAATTACTCCTTGAAACTATCCACCATTATTTTGTATGGTAGTAATTTTTCATCTTTTGTTTGGTACTCGTCATTCACTTGCCTAATTATTAGCTTGGAGTCTCCAAAGACATGTAGTTCTTTTATCCTCCATTCAATTACCATTTTGAGCCTCGTGATAAGAGCTTCATATTCTAAAATATTGTTTGTATAGGGGAATGCAATCTTGTAGGCTTTGGGTATACTATCTCCCTATGGTGTGAGAAATAATATTCCTGCTCTTGAACCATGTTGAGTATGGGACCCATTAAAGTATAGAGTCCACTGGCCTATATGTTCTATCATTAAAACACTCTCATCTATGGGTGCTTTGGCCAATTGGTCTGATATGACTTCTCCCTTTATAGCTCTCCTGTATATGTACTCTATATCAAATTCACTTAGGATCATCACCCATTTGGCTATCTGACCTGATAAGGCTTCTTTTGCTAGTAAATATTTTAGTGGGTCCACCTTTGATATCAGTTTCACTTTTCTGTTTAAGATGTAATGTCTTAGCTTTTGTGTAGAAAACATGATTGAGAGACAAGCTCTTTCAATGGGTGAATAATTTAGTCCATAGACCAACAGTGTTCTACTGATATAGTATACTACCCTTTCTTTATTGTTTTCATCTAGTTATGCTAGGAGAGCTCCCAATGCTGCTTGTGTGGTAGACACATAAAGTATCTTCTCTTTTTTTGGAATTGGTGGCACGAGTACAAGAGGAGCAAGTAGGTACTTCTTAACTTGATGAAATTCTTGGTCACATCTCCCATCCTATTTGAAGGTGATGTCCTTGTGTAGGAGATGAGTGAAAGGATGACATTTGTCATCCAATCGTGCGATAAATCACCTGATTGACTGCAGCTTCCCTTGTAGGATCCTTAGTTGTTTGAGTGTCTTTGGTAGATGCATCTCCATTATAGATTTTACTTTGGTAGGATGCACCTCTATCCCTCTTCTTGACACTATATATCCTAATAGTTTTCCAGAGGTTATCCCAAACACATATTTCTTAGGGTTTAGTCTCAGATTGTACTATCCTAATTGATCAAATACCTTTTCTAGGTTTGTCAAGTGATCTTCCCTTTTGATTGAATTTTCTAGGATGTCATCCACATAGTCCTCCATTATTGTGTGTAGCATGTCATGGAATATGGTCATCATCACTCTTTGATAGGTTGCTCCTGCATTCTTTAGCCCAAAAGGCATTACATTCCAAAAGAAATTTCCCCAAGCACAAGTGAATGTCATTTTGTGTTGGTCATCTAGAGAGATCTTTAGCTGGTTGTATCCTAAGAAACCATCCATTAAGGAAAGCATCTCATGGCCTATTGTGAGATCTACTATCATGTCAATGCTTCGTAATGGAAAGTCATCTTTCAGACAAGCTTTATTCAAGTCCCTGAAGTTTGTACATATCCTTATACCCCCAGCAGGTTTGGACACTGGTACTAGGTTTGATATCCATTGTGGATAGTCGTTGGGTCTAATGAAACCCACATCTAGTAATTTCTTTAGTTCTACTTTCACCAATAATGCTATCTGGGGATGCATGTTTCTGAGTTTCTATTTGATAGGTTTCACTCCAGGGATGATGGCTAGATGATGCACTACTAATGTTGGATCTAGTCCGGGCATGTCGGCATAGGTCCAGGCAAAGTTTATCTTTCTCTCATTGATGAATGCTGTGAAGTTTTATTTTTCCTTAGGATCAAGTGATGTTGCATGGTATGTTATCTTTGGGTCCTCTGCTATACCAAGATTTATAGATTTTGTTTCTTCTACCAGGAGTGTTGATCTTTCTTGATATTCGGATATGGGGAGATTGAATCCTCCATCTTCGAGTGCCTCTAGGAGTTTTTCACCTTCAGATGGGTCCTTTATTTTTCTCTTTTCTGGATCTGATAAAGCCGCAGTGTGATTTTCTCTAGGGGATCATATCTTTATGTTTTTTCTTTCATTTTTTCCTAGAAAATTCAATCTCTTCACCGAAGTATGCCTCTTGTTCCAGTTCCATGACAAACCCTACTTTGTGATCTCCTACTAGTATGTCTACTCCAATTCCCATGAACTCTGTGATGGCCTCATCATTTTGGAATTGATCTAAAACAGGTTCATGTGGTTGTTGATCCCAATCTATGAGTTGAGGATAATAGAGTGGGAGACTATCATCCTGGTCTGCAAAGCTTATAGAAGTAGCTGAAAGGGTCAATATGGCTCTAGTGTATTTTTCCCATTGGGTATCTTGGTCATCATTACTAGAGTCGATGCAATCATATCTTGTGATGAAGGAAGGGGAATCCCATTCATATTTGTTAGAGTTTGTTTCATAATGGTAATAGATTTTGGGAATGGTTTCCATGTACTAGAGAGGGAACCTATCAATTCTAAAGTTGTCAAATAAATCTTTAATGGGTAATTTGTTGTCCATGACATGGTAGATATCCAATGCCTTAACGCTAGCAAAAGTTTCTTGTTTCTTCCAAGAGGTTCATCCAATTTTTGGGATAACCACATTTTTTTGGTTTATAACCTAGCCCCATATTCTTTTGCCTCTCTTCAACTATGATAGGCTTTGATTGGCCTTATTTGTGTAGCCCTAGGCCACCTATTCCATTGTATCCCATTTGTTTGACTAATTGATACCCCTTAGTGTTAGGATCAATTAAAATGGGTTGTGGCTTTTGGGGTTCTATTTGGTCCTCCTTGTAAATCATAGATGAAAGGTCCTCCTCCAATATTTCTTCATCTTTCATGTCTCCTCATCTGGTAAAAATAGTGGGTTTGGCTATGATTTGTACTATTTGGATCTCTTTTGGACCTCCATATACTCTAGGTGCTGGTGGGAGCATGCCAATGAGAAATTCTTGGTTAAAATGGTAGTGCCCATTGCCCTTGTCAAGCACTTAGATCTTGGCTTCTGCTTTTGGTTGTTCAGTTGATGTGCCTTTGGCAGAGGTTTATGGTAGCATGGAAGGGTCGATATAAGAAAAGGAATGGAAATAAAGGTTCAGGATCGATGTATAGTGTTACTTATTTTCCTTCATGGGGAAACTTTAGGCATTGATGGAAAGTGGAAGGGACTGCTTGTAATGCGTGGATCCAAGGGCATCCCAGGAGTAGATTATATGGTAACTAAAGATCCAATACTTGACAAGTAGTTTATGTTATTGCTGGTCTTATTTGCATCGGCAACCTGACTGTCCCTTCAAAATTTCTTTCTGTCATCATAAGCCCTTATGGTGATACTTTTTCCTTTGTCACACACGTCATCAGAATACCCTAGCCATTTTATGAATTTTAAGGTACAAATGTTTAAACCTGCACCATTATCTATCAACATTCTTTTGACCATGGTTTTATGAACACCCACCTTTATGTATAGAGCTTAATTATGGAATGTTCTTTGTGGTAAATCTTTCTCTGAAAAGACTAAGTGATTACTTGCAGTGATTTTTCCAATCATGGCTTGGAATTGACTAGGATAAAGGTCATTAGGGACTGACATTTCCAAAGATTTTTCCAATATCTCCCTATGTGCGGGTGACAGTTTTAACAATTCGAGGATTGAGATGAGGAAATGTGTCTTTTTTAACTGTTCCACAATGATGTAATCACTCGGTGACTTGATTGTGGGTTTGGGAGGTTCTCCTTATATTGTAACTCTTCCACAATGGGTGGTTACATTGAAATTGTTGTCTTCTCCTCTAATTGTTACTATATTTTCCCTATTGTCATCAACTTGTGATAGGGTTCCTAAAACTGTGTCACCGTATGTGTAATTATCATTATGGTACTCTTGTCCCTTTCCTTTATCATTCCTCTTAGCATGGTTTGGAATTGGGTTTGAGTATATTTGTAGGTCCTTATTTCCAGGACGATGATCAACATCTACTTCCCCTTTGTCTATTAAGTCCTGAATGATATGTTTGAGGCATATGCAATTATTAGTTGTATGTCCTTTGATCATATGGAAATCACACATGTCTTTCTCATTGTACCATGGTGTCTTGAAACTAGGTTCCTCATAATTTGGGAAGTCGTTTGTTTTGATGAGGTTTTGTTGTATTAGTTTGTGCATAATGGTCTCAAGTTACTCACCTAATACAGTAAATTGCCTCCCAGGTTGATCATATTGCATCCTAGGTTGATCATATTGCCTCTATTGCCCTCCTTGATTTATCTATTGGTTTGCAACTTGATTGATCTTGGGATAGGTAGTTTGGTTGCTTTGTGTGTTGTTGGGACCATGGTTTGTTTGTGCCACTTGTGGTTTATTTTTATTTTTGTTTTGTGTGTTCCATACTACTCTAACATCTACCACTCCATCATTTGTAACATTTTTGTTCTTAGCCAATATTTTGGGTTTTTCATTTGAGCTAAAGGAATTGTCTTTTGAGTTGTTTGTCTTTAAAGTTCCTCTTTCTATGAGAGCTCTCTCAATATGTAACCCTTTTCGATTGTTTCTTCGAAGTCTACATGACAAAGCATAGTGAGCCGATAGTTTATTTCAATCAGAACATTCATGATGAATATATCTACCAACTCCTTGCCTAGAATGGGCCATTTGCATCGAATTGCTTTGTGTCTCCATGTTTGCAAGTAAGAGGTGAAGGAATCTCCTAGATTATTTTTGATCTTGGAAAGACTCGTGATGGTGACATCTTTTTCTATGTTAAATGCAAAGTGGGCTATAAATTTTCTAGACAACTCATCAAAAGTTTTGATTCTAGGTTGCAGACGAGTGAACCACTCCATAGCATGACCTGTAAGGCTACGTGGAAAGAGCCTCATGAGATAGGAATCATTATTTTGTACCTCCATACATGATACTGAGAAGTCTCGTACATGCTTTATTGGATCTCCTACTCTTTTGTATTTTCTTTCAAACCTGAGTATCTCAAAGTTTTTTGGAAAGGGTAGTGTCGTAATAGATCGATCGAATGGGAACAGACAAATTTACTGCATGGTTTAGGTCTTCTTCTTTTTTTCTATTTGCATATGCGCTATTTGCTGGGTGATCGCATCTAGCTTTAGTTCCATCTCCATTTTTGGTACATGTGTTTGCAAACCCTGCATGTAATAACCTTGTTGTCCTATCAGGTTTTGGTTATAGTTGGGGTATTGTGGAGGTACAGGACCTTGATAGTTATATGGGATGTAAGGAGGATTAATTCCTTGTTGTGGGGGTGGAACATATGAAATATTTCCCTATTGATGTGTTGGCGGGATACCTTGTTGTTGTGGTGACTAATTAAGGGCACTATGTGGCACACCCTGCTGGGTACGACTAAAATAAAGGTTACCCTGGTGATGCGTTGGCAAGATACCTTGTTGTTGGGATGAATGATTGAGGGAACTCTATAGAACACCCTATTGGGTAGGAATAAATTGAAGGTTTCCCTGATGATGTTTTGGTGGGACACCTTGTTGTTGGGACAATTGATTGAGGGCGCTCTATGGCACACCCTACTGGATGGGAATAAAATAAGGGTTACCCTAATGATGCATTGGTGGGACACCTTGTTGTTGATATTGTTGGTTGTTCTGAGGAGGATTTAGTGTTCCACCTTGTTGGAGATATTGGTTATTTTTATGGGGGCCTTGTGTTCCACCCTGTTGAAGATACTGGTTATTTTGAGGGGGCCCTTGTGTTCCACCCTGTTGAAGATATTGGTTATTCTGGGATGGGTCGATCTTGGATGTGTTCTGAGGTATGTATTTGTTGGCAAGAGACAGTGTGAATATCATTTGGTGTTGTCATTGATGGCAACCCCAATCGGTAATTGGATCCGCGCATCATCAATTGATCCTATTGACAGTTAGATTGCAAACAGTTAAGGAAGAATAGAGCATCCGACAATTTTGGGTTCATCGATTCACATGAATATTTCCAATCAATATTTTGTGTTGTGTATCTCATAGAAGATTGATCGATGTATACTTAGTGTTATCCGTAAATCTCAGTGCCTCGTATTGATCCGTGTGCGAGTTAGAAGATCTGGTTGGCTAATTCTCTACTTTATCAGTACTGGAGCCGACTTCATGAATGTATAATGTTGTGGATGTATGGGAAGAAATCATTTAAGTATTTTTGTGTTTGTGCATCTTTTTTTGGGTCCTAGCTAAGTTGTGGCCGACCGTTGTGGATGTGCATTAAGATTTACTCATGATTTAAGTCGACAGTTGTAAATATTATTTTGTTTTATTGAAGCTGACATATTGCGATTGAATTCTTAGTTGCAGATATATATATATATATATATATATATATATATGAGATCGTTCACATAATTTTGAGAAGTGTATCAAGTGTGTTGATGTGAATTGAAAATAAGAGTAGAGCATAAGAGCGGTAATGCACAATTTCACTTGTGCATAAAGGATATGTGTTCCGATTTTCAGCAGAATAGAGCAGAAGTGCAAAATTATTCTGTAGGACAGGAGATCGAGTATTGAGCCTAACCGGAACTATAATCAAGCATATGTAGATGTTATTTTCTTAGTTCAAATTTTCGGATGGTTTAATTTGAATTTCTTTCTAAGACAGTGAGTCTTCTTTGAGCAGTGAGCTCTAGGCAGTGTGCTTGAATGCAAGTGCATTCCCCATATTGTAAACTTTATTTGAGTATACTAAGATCATATTGTAGATTGGCCATCCACCGTGGTTTTTCCCCTAACAGGTTTTCCATGTAAAAAATCTCGTGTTATGGTGTTGTGATTGTTTTCTTCTTGTTCATGCATTTTGGTTGAATGTTACAAGTGCTTTGAAGATAAAGGTTAATACAGTTCATTTTTGTACAACACTGATTCACCCCCCCTCTCAGTGTAGCCTCTTTCCAATAATTGGCATCAGAGCTAGTTCCTCATAAGAAGAATTTTAACAACTTGGGGAGATCTTGGAAAGTGTTTCAATGGATTCAAGAAGTCTTCAACAAATTTTGGTGGCCCTAGATGATCTTGATCAGTCAAAGTCTAAAGTTCAAAAATTGCAAGCAAACCTCATGGATGCTCAGAAATTCATTGAGTCTTTGAAGGAAAAATCAACAAGACCGTAGAGAAGAGAAAGGAACTTTGTGATCAGATTAAGCAGAATGATAGTAAGAGCATTAAAGATGAACAAGTCAGTCAAGCCTTGAAGGAAAAGACAAAAGAATGTGAAAAGCTTACCAAAGATAATGTAGTCCTGAAGAATGAAATGGAATCTATCATGATGAGGATGACCAAGGAGATTGAAGATAGGAAGAAGAATGAAGAGAACCTACCATAGTCTTTGAAAGAAAAATCTGAAGTATGCAGCCGTTTGGACAATGGATTGGAACAATCTAAAAATAATGAGGAAGTACTTGAAAAGAATATTGATGATCTCAGAGATGAACTTGCTATTGAAAATGAGTACAAGGAGAAGTTCAAAGTTAGCTCAGCTAAGCTTGATGAACTAATTAAAGGTCAAAGGACAAATGGTGACAAGCGAGGTCTTGGATATAAAGAAGGAGAAAGTTCCAAATCGGGACAAAGGAGATTCAGGCAAGGAAATCAAATGAAAAAATCTGGAAGGTATCCAGTAAGGCAACCTAACACTCAGAGATTTAGGATACTGTTTTAGTTGCAATAAATTTGGACACATGGCTTCTCAGTGTAAAATTAGGATGAATCAAAGTGGTCCATCATTCCTAGGTTAGTGTTTTAATTGCAATAAGTTTGGTCACAAGTCAAATGAATGTAGAAATATGATGTACAAATTTTATATAAATGTCTGATGCTATACATGTAATAGACTTGGCCATATTGCTAACCAGTGTAGATCAAAAGAAAATCAATGGAACAACTGGTATGTCTAGACAAAAAAATGTTGTGTTATAACTGCAACAATTTGGTCGCATTGCTACATTATGTTGGAACAGAAGAGGTCTGGTAAATCAAAGAAGGAAGATGCATAAGGATGTTAAGGGAAAAGGAAAATTCACTATAGATGTGGTCAAGAAGACAATGTAGAAGAAATGGGTGAAGAAGAGTCCCTCTAATGAAGAAAATGCACCAACACTAGAACCTGCTTCTGGTAGTTCATCCGGGAAATAGTTTCAGGCCTTTGGCCTAGGGGGAAATATCAAGAAAATATATTAACCCCCTAATCGGTAACTGACACTGGGATGTGGATAAGTATAGTAAGTGCACAGATGTTCTACAAATGTTGTTGAACCTATTAGAGAAAGTATTATGTAATGTTGGAGGTCCGTAGAAGATTTATCTATCACAGTGCATGATAACAGTGTAACCAGATGAGTTGGGGTAAAATCATTTATTGCAACAAAAAGGGTTAAGTATGCGAGTGATAAAAAATCATTTCTATCTTTTATTTATCACTTTGAATTTTGAAGAAAAGAAGTTTGAAGAGCTGTAAGGTGAACCTTGGGGAGTTGAGATGAAATTCAAGTGTGAAGAAGCTTTCAAAAATCAAACTGCGATCCAACGGAAAGGTATTTATCAACAAAACTCTGTAAACTTGTGAATTGATAATGGCTACTCCATTGGTAGTAGAAGTTAAGGACAAACCCCGTCCAAAATTCAAATGGCATCCTTACAATTCTATTGAGACCAACCCCTTAGGAACTTTTTCATCTATTTTGTACAGTGTGTTACACATAGAAGATATTAGGGATTATATTCACACTAATATTGAAGAGCTAGGAAGCTCACAACTATTGAATTTGTATAATAATCACATCATAGGAGAAGGATTTTGTGTGAAGCTAGAATATAAAAACCTAGAAGAAAAGAAATTTACACAGATTGTTAAATTCCTAGTGTTTGAGGAGATTGAATGGGTTCGTTACATTTTGAGTTGAGTCCATGATAAATTCATGTGGTTAAGTATACCCTTCAAAATCACAAAGGAGGCTATCAGTTTTGTAATAGGTCTAAATTCTTCCGGTGGATTACCGATTCTAAAATCAGTGAAGAATCAAAGGGTCACTGATGCAACAGGTTCTAAGTATGATAGAAGAGAAATGACAATTGATGGCATCGTTGATGTAGATGTCAAATTTTCATCTATGGTTATTTGGTATAAAATCTATCATTCCAGTCGAGACAACTCTATGTCTAGTACAACCATTTATGTTGCCTATCAGATGGTAAAAGAAAATGCAGACTATGATCTTTGTGAATTGCTAAGAATTCAGCTAATGGAAAATCTTGGGAAGATCAAGAAGGATAAGAAAAAATATTTTAAGTATGGTAACTTGCTATTATGCTTATTCTTTTACTTCATGGATGAGGTTCCAGGATTCAGAAAGGTTCATTGGCAAAAAGATAAACTGGTAGCTTCTTAGATCATAGATCTCTTTCACAGATTTGCAAACATTAAGACAAATAATGCCACTATCTGGGGATATTTCAGAAGTTTTCAGAGTATGATGCAGGCTAGAGAGAGGATTCTCACTTCCAATATAGATAAATACAAGGATACAATTTACTTTATGGTAGATATTGATGAATGTATGATGAAAGTCGTTGATCCCAGAACAATTTGGATCATGCTAATGGGATAGGAAGTTGAGGAGCGCATTCTAGAAATGTATGCAAAACATTTATTGAGAAAGCCTCTAGATCCATCAAAAGAGAGATTCGGTACTTATGCTAAAAAGGATATGCAGGTACACAATGAAATCAAAAAACCTGTGATAGTTAAAAGAGTTAGAAAAGAGGTGGAAGTCTTAGTAGAAAGTATGGGCATACTGGCAAAAAATTTAAAAGAAGCTAGAAGGAAAAGAGAAGAAGCTCAAGCAGAAAAGGAGGCAGTAAAAATTGAATTTGTTGGTTCGGCAACATCATCTGCCCGAGCTAGGTTAACTAGAAGCTTTGCATCCCTATCCGCCCCTGCAACAAAGTTAATCTCTATGAAAACTCAATCTAAGGGATCCAATAAGGAAGGAAAAAGGAAGAAGGATAAAAGAAAGAGGGTCTATATAGCAGTTTCTAAGGATGAAGTAATAGATTCTGATGAAGGTGTTAGAGAAATCAAGCATCAAGGTACTAAGGCAACAACTGTTATAAAAAGCAAACCCTCTGGTGGAGATGATCAAGCAAAGAAGAAGGCAAAAACTAACCAACCAGGTATGTTAGTGGAAGAATTTGAAAAAGCTTTGGTTAAAGATGGGAATCTCAAGCCACTTTGCAAATGGTATGAATCTTTTGGTAAATCTGATCAGAGAATTCTCGAGGAGGCAACAATAAAATATTTGAATATTTTCAATAAAGTTTTGATTGAAATAATGCCAAATTTACCTAAAAGCTTATATGATATCTTGGAGATGAGGAGAGTTAATGCCAAATCAAAAGAAGACTAGATGAGAGAAATAATTCTTGATGAATTGTGTCTAGTAGCATCTATGGAATAAATAAAGTCAATAATGAATAAAGCCAAGAAGAAATTCAAAAGAAAAACAAGAGTGAATAAGCTAATGATTGGTCAAACCAAAGAAGTCGTTGAAGAGACTGAACAGATTCTGAGAAAAGTTTTGTTAAGCAGCAGAATTGATGTTGTACTTGAAGGAACTCATGATGTTTCATCGGATCCAGGAGAAGAAGAAGAAGAGAATCAAGATGTAGCCGAGGATATTCAGATCCCTCCTAAAGTGAACAATGCAGAAATACCTATGGAAATTGAAGTTCTAGAAAATGTATCAGTTGAGAAAGTGGAGATCATTGAAGATAAGTCAGAACCTACAACTAAGGAAGCAATGGTTGAAGAGAAGAAAGTTGATGTAAAGGAAATTCCAGTAGAAGCAAGAGACACTGCAAAGGCAGTGAAGAATTTTTTGGTAGAACAGAAAGAAGAGTTTGATCCTAAATTGATTGGAGGTCTAATCGACCTATCTACGCTAAGACCAATTCAGAAACTAAAAGTAGCATCATTTGCCCAAGCAAAAGCTAGAGAGGAACTACTGAAGTACCACATTGAGGACATTGAACTTCTAAATCTTGCATCTGGAGTTCTAGAAAATATAATTCCCACTCATGTGAAAGATCTGACCGGTTCCTCTTCCGGTAAACTAAAGAAGCTTATCAACTCAGTAAGTACTCACTTTGAGTCACTTGAGAAATCAGCTATGATTAAAGTGCTGAAATAATTTGATGTTAAAAGATTAAATGGGCTGAAGGAAATGATAACAAAGGATAAAACTTTGCTAGCCACTTGTGTGGAAAATATCCAAAAATTCTCTATCCGAAGGTGTGTAGATTTACAAGTCTTCTTTGTCTTTGATAAAATTTACTGATGACAATGAGAAGAAGGTTAAGGATCTGGAAAAAACAATTAGCTACTATGTTTTATGCTTTTGATCCTTTAACTAGTAGTGTTGGAAAGTTAGAAGGTGAAGTGATATCTTTGTTTGACAAAATAAAGAGCTTAAATTATGAAAATGACAAAATTGTTGCAAGAGCATTTGAACTTAGAGGCCTAATTGGCCCAAAGATAAAAATTATGTCAAGTGCATTGAAAGAAGCAGAAGATGCTAAGGCAGTGGGTGATCCAAAAAACTTGGAGACTGCAGAGACACAATCCTACTTGGTTTGTAGACACATAACAATCTTGGAAAATCTCAAAAGAGTCCGAGACACGAATTTGGCTCTGTTGAAGAAAGATTTTTCAGATATTTTCAAGTTTATGTAAGCTAAAGAAGCCTATTTGTACATAAGCAATTTGTTCATAACAATTTTGTTTGATTTTTGACATGTGGATTCCTGCCTTTGCCATTGATGTCAAAGGGGGAGAGTAGTAGAATGAAAAATGCATAATCATCTCAAGGGGAGAATTGTACTTTGGAGAAGAGTTTGGTTTTTGAACTTATGGGTAGTGTAATTGATGTTGGTACTGATTCGACAGTTAGTCATTTTTCACTTATTCTTTAAGCAGTGAGCTCTAGGCAGTGTGCTTGAATGCAAGTGCATTCCCCATATTGTAAACTTTATTTGAGTATACTCAAATCATATTGTGGATTGGCCATCCACCGTGGTTTTTCCCCTAACAAGGTTTCCAAGTAAAAATTCTTGTGTTATGGGGTTGTGATTTTTTTCTTCTTGTTCATGAATTTTGGTTGAATGTTACAAGTGCTTTAAAGATAAAGGTTAATAAAGTTAATTTCTGCACAACACTAATTCACCCCCCCCTCTTAGTGTAGCTTGTTTCCAATAGTATTGAGATGGACCCCCTTGGTACATTTGTGCTACTATTGCTTGTTCAACCTGAGTTGGTTTTTTGAACAAGTGGTTCTCTTTGGGTTGATCATTATTTTATGAGAACACTGGTGGCATATTTGGTCTTTCTGGAGGTTGGGTAATTTGTCTCACAATCGAGTTGTCCCCTAAGTGAATAAGATTGGGGTCTTTGAGAGCTTCTACATTGAAATACATTGGTAACTTAGCACCACTTTGGGCTAGTTTGAAAAAATAGGAGTTTGGGTCTTTTCTTAACCTGTCCATTAGTTTGAGGACCTTGGGGTTGTTAGAATTTTCAAATAGTTCTTCCTCATTTATCTCTTCATCCTCGTTTACCTCCTCTATAATCACTTGGTTTGGATCCTGGTTACCTTGTTCCATAAACTCTTTCGGTTTGTGGCTTATTTCCTCAGTAAAAGTATCTCTGTATACTGGTCTCTTCTGGGGAGTTTCAAGGTCACTTGGCCTATAGCCCCATGGGCTACTCTCATCATTCATGGTGTTCATTGGTGGGATACTAGTGGTATTCTTGTTGGCTTCCATATTTTTTCTATGTTGTGATCTCGTGGTTATGGGAAAGTGGTATATTTTCTAGTTTGACTCCAATCCTAAAGACCTGATGTTGTCTGGTTCTTTCCTCTAGAGAAGTTTTGTATCATGGAAAAGTCCAAGATTTTGACCAAAGAAAAACAAATATAACCCTAGATTGCCCTTGGAAGCATGTCTATAGAAGTTTGCCACCAATTTATTTATGTTTTTATGTAGCACTGAGAGGTGCTTCTTAAGAGTTTTTGGACTGAGACGTCTAAGTCTAAAATGACAACCTATGGATTTTACCTTAGGAATCTTGACCTTGCATGAGATCATGAAGGGAATAATTGGTTGACACAAATTATAAACACTGATGTTTCCTTACAAATTTTGTAAGATACTGGAACTGTTGGAACAAACCTGGATTTTAACAATAGTAGAAGGAATACAAGTTCAGATTGTTCCTGGAAGCTCTTTTGTAGAAGTTGTATACCAACCTAGTTTTGGTTTTATGAAGTTCCCAAAGGTGTTTCTTGAGAGCTTTTGGACTTAGATGCCTGAGTCTAAAATGATGACTTGTGGTCTTTACCTTAGGGATCTTGACCTTACGTGAGATCATGAATGGGATAATTATTGCCACGCAGGTGGTAGTAATATGGATCTTCTGGCTGATATGTTAGCTTTTTCTTCCTCTTCGTTTAGGATAAGTGATGTGGTGAGAAAATGGCGAGGTGTCTCATTTTATACAAATATAAAGTTTCTCAAACTGCTTATGATGTCGATTTGTGCACCTATAATGTGTGTGAGACTTTTATGAATAATTGGTGCTACAATATTTGGTTGTTGAACTGGGGCAATTGGTTGCGAAATGGTCATAAAGTTTGGTGGTGTTTATGGGATGGTTGTTGTAAAGCTCAAGACCTTAGGGTTTGAGTGCTATTTTCAGATAACACTACTTCTTGGAAATTAAAATGTTGAAGAACTAAAGCCTATATTCCACTTCCTTGTCCAACGAATATGTTGCGAGAAAGTCTACTTGTACTATCTGTGAGTCCTAAGTAATTGTTAATATCATAGACGTCTGAGTGGAGGAATGACCTTAATGGTTTGTTTGATTTTGATTTCAAATAGGTAGGATGGCAATAATGGATGTGGGACTATCTGACCTTCTATCTTTCCAATTGTTTTAGTTCAAACAATGATCTTGTGAATAACTCTTTTTCAACTTTTTCTCCATGTTTTGAAGTATGGGAAGTGATAAAACAACACTTAGACTAACTTAACAAGCATGGACTTATGTGACCTTCATGTCTATAACTTAGGTTGTTAAATCACAACACCCAAGCCATAGTTCCCAAATGCTTACTTTGATTAATGTACCCTTAAATCAAAGCCAGAATCTATGGAAACCTTTAAGGAAGGATCCTTTCAAAGGAGTGCAAACATAAGGCTTCTCTCACAAGTGTGCACTAAATCAAAGGGTTTGTGGTTTAACCATCTTGTTTAGTGTTTATTTTCAATGTGTTCTTTTTCTTTAAATCAAACATAGAATTTGATGTTAAATTGTTTTGAATGTAATGGGCCAAGTTTAACATAAACTAGAAATTACAACCCTAGGGGATAGACATCATTCTCTTAGGTAGGCCTACCTCATGCTCCAAAGAGACAATTTTACATGCAAATTATGGCGCGGGCTTCTAGTCGGACATGGCAAGTAACTTCTCGGAAGTAAATTTCAATGCACCACTTTCAAAGAATGTTTTTGGATAATAGGGTGGCTTCTAAAATAATTTGGTTCTTGGTGATAACTGTGAACACGAAAAATCTGACACTCACCTGCTGGCCACTTAAGGCTCTTTAATTGTTCTCGTTCCACTTAAGGTATGGGATTAGGTGCAGTTTATTGTTAGTACGACTTGAAGCTACTTTCTTACAAGTTTGCAACCTTTAATATATCCCACCAGTAAATGTGCTTCGAGACCTATTGTGCCTATCGCACACATGCCCCATTCAGAACGGGGACCCTCTCTTTCCTCTTTTGCTTGCCAAGTCCTTTTGCTTCACCTTGTTTTGCATGCCCATTTTTGCGTCCTTAAAGGTCAACACATTCTCAAAAGTCACATTTTAAGTTTGACCAAATTTTTCCCCTTGGAAAAATGCTAAATCTTAAGCCATTTCAGGTTTTTCCTCTTTGTTGGCCTTTCTGGCATTTGTGGCTCCTCCAGGGCCCGGACCCTTGGGTTTTCTGTCTTGGGTTTCTATTTCGGTTCCGCCATTCCAGACGGCCGCCAACTTCCATCTTTCTGGACCCTAGACCTCGTAGCTCCCATCGTCGTTTGCATTTCACTTGGCATATTTTCAAACGACCATCCGTTCACGTCTTTCCGGACCTCGGACCCCGATCCTCCTGCTGCTATCCTAGAATTTGAACTTAGCTACCTCACCTGCCGCCGTGTCGGGCATTTAATTGGATATTAATGGCACTGGGGGTTATATAAATGAGTTTTCAATTGTCATTTTCACATGTCAGAAATGATTAAAGATCCCAACATTGCCTCAGCAATCTCCGCCTTCGTACCCGAACCCCTGCTTCGTCGTTCCTTGTGAATTCAACAGAAATCTTCTTCGAGGTTTCGAGGTATGTTCTTCATCCGCGTGCCTTGTCTCTTTTTCCTCAAATTCATGGTTTAAATCAAGTAAAAAACTTAAAATGAACTCGAAACCTGGTAGAATAGTACCTTAGCCTAAAAACCCACAAATTCAAAATTGAAAAATCGATCGTTTCAAGAATGAAATTTGAAACTGGAGTTTCACCTCCCTGTCGCTGTTTTTTGGAACAGGCGACCGCCTCCTTCGGGCCTGGACCTCTCTGTGGCCATGCACAAAGGTTTAAACTTAGAAAATGGCAGGGTCCAAACTTGCCCCCGAGTCCCGACCTCTAGATTTCCACCTTCGGGATTCCGTTACAGCTCCGCCATTGCAAACGGTGGCTGCACTCCATCCTTCCGGCCCTTGGACCCCGGGCGCGTGAAGTCCATCTTAAACTTGCAGAAGAAACCAATCATCCAAGTCATTCTCGGACTCTGACCTCCAGAATTTTATGTCACCTTTGCTGTTTCGAACAGCTGTCCCAGGACGTCTTTCCGACTACCGGACCTCAGTCACCCTTTTGCCGTGCACTAGTTCAAATAGAAAAAACCAAATGTCGAAACGCTGTCTGGATGCCAGACTTTGAAATTCTGTCTCCGAGATTCCATTCCAGTTTCGCCATTCCAAATGGCCAAACCTGACCATCTTTCCAGCGTTCGAGCCCCGACCCTTGGTCCACCATTGAGCTTTTCCTAGCTGATAAGTTCACCCCGAGTGTAACCTCCCGGACTTCCGTCCCCGAAATTCCCTGGCACTTTCGTCGTTTCGCATGACTATCCCGCAACAGCTTCCCGACCTCGACAACCCGGACTCCGGAACCTGATTCCTAGAATGTTGTCCTCCCTGTACCGTTCCAAATAGCCTTCCTGCAGCTAAAACGTGAATGCCTAAATGGTGACTGAAATGGACACCAAATCAAAAACGGACTTCGACCCACTTGCTAAAAATGAGCCTTTTTTCATGCCCAACCTTTTTTTGTTCAAATCCAAGATCGAAAAAGTCATTGGGAGTGTCTTGCCTTGTTTTCCCTTCCAAATGACATTCTTCCAAGGGAATTCGGGCCCTTCGGGCCCGGGTCATCCGTTTGCCTCCCAGAATTATTATGATCTAGTGTTGAACTTTTCTAGAATAATGATTCCGGATCTAAACTTGATTTGCAGGGATTTTTCCAAGGCTGCATCTACATGTTTGATGTTGCTAACTCCCGTAACTTTGTGCAGTATTTATGGAATCTAGTGTAGAAGCCTCTGGTGCTGCCAAGGAAAAAGGGAAAGGAACTGCCAAAGCACCTCGAGGCAAGGAGGACAAGGATCAAATGAGGTACAAATTCGAGGGGGTGTCATTACACTCTAGAATCACCACTCTTTGGAGGGACATCATAGATACCAATATCGGGCATCTCGATATTGACGAGTTTACACAGAGAGTCAGGGTGGACCCAAAAACAAACAATGCAAAATTAATCAAAAGCAGCGGACTTGCCAAGGTTGCAGGTTTCCTGCCAGCGTTGGTGGCCCCCGAGTTGGTAATGGCATGCCGGGAGGTGTATCAACTTGAAACCAAAACCATAGTGGACAGAGATGGCAACATCCTCGTTGATATCTCCCCTATCGGGATAACTAACACATCCCCGCCTTCGAGATTATGGAGACCCCAAAAATGGAGTGTAAGGCATTATGGGATCAGGATGCCATGAGATGCAAGAAGTTGATCAACCAATATTGGTTGAAGGACAGGCAGGCCAGTGCTGGAAAAGCTCCCCAAGAGCTCTTTCGCAATGATTTCGTTGAAGATTATCATGATCTGGTCACCCTACTGAGTAGGGTAATGGGCCTTCCTACTATGGCCTTCTTCCAGGAAAGGATGTTGTACATTGTGGAACAAATCCTCCACGGGAGTGACGCTGCATTTTATTGGGGGGAAATAATCAACGATTGCTTTCACGAGCAATTCATCAATGTCAAAAAAACTTCAAAGTTCTACATGACATCTTACCTAGTCTACTTGCTTTCCAATCAATGACATTATAATGGATTGACTGCAATGCCCGATGAGGTGCCGGGGAGGGAACTTAAACCCTATGACAAATATCCTCAGCTGTAATACAAGAATTTCAAGAACTACTACAGGGTAAATGATGCCTTCATTGCCTATGTCATCTGGCTGCTTGGAGGTGATTTCGAGTCTCCCATAATGTTAGAACCCTCCTTAAGCATTACGGCTTCCTATTTATTCAACTTCCAAAATTCACCTACATTCGCACCCAAGGGTTCATGGAAAGGCCAAATAAGGTGCCCTGGTACCCCAATGACTGGATCATACTATAGGAACTGACTTGGCAGTTGCGGCACATCCTAATATTATGAGCAACAAACATTTGGCTAAGATGCCTTATCCTATCGGGCTTGGCCAAAGAATGTATAAAATTCATACCTCCCAACGTGCGGGTAATTCGGAAAAGGAGCTGGTCGAGTACCACTTCTGGTAGTATTAAGCTAGGCCACAAATGGACCCATACAGTCACATCAGAAAGGAACTTGGACTAGAATATGCCCACCTCCACCATGTTGAGGACTTTTGGGAAAATTGTAAGGATGATTTTTAAGTGGATACGGCATTACATGCGTGTGACCGCCTACTTTGTAAAGAGAGTAAACTTGTTTCTGATTTTGAATTAGCTAGAAGAAGATGAGAGCATGGTGATAGACCCAAGATACAATGCTATCACAATTATGTCATTGCTTTTGATTGATTGGGATGAGAAAGAGGTTGATGACCTCAACATTCTCACCAAGCCAATTGAGGCTCGTACAAAGGCATGGATTAGCGGGTAGGTCACTTGGTTAAAGTAGCAAGGGGTCGCCTTGACATTCAAGGGACTCGAGAATGAGCCAAGTGGCTCTAAAAATGGGGCGGCTGCTGCTACCACAACTGGAGAAACCTCTAAGTCTCCGCCATCTGTTAAATCAAGAAAGAGGAAGGAGATTGACGAGCAACAATCCAATCCAAAGGTGTACGCCAGAAAGGCCTCGAAGGGTGAGCCTCCCAAGAAACATAGAAGAACATGCAACATCACAAAGATACCTGTGATACCTGAGGATCCACTCCACGAGGGTGAGGAGTTGGAAGCTGATCCACCTAGGTCCCCAACTGCTTCATTAGCTATTGCAACCATTGTTTCCATTGCTACCATTCCATCCACTCCACTTGCAATGACTACTTCCTCTCTGCTTGCGTTGGACATTTCTATCCACCTTGCCTCCACTTCTTTGATCATCCAGGTCGTATCGATAGATTCATCCTCCGCCATGACCTCGCCAATCTCATCATCCTCCATGTCTCCTTCCCTTCCACCCGCTTTACCTGGTATTGCAATGCCTACCCTCACTCTCCCAGAATCCTTTGTTAAATACATGCAAAATGTGTCTTTTGAGCTTTCGGGAATGCTTGCAAATCCAATGGTGCAAGCTGCAATAGCTCAGGAAATGGTCAATGCCCCAGCTCTCCATCCTTCTACAGAAGCACCAAGGATGGAGGCCATAATGTAAATCACAGATGAGCTTGATTGATGAGAACAAGAGGCAGCCATGAGACCGGAAGATGAATAATTTGAATATCATGAGCATCCCATCTATGAGCATTGGGTGATCAATGAGGTGGCATATGAATCTTCTAGTGAGGGTAGCGAGGATCGGGGAACATACATTCTCCAAAAGATAGTTGATCTAGAGCTCGATGCAGAGTGGAACAAACAACTCAAGGAAATTGAGGATAAAGAGGCTGAAGGAGAGCCTACAGTTGAAGAAAGAGTTGTTGTTCCAGGGACTGAAGGCAGTAGGTCTCCTACGGAAAGGCATAATCAAACCCCAGTGTGTGAGGAAGAAGCATCCCTCTACGAGGATGAACAAGAGGATAAGCCCAAGGGAAGTGAGCATGAAGAAGAAGAATAAAGGGGTGTTGAGGGGGAAGACCACCCTAAGGAGCAACTGCTTACCAAGTCTCCCACCAAGCGCATTTATCTCGTACAAGATTCTGATGAAGAGAAAGAGGATGCGGGGGCTAAGCAGGAGACCGTTAATGTCAAATCCATTGAACTTAGGGTGGAGGACAACATAGGTCAACAGGAATCACCCAAGGCAAGGCCTCAGATGCTTAACTGGCTACAAAAGCAGCTCGAAAAGAGAACTCTCGCCCTGAAGGATCCAAAAGCAAGGCTGAAGGCAATACTGGCTAGAGCTCAAATTACGAAAAAGAAGGAGAAGAAGCCAAAGGTCAGGCCTAAGATAATGATGGATGCCTCCAGATCTAGGGCAGTACAAATAGCTACACCGATGGTTGGAGAACAAGGAGTAAGTTATAACATCTCCACCATCAACTTGGGAGTAGCCACACAGGAAAAAAAGGTTGACCACCTTCGAGAATCGGTCGCCACAGTGGTGCACCTTATCCAATAAGATAAGGTTTCAAAGGAAGAGCTTAAGGCACAGGTGGCTGATTTGACAACCTACATCCAGCAATGGTCATCTCCAGATGAACATCCCACCACGTCATCGACCCCATCGCAGTTGGTGTCTCAGGAACAGATCCACAAGTTGGAGAGAAGAAGAAACTTGGATAAGACCACAAAAACTTGGTTCCGACAGGTCTTGGACATCGGGAACACAGGCATCAACTTGGTTGTCCAAAAAACAAAAAAAGTTCCTGGAGGTACAAACATCTCTTGAAGGCACAAGGCAAATCTGCGAGGAATTCCCAAAGAAGTACAGGGTTGCCTATCCAAAGATTGAGGCTATCCTCACACTGTCGAGCGAAGTTTGGGAAAAGGACCTCGCCTTCAAGGATGATGACCACTAGTTGATGGATGTATGGAAGCATGATTTTGATCATTGAAAGGGGAGGCTAGAACAGATCTTGGAAAGAATAATTTTGGATATAGAATGGGCCAAAGAGGCCAGGGGAGATAGTATCAGATATCTCTAGCTGATGATGGGGTATGAAATGCTTGTTGTGAAGATCAATCCGGAAAGCATAAAGCCTCGCATCTGGAGAAGGATGGAGAAATGACAATTGAGGTTACTACGGACTTTATGAGCTTTGCTGCTCGAGCTTTCACCCAGTCTGAGATTTTTAGGGACATTGCTACCAAATATGACGAAGAGTGGGAAAAGCTCATTAAGAACTCCAAGGAGTGGAGTTATCGGGTGTTAAGGTCCGATATCATTGAGGTCGACAAGTTCCGACCGGTAATCTTGAGATTCATAGAATATGCAATTTTGAAGAAGCGGGAAGGTAATCTTGTTATTGATGAAGAAATTTTGAAAGAGTAGTTGCAGCAAAGAAGCAATCAGCAAGAGACAAAACTGCTACAGTGTTGCCACTAGAAGCAAAAATAGGAAAAAGACAAAAGATGTTTTAAAAATGTAATATATTTGGGGGTAGGTGAGACCCTGCTATAAAGTGCATCTTGGCCACACAATAGAATTGAATATTGGCCACTCATTTTTCTTTTTGAAAACTATAAATAGAGGTCCCCTCCTCTCATTTTAAGAGAGTTGAGTTGTTGTAAAGGCATGCTGCAGAAATTGCAATAGAAAATACAGTGATTTATTGGTGTATTTTGGATTTCTTCACATGTTTCATGATTCTTCTCCCATTAGTTAAAATTATAGTTTAAGTTACTTTGTTGTTATAGTGTCCTTTTAGCTATTCTTGGTAGATTTAGTGATGTTGTCTTTGGTTATGAAGTTTTTTGCTGTGTGTATGCTTTCCTTGTCCATACTTTTAGTCATTTGCTACTGGTAGGTGACTGTGTAAAGTTAGTCTAGACTATAATTTCATAGCTGCTCTTTAAACTTTGTCTTTGTTCACATTTACATGGTGAATGAATGATGAATATCTATAGTCCTTAGAAGATAGCATAGATTTCATGACATTGTGAGAATTCAGATTAAATGAAATCCTATTTAAGGAAATTGTCCACAGCAGGAACCTCCATGATCACTGTTCATCGGTAGTTGCAAGTCCAAGAACCTTTTCTCTTCCCTGCCCTTTTTTCCTTTTCTTTAAGAAATAACCTATGCTAAGGTTTATTGCACATTGTAAAGCCAAATCTAATGAAACAATGGAGTTCAAGACTATTGTTTGAACTTGCAGTAAAGCGTAGTAATTTCCTATTCAAAGAACTTTGTTTGTAGACCCGATTCTCCTACAGCTTTAACTTATGTTAGGCCACCTTGTGATTCCAGCAAATCACATAAATCAACTGATATATTCCAAGCATCGTCATGACCTGACATCTAAGAGACCTTGGGAGAGTGTTCTACAATTTGATTGTGGAAGATTGTCTTTCAAGAGAGGTAATGCACCTACGCATTACCTGTGTTGTGAAGTGCATAAAAACACCATCAACAGAACTGGCACTAGAAGGAGGGATTTTTGGAGATAAAGATGGATTGAATTGGGTTATTCTCCCCTGAGAGATTTCATCGAGTCTTGAGATCTACACCGAATAAGGGAGAATTTCAGGAATTACAACCCCCTGTCTGAGCTAAAAGAGCTAAACGAAGGGAACCATCCATCACCAATCCACCAGACTAGCCCATTTCCCTTTCACCTTCATCTTCCCCATCATCATTGGCAGTACCACCTTCCACACATCTGATCCAAATAGCCTCCCAGGCTGCCACTCCATCTGGGCTGAACACTGCCTTTCAGCCGAACACAATAGCAAGCCCTGTTGCTGTCCCTTTCCAGCTACCAGTTTGTATGGCACAACCGCCTTCATTGCCTCCGCCTATGGCATGGTTGGGCAATAACCAATCCCCTTTGGCCTTCAATTTCTACCATCATATGCCAAAGAATCTTGAAAGCTTCTGTACGAAATTCAATGCCTGAGACCCATAAAGGACTGCGAAGGAACATGTAAGATTTTTCGAAATCACTTTAAAAACTATGAAAATTATCTATGAGGACGTGGCCTACAGGCTCTTTCCCTACTCTCTCGGGAGGAGGCATTCTATTGGTATGTCAACTTGCCCGCTAGAATGATCACCACTTGGGCTCTTCTGAAAGAGGCCTTCCTGCAGAAATTCAAAACTCTGGTCATCCCTATAGACTCATACCGACACTTCACGTCGGTTCAAAAGGAGATTAATGAACTGATCAGTTCATTCAATGATCGTTTCCACAAAGCATAAACTCGGCTACAAGCCCCGTATGTTTCAACGACATTGTCATTTTAATTGTTTATTATGCAGCATTGGATAACCTCACTTCAGCTCTAGTAAAAATAATGCGACCGTCGCCTGCCAGGTTGCTAGATGCATACGCTAAAGTCATTATTGTCAGCACAAATTTGAGGCAGAACATTTTTGGTTCGCTGCCTTCCCTCAGGCAAACCGCACATCTAGTGCAGATTCAGGGGCTTACTCAAGCCGTGCAGCATCAAACACCCCTGCTGAATCCAGTACCATAGCTACCTATAGTTCCACATCCCGGGCAGCTAATGAATCAGGCGTATCTGGTACCTCACTACTTGCTGCCCCAACAACAACATTTGCATCCTTAGCCATCCTAGGTGCCAGCGTACCTCCAAGTGACTGAATTCCCACCCGCTCATCAGAATCAGCCGGTTGCATAGCCCATGTTCCTCCATAATTCGGCATCGCAAAAAAATAATGCCAAAAAGGACAGAATTGACGAGCTCACAGAGATGATCAAAAAGATGTCAACAAAAATGACGCACTTAAGAAATCAGATTAACCAGTTGCAAGCGTCACAAAAGAGCATCCAGGTCAACCTTAATCGTGATAACCGAAATCATCATGAAAGTCAGGATAGTCGGGATGCCAGCACGTCGTCCAGACAGAATCATGATAGAAATCAAAATTCAGGTCAAAACTTTGACAGAAGGCCCTTGCAAAGGAAAAACTAGATGTGGAACACAAGACCCAACAATGGTGGCATTCCCACGCCCCTTGATCAACCCAGCAGCAATGAAAACCCTACAAGTGAAGTTTACTTGGTTGAGGCCGCTTTGTCTGGTTGGTGTCACATACACAAAACAAGTCGGCACTCTAAGCTGGATTGTCCGGAATTCAAAATTGTTGCCGACATCTTCCAAGTTGAGGTCCAAAATGTTGTGGACAATTCAAGGTGCAAAGACATTGTCCCATCCGAACCATACAATTCCTCGATGTTGGTGGTGAACCAGGCTCCTTTCCCAAAGGTGGAGTGCAACACACCAGAGCAGGAGGGTGCCGACTCGAACAGTAGTGGTAATGTGGAAGAGGTAAATTCTGAAAGTCCTTTGGCTCAAATTTTCAATTCGATAGATAATGGTCCTAAAGATGATGAAGAAGAGCCTAGGGAAGACAAAGTCCAAATGTTGAACCAGCGAACTACCCCTTATAACCTCAGGAATAGACAGATTGGTGGTCATACTGGAGGACCTTTTATGACCTCCACTCTGCCGAATAATTTCAGCACCCCTCTCGATCCAAATGCAAGTAATAACCCGGGTTTTCCCCACACACCCATGTAGTATCTCAGCAGGAATAAACACCAGAACAACAGCCAAAGCCAGGCCACTAGCTCCTCCCAAAATGTTTCCTATGATCAAGAAGTTGAGCATATGGGGGAGTATATTACTAAGGAATTCAAAAAGGTGAAGCTAAGCATGTCCGCCTTCGAGCTACTGAAGGTGCCTGCCGTCAGGAATTCCTTTTTCAGAATGATAAATGAGACTCCACCATAGGGGTCAACTCAAGAAACTCCAAAAAATAGGGTTTCCTTCGATGATCAGCAAGGTGAGCCGGTTGTTAGCCAGATCTTCAACAGTAAGGTTGACCCGCTTGCGGGTCAACAAGCAAACAAGCAATTCGACAGAGTAACTAATCAAGCACCAACTCAAAGCAAGGGCAACAAGAAAGACAAGGGCCAAGTCGCCTAGGTGGACATTTCCAGAGGACTGTTTCAGGGGAAATTTGAAACTCCTCCCTTTCTGACCACCACCCGCGTGTTTGGGAAGAACCTCCACAATTGCGTGCTAGATTCAAGAGCTTCAGCCAATGGCATACCCCTGAGCATGTGCAAGGTGCTCAAAATAATGCCAACTCCCTCCCAGTGGAAGGTGACATAGCTTGACAAAATTGAGATCAACATATTAGGGGAAATTAACAGAATACCTATGCAGATTACTGCTGATCCCCGGATCCAACATACCATAGACATTCAAGTGGATCATATCCCGGATACGTATGGTATAATCCTAGGAAGGGATTTCACAAGGGCATTGAATGGATACGCTGCGACTCACTTCTCCCATATGTGGTTGCTATGGAAAGGAATGCCGAATCAGATTCAGATTGATCGAGAACCACAAATGAGATTCTTGATCACCAAATACAACAACACGAATGAGGTGTTGTATGCCGAAACTAATTTGGGGAATTACTCCCCGATATCGTATCTAAACGAGCAGGAATGCCTTGACGATGAAGGAACAAGCGAGGTTTTCCTTGTATTATGCAGTCCGCCTGCTAATTTAGACAATTCCTCTCAAAGCATTGAAGTGCTGATAAAATATGACGATGAAGAGTCAGGAGAGGATGACAGTCATGGATTGTTGGACGACTTCCAAGATTTTTTGGAAAAGTGTGTACAAGACCAACTTAGTTTGGGATCCCGAATGAACTTTCAAGAACTCTTGCTCCCTAATTGGTGCAGGGTACATAATGTTGCTCACTCAAAGTTTGACTATTGTTTATGTCAAACAGCAGTTGAACACATTAAAAGACAAGCCACTCTGAGGGAGAAAGTGGGGTCAGCACCACTCGAACACACACATTCCATCCCTGCACCTCCCCAAACGGTTATTGAAATGAAGGCCCAACCGATGGTGAAAGTTGGATCTGTTGGTCCTACGTTCAAGGATTCTCCTAGATTCTGGATGTTGCGCTTTGACGGGTCTAAATCCAAATAGAGAGCTGGGGCAGGTTTCAAATTGATCAGTCCTAAAGGTAAGTCATACTTTGCTGCTCATAGACTTCAGTTTTATTGTACTAATAACGTAGCAAAATATGAGGCTTTAGTCTTGGGCCTCTTAATGGCATTAAGAAAGGGAGTCAAAATACTCCAAGTGTACAAAGATTCAGAGTCAGTTATTAAGCAAGTCAAGAATCTTTATTCCTGCTATGATAGAAGACTCACAAACTATAGGCACCATATATGGGATCTACTGGAAGGATTAGATGCATTCAATATCCAATTAATTTCACGCGTTCAGAATCATATTGCCAATTCCTTAGCGCAGGTAGCAAGCACACTACAACCACTGTCCCTATCTGGCCTCAAAAGATTCATGGTGGAACTCACCTCTGTCCCATCAGTGCTGGATAATGTAGCCAATTTCCAGGTATTCAATGATGACAAACACATCCTGGATTTTATCACTAGTTTTGGTGTGTTTTCTATGCAGATAATCGACGAGGTGGAACCTCAAGAGGCTGACCTGGATATAGAGGGGATTATCAACCTGAAGACCAATACCATCCCTAGGGGAATGGTCCAATTAGAACGAATATTTGACTTGGATCAGATCGAAGATCAGGATCAATAGGGTAAGAAGGATACCATCAACGGCCAGTGTGACACTTACAATCTAGGAACGACAAGGAATGCTAAGAATGTATTCATTGGTAAGGTATGCACTCCTGAGGAAAGAAAGGGTATACTTGAGGCCCTGCAGGAGTACCACGACATCATTTCCTGGAGCTACAAGGATCTCAAAATGTATGACATGTCAATTATCACCCACACCATCCCACTCATACCCGATGTGAAGCCATTTCGGCAGTGGAAGCGCCTTTTCAACACTTTTCTGGAACCAATAATATACAAAGAAGTACAAAATTTGTTGTCAACCAAGATCATTTTTTCGGTTAGACACTCCACATGGGTGGCGAATTTGGTTCCTGTTAGAAAGAAAAATGGGGAAATCATATTGTGCATCGACTTTTGTAATCTAAATAGAGTCTCAAAGAAGGATAGCTACCCTATACCTTCATTAGATGAGGTGTTGCAGATAGTAAACGGGTCCCAAATGATGTCCTTCCTGGATGGATATTCGGGGTACAATCAAGTCATGGTACAGTACGAAGATTGACATAAAACAACATTCACCACCAAATGGGGAACTTTTGCTTATAGATGAATTTTGTTCGGACTAATCAATGCTGGTGCCACTTTCCAACGCGCCATGGATATTGCATTCAAGGACCTGATCGACAAGTGCATAATCATCTACATGGATGATTTGATAGTATTCTCAAAGCGGTGAGGTAATCACGTTGCTGACATATGCAAAGTCTTTGAAAGGTGTCACGAATTTGGGGTTTCCCTTAATCTGAAGAAGTGTATCTTCGGTGTCACTGAAGGGAAACTCCTTGAACATGTCCTATCAGAAAGGGGAATTTTTATCGACCCCGAACGTATCTAGTCAATCATGAAGATTCAGCTACTGGGCAGCAAAAAGGAATTAAAATATTTTTTCAGAAAGATTAACTTTGTCCGCAAGTTCATCACAGGCTTCGCGGAAATCATCAAACCACTCAATGCTATGCTAAAATAGGACACTAAGGTCGAGTGGACCCCAAAAGCAAAGCAAGATTTTGGGGAAATCAACAAGGAAATTGCTGATGCCCCTGTGTTGGTCAACCCCATCTACTTGAAGGCCTTCTACATCTACTCATTTGCCTTGGATCATTCGTGTGCCAGTATCTTGACACAAAAGGGTGACGAGGGGAGCGTACATCCGATCGCCTTCATGAGCACCCCGTTGAAGGATGTTGAGCTACAGTATCACAACATCGAAAAACAAGCCTATGCCCTTGTTAAGGGGTTCAAGAATTTTAGGCATTATATCTTGCGCAACAAAGTGTTCGCTATAGTTCCTGACCCCACAATGAAGACATTACTCATGCAGAACAAGCTAGGAGATTGAAGGGAAAAATGGATTGAATTTCTGCAAGAGTATGATATGGAAATCTAGCTAATGAGGCTGGTAAGAGGGTAGGCACTTGCCAAAACAATGGCAGAGGTAGTTATTGAGGCTGGGCCCCAGCTCACAGTGCAACAGTAATAGCTGGAAGATGTCTCTCCAAGGGAATGGTATGATGATATAGTATATTACCTATTGAATCATAAGTGTCCGCCTCATCTACAGGGAGTCCAAAGGCATGCCCTTAGATTGAAAAGTAGTAGTTACATGTTACAGGGCGCTGTGTTGTATAAGAGAAACCATTAAGGTATCTACTTGAGATGCCTTGGTAAAGAAGAGGTTGGTCGTGTTCTCAAAGAATTCCATGATAAGTTCAGGATTGGCCACAGTTCTGGTTTGTCAATTGCCCATCAAATATTAAGAGCTAGGTACTATTGGCCCATGGTTTTCAAGGATTCTCATGGTCATGTCTGTACCTACCATGTATGTCAGACCGCTGCCACCCGAGAAAGGAATGTTGTCACATTGCAACCTGTTTTGGAGGTAAGGCCGTTCATGCAGTGGGGTCTCGACTTCATTGGTCCGGTAAGCCCTCCATCATCTACTAGACACAGGTACATTTTGACCGCTATTGATTATTGTACTAGGTGGATAGAAGCAATCACTTATAGGCAATGTACAACTGAAGTAGTAACTAATTTTCTAGAAAGTTTTATTTTAAATCACTTTGGTTGTCCTTATGCTCTGGTATGCGATAATGGTCCTTCTTTTGCTTCGTTAAAATTCATGAGTTGGGCCTTTGATTATGGTATCGCCCTTAAATTTTTATCCAATTACTATCCTCAAGGAAATGGCCTTGCTGAGTCAACCGACAAGAACTTGATCACTTTGATCAAGAAGCTACTAGATAGGAATGCTAAAGACTAGCACACCCAACTTCATTTCGCCCTTTGGGCAGATCATACCCGTCACAAGGCTGCCCTTGGAGATTTCTCGTACCATCTCGTTTATGGCTTGGAGCCCATTTTCCCCATACATTTGAAAATCCCTACCCTACAATTCATCAATGATTTTTATGAAGAGGGAGACCACAGAGAATCTCACCTTGTCGAGCTGCTACACCTAGAAGAGGTACGAGACCGTGCAATAGAAAATTTTGCCAAACATCAGGGCGTAGTCAAAAAATGGTTCAATCGTCGAGCCAAAATTAAGGCCTTCTGAATTTATGATCTGGTCCTTTATTGGGACAAGGCCCATGAAAAGAAAGGGGGACACAACAAATTTGACAAGCTTTGGCTTGGCCCCTTTCAAATTGCTGAAATCCTTGGAGAAAATGCTTTTCGTTTAAAGACTTTGATTGGTGAAGATGTCTCGTTGCCTATCAATGGGTAGCACCTCAAACATTTCTTCCAGGCCTGATCTCTCCCAAAGTTGTTAGTGTAAATACTTGTATATAGGTTACGATAGGTTTCCCTTCTTTGTCCTTTTGTTTTGCTCGTTTCTCGGCTGATTTGTTTTGGCCTCGGAAGAGTCTTCTCGTTCTGCTGTGGTGGTCGTGCCTAGCTCAATGAACGGTTTGCCCTACTGCCCACTCTTGCGTCATTCTCTAGATAAACATTCATTCCTTATTACTAACCTCTGAAAGCCCCTAAGCATTGGTTTTCAACTTTTGAACTCTGAACTAACCTAGGATGGCTTTCCGCTTGAATTCCCTGTGTTTATCATGGAACACACAAAAACACATTTTAAAATTTCCAAAGAATGGTATGGTGATTACTGAGAAGGCTTGATAAGTGAAAATTCTAAAGTCTGTTCCAATGACCACTGTGATTCCCAAGCCCATAGTAAGCTTTGTTCCTTACACAGTTGAATAGAAAAGAAAAAAGAGGAAAATGCTGAAAAGAAATATCAAATGAAAAGAATAGACAAAGTGAAAATAACAATTGTATGGGTGTGTGAATATCTCTGTCGGGGCTATGGAAACCTGGCTAGCAGTAGAGCTATGGTTGTGGGGTCACAACGATAACTCCATCGGGGCTATGGACGCCTGAGTGGCAGCAAAGCAATGTCCAGGTTACTTTTGGTGCCTAGCGAACTATGTAGCTTATCCCTCCCGATCAGTGGTTGCCCGTGCTATCTCTAAGGAAAGTAAATGAACTCACCACGCACACACCTCCATGATGATGTCGAGGCATGATCCAATCTCACCTTGCTTAACCTGCTCTTAGTTTAGCTTTGAAAATCAGCTTTGGCGTGCGAAATCAAAGATCATGGGTTCATAATGAATATTTATCTTTAGAACGCCAAGAGCGTTCTCCTAGCGGAGTCACCATTTGTTGTGCCTAACGCACACATGCCCCATTCGGAACGGGGACCCTCTCTTTTCTCTTTTGCTTGCCAGGTCCTTTTGCTTCACCTTGTTTTGCGTGCCCATTTTTGCATCCTTAAAGGTCAACACATTCTTAAAAGTCACATTTTAAGTTTGACCAAAATTTTCCCCTTGGAAAAATGCTAAATCTTAAGCTATTTCAGGTTTTTCTTGTCTGTCAACCTTTCTAGCGTCTGTGGCTCCTCCCGGGCCTGGACCCTTGGGTTTCCGTTTCGGTTCCACCATTCCAAACGGCAGCTGCATGAAGTCTTTCCGGTTCTTCGGGTCCGACCTGCTGGGATTCCCTTCCCGGGTTTCTCTTTGGACTTTGTCGTTCTAAACAGCCGCCAGCTTCCGTCTTTCTGGACCCCAGACCCCGTAGCTCTCGTCGTCATTTGCATTTCACTTGGCAGATTTTTGAGCGACCATCCATCCGCGTCTTTTCGGACCTCGGACCCCGGCCCTCCTGCCATCATCCCAGAATTTGAACTCAGCTACCTCACCTGCTACCGTGTCGAGCATTTAATTAGATATTAATGGCGCTGGGGGTTATATAAACGAGTTTTCAACTGTCATTTTCACATGTCAGAAGCGATTGAAGAGCCCAGCGCCGCCTCAGCAATTTCCGCCTCCGCGCCCGAGCCCCTGCTTCATCGTTCCTTGCGAATTCAACATAAATATTCTTCAGGATTTCAAGGTATGTTCTTTGTCCACGTGCCTTGTCTCTTTTTCCTCAAAGTCATGGTTTAAATCAAGTAAAAATCCTAAAATGAACTCGAAACTTGGTAGAATAGTACCTTAGCCTAAAAACTCACAAATTCAAAATTGAAAAATCGATCATTTCAAGGAAATGAAATTTGAAACTGGAGTTTGACCTCCCCGTCGCTGTTTTCCAGAACAGGCAACCACCTCCTTCGGGCCGAGACCTCTCCGCGGCTGTGCACAAAGTTTAGACTTAGAAAATGATAACGTCCAAACTCGCCCCCGAGTCTCGGCCTCCGGATTTCCACCTTCAGGATTTCGTTCCAGCTCCGTTGTTCCAAACAGCGGTTGTGCCCCATCCTTTCGGACCTCGGACCCCGAGCACATGAATTCCATCTTAAACTTCTAGAAGAAACCAATCGTCCAAGTCATTCTTGGACTCCAACCTCCAAAATTCCTTGTCACCTTCGCCGTTTCGAACGGCTGTCCTAGGACATCTTTTCGACTCCTGGACCTCGGTCACCCTTTTGCCACGCACAGGTTCAAACAGAAAAAACCAAACGTCCAAACATTGTCTAGACGTTGGACTCTAGAATTTCGTCTCTGGGATTCCGTTCTGATTTCACCATTCCAAACAGCCGAACCTGACCATCTTTTTGGCCTCCGGGCCCCAACCCTTGGTCCACTGCTAAGCTTTTCCTAGTTGATAAGTTTGCCTCGGCTGTAACCTCCTGGACTTTCGCCATTTCACACAGCTATCCCGCAACAACTTCCCGACCCCGGCAACCCAAACTCCAGAACTCGATTCTCGGAATGTTGTCCTCCCTGCGCCGTTCCAAACGGCCTTCCTGCAGCTGAAACCCGAACACCTAAATGGTGACTGAAATGGACTCCAAATTGAAAATGGACTTCAACGCACTTGCTAAAAATGAACCTTTTTTCATGCCCAACCTTTTTTTGATCAAATCCAAGACCGAAAAAGTCATTGGGAGTCCCTTGCCTTGTTTGCCCTTCTAAACGACATTTTGCCAAGGGAATTTCGGCCCTTTGGGCTTGGGTCATCCGTTTGCCTCCCAAAATTATTATGATCTAGTGTTGAAATTTTCTAGAATAATGATTATGGATCTAACCTTGATTTGCAAGGATTTGTCCAAGGCTACATCTACATGTTTGATGTTACTAACTCCCATCTCTTTGTGCAAGATTTATGGAATCTGGTGCAGAAGCATCTAGTGCCGCCAAGGAAAAGGGGAAAAGAACTGCCAAAGCACCTCGAGGCAAGGAGGACAAGGATCAAATGAGGTACAAATTTGAGGGGGTGCCATTACACTCTAGAATCATCACTCTTTGGAGGGACATCACGGATACCAATATCAGGCATGTCGATATTGACGAGTTCACACGGAGAGTCAGGGTGGACCCAAAAATAGACAATGCAAAATTAATCAGAAGCAGCAGACTTGCCAAGGCTGTAGGTTTCCTGCCAACATTGGTGGCCCCCGAGTTGGTAATGGCATGCCAAGAGGCGTATTAACTTGAAACTAGAACCATAGTGGACAGAGATGGCAACATCCTCACTGATATGTCCCCTGTCGGGATAACTAACACATTCCACATCCCCGCCTTCGAGAGTATGGAGACCCCGAGAATGGAGGAGTGTAAGGCATTATGGGATCAGGATCCCATGAGATGCAAGAAGTTGATCAACCAATATTGGTTGAAGGACAGGCGGGCCAGTGCTGGAAAAGTTCCCCAAGAGCTCTTCCGCAGCGATTTCTTCAAAGATTATCATGATCTGGTCACCCTACTAAGCAGGGTAATGGGCCTTCCTACTGCAGCCTTCTTCCAAGAATGGATGTTGTACTTTGTGGAACAAATCCTCTATGGGAGTGATGCTGCATTTTATTGGGGGGAAATAATCAACAATTGCTTTCACGAGCAATTCATCAATGTCAAGAAAACTTCAAAGTTCTACATGACATGTTACCTGGTCTACTTGCTTTCCAATCAATGACATTATAATGGATTGATTGCAATGCCCAATGAGGCATCGGGGAGGGAACTTAAACCCTATGAAAAATATCCTCAACTCCAATACAAGAATTTCAAGAAAGGACTATTGCAGGGTAAATGATGTCTTCATTGAATACGTCATCCGATTGGTTGGAGGTGATTTCGAGAGAAGAGTCTCCCACAATGCCAAAGCCCTCTTCAAGCATTACGCCTTCCTATTTATTCAGTTTCCAAAATTCACCTACATTCGGGCCCAAGGGTTCATGGAAAGGCCAAATAACGTGCCTCGATACCCCAATGACCAGATCATACTATTGGAACTGACTTGGCAGCTGTGACACATCCTAATATTTTGAGCAGCAAACATCTGGCAGGGAGGCCTTATCCTATCGGGCTTGGCTAGGGAATGTATAAAATTCAAACCTCCCAATTAGCGGGTAATTCGAAAAAGCAGCTGGCCGAGTACCACTTCAGGCAGTATACAACTAGGCCACAAATGGACCCATACAATCACATCAGAAAGGAACTTGGACTAGAATATGTCAACCTCCACCATGTTGAGGACTTTTGGGAAAATTGTAAGGATGATTTTGAAGTGTGGATACGACATTACATGTGTGTGACCGCCTACTTTGTAAAGAGAGTAAACTTGTGTCTGATTCTGAATCAGCTAGAAGAAGATGAGAGCACGGTGATAGACCCAAGATACAATGCTATCACAAATATGTCAGTGCCTTTGATTGATTGGGATGAGAAAGAGGTTGATGACCTCAACTTTCTCACCAAGCCAATTGAGGCTCGTACAAAGGTGTGGATCAGCGGGTATTAAAGCAGCAAGGGGTCGCCTTAACATTCAAGGGACTCAAGAATGATCCAAGTGGCTCTGACGATGGGGCGGCTGCTACTACTGCAACTGGAGAAACCTCTAAGTCTCTGCCATCTTTCAAATCAAGAAAGAGGAAGGAGGTTGACAAGCAACAATCCAATCCGAAGGTGTGTGCCAAAAAGGCCTCGAAGGGAAAGCCTCCCAAGAAACATAGAAGAACATGCAACGTCATAGAGATGCCTATGATACCTAAGGATCCACTCCATGAGGGTGAGGAGTTGGAAGCTGATTCACCAAGGTCCCCAACTACTTCATCAACTGCTACAACCGTTGTTGCCATTGCTACCATTGCATCCACTCCACTTGCAATGACTGCTTCCTCTCCGCCTGCAGTGGACATCTTTGTCCACCTTGCCTCCACTTCTTCGATCTTGCAGGTCGTATCGGTAGATTCATCCTTCGCCACAACCTCGCCAATATAATCATCCTCCATGTCTCCTTCCCTTCCACCCGCTTCACTTGCTATTGCAATGCCTACCCTCACTCTCCTAGAATCCTTCGTTAAATACATGCAAAATGTGCCTTTTGAGCTTTCGGGAATGCTTGCAAATCCAATGGTGCAAGCTGCAATAGCCCAGGCAATGGTCAATGCCCGAGCTCTCCCTCATCCTATAGAACCACCTAGGATGGAGGCCACAATGCAAATCTCAGATGAGCTTGAGCGACGAGAACAAGAGGCAGCCGTGAGATTGGAAGATGAAGAATTTGTATATGATGAGCATCCCATCTATGAGCGTTGGGTGATCGATGAGGTGGTGTATAAATCTTCCAGTGAGGGTAGGGAGGATTGGGGAATGAACATTCTCCAAGAGATGGATGATCTAGAGCTCGATGTAGAGTGGAACAAATAACTCAAGGAAATTGAGGATAAAGAGGCTGAAGGAGAGCCTAAAGTTGAAGAAAGAGTTATTGTTCTAGGGACTGAAGGCAGTAGGTCTCCTATGGAAAGGCATAACCAAACCTCGGAGTGTGAGGAAGAAGCATCCCTCTATGAGGATGAACAAGAGGATAAGCCCGAGGGAAGTGAGCAAGAAGAAGAAGAAGAAAGGGGTGTTGAGGGGGAAGACCACCCTAAGGAGCAGCTGCTCACCAAGTCTCCCACCAAGCGCATTTCTCTTGTACAAGATTATGATGAAGAGAAGGAGGATGAAGGAGCTGGGCAAGAGATCGTTAATGTCAAATCCATTGAGCTTAGGGTGGAGGATAGAAAACGTCAATAGGAATCACCCAAGGCAGGGCCTCGGATGCCCGACTGGCTACAGAAGCAGCTCGAAAAGAGAAATCCCGCCCTGAACGATCCGAAAGCAAGGTTGGAGGCAATACTGGCTAGAGTTCAAATTATGACAAAGAAGGAGAAGAAGCCAAAGGTCAGGACTAAGATAACGATGGATGCCTCTGAATCTAGGACAGTGCAGATAGCTACACCAGTGGTTGGAGAACATGGAGTAAGTTATAACGTCTCCACCATCGACTTGGGAGTAGCCACACGAGAACAGAAGGTTGACCACCTCTGAGAATCGATCGCCACAGTGGTGCACCTTATCCAATAGGATAATGTTTTAAAGGAAGAGCTTAAGGCATAGGTGGCTGATTTGATAGCCTACATCTAGCAATGGTCATCTCCAGATGAACAGCCCACCACGTCATCGGCCCCACCACAGTTGTTGTCTCAGGAACAGATCCACAAGTTGGAGAGAAGAAGAAACTTGGATAAGACCACAAAAACTTGGTTTCAGCAGGTCTTGGACATCAGGAACACAGGCATCAACTTGACTATCCAAACAACAAACAAGTTCCTAGAGGTACATACATCTCTTGAAGGCACAAGGAAAATCTGTGAGGAATTCCCAAAGAAGTACAAGGCTGCCTATCCAAAGATTGAGGCTATCCTCACATTGTCGAGCGAAGTTTGGGAAAAGGACCTCGCCTTCAAGGACGATGACCACTGGTTGATGGATGTATGGAAGCATGATTTTGATCACCGAAAGGGGAGGCTAGAACAGATCTTGGAAAGAATAATTTCGGATATAGAATGGGCCAAAGAGGCCAGGGGAGATAGTATCAGATATCTCCAACTGATGACTGGGTACGAAATGCCTATTATGGAGATCAATCCGGAAAGCATATGCAACTTTGAAGAAGCAGGAAGGTAATCCGATTATTGATGAAGAAATTTTGAAAGAGTAGTTGCAGCAAAGAAGCAATTAGCAAGAGACAAAATTGCTACAGTGCTGCCACTAGAAGACAAAATAGGAAAAAGACAAAAGATGTTTTAAAAATGTAATATATTTGGGGGTAGGTGAGACCTTGCTATAAAGTGCATCTTGGCCACACAATAGAATTGAATCTTGGCCACTCATTTTTCTTTTTGAAAACTATAAATAGAGGTACCCTCCTCTCATTTTAAGAGAGTTGAGTTGCTATAAAGGCATGCTACAGAAATTGCAATAGAAAATATAGTGATTTATTGGTGTATTTTGGATTTCTTCACATGTTTCATGATTCTTCTCCCATTAGTTAAAATTATAGTTTAAGTTACTTTGTTGTTCTAGTGTCCTTTTAGTTGTTCTTGGTAGATTTAGTGATGTTGTCTTTGGTTATGAAGTTTTTTGCTGTGTGTATGCTTTCCTTGTCCATACTTTTAGTCATTTCCTGCTGGTAGGTGATTGTGTAAAGTTAGTCTGGACTATAATTTCATAACTTCTCTTTAAACTTTGTCTTTGTCCACATTTACATGGCAAATGAATGATGAATATCTGCAATCCTTAGAAGATAGCATAGATTTCATGACATTGTGAGAATTCAAATTAAGTGAAATCCTATTTAAGGAAATTGTCCACAACAGGAACCTCCATGATCATTGTTCATCAGTAGTTGCAGGTCGAGGAACCTTCCCTCTTCCCTGCCCTTTTTTCCTTTTCTTTAAGAAATAACCTATGCTAAGGTTCGTTGCACATTGTAAAGCCAAATCCCATGAAACAATGGAGTTCAAGACTGTTGTTTGAACCTGCAGTAAAGCGTAGTAATTTCCTATTCAAAGAACTTTGTTCCCAGACTGATTCTTCTACAACTTTAACTCACATAAGGTCACCTTGTGATTCCAACAAATCACATAAATCAATTGATATATTCCAAGTATCATCATGACCTGACATCCGTGAGACCTTGGGATAGTGTTCTGCAATTTGATTGTGGAAGATTGTCTTTCAAGAGAGGTAATGCACCTACGCATTACCTGTGTTGTGAAGTGCATAAAAACACCATCAACAAGACCTTGCAACGAGTTCTCCATCACAAGATGTATCTCAAGGCAAGCCCCCTCTTTAAGGTAAACTAAAAAATAAAGTGCAATGCTCAAAAATGTTCTTCGCTCACCCAAGATTGCCAAAAGGTGAGAGGGGAGAAGATAAAAGACTTTAGCTTTGCCAATCAATGAATGCATAGTGAAAAATCCATAGCAATTTGATTCATTTTAAACACCTCAAGCGATGTTATCCCCAAAAATTTCCTTTTAACTTGCAACAATATGAAGTGTTCAAAATATCAAGCAATTAAGATATCAATGGTGAGAAATCACAAAGAAGAATTTGTTCATTTTTATGAGCTCCAAATGAGGTGTTTCTAAGAAAGGCAATCCTTGTCCTATCTTGGTCAACAAATGTAAAAAGAATGCATGTGTCAACAAAATAAAAAATGATTTCTCTCTTTTTATGCACCAAAATTAAAGGTTCCTACTTATGAAAAAATTAAATGTGCTCATTTCTAGAGCCCAAAACTGAAGTGTTTTTGTTCTTTTTATGAGCACCGAACGAAAAAATTCCTAACTTAGAAAGCTTAAATTGGTTCATTTTTAACAACACTAAAAACAAGTGTGAGTTTGTGTTGTTCATTTTTAGATCACCAAAAGAAAGTTCCTAACTTAAAAAGCTTAAAAATTGTTTATTTTAACAGCACCAAAAACAAGAGTGAGTTTGTGTTGTTCAATTTTTGAGCACCAAAAAAAATTCCTAAGTTAGTTAAAAAGTAATTTAGATACTGGGACCGATTGTCTTCCCTACAATAAACATGTTAGAATCATTGAAATCTTGCATCAAATCTGCCAATTCCTACTTACACATCCAAAAAACAGAGCACCTGTTAGTGAAAACTTATTACAAAAGTGCAAGATTGGTGCATTTGTTCGTTAGAGAAATTGCTCAGAACAAAAAATACAAATGTACAGTTTTCAGACAACTACATAGATTAGAAATAAATGCTCAAAATCCTGTCGTTCAAATGCTAACTTAGGAAATTACAAATGCACCAGTCTCAAAAAAATATGTCATTCCCATGACAAGTGTGCAGTTCTTCTGAAAAATGCACCATTCTTCTAACAAATGCGCAGTTTTATTGTGAGACAAATGCTCAGGTCTTCAGAATGAGCGTGTGTAAATTATGACAGAAGCATTTTCGAGACCTGTAACTTCAAAAATGGCTCAAAAGAATGTTAGAGAAGGGGACAAGGGTCCCACCAGGCATGCCAGAATGTGTGAGGGGGAATGTGGATGTTAGATTAATGATCCAAGAGGGACATTAGAGCAATCTGATGAAGAAATCTAATCTAAAAAACGCTCAAATATAAGATCTAAAAACTCCTACACATATGAAATTGAAACTATACTAATGCAAGCATGATAATGAACTTACTAATTACCAAATGAGAACAAAAGATAGCTTTTACCATCCCATAGTGGGGTGTATTCGCTTGATGTTGGATTGTTCTTATCACAACGAAGCCTCCAAAGTTCATGTGCAAAGTGTGGATGAATGCTTGTTGTGTTTGGTTGATCGAAGATGATGGATGAAGCTCTCTCAAGGATGATCTTGACAACACTTCGTTGCTCAATGTATGTTGATTCTCTGATCCTTTTTTGTGAGGAGTGAGGTTTATTTTATAGAAAATGAGATTTGAAATGGATGATCAAGATCATTTTTTAAGAATATCCAGATCAACGGTCGGAGTGTGTTGAGAGGATTTAGACATGAGATAATTGTGCAAAGTTGATTGCACAATTTGTGTGATTGGGAAATAGATTGGCCAGTCAAGAATGTGATTGATTAGTTAACTGAATAGATTGATCAATCAACTTTGTGATGGCTTAGTTAGGAATGTGATGTTTTAGTTAATTGAATAGATTGATTAGTTATCAGAATAGATGGGTTAGTTAACAAATTAGATTGCTTAGTCAGCAATCGTAATTTGCTCAATCAGAAAGTGGGTGATAAATATGAATTAATTGATTTAATTAATTAATTCCTTTTTGGGGTTTGAATGTGCAAATCAAGTTTGACTTTTGCAAACAAAGTTGCATTAGTTTGATTTGATTTTTGATAATCAATTTGAATAGTTTGATTTAATTCAAATTTTTGGAGGGAAAGTGTTGTAATTAAATTATTATTTAATAATTTAATCCACTTAGGGGAATAAGGTGATTTAGTGACGTAATTAAATAATTGGCATTATTTAATTAATCAGGACGAAATAAGGTGGGATTAGGAGTTTGTTAAATAAATGAGATTTATTTAATTGGTCGAAATGATGAAACGTGAATTAATTAAATAATGTTGTTTTATTTAATTAATAGAGGAATTAGGGTTTTTAGGACTTTATTAAATAAATGAAATTTATTAGTTTTTTTTGAAATGATGAAAAAGTGAATTAATTAAATAATGTTGTATTATTCAATTAATAGAGGAATTAGGGTTTTTGATGTGATGCAATGTGGTGTGATGCGGGAAAATTGTGGTATGATTCTGAGAATTTTGAGATGATGTGAGATATTACAGGATGATTCTAAACTGTTTCGGGGTGATTCTGAGATGATCTGAGACGTTACGGGATGATCCGAGATGATTTTGAACTATTTTGAGGTGATTCTGAGATGATTTGAGACATTATGGGATGATTTCGAGTTATTATGAGATGTTATAGGATGATTCTGAGTCATTCTAAAGTGTCACAAGATGATTTTGAGTCAATCTGAAGTGTTACAAGATGATTTCGAGTCCTTCTAAAGTGTTACGGGATGATTTTGAGTTATTCCAAAGTGTTACTAGATGATTCTAAGTCATTATGAAGTGTTATGGGATAATTTTGAGTCATTCTGAAGTGTTACGAGATGATTTTGAGTCAATCTGAAGTGTTACAAGATGATTCTGAGTCATTTTGAAGTGTTAAAGAATGATTCTGAGTCATTTTGAAGTGCTACGAGATGATTTTGAGTCATTCTAAAGTGTTACAGGATTATTTTGAGTCATTCCAAAGTGTTACGAGATGATTCTGAGTCATTCTGAAGTGTTACGGGATGATTCTGAGTAATTTTGAAGTGTTACAGGATAATTTTGAGTCATTTCGAAGTGTTATGGGATGATTCCGAGTCATTCTAATGTGTTACAAGATGATTTTGAGTCATTACGAAGTGTTGTGAGATAATTTTCCATATCGTTTGACGTTGCTTGAGGTTGTTCAATGTCGTTTAGTGTCGTTTTGATGTCGTTCAGTGTTGTTTGATGTCATTCAGTGTTGTTTGATAGGTTTCAAGTCAATTTTACATGACTACACATCTATAGATTGATCTTGCTAGATCGACAGTAAATAGAGACTTATTCAAATCTACACATGGATAATTCAAATTATCTCCATCAAAGGGCATCTACAGGTATAAGGAAACAAAGGTGGTGCCAAAGCTTCCACACTATTCTCAAAGTTGGTGTGGTTTCCATTCAATGAGAAATAGTGAATAACCAATTTGCAACACCATTCCTTCATCGACTAAGTTTGGGTGTGAGTCGAATCAGACATTTATTCACTTTGAAAAAGTCATCGACCAGTCACTTACTTCTTGACAGATGTTGGTTTAAGGTCATAGCCATGGCACTTTAAGTTTTACCAAGTCAAAGATTATCTTATAATAGGCATCGACTAAGCCTCCACCATGCATCAACATAATGCAACAAGCTTTAAATGAAATATATGTGTTCCATAAAGCAGGACAACAAGAGTAAAACTTGGCTTCTAAACACAGTCATAAGCAACTTATAATTGGCCTCTAATAATCAGCCTCTATCATGATAAATGATAGTCGATCTCAAGTAATAACTAATATGTTAAATTGACCTTTTAATATATATATATATATAATATCACATATACATATATATTTAAATATCATCATATATTTATATATATGTATATGTATATGTATATGTATATGTATATGTATATATATATGTTAATATATATATATATATCATAAGCCATTAATGTAAGTATACATTTGATATATAAATAAGTACAGGCAAGATAGTATTCACACATAATAAACACAATATATCGATTGTATGCATATATATATGTATATAAGTATATGCCTCTATGTACACATATGCGTATTTATACCTATATCGATAGATTCATATGGGCATGTCCATTCAGCAACGTACGTGTGTATCGATACATATATACATATGGATATGTGTATATACTATACATATATATGTTCACATTCGCTTCAAATATAGCCATTCACAATTACCATCATATTGATATGTATTTACGTGTGGTACATCTATACATGTGCATATACATGTCATTAGATCCCTTTGACATGTATGTGCATATATATACACATACTCCACGTACATCCCTCTTATCAATATAATCGTAATAGTACAAAAAAGAACTCTAAAGCTCAAATAGATAAACATCACCCAATAATGTGTGCAATAGTAAACAAGACTCTACCAATGTAGACACATCAACTAAGGATGACTTACCAACTTCCCACAAACTGACTCAACTTAATTATTCTACTGTGGTGTGTGTATGCTCGGATAGTTTACATGACCGTTCCTTGACCAAGATCTTCTCTTGAGTGATACGTCCTCTCCGCTTAGAGGAATGGAGCATATACCTGCAACCACTAATACTTGTGCATGATAATCAATTTTTCACAACATATGTAGTATATGTAAAACATCTCCAAAGTTATAATATCAATTCAATAACCATCCATTCACATATATGTAGTAATTTTCCATGAGATAACATCAAATGAGATAACATTCACATATAATGCATTGATAAAAAAGTACAAGAACAATTTATTCATCTCCAGAATTCACATTACATTCATATTTACCCTATGTAGTAATAGTAAATAGTAATTACATAATTGGGATGTAACAGATCTCTTGCAATGTTAGAGAACAAGAAGCACAATACCAATTGTATTATCGAATGAATAAATTGAAAATAGTTGCAAATAGGTCAAAACCATGGACCACAAACTAAACCAAAAAAAACAAGATAAAACCCTTGAATGTGGAAACCTAAGCTATGCTCATAATGCCTACGAATAGGCCAAATAGGCTAAATTTCTTGCAAGATGGCTAGTAGGCCAAAATAGCCAAAATCTCAAAAGAAGCAATTATCTACCCTACTAAGCAAATTGGTAGAGGGAAAATTGGTCCTCTACTAAAAAAAGTCATTTTTTTACAACTTTTTGAAAGTAGGCACAAAGGCTAAAAAAGTGCAAAAAATGAAAATTACTGAAATTGATGAAACAAAAGGTATTTTTTCATTTACCAAGCCTTTTGAATGTGATGGAACTATTTGTTTGGCTCTATGACACTTCATTGATAGGGCTATGTGTGGGAGTCACCTTGATGTGAGAAGAAGCATGCTCTCATGGCTTTTATACCATGTTGGAGAATGCCAAGATACGAAAGCATGAAACAACTTCCAAAGTGAAACTAAATAAGCACAATAGTATATCTATCAATATAAAATGAAGAGTATAAATACAATGATCAAGCCTTGCATATATAGGCAAGGACGAGGAGATAGGAAGGTAGGACTGAACTATCGACTACCCCTCTATAGGTGGGACACTTGTGAGCTCACTTGAAAAGTGGGTGGGAAAGTGTCAATAGGTGTCTCAAGTCATGAGGACACATGTATCAATGCTATGAAATGAGAAAAAAATAAAAATAAGACTAAGTAAACTTAAGGTAGGTGTGATTAGGTCAATCCTAGAAAGGTGATTAGCTAACTAGGTAGATAAAGATACTATTTACACTAACACTCTTGACGTATCTTTCTAATTTAGTGTGAGTCTAAGTGTAAGTTCATACTCTACTAAAGTGTGGGCTAAATGTAGCATCATAAATTATCACCCAAAACAATTTGATACTATGTTTTTCTCCCTCCTAAGTGCATGGACCTAATGGAACACCTAATTTTCTAAATTATGCATTTCGTGGCCCATTTTAAATATTTACCAATAAAATTGCATATAGAAAACCAAAGCATTCATTTAGTATTTTTCCCCCGATACCTTAAATCCCACAAAATAGGGCTGGGACCTAGTTGCCTAGGGCAACTTAGTCCCCCTATTTTGCCTCCCAAATTGAATATGTTGGAGTCGACATTTTATTATTTGAATTTCAAATGTCTAATGTTGACTATCAAGATTTGATTTTTGGGAAATTAGAATAATTGCATATAAATACCTAGTTATTGCATCATTTAAAAACTAACAAGAGGATTGAGCAAGAATTATTGTTAAAATAAATTATTAAGCAAGTAAGGAGAAAATTTATTGCAGCAATTAATGATCAAAGAATCATTTCAAAGTGCATGTGAGTTTGTTCATGTTTATGTTATCATGTTGTTTGTGATGATCTAACCCTTGTAAGCCTTAAATCAAATCAATCCAACAACAATCAAGCCTTGAGGAGATTTGTATAACTTCGGTCCTTCAAGGAAGCCATTCTTGAGTGGTGAGTTATAGTCCATTGTTAATTCATCAATCATCATTTAGCCTCTATCCATCAAAAGGATAAGCTCTCTCACATTGGCATTGCAATTGTGGAGGTGGAAACACCAACACATGGTTTGAATGAGGCAAGCCCCTATATGGAACAACCCTTCATCTCTCTTTGAATGTGCAGGTTTTAGATATAAAGAAGACTAGGAGAAGCTTGAAGGTTAATTATTCATTGTTGCATTCAAGCCCTACACCTTGACAACATACAAAAACTCAGTTATCTTAGTACCTGATGAAGATATGACAGTTTTATACCTTGTCCAAATCCATCAAAACCTTGCTACCTCAACATTCCAAATGAAATGAGGAAAAGTACACCTAAAAATCTAGAGTGAAAATCTCTAGAGCCATCCATCCACCATTTTTCTACATTTCAACTATATTTAGTGAATCTCCTTTAAGATGGATGTTTTTTTAATTTAGCCTTTGGACTAATTCCAATCCAAGCAAAGTCGTTTGGTATTCTTCTTCATTGTTTGTAGCTCTCCTCAATTTACTTTCTACTATCAACTTGGCATCCCCATTACTATCTCTGACCACACATCCTGCCCCTGCCTGTCTAGGATTTCCCCTGGAAGCACCGTCAAAGTTTATCTTCACTCAACCTTCTTCTAGTGGGGGCCAGGAGACATCCTTTCTTAACGAGATAACAGGATAGAAAATTTGCACCCCATGAATGGGGGGTAAGGCCCACCCCATCCAATTCAATCTTATTTTCTTGTCCCACTATGAAAAGAAAGAGTTCTTTTCAGTTTTTGGTTTCTTACCAAATTGTTGACCTTTTCCACAATTGAATTTTCTATCTTCTTTAGGAGACCTTCCATGCTCATTTCTCTATCTCTAAATATTCTTATGTTTCACTTTCAATATTTCTTAGATACGTATGGGTGGAGCTGTAATCCATAGTCTTGCAAAAGGTTGACCCCTTGTGAAGTCTCGACCATGCTTTAAACATTGCTCTTAGGTTCGCCAATAATGGGATTTTCCATTCTAATTTCCTCATTACATGTTGCCAATAGTTTTCTGCTTCCTTGCACCCTAATAAGAGATGTTCAACTTCCTCCTTTTCCTCTTTGCACATCACACACCTATGGGGGTTGTTTATTCCATACTTGAACAATCTATCACCCATTAGGATACGATCTTGGATAGCTATCCATGCAAACACCCCACCAATCCTTTTTTGCTACTGCTTCCTCCTTCAATTTGTATCTAATTTGGACACTATAGTTTCCACTTTTAGACTCACACCATTTAATTTTGTCCTTCCCAGGCAGGATAATGAATTTATTGCTATCTAGTATTTCCTTCAGGCGGGCTTTCTATTGCTCAGGTGCGGGAAGATTTTTCTAAGGATTTTCACATCCACTTCTCTCTCCCTTTTGTCATGAAATTTTCCATGTAGTTTATGACTTTGTCTCCCCATATGTGAGTTAGAATCTCTTTGATTTACACTAATTTATCTTCCTTCTTAAGTGCCTCATGCCCATCCCAAGAATCCTCCCAAAAAATGAGCTTGACCCCTTGATCACACACTCCACATAATGTGGTTTGTGATTATGTCCTTGGAAGATATTATGAAGTTCTAGATGGCTAATCCTCTAGGTGTATCTCAAATGACTAAGATTCTATTAGGGGTTGTATCATCCAAATACTTAGCTTGCAATATCTTTTCCCATTTCTGATGGCTTTTGTGTAAATTTTCCAAACTAATTTTGCCCTGAATGCAAGGTTCATCATAGTCATATTCCTCAATCTTGCACCTCCAACATCCTCAGGGTGGTATATTTTGTCCCAATCCAGTAGAGGTATTTTCTTACTATCCCCACTTCCATCCCAAAATAATTTTTGCATCATCTTGACCATCTCTTCGTTGAACTTCTTTGGCATTTGTAGAGAGGAAATTGTGTATATTATAATGTTGATTATGATTACTGTGAGCATAATTATATGACCAACAATCATCAACCATCCACCTTTCTAGGTTTTATCCTTTGCATTGTATTTTTCCAACAAGTTCTCCCATATAATTACCTTATTTATTCTTATAAAAATAGGTATGCTTAAGAACCTCCCAGGCAGTCCCGTAGCTCGCAGCCCCAAGATCTTGGCATGCTTCTTTGCAACTAAAATTTGTGTTGAAGAAAAATACCTTATATTTTTTCCAATTCACCTGCTGCCCAGATTCCTTGCAATAACTTTCAATTTTGGCCTTAATCGTTCTTGCTTCCTTCCTTGAGGTTGCTTTAAAGAGCATTGTATCATCTACAAATTTTTGGTGTATTATTGGATTAGTGTTTGGATAAATTTTGATTCCCTTCCATAGGCCTTTCTCAACCACCTTCCCTATGTATCTTCCCAACACTTTTGCCATTATGATGAAAAGGGAGGGAGAAAGTGGATCTCCCTGCCTTATCCCACATGTTGTTTGGAAATAGCCATAGAGTGAACCATTGACTAAAATGGAGAACCTTGGGGTTTCAATGCAACACTTGACCCAATCGATCCACTCCTTTCTAAATCCAAAAAATTCAATTACATCCAATAGGAACTGCTTGTCCACTTGATCATATGCCTTATGGATGTCAAGCTTGACCAACATTTTCCCAATCTTGAGTTTTCTTATGGTATGGATAGCCTCATGCGCCACAATGATTCCTTCTAAGACTGGTCGGCCTAGTACAAATCTACTTTGTTTCTTAGAGATGATGATCAAAATAATCTCTTTTAATCTATTTTTCATGATCTTTATTATTATTTTGTATGTGGTATTACACAGGGAAATGGGTTTGAAATCATCAAAAGTTTTAGTCTTCATATTTTTTGGTATTAGCACGATGAAAGTGTTGTTTGGACTATCAAGAATTGTGGTATTATTGTTTAACACACACCCAAATACTGAGAGGGGTGGCTGAATCAACATCCACAAAAACTCAAACCCTTTAACACAATACAAATTCATTCTTTTAACAAGCTCTACAACCCTTAAATAGATTCAAAACTCTTAATCAAATCAACAACAATGAAATATAAAGCAATGAACACAAATGCACAAGATAACATTAGATATACATGTAAAACCCAAGAAGGGAAACACCACATTGAGAAATTTCACAATATATGAAGCTCACTACTTACAAAATTACAATTTTGTTTTAAGGTTCATTGCCTAAGGAAGCATATTGCTCCCTAAAAGACTTGTAGGCTAAGGTGCACAACCTTAGGGAAAGATACAAAAGGACTTATAGGCTGAGGTGCACAACCCTAGGGAAATATACATGGACCTACTAAAGAGACTCATTGTCTGATAGTAGGATACATGAAGATTTAGAATTACAACATATGTCAACAATACACTGTTGACTAGGGTGTTAAAGCACATCTAAATTTTATTTTCCATAACTTACTGCATCATTTCATACTTGTACACCAATATAAACCTTGTAACTGATTTTTTCTTCCATTTATATCCTCTACAAGATTAGAAAACACTAATTAGGTTGGCTAGAACATAATACAAACAATGATCTCAACAAGTCGGCAAAAAAAAAAAATTATGGTTAAAGTGGTCCTATCTAGGAGATAGTGAGGACCAAAAACAACTTATTACATCTTCCGATGTGATTCCAAACAACACACACATTGGTGCACATCAACCCAAGTCAACAACAAGGAAACATGTAACACATTGCCAGTCGGCCCAAAAATACATCTTCAATTGAAATTACTCAATGTGGTTCTCAACAAGATAGGGTAGGACCTAAACACATCTCAACACAACCTCAATTTCTAGCAAAAACCCCCAAGCACATAACACAAGCAAGAGAACAAGCCCTATCAACCAGACACCCACAAATTACCCAAAAAACTAACTCAAAACAATAAGTGGCACCAAAGAGATAAACCATTGGTGTGTGAACCACAAAGAGATGTTCCATGAACATCCAACAACACTTCCATATACTTCTTTCACATTGTCATGCCAAAAAAACTACCGCAAACCAAACATAAACATAACACACCGTCTGAGAAGCTTAGAAGACACAACCATGAGATAGAACATTAATATACCATATTATGGTAAACACCATCACATGAAAGATGAACTGAGACACTACAAAAGAACTAACAACACACCCACTAAGCCATAGGATCAAAAATAATAATGTGGAGCATTTTCCAGACTATTCCTGATAAGCAATAGATATACCAACCTCGTGCAATTATGAAAAAACTCCTCAGCAACATTGATGACCTAAAAAGATAAGAGTGCAACATCCATAGAATAAAATCATTGAATCCCAAACCCTAATCCCACATCTTAAAAGGTGGAGGAATGTGGAGCATTCTTGCAATAAATATTCAAAGAAACTTCCTATAACAAAACCTTTCACCAACATTTGAAGACCAAAACTTCCTAGTAGCAACACATACTTCCTTAGGAACAATAGGAGAGATCATACAACATACTAGAGACCATAATTAATATCTATTTGACTTTAGCATTACTTCTAATCCTCATCTTAATATATCATCATGATATCATCTTTGCTAACAACATTCATACTCAATACAACTTTAACAAGGCATGAAATCCAACCAAGAACATCAACATCACTATTATCACATCATCATACATCAATGACTTCTCAAAAATGAGTGTTGACATTAATGAAAAATAATGTCAAACATAGGTAACATATGTGCAACACTTCTTCCTTAATTCTTCCATTGTTTTGGTTAGATCTTTGCCCACAATGTTCCAAAAGGTTTGGAAGAAACTTGTCAAAAACCCATCTGGGCTAGGAGCCTTGTCCATGGCCATTTGAAAAGTTGCCTTCCTCACCTCACTCTTTGTGACTTCTTTATTTAAACTATTTTTTTTCTTGAGAAATTTTCCTTGGAATGCATCACAACATTTCTATTTTCTTTGGGGAAGGGTTTGTGGAGGGATTATTTAAGAGGTTTTGGAAGTGAGCCACTGCAACCTCGCTTATTTCCCTCTCCATTAGGAGCTTCACTCCCTCCCTATTTGTGATCTTTGAGATTTTGTTCATGTTTCTCTTCCCCTTTGTAGTTAAATGAAAAAAAAATAGTGTTCTGATCTCCTTCTCTACGCGAAGTTTCTTGAGATTTTTGACTCCAAAATATTTATTCTCTAGCCAATATTTCAGTGTATTCCTGTGACAACTGCTTTTATTTTTCAAAACCTTCCTCACACATGTTGTTCCTAATCACTTCCTCATTTAACTCCTTTAGCTCCTCTTCCATCTTGCTTTTTTTTCAAATATGTTCTTGAACTAGGAAATATTCCACTCTTTCTACTACATTTTAACATATCTTAGTTTTTTTGAGAAGCAATACATCTTTGAACCATAATTGCCCAATCTAATGCCCCCGCCATTTTACCATTTTCTCTTTCCAGTGTTGGGTCTCTTAGCCACGTGTTCTCAAACTTGAATGGGCTCCTTAAAGGTGGGTCAACTATAGGTTCAGTTGGATCAAATAGAGATCCAAGCCTGACATTGGGATGATCCATGCTTCAATTGTGGATGGGATTGACTCCCAATCCCTGACCAATAGGAATATGCCAATCATTTTTTCGTAATTGATGAGAAACCTCTCCTCCTTTTTGTCCATGTGTATGTCCCATTTTTGGTCATTATGTCTCTTACCCCTATTGTCAAGATGGAATGCTAAAATTCCTTTTATACTTGCATGGATCTACTCGAACCACCTTTTTTCTCTAAGTTGTTCCTAGTTGCATTGAAATCCCCACCAATGGTTATTTTCTTGTTTGGGATAGACTTCTCTATGTTTATTAATAGGCTCCATAGCTCCTTTTTATCTTTTGTCATTGTTGGGCCATACACATTTACAACATTGATTTCTTTTGTCAATCATTGATTCTTTACTTTGACCAACTGCTAGTGAGATCTAGATGCTATTGGATCCAAACCTGCACTCCTTGGATTCCACAACACACACATTCCCCTTGATTTACCTTGAGAAGGTACCATAGTGCCCTCCCATCTTCTCCATTTAGCCATTAAAATAGTTTCCTCCTCTTGTGAGAGTTTTGTCTCTTGCAAAATAATTATATCACTATTTGCTTGATCAATTTGGTGCTTGATCATGTGCCTTTTGTTAGAGGCATTGATGCCCCTAACATTCCATGTTTTAATTTTTATGGCAACCCAGGAAGGGTAACACCCTTCCTTGATCAAAGCTTCATCTACCCCTTTGTATTTCTTGCAATCTCTAGCTTTTCCCTAGTTGTCTTTCTTCGTCTTTGGCTCTTTTCTCCCAGCCTTTTACTAATCTTAGATTGAATTTGTTCTATTTTCCTTTCCTCAATGATATGAGTTTATCCTTCCTCAAATTCATATTCTAGTTCTTCCTCTGAATCTTCTTCTATCCTTTCCTTGAGTTGGTTTGTTATTGAATTTTTTTCTTGATTGCTAGTGAGGGGTGCCTTTTTTGGGGGTTGATGAGTTCCTTATGTAGCAATGAGATAACCCAGTTTTTAGATGGAATCTCCTTTTTCAATTGATATTATAAGATTGGTGGAAAGATCTAAGATTTTTTATTCTTAGTTTAATCTTGTGCCTTGTTTGCATTCTATCAACCTACGGTTGAAGAGATGATAACATTTTTTACATTGTGTCGATGATATTTCTATTTCAATTTATTGAAGCTAGACTCTAGCTTCAAATACCATTTCTATATTCAAAGGAGGGGTGCTCTCAAGGTAAATAGTAAGATAGATTTTGGCATACATCCCTATCTCACCATCCTTGATATTGTCATCCACTTTGATAAAATCTCCTAGTAAATTACCAATCTTAGAAATAAGTTCAAGATCCTAGTATTTTGATGATAGGTTGTGCATTCTAAGGAACACAAGAGTTTTTGTTGGAATTTAGATCAAGGGGTTGAAGCTAGGCTCCCAATCACTCGTGTAAAATCTAATATCATCCATCCATGGTCTACTAGATTTAGAACTTACTTTTTTTCCCCATATGAGTTGCATTTTATTAGGAGTAACCCTTTTTGGTATGGATTTCATTTTTATATCTTTGCCCCACTACTCTTTGTACTAGTTATACACATAATTTCAATAGCCAAGAACATGCCTATTTAATGATAAATGCATTGATTATGAGGCAAGATAATAACATATTTAAGATCTATGACATCCAAATAAATTACCTTATTTTGTTAAAAAATATTGGGATAATGGGATAACCAAAATATTGTTGGCACTTGTTACCATGTTTGTGCCTTCAGGAATCTATATTTTCTCGTGGCTAACTTTCATTATTGTTTTGGGGTTCTATCTCCTTGTGTTATTTCTCCATTGGTCTTATTTTTTAAAGTTGTTCACTTGCATTTGATTTGAGAGAGATGAAGTGTTTCTTGTCTCCAAATGATAATTTGGATTGATGGTGATATTTCCCCCTTCAGGAATCTATATTTTCTCATGGATAACATTCATTGTTGTTTTGGGGTTCCATCTCCTTGTGTTGTTTCTCCATTGGTCTTATTTTTTAAAGTTGTTCACTCACATTTGCTTTGGGGGAGATTGAGTGTTTGTTGTCTCCAAATGATAATTTGGATTGATGGTGATATTTCCCCCTTCAGGAATCTATATTTTCTCATGGATAACATTCATTGTTGTTTTGGGGTTCCATCTCCTTGTGTTGTTTCTCCATTGGTCTTATTTTTTAAAGTTGTTCACTCACATTTGCTTTGGGGGAGATTGAGTGTTTGTTGTCTCCAAATGATAATTTGGATTGATGGTGATATTTCCCCCTTCAGGAATCTATATTTTCTCATGGATAACATTCATTGTTGTTTTGGGGTTCCATCTCCTTGTGTTGTTTCTCCATTGGTCTTATTTTTTAAAGTTGTTCACTCACATTTGCTTTGGGGGAGATTGAGTGTTTGTTGTCTCCAAATGATAATTTGGATTGATGACTATATTTCCCATTTATTTGCTCTTCCTCGCCTATATTCTTCCATCTTCTTTCCTCCTTTCTTTATTTGCCTTTGTTTGCTCCTTTTCCCACTTGCTCCCCATAAAAATAATTATTATTTTTTAAAATTTATTTAAGAGGTTTTTTTTTCACTTTCAAACTATTTAAGAATCATTTTAATTTTATTTACTTAAGTATATATCTATTCTATTTTCTTTTTATGCAGGTCAAATCAATTTGAAGATATTTTATTTACTTAAGAGTTATTTAATTTAATTGAGACTTCTTATATATAAATTATTTTAAAAAATGAATGCCAACTTTCTATCATCCTTTTAAACCCAATAATAACATGAAAACCCTTGATGCAATTATATAATGCTTCTCCATGTAATTAATATACATATATATATCTATGGAAGAATATATATTGAATTTGTGAGAAAGTTAGATAGATATATGAAGATTAAATTTTTTGGTATCTTTTAGATAGATATATTTAATATATTAATTTATTAAGTTTATTAAATTTGATATGTAAATGAATGCCAATTTTATTAAGATTTATTTCATCTACTCACTCCTTTCAAGAGTGGAACAAAGTTGATTTGAAGGACATCTTCATTGAAAAATAGAAGGTCAAAACAAAAATGGACCAACTTAATGAGCACATTATTAGATATGGGATGACTACATGGGAATACAATCAGGAAAAGGAATTGAAAGCATGGAATTCAGAGATCCTAGCAAGAGAAGAACTATTTTGGAAAGACAAGGCTCGAGAAATGTGGCTAAAGGCTAGGGATGCCAACATCAAGTTTTTTCATGCCGCCACCCACTCTCGAAGGGCTTAGAACAAAATTGAGAACATAAAATTGGAAGATGGTTCAATGGTGAATGACCAAGTTAGTTTGGAAGCTGAGACGGTCAACTTTTTCACCTCACTTCTTGCTACTAATCTCATTGCTCAAAGATGGGATGATTCGATCTTTGACTGTATCCCTTTTCTTATGAGTGAGGTCGACAATCAAATGCCCACTGCTCTATTCTCAATAGAGGAAATCTAGGAGGCCACCTTCGCTCAGAATCTTGAAAAAAACTCTTGGCCTAGATGGGCTACTTGTGAAATCTTACCAGAAGTGTTGGAACTTGGCTCGGGTAGATGTTTGGAAATTTGTTGAGGACTTTAGAAAAAAGAAGAAATTTGTCAAGGATATCAATAACATGGTTATCACCTTAATTCTCAAAAAATGGAGTGCACATCATTTGTAGACTACAAGTCAATCTACCTATGTAATGCCTTATACCAAATTCTAGCTAAGGTGATGGCTAAAAGATTGAAGAAGGTAATGGGGTTTATTATTTCTAAGGAACAAAATGGATTTTCTCTAGGAAGAGAGATCATAGATAGTATAATTATGATGTCATAAATGGTCCACACAATAACATCAAAAAGAATGAAAGGCATGCTAATTAAACTCAATGTAAGTAAAGCTTACGACCAGGTAAATTGGGACTTCCTGCTAGCAGTGATGGCAAGATTGGATTCTCAAAGGAGTGGTTGGGAATGGTTCACATGTGTATTTCTACCATGTAATACTTAATCTTGTCAATGGCTCCCTGTGTGGTTTTTTTGGTGCTACCAACGGGCTGCATTAAGGTGATCCCATCTCACCTTTTCTATTTGTTATCATGGTTGAGGCCATGGGTAAACACTTTAAATATTTGAGAGAGACAAAGATTCGGAAGGGGATACGAGTGGAAGATGGTGTCAAACCTTTCACACAAACTCAATTTGTTGATGACACGATGTTGTTTGGAGAAGCTACTTTGATGGAAGCAAAAGTTATGAGACAAGCCCTAGACAAATATGCCACTACTTCTGGGTAGCTCTTGAACAAAGAGAAGTTTGAAACATTATTCTTCAATACAAAAGATGCCTTACAAAAGAAGATAACTAATAAGTTGGGATTTTCCATTGGGTGTCTTCCTTTGAAACATTTGGGGGTCCCCTCTTTCAAGGAGCATGTAAATCTGAGTACTAGGAAGATATGCTCATCCATTGCAGGAATAAGTCTAATACATGGAAAAGTAAGTGGCTTTCATTTTTTGGTCAAAATTTAATGTAAAGTATGTTCTTTTTGTTGTTCCTATCTATGTAATTTTTTGCTTCAAGTTATCAAATAAAGCTCTAGCATGCCTAGAAGGATTCTTAAAGATATTTTTATGGGAGGGGTCGAAAGAGGTCAAACCGATCCCTCTCATAAGTTGGGATACAACCTTCCTACACAAAAGAGATGGCGGGTCGAGCTGAGGAAATTAGAACTACTTAATCTGGTGCTTGGTGTGAAGTTGAGCTGGAAGCTATTCAAAGACCCTGGGTGACTATGGTGTCGTATTATCAAAAACAAGTATCTGGATGATGTAGATCTAAGGCGTAAACTCCAAGGGAGGTTTTACTGTTTGGAAATTTATCCAGGAAAGTAGAAGGATCATTATTGAACACATCACGTGGAAGATTGAGAATGAAAAACTATTGATTTTCGACATGACTCGTGGAACAAGCATGTCCCATCAACAGAGTATATTGAGGAATGTGGTTGGATCGAAAGGGTGGAACCCCAATAGGAAAGCACGGTTGTAGACTACGTCATATCTAATTGGGATGGGATTAGTGGCCATCATGTTTGGAGGGAATTCGACAATTTTCAAATTCTTGGGGATGAGCTACAAAGGCTAAAAGATACTCTAGATAAATAAAAGATATTTCTTTCAACTGATGACAACAAAATTATTTGGTGCAGATCAAAGTCGGGTGAGTATTCGGTCAAGTCGGGATATGAAATTCAGCTTGCTCACTGGGATGCAAAAGGGTGGCCTTCGGTCTTATACTGGAATTTGGAGACTTTGCCTAAGGCAGGTGCTATCTTATGGTTTGCTCTTCACAAGAAAATTCTCACAGGTGACAGGTTGGTGAAGTATGGGATCCAAGATCCTTCTATCTATCTATTGTTCCAGACAGAGGGTGAGTCCACTAACCATCTTCTTCTATCATGTCCCTTTTCATCTATCTATTGGGATCAACTAATGAAATCCTTGGGTTGGTATTCCTCTAGATAATAGGATCTTTCAAAATTTCTATTCGGGTGGCCGATCAAAAAGAGGAGAGATCTATGGGGGGACCTGTGGATGGTCACCCCATCTATGCTTGTTTGGCACTTATGGAAGGAGCACAAGAAAAGAATATTCAATGAGTAGTATCTTTTAATAGTAGAGGTTATTTGAAAAGTTAAAATTAGTATAAGTGAGGTAGCAAATGAAAAATGTTGTCTACGATCAAATACTCAGTTCTCATTGATGGGAGCAAAATATGCCATTATTTTACCTCTTATTTATGTTAAACCTTGTCATCTTTCCTAGTGTTTCCTGTCGTTCCTACCACTTTTCGTTAATGAACTGAAGGTATTTTTATGAAATAGAAGGAAAGGTTAAAACTAGTGAAATACTGATTTTGCTGACTGTTGCTAACTATCTTTTGTGATTTTGGTAACAAGCAATGTTTAATGGTTGACAACGAACATGAATGACATCGGTGGAGGGATGACTAAGCTGCTGAAGTCATATCATCATTTTGGCTCTATTCGTCAAAGATTAGCAATTATGTTCTAGGTTGTTATGTTGTTCTCAGAATACTGTCAAAGACTTTATAACTATTTTTGATTATCTTTTAAATGGTTGTTGGCTGAAAGCCACTAACAACCAAAATGTTTATTCGATTACATCTGAAAGAGTGTTAGACATATAGGTAGGTATAATATGTATATATAAGTGTATACGTTGAAACTGGATAGACATATACATAATCGAAATTAGACTTTGGTGATTTTAAATCTATACTTTGTTAATGTGATTTGGATGAATGAAAGCGATAGTGGAGTAATTTTGTGTGTGTGAGTTCCATCATTCAATAATCGGCGAAGGCAGGGCCCACTTCCTCATTTGTTGGTGATCAATGCATTAGGATTATGTGTGTGATAATGTATGTTTTGATTTTACAAGTTATTCAGTTAGATTCATTACTGTATTGTTTTCTCAATCTTTTATCTGCATAATCCATTTCTGCAAAAGTATTAATCGGTATCGATTTGTTAATTCTTGTCAGTATAATCTATGTTGGTTTATTTAATATTTGTCTGTTTATTTATGTAATTCATCAACCATTTGTTACAAAATTGTTTGATATCGATTAATGAAATTTTTATGAGTTAAGAAGTTGAATAATCAATTGGTGTTGGAAGTTTATTTATATTTAGTAGTTCAACTTTGATTATGTTCACATTATCTCCAAATAGACTTCCATTATGTTATAGATAATTTTACTTATGTTTTGTTGTGTGCTAGTAACTTATTTCTGTGCAGAAATATTTCTTCACGGGTTCCTGTCACACTTGTGATAGGAAGTTTGTCAATCAAAATTATGTTCATAAGTAGATTATATTAGTTGCATCCATCAACCCTTGGTTTATTAATTACATCTCTTCGACATATTGCCACAACATGGTTCAAAAAGCCTACGTTCCCAAATTGACACTTTAGGAAGAACTGAGGAAGCCAATTCTAAAGACTACAATTAAACTCAATTCAAGAAATAATTTAAAACCACAGTTTTATCCAATCATTTTGGCGTCGTTGCCAAGGAACGGTGTTAAAGACCTGCATTTCCAGTAAACTAAATTAGGAAACATTGCGCTAAGGAGAAATTCCACATGAAAGTTGATTCCGTCTGGACAATTACCCCTTGTTTGCTTTGTCATAGATCATTTAGGTGCATGAATTGTAATAGAGATAGTAGAGGAAGATTCATTAGAAAAGAAAAGGGAAGTAGTTCACAACCCAAAAAATCCAAAAATAAATCAGCACCATCCATTAAGAGTCTGCAGCCCAAAGAATATCAAGATAAGTCAAAATCATCCATTGAAAGAAGTAGCTTGACTCATGGGAAATTGAAAATTAAATTTCCATCATTAGAACTACCTGAACCTAATCTTGAGAAGTGTGCCATTGAGACCACTATTATTCAGACACCAAAAAATACCCAACCAAGCTCTTCTGAAATATTACGCAAAAAGGTTGAACAATTTTTCCAAGAGTCCTACGGGGAAAAAGATGGTTTATTCTCCGAAGAAGGCCACAAGCCATTTGAAACTTATTTTACTCCTTGGGTATTAGAATTCATGGATCCCGACAACAATAACAACAACAACAACAATAACAATCACAATAGGGCATTAGCTAATAATAATCTCCCATGAAAAATATTCCTCATTCTGCTTTGCCCATTTTCTGTGGTCAATAGAGGATCCTGACATGTTTTTGTTTGAATTTGATGTGTTGTGTCACAACTATGACTATCAAAATGACGAACAGAAACTCAAACTTTTTCCAGGAACATTAAAGGACGTCGCCTTATGATGGTTTATGAACCTTCGGAATATCAAGACATGGGATGTCATGAAGGAGCTATTCCTGAGCAAGTACCAAGAATATTGCAAAATGAAGGAGGTTTGGGATTAGATTTTCCGCATGGCTCAAAAGGAAGATGAATTTGTAGAGGACTACCTTAAATGTTTTATGTTTAGTCTTCAACGGTCTCACCAGGAGGGACTAAATGATGATACTATTAAAATGTTATTTCTTAGAGGGATAAGAGATGATGTTATGGATGCATTAAATTTAATAGGAAAAGGGAATATTTCCAAAATGGAATTTGATGATATATGTGATATTTGCAAGAACTATTCGAGGTCACAACATTTGGGAAGGAGCTATCCAAGTAAGCCTTATACCGCAAGCATCACAACAGATATCACAAAAAGGGAAATAGGCAATATACTTGAGGATCTTAAAACATATTTTTATCATATGGGGAAATAGATAGACACTCTTTACACCTGTAGGAAGCAAGAGGAATCCGAGAAGACCCTAGCTATGTTTTTTCCAACGTGTCGCAAGAGACACGGTAGTGAGAAATGCCCATACAATAGGACAAACATCTCATCCTTAGAAGAACTCAGTAAGAGATCCACCTTGAGGCCTCCTCCTATAGGTATGCCCGAAATGGAATATTTTGAGGAACCCGTCTATTATATGGCCCCTAGGCTCCCCTTTCCACCCAGAGTAATGCACCCTAACATGATGAGTGATTATCTTCACCACGGGACCTAGCCAACCCAACTCTTATCAACCAGGATGGTATGGGGGTTGGCAACAACCCCCACTCGATGGATGCTGCAATATCAGTATACTTCACAGCCGTGGCAACATGCATGGAGGCCACAACCACCACACCCATCATCATACCAACAATAATCATTCCCATCACAATCACAATTCCCACCTCCTCCTATGATTAAACCATACCAAAAATCACAACAACTCCTTTTGGCCTTGCCATCGTTGGTCACCCAACTCGTCAATCTAACAAACCATACACCACATCCACCAAGACCTACACCAGTGCTAGCCCATCCCAACCCCAACCCCAAAAATAAGGCAACCCAACTAGTGTATAATAATGAGGCAATAGGCACATAAATACATTATAAATAGATGGAGTTTAGTTGAGGTCAGGGAAGGCTCTCCAAGGGCCCACCATTACCGAAATCAACGAGGAGTCAGAAACTGAGCCAGCCAAAGAACTTCCCTTTCCTGAACGATTGTAATTTGAACCACTACAAAGGGAGGAATCTTAACTAGAATTTGATTTTGTTAATGAATTGCACAATGTTAACATCAAGATTCCTTTAATTCAAGCCATCAAGGACATTCCCGTCTATACAAAAACAATTCGCGATCTATACACCTAGAAGCAGAAAAAGAAGCAAGACCCAAAAACCATTTAAGTCATTGGGCAGTTGGTAGATCTTATGCTTGGGAATTTAACCATTCCAAAGTAATCTGATCCAGGGAGCCTAGTCATTAAGGTAACCATTGGTAAAGTAAGTATTCCTAATACCATTGTAGATTTGGGTGCTACAATTAATGTAATCACAAATGAAATGAAGGAAAGACTATCATTAGAAGGACTTAGGCCTACTCCTACAGTTCTTCAAATGGCAGATAGATCTTTGGTCAAGCTTGAAGGTGTGATTGACAATGTAATCCTTTATATTGATTCATGGGACTACTCGACTGACTTTGTGATTTTGTAGCAAAAAATTAAGCTCGGGGGATACCCCCTGATTTTCGGGCGACCTTGGTTGGCGGTCGCAGATGCATTTATTAATTGTCGATCAGGGAACATGGTCATTTCCAATGGCGAGCATAAGAAAGAAACAACTAACTCTATACCCGCCAGCACAACCTTTGCTAGAAACAGAGGACCCAGTTTGGGTTGATAGTGAATTGGACGAGTCATTACCAATCCTAACAATTGATAGAGCTTTAGATGTGGAAGAACCTACTGAGGATAATGGTCTTGTTAATTTCCTTTAGAATAGGTATATGTTTAATGATATTTTTGAAAGTATGGTCCTCCATTCAGGTTTAAATGCTCAATGCCCTTTTGGGAATTTTCCATTGGTGGGTAGTTCACGTTCTATTCAACACTTTATCACATTACATCAGTTGTTGCCCCATAATTGCTTATATGGTTCATTCTTATCTTCTGCAAATTCAAGTGATATTCCATCCACCTCGCAAGTCTTAGCCATTGAGTCACCTACACAATCAGAAGCTATGGAAATTCTGCCTAATTGCACACTTAAAATTAATCCACAGCTAACCCCTGAACAAATCCAAGATCTTATCGCCATGCTTAGAACAAACAAATATGCATTCGATTGGGAATACCAAGATATGTGTGGCATTCATCCTGACACCTGCACCCACTATATTTATATTGAAGAAGGAAGTCATCCAATTAGGCAACCACGACGTTGGCTCAACCCTGCCCTACGTGAAATAGTCAAGGAAGAGTTACAAAAATTGTTAAACGTCGGGTTTATATATCCTATTTCAGATAGTCAGTGGGTTTCTCCTTTAGTTGTGGTTCCTAAGAAAAATGGCAATTAGAGAATTTGTGTTGATTATAGAGCATTAAATAAATCTACTAAGAAAGATCATTTTCCATTACCATTTATTGATCAAGTATTGGATACTCTTGCAAGTAAAGAGTTCTTCTATTTTCTGGATGGGTTCAGCGGTTACAACCAAATTCGCATAGCACCAAAAGATCGGGACAAGACCACTTTCACTTGCCCTTGGGACACCTTTTCTTATAGTGTCTTGCCATTTGGTTTATGTAATGCCCTTACCACTTTTCAAAGGGCGGTTTTGAGCATCTTTGCAGATCTTGTTAATGATTGTGTTGAGGTATACATGGATGATTTTACTGTCCATGGTAACATCTATGAAGAGGCTAAAACAAACTTAGAAAAGGTACTTAGGCATTGTATGGATACCAACTTATCATTGAGTCATGAAAAGTGCCACATACTTATGACTGAAGGAATAATGCTTGACCATTACATCTCCTCTAAAGGCATTCAAGTGGATCCTAAAAAGGTCCAAATTATCCAGGACTTTCCCATACCCTCTAGTCAAAAAGATGTTCGAAGTTTTCTCGGTCATGCAGGGTATTATTAGAGATTTATCCAAAATTTTAGTAAGATTGCATCCCCATTATTTTCCTTGCTATCCAAAGATGTTGCTTTCTCTTGGACACCCGAGTGTCAAGAAGCATTTGAGTCCATCAAGACAAAAATTGTAACCACACCCATTCTTAGAGGACCAAACTGGGAACTACCATTTCATATCCACACTGATGCCTTAGATTGTTTGATGGGAGTTGTACTTGGACAAAAATAGGATAATCTCTTCTATTCCATCTACTGTATCAACAAGAACTTCATAGGGGCCAAGGTAAATTACACGGTAACCGAAAAAGAATTTTTAGCTGTCGTGTATGCAATCAATAAGTTTTGTCATTATATTACTGGCTATAAATTGTTTTTCCACACAAATCATTCGACAATTCAGTTTTTTAATGAATAAACCTGTGGTAATTGGTAGAATTATTAGATGGTTTCTTTTACTCCAGGAATTTGCTATAACTATACTTGATAAGCTTGGTCGAGAAAATATGGTTGCAAACTTTCTGTCCAGATTACAACAGCCAGACAATGAACCCATTCCAGTTGACGATGCCTTTCTAGATGAACACCTCTTTTCCATATCAACAAAGAGCCCATGGTTCACTGATATTGCAAACTATCTAGTTACATGCAAGTTCCCACCATATTTTTCTCCAAGGGAATGATGGAAGTTGGTTGGACTCAGTGGACAATATACATGGATTGATGGATTTCTCTTCCGCACTAACATAGACAATATCATGCAGCGTTGTGTACCAGAAGATCATGTCTTCGATATAGTTTGTGAATGCCATACAAAACCATGCGGGGGAAACTTTGTTGCTTAGAGGTCTGCCTAGAAGATTCTCACTGCAGGTTACTACTAGCCTACAATCCACAAGGATTGTAAATGCTATGTTCATCATTGTGATGAGTGTCAGTGCATGGGCTGACCCACGTGCTCGGATGAGATGCCCTTACATTTACAGTTGTCCATAGAGCCATTTGAGAAGTGTGGCCTTGATTTTGTTGGCCCAATCAACCCGCGATCAAGGAACAAGGAATACATCCTTGTATGCATCGATTATGTCACCAAGTGGGTAGAAGTGGTTGCATTGAAGCATGACAGAGATACAAAAGTCATAGGTTTCTTGTACTCCGAGATTTTCACAAGATTTGGTGTGCCCCAAGAGATAACCACAGATCAAGGACCACAATTCACGTCTGAGCTCATTTCTACCTTGGTTCATGAGTATGAGATTCACCATTGCAAGTCCACACCTTATCACCCTTAAGCCAATGGGCAGGTCGAAGTCACCAATAGAGAGATTGAGAATATTCTTACTAAGATAGTTGCTCTTCATAAACGCGAATAAGCTACACGACTTCCTGAAGCTATGTGGGCCTATCACACAACGTGGAAGACCACCACTAGTCTAACCCCCTATGAGCTCATCTATGGTAAGAAGGTTTTCCTTCGTATTGAATTTGAGATAAAAACTCTCTGCACTGCACTACAATTGGGTATGAGTCTTTCTAATGCACAAAAGGCATGCATTCATCAACTACACTCCTTAGATGAATTGTGTCAGGAAGCACTCTTCCACACCGAGGTTGTTCAAAAATAGCGTGCTCTATGGCATGACCATCACATCTGCCAATGGCCATTCCAACTTGGAGATTGGGCACTCTTATACGACTCCCGCTTCCAAGACTTCAAGGGAAGGTTTCACACATGATGGATGGAACCCTATGAGATCCAGACCGTATATGCTAATGGTGTTGTTCGTCTCTATACAGTGGACCCTGAAAGATGATCTCTTCTTATCAATGGTCACCACCTAAAACTATACAAGAAGCCTCTTTCCAAATAAGCTTTCTTTCTCAAGGTGGCACAGGAACTTACTGTCATTCCTTTTGGCCTCCTTCGTGATTGATTAAAAAAAAAAGAGCAATAAAAGATCCAATGGTGAAAACACTTTTTGGGCATTGTTGGTCGGTTAATGTTTGAAAACTAGTTTTCTGGTGAACATTACCCATTTAATAAGACTTAGTGGTGAAAATCAATTTTCGATGCCACTAAGCGGTGGTAGATTGAAAACCGGGTAACCGACGGTCTATTGTCGACATAAAAAAAAAAAACAACAACAACAACAACAAAGGATATCTTCAGCATTGGCACCCTACCTTCCTATCATTTTTCTGCCAGGAGTTGTTTTGCACAAGTAGGTATTTGGGTCCCTCATTCCATTCATTTTGGGTCCTCCTTCAACTTCCTATTCAAAACTCTCGCCTATTCTTTCCTGCCTCCCAATGATTTGCTTTGACCCTGTTCCTATCATTTTTTTGTCAAGAACCTGTATTTTTCATGTCCCTGCTGGTTGGTGCTATCACTTATTTTTGGCTAGATTCTATGACCCTTCACTCCTTCTATCCATGTAATAATGGTTGTTAGTGGATTTCAACCAAAAACCATTGATCCGATTGATTTTATGTTCTTGTCTCCTTTGCAACAGGAACCGATGCGATTATCTCCTGGTCGGATTTCCAGTCTCTTCTTTGACAGGAGTTGTTTGCTCAATGGTACTCCTTTCTCCATGGCTTAACTCAGGCTTTCTTCATCATTTCCAGTGCCTCGATCAGTTGAATGACGCCTTGTTAGTTGTTGTACTCTTCGCCTGACGATATTCTTGCGCTTTCTATTCCACACGACGTTCACCAGCTAGCTACTTTCGTTTGGTTTCAGCTTTATCATGATTGTGCCTCCTGAACTGCACTCTTACCACCCTATCATTGTTGTGATTTGGCATCTACATCAGCATCAGATTCTCCATGCATGTCACCATGTCGCCACTCCTATCGATCAACAACCATTGGTATTGGTATTTAATGTTTTTTCTCATTTTCTTTTAATTTTATTTAAATATCGATCATTCATTTAATGATGGTGATGTCACCCACAGACGGGTAACTTGCTAAGTTGAAGGGCAAGTGTCACATCTACTTTCATGTCTCTTCTTTTCCATAAAAACCCTATCCCATCATATCTACATCCTTTGATTTCTAGCATGATCTGTCATAAATAGTAACTCCCTCTTAATACCGCCAGTAATCATTATTATTCGCCCGTAATAATAAATTAAAAACCACTATTCTTTAACCACTTACTATAAACCATTTCTTACCGCCTAAAAATCACTGCTAGTTAAGTTGTCCTATTCCTAGTGATAGCCATTTCTGAAATATTGGTTTTTACATTTTATTGGGCTCAAACTGTGAACTGTTCAAATTGCACCTCATGGTAAGGATATGGAAGGAGAACATAGACATCGCTATGAACCAACAACTATGGATGATTTAAGGGCTCCTGCGATGTTTGAAGCTTACAATACATTCAAGCAAGAAAAATGGGATGCATATTTTAAGAGACTACGGGGGTATGATGAGAAATTGGCTCGTGAGTTCATGGCAACCTGCAACACCAAGTGGGCGAGAGTCCGTGAGCTAGAGATTCTTGTCTCGGTCAAAAATATAGCGGATGTCACGGGGTTGCCATTGATAGGAGAAAACTATTTTCTTGACAATTTAGGGCAAGAAAGAAACCTCAAATCCCTCTGTAAGAGGTTCCTGAAGTGTGGGGAGATGGTTGAAGTAGTGTCAGGTCAGAGCACAAAGTTATCTTCACTTCCAGCTCCCTGGAACGATGTGGCAAAATTTTTTATTTAGTATTTGACTTGCGAAGGAAGGTATGTATATTTCTATGCAAAACCATTTTAGTTGATGATACATTTGAGATGGGGTGCATTCATCAATATTCCTTTCTTTTTGTATTCTTCCTTAATGCAAATGCACAAAGCAGTTCAGAAGGGTAGTGAGAATTCATATGCACATCATGGGCTTATTAAATTGTTAATTGTAAAGGAATTAAAGAGACTTTCACCTCCTAGGATTAGGACTCGTTTATTATAGATTAAACCCTTGAGAATTCTGTTGAAAATGCCCTCCATAATACTTCAGAGCACTTTTTCAAAGAAGATTCCCACAATATAGAAAATTCTACTGATAACCTAGAAGAGGAGGAGTCTGGTCAATAAAATTTAGAGGGTAATGAGTGCACCGAGGGTTCCAAGTCTGAAGCTCCTCCTGATAGGGCTAAGAAAGGAAAATCACAAACCCTAGGGTCAAGTAGCAAAAAGGTTAAGGGTTCTAGTGCTAAATGACTCAAACTCAAGGATACTGAAATCTCTACACCTAGCTCTAGGGTTGAAAAGAAGCAGCATAGTGGGTCTACCTCGGCTGTTGTTTTAGAGGAAAAACAGTTGTCACTGGATTTCATAGATAAGTTAGCCAACTTGGCTAATGTAGCTAGTGGCTTAAATTCGTAGAAAACTAAGGACGTTGGGGAATTGACAATAGTGGCAACGGTCTCTCGAAAGACTAAAAGAACAGAAGTTGCTACTAGAGAGTTGAGAAGAATTAAGAGGAAGAAGCGGAAAATGATAGACTCTTTTGGAATTTCTATTCATATGGCCGATCAAAAAGAGGAGAGATATGTGGGGGAACCTGTGGATGGTCACCCCATCTATGCTTTTTTGGCACTTATGGAAGGAGCACAACAAAATAATATTCAATTAGTATTATCTTTCGATAGTAGAGCTTATTTGAAAAATGAAATTCGTATAAGTGAGGTAGCAAATGAAAAAATGTCGTCTAGGATATGATACTCAGTTCTCATTGATGGGGGGAAAATATGCCATTCTTTTACCTCTTATTTGTGTTAAACCTTGTCATCTTTCCTAGTGTATCCTATTGTTCCTGTCACTTTTCGTTAATGAACTGAAGGTATTTTTATGAAATAGAAGGTTAAAACTAGTGAAATACCAATTTTGCTGACTGTTGCTAACTATCTTTTATGATTTTGGTAACAGGCAGTGTTTAATGGTTGATAGTGAGCATGAAGGACATCGGAGGAGGGATGACTAAGCTGCTGAAGTCATATCATCATTTTGGCTCTATTCGTCAAAGATTATCAATTTTGTTCTAGGTTATGTTGTTCTCGGAATATTGTCAAAGACTTTAAAACTATTTTTTATTATATTTTAAATGGTTGTTGGCTGAAAGCCACTAAGAACCAAAAATTGTATTCGATTACATCTGAAAGAGTGTTAGACGTATAGGTAGCCACAATATGTATATATAAGTGTGTACGTTGAAACTGGATAGACATATACATAATTGAAATTAGACTTTGGTGATTTTAAATCTATACTCTATTAATGTGATTTAGATGAATGAAAGAGATAGTGGAGTAATTTTGTGTGCATGAGCTCCATCATTCAATAATCGAAAAAGGCAGGGCCCACTTCCTTGGTTGTTGGTGATCAATGCATTAGGATTGTGTGTGTGGTAATGTATGTTTTGATTTTATAAGTTATTCGGTTAAATTCATTACTGTATTGTTTGCTAAATCTTTTATCTGCATAGTCCATTTCTGCAAAAGTATTAATCGGTATCGATTTTTTAATTCTTGTCAGTATAATCTGTATTGGTTTATTTAATATCTATTTCTTTATATATGTAATTCATTAGTCATTTGTTACACAGTAGTTTGATATCGATTAATGAAATTGTTGAGTTAAGAAGTTGAATAATCAATTGGTGTTGGAAGTTTATTTATATTCAGTAGTTCAACTTTGATTCTATTCACATTATCTCCAAATATATTTCCATTCTGTTATAGATAATTTTACTTCTATTCTGTTGTGTGCCAGTAACCTATTTTTGTGCAGAACTATTTCTTCACGGGTTCCTATCACACTTGTGACAGGAAGTCTATCAATCAAAATTATGTTCATAAGCGGATTATATTAGTTGCATCCATCATCCCTTGGTTTATTAATTGCATCTCTTTGACATATTTCCACAACACGGTTCAAAAAGACTACATTCCCGGATTGACACTTTAGGATGAACTAAGGAAGCCGATTCTAAAGACTACAATTAAACTCAATTCAAGAATAATTTAAAACCACGGTTTTATCCAATCACTCATCATGGGATAATGAGTTACAAAAGAAGTTGGATTTGTTGAAGCCACCAAAGTTGGATGCTCTTAACAAGTCTAAGCTAAGGAAGGATGAGCAATGGTCCCCTCTATAGTCTAGCAGATTCAAGCTCAAGTTCAATGGGGTGACCAAGGGCAATTTGGGGCCAGTTGGCACTAGTTGTATCATATGAAATGAAAAAGGTGAATGTGTTTGGGATTTATCATGGAAGTTAGGCCTGACAACCAATAATGAAGTAGAGATGGAGACACTTGTCTCTAGACTATGGCTATGTCTGGAGAAAGGAATTCGTGAGGTAAATATTAAGGGTGACTCCCAGATCTGCATACACACAGTTAGCAAACACAAGGTGATGAATTGGAAATTGAAAGATTGGTTATCCCTAATTTGGAAAAGTCTGGATAAATTTAGGGATTTTTTGATTTCCCACATCTACAAAGAGGCCAACCAAGCGGTTGATGTACTGTCTAATTTAGGTGTGAAGCTAGATTCTATTGAGGCTATCTATGAGGTGATAAACATACCTTATGAGCTAGAAGAGATGGTCCATAAGGAGAATATGGCGTTCTAAACGTTGAATACCATTAGTGTTTGGCTTTGTAGCTATCCTATTGCATGAGGGCACGTTTAGCTTGCTTTTGACGACATGAATATCTAGTTGGCTTCTGATATCCATCACATGGGAGTACTTTTGTGGCCATATGGCTATGATTGCAAAAGTGACACAACTCTTACTCTAGTTGTATTAATGGTCAGGAGATTTGCCTATCTTCCTAAGTTGGCTCGTTCGAAGGTGTTGGTAGTGCATTCATGGGCTATATAATTGCTCTGGTGTTGTGCTACCCAACTAAAGTAAATGGATTCTCATTTTGGGGTCACTTGTCATTGCTTTGTGAGGGGTAGTTTTGTCCCTCCATGTGAAACGAGCGAGGAGCAGATCAAATTCCTATTCTCGAATGCGCGGGAGAAAGAAAAGAGTGCCATCTGAAAGGTGATTAGAAAGGAGTTTTGTGGTGGTGGTCATACACACAATTAGGTGGTGTTGGAGCATTTTTTCAAGAACTACATTCAAGTTCTCAGTGATAGGTTGTGGGGCATTCATGCCATTGGTAGATTTGTTCATAGAGAGCTCTCAGACGCTATCATGACTGCCATTGACAATGTGCCTTTGGATCCAGAATTTGGGCTCATTGTTGATGTTTTGAGTTTGAACGAAGAGAAGATAAAAATGAAGCTCCATAAGGCGTAGTGGCTCTTCAAGAAAGGAGTGGAACATAAATACATTAGTGATTTTAAGAAGTTTCTTGAAGAGAATCCTAATCTTATTGATCATAATGTAGTTGCTAAGCTAGTTAATATTTCTGAAGGGGTGGGATATTTGATCCATTGATTGTAACTTATGATGTATGATGTAACTGTTTTCTTTTATGAAATATAGGGAGCTACCCCTTTGATAATACTTACCCAATAAAATAAAATAAATTATATAAAAAAATAAAAGTCAACTTTTTATCGTTATTTTAAACACAATAACATGACAACCCTTGATGCAACTATATAATGCTTCTCCATGTAATATATATACATATTTTAAATATGTTTATATAAAATCTTGAAATATATTTCTATGGAAGAATATATATTGAATTTGTGAGATAGGTTAGTGTCAGCGTAACAATTAGCACCTCTAGAGTGTGAGTTGGTACAAACAACAATGCATAGTGCGTAATGACTGCTCTTCATATTAGGAGGGGAATAGCCCTCTTTTGTGGATATGCTTAAAAGTAAAATGTTCTAAAATCCTATCTTTTTGACTCAACTAGAAGAGGCACAAGGTTAAGGAAACCAAGAACGTTGTAGCTAAGGGTTTTCTCTAGTTTTGCAAATCTTAACTACAACTAACTAAATGCTTTAATCTATCCTATTCCCTCAAGAAAAACAAAGCATGAGGAATTAGGAGCAAGAATGTGATATACGATAAACTTTACAAAGGGATTTCTAAGAAGGAGGAACCCCTATCCAAGGCGTAGGTTGATATGAAGTTTATTACGCACGACATCAAATGATAAACTCAATTACTAAATTTCTGAAGAGGGAGCCCTATCTGAGGCATAGATATGAAAGAACAACTATTAATCACAATATAACATAGAAAACTAGGACAAAAAATTGCATTGGCGAGATATGCATACAATAAATGATCAAAATAGCAACTATATTTAACTAAGATTAACAAGTATCATAATAATAAAATTCAGGCAAGGTGGCACAACTATTTATTATCACAGTAAAAGCTCGTGATCAGATACAAAACAACAATATTTCAGGCAAGGTGGCTCAACATATATTACTATTGCGTGCAAACTTTAATTACAAGTGAGCAAGGATGATCTTATTTATAGACATAAAAGGTGTAGGGAACCCTAAACTCAACTTAAGTCAGCTACAGTCCCGCAAGAATGCAAGATTTTATTGCTAAACCTAATTGTATGCAACTATGCAGTTAACTAGAAAGCTACCATCCGCTAACTAGAACAGACTAAATCAAATGGACGTCTGCAAGATGCAAGTCCTTATTGATATGCATGTTAATTTATAACTAACATTAGTTAACGAAGAATGAAAACTCCATCTGTACATAGGAAATTCCAAAATAGACATGCATGAGATGTGGAACAACAAGCTAACTTGGAAAGAGGCATCGAGTTAACTGCTCGGTATGATGTCTATCCTGAAAAGGTGGGACATCCTAATCTAGAGTTCACTAGCCACGATCTTGAGCAAGTATCCCCTCCATGAGGTTGTTGACTGCATCACCATTTGGGGCACCGATACTTCTCTATAGCACATTGTGTCTTTGCAGCATCTCCTCACTGCCTGTGATCTGACTCTAAAGTTCTCCTCTACTCTTAACCGCCTCATCAAAAAACACTGACATGACTGTAAATTGATCTAACTTACAACTAATGGAATCTCCATTGAAAATACCATGGATGAGCACCTGCAACTCTAACTGAATGTCGGTGAGCTTGATGTACTCACCACCCTCATGCTAATACTCCCAAGGAACTCGAGACACAAAATTTCTCATGTACCAAAGTGGACTAGTCATGTGCTCTCTGCTCTCGGCCAACTATGAGGCCATTGTCTCCTGTATTTCTGCCTTAAGATTAATTGTGTTCTCTAAGTAAAAAAAGCTTCCTTATCTTCTTCGTCGATGACCGAGTCATATGTCATCCTCAGATGAGAGATCATGATTTCATCTCTTGGTTTGTCAATCACCAAGTCTCACTCTGATTCTTGAATCTGTATATGGAGTTCATGGGCATTATACCTCAAATGATACAATTATGTAAGTACAAAGTGACCCCTTGTGACAAACTCCTCCTCCCAGTCTTGCAGGCGCTTCACATATACAACCAGTTGATTAAGTTGATTCTACTCTGCTAGTAGCTCTAGCATCTATGGGAGCAAGGTGGTAATGTTCTTAGTGCTATGCATAAGGTTAAAGATATACTAACAAAGCTACTGGATTTCAGCCTTGAGGGCTACTTTGTCTTCTCCATCCTTCATGAATCTATCCTTTATGCTAGCCATTTCAACTTGAAGGAAATCAACCTCCACTTGGCATGTGCTTTTACAAAGGTTTACCTTTATCACATCAAAGTCTTCAACTTCTACCTCGTTCAAGTTCTTGTCCTCTGGGGGTGCAACAGTCTCTATTATGATCTCTCAGCATTCCTCCCTACATGAACCTACTTCTATATTCTCTTATCTGGTGTGTCTTGGTAGACATGATCAAAATCTGAGAAGTCTAGTTTGTAGGATGGCTGCCTCCTCTTCCTACCCAACTGATTCTCAAGCCCAGACAAGTCTCGACTAATCTCACTAGAAGGGTTAGTACTAGTCATAGGAAAACCTGATGAGTGGGAATGTGTAGAGGTGCCAAGTCTAGTTCCAAGTCAATGTAAACCAAAACTGAAGACTATTTTGGTGTTGGCAATGGTAAAGGAGGTTGTACCTCTAGCTCTGGCATGCTTCGAATTGTATTTGTGGCTATCTCCACATGTTTTCTATAACAAGTTCCTTCCCTTTTGAATTATCAGACACTTTGTTTCGTTTAGGAGGGTTGCTCCTTTTCTTTTCTTTTGGTTTTGACGAGGATCACAGTGAAGATTCCATGGGTGGCAACTCTATACTTGGCATGAATTCCCTCCTTGTCTTCTTGGTATCCATGTAGAGTATACAAATTTGAATAACTCTGCTTGATCTCTCTTCGACAAATGAGTATTCCTTGGAAAACTAGTTGACAGTTGGAAGTGGTTGCATATCAACCTATTATCTGAAGAATTGAGGAAGTGTATCCCCATCATCATCTGACAATCCTCCCACATCCTCTGACATGAAGACAAATATCTATGAGAGGGTGAACCTTCTATAACTGCGTCGATGCACCTCAAACTCGTCCTTGCAGTTGACCCAGTAATCCTCCAATAAAAGGCTTGTGGTAAGAGCGACTGCCAAGGTGTGCTAAGTAATAACCCCAAGGGCCATATGAGCGTGAGTCAACAAGGTACTTAAAATTAAGTCTCGCTAACTCATGGCCCATAGCCTTGGCATGAATTGTTGTTTTGCCCCTGTAGATTCCCATTTTCCATGGAAAATTGGTAGTTGGCTTGTGCTTGTGGTGTAGACGTGAATGAACATCGTGTAATTGCCTAAAAAATTCCATGAAAACTATCTTATTTGAAGGATAACATGGTAGCATGGCTGGATTTCCTGCATATCCATAGACGTGAATGTAGGTATAGGTAGGGAACTGAATTAACCAGTCTGCCCATTCTACCATTGCTTCTCTGGGAACTGTTGAGATACAAACATGCAATTCCTGGTCCAGGTTCCTCACTGTGTACATCAAGAATGCTTCTTGCACATGCTTGAAATGTTGCTCGGACTTTGTGAACTCAAGTTGGTCATAATATTGATGAAATTTTTGTACACTAAGAATCCCCACTGTGTTCAACCCTCTAAATTGACTTTGGTAAGCAATTAGGTATATGAGATACAAACACATGTGAAACTTGTGGGCAACCAGGAAACCAGTAATCTGCTTGTGGAGAACGTCATTGATCAAAGAGGCCCAGTTGTAATGCTCTCACTTGGAAATAATCAGAGCGATGATGTAGTACATCTAAGGCTGAAATTTGTGAGAATCTACGTGACCAGAAACATGATTAAGAAGAGTGATCAAAATCATGTACTCATCCTTGAATTCTCTGCGACCCTCATTGTTTGGCAATTTAGCTTTCTTTTGTTTTAGCCACATTTCTACCATTTTGCTTTGACACATGTCCTTATCAACATTGAATGCATTTTCAAACTGATCCATGGTAATGACCAAATTATTCAGATGTTGAGGAATACCAAAACACCTCTCAATGTCCTGGGGCTTGAGACTGCAAATCACCCGTCCATCTGTTGATTGAATTTATCGGGCAATAGAATTGTAATGCTTTACACAAGACATCATGAGTTCTATGCAATGAACTGAAATAGGGAGTGAATCCGCCTCTAGCAACCCAGATTCTTCGATGCTTTGAAGTGCATTTGAACTTATTTTTGACCCTTTCAAGTCAACTTTTGGATTCACCTTATGCAAGTCCGTGTCAGTCATTCTAATGAAGTCATGAATTAAGACCAACTTGGTCTTGAATTCGGTCTGTGTGTACTGCATTTTGAAAAACTCACTCGTTGATTGTAAACATGACTATGTTCTGACAACTTTCTCTGGAAAGCTAAAAATATTCCTGATGAGGCTAAAAATTAGCTTGTCAGAGGGTAATTTTCACGAAAAATTCTGAGACATGGGTTTTGTGCAGAAAAGAATTCTCAGCAAACCCAGATTATTCGTTTTGAAAAATACTGAATTTTACTCTACCATGCAAAGGAATTTCCAAAAAGAAAGCAGAGCTTCGAGAAGTGAAGCTACGAGGCAATTTTTCTAAAAAATTCTGACACATGGGTTTTGTAGAGAAAGTTGTGCACAACAAACCTAGATGATCAAAATAGTCAAAAAATTTCAAATTCTTGGAAATGCGAGAGAAAACCTAAGAAGATAATAGAAGAATTTAAGACAAAAGATAGAAGTTTATGGTTCTGCTTCTAAAATAGTCGCCATATTCTTGATTGAAGTATGCTAATTAATCTGGACTTATATCTGCAAGGGAATTCTAAAAAATAATACTTGTAGTGCCTTCAAATATTGCTTGCACAAGAGAAAACTTGTTTGCACTCAACCTGTTGTGAGAGAAATGGATGCCTAAATGAAATAAATAAAGAATTTTGAGGGTTTAGGCGCCAATTGTAGGTAAAAACCCTGATTTGGAAAAGGAATTATTTGATTGGACCGCACTTTGTTTAATAGAAATTGACTTGGAGTTAGAAATAGGCGCCACCTTTTTATAGTTCAGTTTAACTCAACATGCAACACTGACATTGAGTCTCAAAATAGGTGCCACCTTTTTATAGTGAATAAGTACACCTTAAGCAAAATTGATTGGTGAAACTAAAGATTTTAATAATATTTAATTGAGTTAATTTAATTCCACCTTTATGGGTTGGCTTATAATTGCATGTTGATTCCAAAAAGTCAAAGTTTGACTTTCTAGGCATCCTCCTTCAAGAGTTTTTTAGCTAAGTTCCTATTTTGTAGCTCGTTGAAAAAATGTCACCAAAGTCTTTATTGAACTCTGATTTTTGGGTGCTTGATTGATCCTGGAGCTAAGCTGACACATCCACTGCATAGCTAGAACAACTCTGATGAAATGTCTGCTGGGAGCTGCGACTGCTAAAAAATGAGTCTGGTACCTCAAAAACAAGGGTACCTTTCTCAAAAAGAGTGCACACTACCAAACAACCAATTTTCTATTTTTCCATTTCGTGCTTCAATTTGCCACTGCCGGTGAATGATGACTCTCGTCGACTGGATGTTGAATCCATCACGTAGCTAGAAGAATTATGCAAAGAATGATTGTATGTGCAACATGTGAAAGTTAGTTTAAGGCCCTTAAATGAAATGGCACCCCTGACCTACAGGGGAGAAAAATGCATTTTTGACTTATTTTACAAATTGTAACTTTGAACTAAATGTTGTACTTTGACCCTCGCTATCGAGAGTTGGATTGCTTCGATACACGTGTCGTTGATCTCATTGTCAAGCTGGAACAACTTGGAAGAAATTTTCCTGGAAGTGATGAAGCAAGATAACTGCTTCTAAGACCTCCAATAGAAGGGTGCCTTTTTCAAGGGAGTATGTAAATTCCACACTTAGCCATTTTTTTGCTTGTTTTCATTCTTCAGTATTTTTCGCTAATTCTTCATCCACAGGCGTTTGACAAACCCTGAGGGCTGACGGTTGGTTTAACTGAATAAGTAGAGGGATTCTGCATAGATCTTGTCAAGACGACGACTGCTAAAAACCTCATCTAGTTGGCCAAAAGGCTAGGCACCCCTGGCTTGTAGAGGTACAGTTTGATATTTCCACTTTTATTTTCCCTCTATTTTACGTGCTCGCTGAAGCAACTGCCAGAGTCACTCAGCACATCTGATGATCTCGCGATCAGATGCATCATAGAGATAGGTTGAATCAAAAGAGATCCCTCATAAATAGAATCTACAATTTTTTCCATCTGAAATGTCTAATTCAAGGGAGCCTCTTGCCTACAGGGGCGCAAAAACTACAAATTTGACTGTCTCTGTAATGTGTAAATTCTTTGTAACTTCTACTCCCGCCTCTAATTGCTGGAGTTCCACAAATCAGATGAAATCACTTGATAGCTTGTTGAAAATCTAACTGAAAAGCAACGAGAATGAATGTATTTTCAACTAGAAATAGTTAAATTTGAACCTCCAAATTGAAGGGCGCCCGTGAGCTACAGGGGCGCAAATTTTCTCTGAACTTGATAATTTTCTCCATTTCTCGCTCTACGAACACCGTGTTGCTTGCTAAGTTGATCACGTAGAAGCATTACTACTACTGACACGTGGGCATGACTGTATTTCACCATTTTTACATGTACAGACACTGCAAAGTTGACTTGCACATTGATTGCGCAAGCGTCTCCCACGTTACAAAGTGAAGTGTTTCCAGACTTAGAATATTTTTTCCAATTTTCGCCATTTGAAAATCCCCTTCGTCGTGAAGCATCTTTTACATCTTTCTCCATATAATCTTTTGCTTTGAGTTTTAGGCTTAGATTTTGACACTTGGTACTGGCCAACTACCATCGACGACCTGGAGGGTCCTAACTTTTCTCCTGAAAAAAGTGAAAACTACCCACCAGGCTTAAACTGACTTTTAACTAAAACTAACTTTACCATTATGATCGTGATACGAAATAAGCCAATCAAAATTAATTTCAGCCAATTTTGACAAGTTTCTATTTTTAGGGTTTTTGACCTAAAAATAGGGATCCGAAAACCCTAATTTTCAAATTTTTCAAATTTTGCTAGTATCTTCCTAACATCACACTAACCAAAATCTCATACTTGATTTTCCCAAAAACTGATTTTTGACATCATTTTTACAAGGTTTAGACCATTTTAAGCAAAATGCCTTAATGAAGCAAAAAAATGGTTTGGGTACAACATTAGGCTCCATCTGGTGACCATGTCGAATACTTACGACATAGGAGAACTAAAATTATCTATGTTTTTGTAGACCAATGAATTATCAACTAGGCATTGGAGTCAGGACTCTTTACCTAATCACCTAATATACTTGGAGTTTTCCTAATCACCTAAAACAAGACTACCTAAATCACCTAAAACATGACAAAACATCACAGAACGAGGAAACACATTACGACATAATGATAAAGCATAAATACATTATTTACAAGAAGTCACTCCTCCCCCAAAGGGTTGAAGTGTTTGAGATAATTCCCACTGTAAGGCAGTAGGGGAAGCCTTCTATCTAAATGTGAGAGCATGTATGTGTTCTCTCCTCTTGACTCATGGGTCCTAAAAGGCCCAAACCATAAGGAATCAAACTCATCATGCATTCCTTTAGGTTTGTGTCTTTTGTTCCACAATAGGACTTGATCTATGATTTCAAAGTCTCTTTGATGAGCCTTTTTATCAAAAATCTTCTTCACTTTCTCTTGATGCTGAGTGATTCTATCAACAACCTCCACCCTTTTTGAACAGGATCTTTCAACTCTTCATCCTCCAGTGTAGATGCCAGTTGTAAGGTAGAAAACTCTAATGTGATGGGCATAATTGCTTTTGTACCATACAAAAGTGTAAAAAGTGAGGTGCCAATGCCTCTTTTGGGAGTGATTCTATCAGCCCAAAGAGCATCGTATATTTTCTTGTGTCAAGCTCGTTGATTTGATTCAACCAGCTTGCGCATGATTGTGACTATATTTTTATTTGTTGACTCAGCCTGTTCAATACCTTGGGGGTAATAATTTGATGAGTGTGATAGCATGATGCTCAAAACAAAAATTCAGAAGCTCCTCTAACGAGAAACATGTTGCATTATCAGTCACAATTTTGTGAGGAACTCTGAAGTGTGAAATAATGTTCTCTTTCAAAAAGTCACAGACAACTTCAGAAGTTGCTCGTTTGGTAGGAACTGCTTCAACCCATTTTGTGATTAAATTTGTTGTTGTCAGGACATAGACATGCCCCTTGCTAGAACTTGGGTTGATAGGACCTACAAAATTAATACCCCATTGCTAAAATGGAGCATCGAGATTACTGGCCTGAGTGGAGTAGCTACCAATATAAATTTTCCCGCAAATTGTTGACATGTTTAACACCTATACACTCATTCATATGTGTCATGAAACATAGTTGGCCAATAGAACTGTGCTCGCAGGATTTTATATGCAGTGACTCTTGATGAAAAGTGATCACTGCATGCTTGACTATGGAAATTGTTGATGTCAAAAATTGGAAAGATAACAACCCTGTGTGGGAAACTCAATTTTAGGGGGGACCTATTGCGCCAAACTAAGTAACCTCCAAATTTTAAAGAAGATGACTTCTTCTATAACTAGGGTTTTGAATGGGAAAAGGAAGCAAATATAAAATAAAAGGATCTAACTAGGGCGATGCACCAAGACTTAGAGATAAAGCACGATAAACCTATCTTGCAGATGCGATCTAAGGGCCCGTTCAACAATCCGCTATGCTTGAAATAACAAACATAAAAGGGAAAGACCTGAATAGTTTATTTCATGACATAAAATAATTTGCACAGAGCTATACTGAAAGAAAAGAGTCAAGGACATGGTTTCAACTCAACATTTTATTCAAATTATGGAAGTTGCAAACAAACTATTTCAGAAACAACATAGTATAAAATTATCAACAGTTAAGAGATAGAAGGCCAAATTATAAGGGCACAGTCTATGAGTCTTTTACAATTATCAAACAAAATAAAGGCTTGGTGTCTTCTTGATCCTTCTATAGATATTTAGAACTTAGCAAATATCAGCTCTGTAATTGCTACTTCAACCGCTTACTAACTAGTAAAAATAAAAAGCTTTTTTTAACTTCATAAGAGAAGTAGTATATATAGCCAAGGGATTCCGCCGCTTGAAGATTGTAAAAAGATATCCATCATGAATCATAATTTTTTTAACAATGATTCATGATGGTCATTGTAATAGAAAGATTCTCGAACATGGATCCAGTCATTCACCAACCGGATACATCCTCTGGAAAATGATGGCAGTGGTCCCGACCAATTATGTGAAAACAAGCGTCGCCTCATAGTAAAAATAGTTAGAACACGTGGCATAGTTTGACAGGTTGGCATTCACATCACTCTTCCCTTCTATGTAACCGCATCAAAGGAATACATGGTGGCATTTTGCAGCCCGTAGTTTGTCCTCCTTGTCTTTTGATGAGAGCTTGCGATGAGAAGAAATGTGGCAACGTTCTTGTGCTCAGTATCGCTTGAGGGGCCTGCCAAACTTTGCATGAGTGAAGGCCACATGGCAGGCAGTCGGGACCTGAAATATAGTTATATGGAAGTAGGCTCAACATGTCTAACTTGTTGACACACGGGAGCAGGTCCGGGTTCAAAAGAGAAGGGAAGGGAAGCTTTCCTTCGGTGTGTGATTCGACGACACGTGGAAAAACTGAATGGAGAACGCCGAAAGTTTGGCATGAAGGCTATTTGAAATTATCGGGCACGATCGGAAGTCAATCAAAGCACTTAAAATCAACCCGAAGGGAGCATGGGGTATTTTAAATATCCACAACTTTTGGCGACTATCAGGGGCATTTCGCCTGTGGAACGGTGAATCCAAAATTCTCTTGTTTCAAAACCAAGGCTTTATTCATTGGGCATTTGGGAGTCAGAGCTTAGAAAGAGAAACCTGCAAGGGCAGCCAATTGGCCTCAGAAGGCATTGATATGGCACGTAGGATTCTATGTGCTTCATGTAGGTCAATCAACTCTTTAAAAGGGAACACCGAACATAATTTGAACACATCCTCAAGTTGGAAAAGTAATCGTGTGATCTGATTAGTTACACCCTCAATGTCCTCGGTGGTAGGAGGTTGATTGAAACTCTGGAAGACTGATAAATCCTACTTCATTTCCTCAATTTTGGCTGCAATCTGCTCCACGGTAGCCACCAATTCATCAAGAAGAAATAGAGAGGGCAAGCCCATCTCGGTTAGTTTGGAAAGTCTTGCTCGAGCGTTGTCCATAGTTTGCCCTAATGTACTTGAACATCACTGAGCATGAAGGGGTGGCCTCCTGGCAGTGGATAAACTCCTTTACGACCCCAAGGACTGCTCTTTGATTCTCAATCCCTATTCATTCCATATCCTCGCTTGACACTATGTACAGCTTGTCTAGTAGCCAATTTTCCTTAGGAATCTTTTCCCCTATGAATTGCGGGAACTGCTCCATTATGGCACGAACCTCCCTGCATAAATCTATCACCTCCACCATGAATCGAAGTGTGGGTTGGAGAGTAGGGCATAAGGCCCTGACCTTTTCCCAGTAGGAAATGTATAGTTGTTGGGCTACTGAATTAAGGTCTAATCGTGGAGCAGGAGTCTGAACGGTCTCCTTCAAGGAATTAATTTATGCATCCATTGTCACAATCTCGCGCATTAGCCTCACAATTTTCTCTGTGGTAGAGGTGAGCTTCTCCTTTAGGTTGTTTTGTGTGGCCAACCACTTTTCCTTAGCCTAACATCGGGTGGTAGACTCTTGACTCAAGGTAAGCTTGAACATCCTAAGATCTTCCTGAAATTGAGCCTACGCTCTTGCTTGGTTTGCCTCTTTTTCCTGTACCGTTTTCTCCAGATGGGCATTCAATTTTTGTAACTCTTTGATATTTTGTTGAACCTCTCCCTTCGATTGGACCAACCTATCAGATAATTCTTAGTTCTTTTATCGCAGCTCGGCTATCCGATCAGATTCCTGGGCTTGGAATTTCTCAAGCTCCCTCTGCAAGCTAGCCTGCTCAGCCTGCACATTTTCTGTGGCACATTTTTTTTTTCTTCCTAGGCTTTGTCCTTGGTCAACGCAACCTCTAGCCTTGCTTTGATGACCTTGAGCTCATCCTCCATCTTTTTCAATTTGTGCCTAGACTTAAGGAAGTCGGTAGTCACCACTTGTTGTGTCTCCTCCATTAGCTCTACCTTGTCCTGTGGTCAAGCAACATGCAAGTCCAGTCCGACGGAATGGATTTCATAGTCATCGGGTTGTATTTCCCCCTATGGTCTGACAATATTTGGATGCAGGGTTGTGAAATGCAACGATTGTTGAGCCTCGTTAAAAATTGCATGGACTCTATGCTATGTTGGCCTTCTGACATCCTTTTCTTGTCACTTCTGGAGTCGGAGAGCTCCAGCCTACTTCATTGTATTGCTTTGAGACAAGAATTGATCCAACAACCTAATTCATTCACCTGCAAAAGGGGCGCTAGGAGGGATAGCAAAAGGAAACGAGAGGCGGGTGACCTCGAATGTTTTCTTCTTTGGAAGGGCAACCATGCATGGAGAGAAGGGAGGAATATTTAGAATCTCTGGCGATGAATGCATGGAGGGGCTCATGGAAAATGGCAGTGGCAAAGGAGATGTATCGAGTTCTAATGGTTGTGACAGTTGATTCAGAATTGATTGTGATAATGCAACAGAGACAACTTTGGACACCAATGAGGCGAAAGACATGGATGCGGATGAGGATGTAGATGGGGTGGCCGAAGGGGATGCGACCAGTGGCCCGAGGGGGAGTGAAAGCCATCTTTCTAATATGAGAGGAAAGGGGAAAAACTCCCACAGTCATTATAGAGGGGACAAAGAAAGATGGGTTCAAACCCGAACTGATAGGTGTCGCGAGGACTATAGAAGAAACAAGAGATTGTGAGCCAACAAAAGAGGGAGAGAAAGATACCTAAATGACCATTTTCATCTCCGATGCTTGGACGGTCACAACCTCCTACAGACCAACTCCTGAAGAGGTATCAATGCGTTGCCTTTTGCTTTTCGGAGGGTTCTCCAAATCTACCACCTTCATCGGTTGTTGCGTTGTTCCAAGGTTAGCCATTGCTATTGGTCAAGATTGTGATGACCTCGATCATGAAGTATTCACTTGCATACTCCTTCTAATCATTGTACCAGGCTATGTCACTGCTTTTAGCTTTTGCTTCCCTTTGTCGGAGCATTATGGGACATCCTGAGGGTCAGACTCCTCTGCATCACTTGCGTCGAAGTCTGGATGTTCCTAGTCCCAAAGGGTGTCGAATTGATCATCGATATCAAAAACTAATGCATCCTGGAAAGGGGTTGTTGGACTCCTATAATTATTTCAATAACTAAGATCTTACTGCCATGATTCAGATATTGGACATCTGACCTGAATAGCCATCTTAACCATCATGAAGGTACATTTAAATTGTCAACCCAGGGACATGAACTTGAAATGGGTCAGCACAGTATGTGCACTAGGAATTCTAGAGTAGTCATCACAGTTTTATAACTAAGAAAAACTTAGGACTAAAAGAAAATTTCATGAAAGAAAACAAAGCAAATGTTGAACATCACTCAAGAAAACCTAAACTGATTATGTATAACAAGAAGGAAAATCTAAGCATCCAACAGAAACTACTCTGCTCGCCTTCGCTGCAGGAACAGTCAATGCCAAGATCTTAACTAAGTACTGAACATAAACTAACACTAATATAACTAAACTAAAGGAACATATTACTCACCAAGTGGCCCCCCTTTGATGAGTATCCTCTAAACTAATATAAAACTTGGATACTCAACTTAGAATCTTATTCCATTTATCAAAAAATGCAATTACAAAAATATGGCTGATAATCAGCTTGTACAAGAACTTGGCGATCAACTCACTATCACTAGCCCGAGGAAGGAGGATTCAAGCCTTATTTATCCACTAAACAAGGCCATCAACTCCCACTAACTGAGAGGATGCCATTTAGGTAAAGTGAGAGAAAAGTAGAAGGAATGGTTATGCATGCAGGGGAATTCGTTCGGACATGCATTCCCAAACATGGACTCGACCATTGTAGTAACACTCGCAATTCTCAATGCCATTAACGATCGGTGCAAGGCAGTTACATGCGGATGACACAGGAATCTTCGGCCATCCTCCTCAGTTGAACTTCGCATGACTCCGCAACCTGAGCAGCTGGCGGCTTCATTTCTCAACTTAGCATTTCAATCATGTCTGCAAAATAATTTCAGTACACATAATAATTGCATAATCATAACCACCTTAAATAACATTCATCAACCACAGACAAGATAAATATAAATGGTCCACATAATGGGTAAATATCATTAAAACCAACAAAAATGAAATTAGTCCAAATGTCATATGGCTGAGAGAAACTATATGAAAGTGTCAGCATATAATATCAAAGTATGTGGTATTTTAGCAATTAACAAGAGATTATACCCCTCTAACTAGGCAAAATTCTAGACTCATCACTCCCCCCAACCTAATATTTTGTTGGTCCTACAACAAGGGAAGAGTTATGCTTCTCCTTTCTTAAGGCCCCTAAAGTCTGTGACTGATAGTTGTCCAATGTCGGTGTCTGCAGTGGGTGAATCAGGATTCCAGTAAAATCCACCCAACCTATCAATCCTTCTCCATCTTTGTTGTTCCTCTGCAGTGTCATACCTATAGAATCTGAAGTTAGGTACAGGCCATAAGAGGATAGACGACTGAAAAGTCAGGGGAAGCCATTCACGCCCTTTGGTTCTCCCAAGCTGGATATATCTGTCAATTATCTTTAGTGTAGCAACATAATTGTGAACAAAATGTGGCTCAACCTGCTTTAGCTCATTAGTCAATATGTTCCATCATTGGGATAGATATCCCCTCATAGTATCCTCTTTTATAGCAGTCTTTACCTCATATTCGTTGTACACAACCTTAATCCAAGGCATAATTCAGTCACCATAGATCGGCCTAAAGAGAAATCTATTCCAATATATATAAATATCTTTGGGGCTCTTAGATTCAACCCTGATGGCTCGAGGAATACTAGATTCCTTCTTCTTGTAAGCATTGTATTGCTCACACCAACTAATCTCATTCTGCACCCAAGACATAGATGCTCTCAATTGTATGTCTCCAACATAAGGCAGTGGGTTCCAGTCTTTTCCTTTTGGGACAAAAAAGTTGTGTAGATAGAATTCACATAACAAATTTTTCACTTCAGGGGAAGCAATCCTGTAGGCATTGAAAAATTCAGCAGGGGTTTCAATGGAGGGGTTTAGGCCTGAGATGATTCTTGACATTCTAAAGGAAATGTATTTCTCCTTTAAGTGCAAAGCATAAACCCTTGAAGGGGTCCTACATTCCAAAATTCGTGGCACCATAGTTGAAATGCCACTTATCCTTTCCTTCAGAAAAATAATTTCCTCATTATTTTTTTCGATCATCTCATTCCTCATTTGAATTTCCTTTTTCAATTGTTTCTTCTCTTCTTTCCATTCCTCCTCTCTTCTTTGTATTTCTTCCCATAAATTTAAAATAGTTGTATGTACTAAAAAATTAGGAGGGTTGTGGATTCCTACCAAAATTTTCGTAGATGGTTGCTTCCCATAGAGAACTATCTGCTTAGATTTAGGAGGTCTCACCTATTCAGGCTGTTGAGGTATAATTCCTCTTTCCTCATTCTGCTGCAGGACCTCTTATTCTTCTTCTGGTGGTGGCTGCATGAACTCTTGACCTGATTCTTGACTTTGTTGCAGGAAATCTTGACTTTCTTCATGTTCTTCAGTTTCAACTTCTTCAGCAATGGCAACAAGATCTGCCAAGGTCATTTTTGCTACCTCTTCGAAAAAATCTTCTTCTTGTACATTCTCTTGCTCCATTGGAGCGCTTGTATTTTCACTCAATGTCCTACCAAGCTCAAGATCGACCGACTTTGATTTCTTGAGAGGGATTTTTCGTTTCTCTTTGTCTGCAGAATGAACATTGCTAGCCTTCCTTTTCTTAGGGCTTGGCACCTCTTACTCCATAGATTGCATTTTTCTTCTTCTTGCTTTTGCCTCTCTCTTTTGTGCTCTTATTTTTATTATAATTTTCAATGGGACATCATCATCTTCAGAATCTGATGTTGAATTTCTTTTTCACTCTCATTGTCAGAGGAACTAACATTTATAGTCTTTTCTTCAATGGGGGAATCCATACCAGCACCAGAGGTCAAGGCACCAGGGGTGCCTTCATCTGTGCTCAATCTTCTGCTAGACCTACATGACTGAGATGAAACCCTAGGCTGAGAGGGCACAGATCTATGTTGCTCAATATTCACAAAATCATCCCAGGCCATTCCAGGGTTTGTATCAATGAAAGATCTTATAACCAATTATTTAATTAGACAGTGGTAGGATATAAAGTTTTTTATACATTTTTTTGTTTATGCTGCCATAATAGAGATAAGGTTGTATATTACATTGGGCACATTCATCTTCCTCCTATACCGCATATGACTCAACAACTTGAAGTGTATTGAGTGCAGGTTTGACAACCGACCTTCGCAAGTGATGTATTTGATGATATACACGGCAACCTGCTTCCATGGCTCAAGTAGAGAGAGCCTCTTGGCACCTTGTTTTTCAATTGTGAGTGGAGGGTCACCATGCATTGTAAATATGGCTCTGGCTATCCTAGCGTCCTTAGAAATAGGGTAAGGTTCACCATCCGTCAGAAACCCTGAAACTTTAGCAATTCGTTCTTCAATCGCTACGACCTCTAGTCCTTTCACCATGGCCTTTCCGTCTGAGAATGCCTGAGCAAACTCCAATGCAATACCCTCATTGAAACCATCCAACTTCAGAAATTAATCTATCCACCCACAATTCTGAAATTCGGCTAAGCACGCTGCGTCCTATAACAAGGCATCATGAGCTAAGGGCTCATTCTAAATGAGTCTGCCTCCCATTATCTATAATCATCTTATCACCCTACAAAATTACCTTTGTATTTTTCAAATTCTTTCTTACTTGCTTGTTGGGTGAATCGTCGACTGAATTTCCTTTTACTCTATTTTTAGCAACTTACCACTTGCATTTTAGAATTATGACAGAGCAAAGAATAGCAAGAAATGGTAATAAAATGACTCATAATGAGAGGAAATGGCGGCGGCAGTTTAGTGTCGCATCACACATGCGAGCCATCATTCATTTTAAATTTTGAATCAACTCAACAAGATTTGTTGACACAGACAATCATATATCGGCATGTGACAAAAAATTTGCATCTTGATTACCCCTCCCCCCAACCTAAATTTGGACATGTGTCCACACATGCGGAATGGAAAGATTGATTTGACGGGGGGTTTAAAGAGAATTATGTGAACATCCATCTTATCGTACAGTGATTAAATGAAATGCTCTAAAGGATAATTAAGAATAAAATTAATGTGCATGTACCTGAGTGTGTGCAAACATGATTGTGGAGAATTCATTGCATCAATCAGGGAGAAAGTATCGCTTGCATTGCTAAGCAATAATTGAGAAATTAATGACGATGGAATGGTGTGAGGTGAAATGAAATGATGGAAGAGAGAGAAAGGTGGTACGGATGGGCAGATGGGTGGATGGGTGAAGAAATGGATTTCTACAAAAGTAGAAATCTATATTATGACAAGTATGTACCTCATTTATTTGGAAGGAGGGACACTAGGTCTGCTACCTTTGGCTATAGGAACCGTGCTCGAGATCTGTTTGTTGGATAAACTGTTAAAATAACTCTTCTTTTGAAGCTGGCTTGTGATATAATCTGAGATGGTGCCCATTCATCGTAGTTTGAATTTCACTAGGTCAATGGTCGTGAGCTACATTGCTCCAATGGGAAAGAATTTTGCAACTTCATATGGCCCTAGCCACCTTGTCTACAATTTTCCTACATTATCCTTGCATCGTGAATCATACAGTAATGCCCAGTCACCTGGTTAAAATTTCTTCTCTTTGATAAATTTGTCATGCCATTTGACTCTTTGACTTTGCACAAGTTCAGTATGATGTAATGTTATTTTCCTCAGCTCATCCAATTCATTCAGCTGCATGATATGTTCCTTTTGTGCCTTGGAAATATCCATCCCCAACTCTAGAGTAGTTATGAGAGTCTTGTGCTCAAATTCTATAGGCATCATGGTTGTTTTCCTATATTGTAGCTCAAATGGGGTGAAGCCTATAGTTGTCTTCCAGGTGGTCATGTAAGCCCAAGTTGCTTCTGATAATCTATTTTCCTAGTCTTTTATGTGAATATGCACTTTTTTGGTGAGAATGGGCTCAATTTCTCTGTTTGTTAGCTCAACTTGTCCATTTCCTTGAGGGTGATAAGGAGTGGATTTCCTATGCTTGATGTTATATTCATTAACCAGTGTTGTAACAAGGGCTAATGTAAATTGAGTGCCTTGATTAGTTACTATTTCTCTTGGTACCCCATATCTTGTGAAAATTTCTTCATACAGGAATTTTGCAACCTTGTTATCTCTTGCATGCTTCATGGCTTTGACTTCTACCCACTTTTTTACATAATCAGTGCACACTAGAATATAGGACTTACCATTGGATGGAGGATCAATGGGTCCCACAAAATCCAGACCTCATTTGTCAAATGGTGTGACTACCACTTATGGACAAAGTGTCATCTCATCTTACTTTGTTGGCCTACCCATCCTTTGGCATCTATCACATCTCCTTGTATATCTTCCTGCATCTTTGTGTAATGTAGGCCAATAGTATCTTGTGTTCAAGATTTTCATTGTTATCCTTTTGGCTGTAAAGTGGCCTCCACAGGGTTCATCATGGTATGCATGCAAAATGTCATAAGTTGCATCTTCCCTCACACACCTTCTCATAACAAGATCAGGTCCAGTATAAAATAGGCATCCAACTATCCATGAAAAAGGGAAGTATTTTTCAATCAAAACTCTTCTCTCTTTTGGGGAGAAGTGAGGAGGAACTCTCCCTATCACAAGGTAATTGGCTATGTCAACATTCCAGTGTGTTTACACACTAATGGACAATAGATGCTCATCTAGAAAGGAGTCATCTATGGATTGAGTATCGTCTAATGAGGTCAGCCTTGAGAGGAAATCTGCAACCACGTTTACCTTCCCTGGTTTGTTTATAATAGTTATGTCAAATTCTTCCATTAATAGCAACCATCTGGCTAATTTGCCTGAGATTAGGGGTTTTTTCATAAGGTATCTAATGGCTACATGATCAATGTGTGCAAAAATTTGATAACCTATGATATAGTGCCTGAATTTATTCAAGGCATAGATTACTGCCATCATTTCTTTCTCTGTGACTGTGTAATTGAATTCAGCTCCCTGCAAGTTTTTACTAACAAAATAAATGACATTTTCAATAGCTTCTTATTTTTATCCTAAGACTACTCCTATTGCATAATCTAAGGCATTAGTATGGATGTGGAAAGGTATTTCCCAGTTTGTTCCCTTAAGTACAGGAGCATGAGTTAGAGTTGTCTTTAAATCAAAAAATGCTTTATCATAGCTTTTTGTCCATTGGAACTCAGCATCTTTAGTCAGAAGACTATATAGTGGGGTTTCTATTTTGCTAAAATCTTTGATGAAACGTCTATAATAGCCTACATGTCCTAAAAAACTCCTAACATCCTTTTGTTTTGCAGGTATAGGTAGATTATTTATTCCCTCAATTTTTGTTGGATCAACTTGAATGCCAAGGTGTGAAATGTAGTGGCCAAGAACTACACCTTCCTACATCATCATGAAGCACTTTTCACTATTTAAGGACAAATTTTTATCCTCACATCTTTATAGTACCTTCTTCAAGTTCTCCAGTGCTTCATCAAAGGTGGCACCATAGGTAGTAAAATCATCCATATAAATCTCCATGCAGTCAAGGGAGATATCTGAGAATATACTAATGACTGCTCTCTGAAAAGTGGCAAGCGTGTTGCATAACCCAAAGGGAAGCATGAAATATGCATATTTCCCCCAAGGACATGTAAATTTAGTCTTCTCTTGGTCTTCTGGTACAATTTGAATCTGATTGTATCCATTGAATCCATCAAGAGAGGAGAAGTATTGTTTTCCTACAAGAGAGTTTAGGACTTGATCTACAAAAGGCAGGGGAAAGTGATTCGTCTTAGTGGTAGCATTGAGTTCCCTATAGTCAACACAAACTCACCATTTCCCTCCCTTTTGGGCACAATCACCAATGGGGACACCCATTGGCTATCTGAAATAGGGTAGATAAATCCTACATCTAGTAGCTTTTGCAGTTCTGTTTTGACAATTTCTCTCAAGACAGGGTTAATTCTCTATTGTGATTCTCCATTGTGGTTGTCTTATAGGTGTACACTCATTTTTGATATAGATTCTGAGAGTGCAGAGTTTTGGATCTAATCCTTTCATATCATGATAATCCAGGCAAAATATTTTTGATGACCTTTCAGCAAATTTTCCAATATCAATTGTTGTCCCTTATTCAATTTACTATTGATTTTTAGAGAGCATCCCTCAGACACCTGTACTTGTGTGACTAGCTCTATCATAGTTGCTTCATTAATACAAGGTATCTTAGGTTCAGGCGGTAACATTGTGTGAAACATACCTTTTGCTGCAAGAATTTTGTCTGCAAGAAGAGTTGTTGTAGGAAGTTTGTGTGCAGAGATAGTTGCTGCAGGAAGAGTGGCTACAGGAAGTCTGTTTGTCAAAAGAGTTGTTGCAGGAAGATCATGCAGAACAAATAGAAGTGTTTGCTCGATGTCTACGAGACTAGATGATGTTTCCTCTATCTAACATTGGTTCTGAATGATACTAGATAACACCTCATCTTCATCTTGAAGCTACAAGAAAGGACTTCTTTCGAGCATCATAAGTTGCACCACAGAGTTTAATTCTTTGGCTTCTTCACCAATATGTGGCCATACTGATATTTTTGCATTGTGGGATGACTGAGCTAGAGGATACAAAACAAGATTTTTAGTGTTTATGCCATCCGAAATAGTCATATCACCTAACTGACATCCAATATAAGCATTTGTAGTTGCTAACCATGGCCGACCAAGGATAAGTGGATATCCTCCTAGTGTGGCTTTAGGGGAAAGAACCATGAAGTTGGATGGATACTCCCAAGAGTCTAGGATTACCACCAGGTCTTCTACTATGCCATCTGGCTTAATAATGGAGCTATCAACAAGTTGCAGGACAATAGGAGTGGATCTCATGTTTGCAATATTCAATTGCTATAAGATGTCTGTAGTCATCACATTGATTGTTGCACCTAATTCAATCAAAGGATTCTTTATGTTCATTCCATTTATAACAACTTCAACTACAAGGCTACCTAGATCATTATACTTGGGGATAGTTACTTTTCCAAGCATGATGTCAACAAGCTACCCTACTACATGGACTATAGTGAGGTTCTTCTTTTTCTTGCCTGGTTTGGTGAGGCATGCTTCCTTGATTGCCTTGCCATAGATAGGGACATCTTTTATGGCCTGAAATAGAGGTATCTGGACACATATATGCTTTAGTTGATCTAGGATGTCAAAGCTAGTTTCCTCCTTGTCTTCTTTTTGTTTGGCAACTTCTAATCTCTAAGGGAATGGTGGTTCTTGTGTTGTCTGCTTTACTGGAGTTGGTTCAGGAGATTTAGTTGCACAAGGCTGAATGAGATCAATCAAAGATTCTTCCTACTCTTCCATCGGTAGCTCAATGATAATGGGGGTGGAAGGAGCTTGCAAGGTTGTTCCTTAACGTAGATGTATGTCACTTAAACTCACAGCATATGCAGGAAATTGGTTAGGATTAGCTGAATAAACAGACTGTTGTTGTGGTTTATTATTTGGGTTGGGTGTGGGTTGGGCTGGTAACTGGGTAGGTTTAAATATATTGACACTTGGATTAGCAAGAGGGGGCATTATAGCAGGTTGTTGGGTTTGAGAAGATGGTTGCATATAGCTGGTGGGTTGGTTTGGCCATTATTGGCCACCTCTGCATTGAGATGTTTGTTTCTAGTTTCCTGGGGGTGGTTTCCAAGGTCCCTAAAACTGTTGCCAATTCCCCTAAGCTTGTTGCCACTGAGGTGAGGTATTTTGATAATTGGACCAAGCATTGGGTGGGTTATTCCAAGATGAGGGTGGGTATCCTCCATAGTTGGATGGATAGGGTGGCTGCTACTGGTTACCAGATGAATAAGAAGAATTAAAATATGGTCCAACAAAAGATAGTGGATCTAATGGCATACCTTGTCTTGAAGCCCATGGCCTCTTCTGTGCAACAAAGTAGACTTGGTCTTCTTCAGTCTGAATTGGTTTGAACTTAGGTGGAATCTGCTTACTGTCAATGTTAGCTATCACCTTGCATCTGTAGTCCCTCTTCTTCTATCTACACTAAGGGCAATAGTATTGCTTCTGTCTCCTCATGTTTCTTTTTAGCTTGAAGTGTATCCAAATGAGTAGCTAGATTATTAATTATATCTTGTTTAAAATCTTCCAACAAATTAGTAATCTCCACCTTTGAGACTCCACTACTGGATGACTTACCCATAGAGGATTGGTAGGCTCTTCCTTTCTTTGAAGTTGCCCTAGAATAGTTCTGATATATCTTCTTGATATCATCCTAAGGGATTTGATTGATATCTCCTCCTACCATTAGTTCCAAGGCATCAGTGCAACTTTCATTAATTCCTCTCAGGAAAAGTAACTTTTGTGAGTCTTCATTAAGTGTATGATGTGGAGATTTATGCAGAAAAAACAAAAACCTTGAAATGAAATCTTCCAAGCTCTCGTCTTCTTTTTGGTGCATCCTGAAAATGTCACCTTCTCCATGTCACTACCCCTGCAATATTCTTTGTACTTCTCAAGAAACTTTGTCTTCATATCTTCCCAAGTTCTCACAATATTTCTGCCAAGACTCATAAACCGTCTTAATGCAGCTTCTTTCAGAGTAGTAGGAAATAGCTTGAGTCTGTGGGCATCAGTGGTATAGTCATAGCTTCTGCAAAGTGTATCAAAGTCAAATAAGAAGGTATCAGGATCTTCTATGACAAGCCCATAAAATTTCGGAAAGACTGAAGCAGGGATATTTTGAGGTTATCTACTTCATTATGTTCAGCAATGGGAAAGGGGAAAGATGGTTGGTTTTGCCTGTTAGGCCTATCTCCATTTGCATTAGCCATGTCTGCTTGATGAAATTTCAGAATAAAGGGTTCTTCAACAGGATTTTGATCTTCAAGGGAAAATTCAGAACTGGTCAAGTCAGGGAATATATTAGAAAATGGCTATGGTTCTTCTTCTTCTTCATCTCTGGGTAGATTTGGAAGTTCTACTAGCTGAAATGGCTCAAGATTATTAGGAAGGAATCTCCCATAAGCATATGTTCTTCTATGCATGTAGTATCAACTCAGTATCAACCAACTCACACAAAGAATGGGTGGGGAAAAATAGTGGATCATACTTCTAACACTAAGAGAAAAATTCAAAAATACTACAACAACAAAAAAACTATCAATGACTCCAAAGGACTCCCTAGTTTGACACCATTCCCGGTAACGATGCCAAAAATGTCAGCCTCCTATAATGATTTCAATAACTAAGCTCTTACTGCCATGATTCAGTGATTGGACATCTGACCTGAATAACCATCTTAACCATCATGAAGGTACATTTAAATTGTCAACCCAAGGACGTGAAATTGAAATGGGTCAGCATAGTATGTGCACTAGGAACTCTAGAGTAGTCATCACAGTTTTATAACTAAGAAAAACTTAGGACTAAAAGAAAATTGCATGAAAGGAAACAACGAAAATGTTGAACATCACTCAAGCAAATCTAAATTGATTATGCATAACAAGAAGGAAAATCTAAGCATCCAACAAAAACTACTCTGCCCACCTTGGCTACAGGAACAATCATAGAATAGAGTTCTAGTGGTTGTAGGAGCAATCAATGCTAGGATCTTAACTAAGTACTGAACAAAAACTAACACTAATCTAACTAAACTAAAGGAACAAATTACTCACCAAGTGGGCCCCCTTGGATGAGTATCCTCTAAACTAATATAAAACTTGGATACTCAACTCAGAATCTTATTCCATTTATCAGAAAATACAATTATAGAAATATGGCTGATAATCATCTTGTACAAGAACTTGGTGATCAACTCACTAAATCGCTATCACTAGCCCGAGGAAGGAGGATTTGAGCCTTATTTATCAACTAAACAGAGCCATCAATTCCCACTAACTGAGAGGATGCCATTTAGGGAAAGTGAGAGAAAAGTGGAAGGGGCGGTTATGCATGTAGGGGAATCTGTTCGGACATGCATGTCCAAACGTGGACTCGACCACTGCAGTAACACCCACAATGCTCAATGCCATTAAATATCAATGCAAGGTGGTTACATGTGACTGACATGGGAATCTTTCATTGTCGTCCTCAGTTGACCTTCGCGCAACTCCTCAACCTGATCGGCTCACGACTGCATTTCTCAACTTAGCATTTCAATCATGTCTGCAAAATAATGTCAGTACACATAATAATTTCATAATCATAACCACCTTAAAGAACATTCATCAATCACATGCAAGATAAATATAGATGGTCCACATAATGGGTAAATATCATTAAAACCAGCAGAAATGAAATTAGTCCAAATGTCATATGGCTGAGAGAAACTATATGAAAGTGTCAACATATAATATCAAAGTATGTGGTATTTTAGAAATTAACAAGAGATTCTACCCTTCTAACTAGGCCAAATTCTAGACTCATTAGGGGCATCGAGGTTCTTAATCTCCTGGTGGTAGATCCAAGAAATCATGTATCTTCTCTGGCTTCCAACTATGCTCCTTTATCAGGCTGCTTGGGAGGGCAGTACTTATACGGCTATTTTCATCCACCTTCCCTCTGATGAGATAGATACTGAGCCACAACAACCTTTGATTATTTGTCGGCATGAGTGCGAAGTGCACCCAAAATTTGCTATCATCTTCAGTCGGATTTCTCTGTGCTTCCCAGAATGGCTGAGGGCTATGCTTCACCTTAATATATCTGTAACCCAAATCATCTTCAGGGTTATAGTCCCATTTATCGCAAATAAAAACCAACCCGAGGTGTTCTAGCTTAGCCTCAAGTAGCTCTATTGATCTCCTCCTTACCATGATCACTGTTTTGTATCTCATAAGGAAATTGAAAAATACTTTCTTCTTCTTCTTTGGGTCACAACAAAAGTTTCAGTCCATAACAACCATATGTCGGAAGACTTCCAGGGCTAATACCCGATTGATAGGGGATGCAAGGAGTCAGATCGGCTCTTCGCAAAAGCCACACACTCAAACACATGAGAAATCTTCATCGAGGAACCAGTCACACTTAGTGAACATGGATCGCATCTAGCTAGTTTGATCGCCCAATAGGCAGTAATAGTCACCATCCTCACTCAAGTCGTGCAAAATCGGATTCAAGAATTTTTCCGAAAATGCATAATAATCACAAGTGGAACAAAGGATGGGAGTCCATACCAAAACCAACTTTCAATGCTTTCTCTCGTCAAATATTTCCAACTCCATTGTTTCCCTGAAGAAATCAAGATTTTGATGCAGAAACATATAGGCAAGGAGCGAAGGATACCTGAACTTGCCCATAGTTCTGAAAATCGCTAATTTGCTTCTTCATGTCCTTGATAATCATCTCTATGAAATCATACCAGAAAGGTTCCCTCTGTCTCCGAAGTTGGAAACCTAGGCCCAACTGAGCCTCAAACACAATCTCATTGTTATCAAAGCCGCACACAAATGCTATCATAGAGATAGCATCCTTCATGTCCGCCAGTTTATAGTCAACACGACGATTTGGATTTTTCAATGGTTGCTTGCTATCTTGGGTCTCCCGATCTCAATATTATAAAATTCAAGGACTTCATTCCTACCCCTCCAAAATTGAGAACCCTTTTTCTGGCTGAAGTGCTCCATCGGCCACTCTCTGGTGTCAACCTCAGGAACACACAACATGTGCCTGAGAGCCTTTGCTGTTAGCACCACCTAAAATCTTCTTCCTTCAATGGCGCCCATCGTCGAATTGAAGCATTGAATGCTTTCATGAATCATCTCTGGGCAGTGGGGCACATAGGGGACCATATACTAGGGAAGTCTGCATTGCCATTGCTTGAATGGTAGTTGGTTTTCTTGGGATTTCTTCAGCCTGGCGAAAGTAGCTTCCCTAAGACCCTTAGGGTTAGTCTAGAGAATAGGTTCATAGATATTATCCCACTCTTTCTTTATCAAACTAGCATCTTTGATGGCGCCCTTCTTAGTCGGTCGTGTGTGGGGCCATTCTGGTTTCTCTAGGATTCTAGGTATAGCATAGGACTATTGCTCTTGGAAAATATTGACCATAGGTGCATTGATTATTGTGTCGGCCAAGCTTTGAGATGCTTGACGTGATTCATACATTTGTGGATTCTGGGTCACTTTAGGGACAACGAAAGCCATTTGCCTCTTGAACCTCTTGAAATTTTGCTACTTGTCTTTTAGCAACTTTGCACTTCAAAATTCTCTCAACAGTTCCTGTATTCAAAAGCCCCTTTTTGCTTTTAAAACAATCGCATGCAATCCTTAGCTTTTTTGTCCTCCTCTAAGTGGTAGATGATGGTTGCTTTTTCCTACATTAAATTTGGAATGTACTGCTGACCCTTGGGTTTATATGAAGTGAAATACCTGCTATTTTGAAATGACAAAGCTACATGATGACCCGAAGTACTCGCAACCCTTAATGTGATTTTTCTTGGAAATTGAGCCAATAATTTGAAAGCAAGTTAGGCATCGTATACCGTGGTAATTAATACCCTGGACGGAATGATTGTGCCAAAGCAGACGATAACCATCACATAGATCTGTATCTTTTCTTGATATTTGAGGAACACTCAGAAGGATGACACCTCATCGTCCGGCTGAAAAGGCTACCACTGAGTGTTGCCAACAACTTGTGCTAATTAATTAGTTTGCTTGTATCAAATCATACCAGTAATCGCAACTTGGTGAAAACCTCGAGCGAGCCTTGGTGCAATATTGAGGTAGTACTTGGTTAACCTCATGCTTATGGTATGCGAATTAACGTGCTTATCCTTGTTGCTTCTATAAATAGGCATTTAATCACCTGGGAGATTAACATAGCAAGTTTTAGCAGAATCCTCATTAGGCGATTGGCTTAGCATTTGGTAATTGCAGTCTGCGCAGTATTTAGCATAGAGTTTGAATTTAAATGCTTTTGTATAGGATTTATGCCTGACAGTTGTATAGCATCTGATGCCATGGACACCCCCATTAGGCTGACCTCTCCTAAACCACAAATAGCTTTCCTTGGTGAGATTTCAACTAGGCGTTTGAAAAGGATGACAAAGAATAAGCATTCCTTGGCCATTGTGGCTATGAAATGGATCATTGGTCACAACTACCTTGAATAAGAGGACAAGCATAGGATAAATACTGATGTGATCTCTCACTTTTTGGAATTGCTACTCGATATTCAAGTCCCCAAGCCACTTATCAGATGATTGGTGACAAAAATATTTCTGAAGAAATACCTTAACAGCCTTGGAGAGGTGTTAGCACATGCTGCCTTTGGCAAGATACCAATTGCGAGAGACCTTCATCAATTTGTTTAGGAGGATGCAGTCATTCCATGGTTGCCGATTTTGAGCAGTTTTCATCTTCAGTCACAAGAAGTTCATCGCCAAAAGGTTTCCCGTCCTTGTTACTTTCTACTCCAGATTTACAATGTGGTGTCATTCTACAATATTGACTGGTACACTGACTTCAGGAGCCTAGTGTTCCCTCCACCACCTGCCAATGCTACTCTAGACTGTGTTGCTGGCATAGCCGAGGATGAGGTAGTACCTGATGATGCTAATTTTGTTCCTCTTGAACAAAACTAAAACTTTTCTCCCTTGCTAACTTTGAGATCGAAATTTTTGATAGTTTTGAATATAGCCTGAAAAAGGCTTCCGTGAAATGAGTATATACTCTTTTGAAGTGTGGCCACAAGGCCATTTTGCTATTGTACTCTTCATAGTATATAAATATAATGAAAATATAGCTTGTGTTAAATGTCTTTGCCTTGTTGCTTTGATTTTTTAACCCTTCTGGCACATGTATTATTCTCTGTATTGCATTGTAAGTTTTTGTTGTATCATTGATTTAGGAAGACCAGCCAAACAAATGAAAGAACAAATAAGAAAATGAACACATTAATTACATATTTACATGGTAGGATTGTTTGAATGAGCTTTAGAATTTCAAAGTGGATTCCCTTGATGGGAAACCCTTTACGTTTTTCTTTCTACATTCTTTTATTCGAACACCTTGCATTGCTTGAATCATTACGGGCAAACCCTTCTTACCATCAGCTTTCCCGTGATGATCGGTTCTTGATTCCTGTTGACTGGATATTACCATAAAAAACCTTGCCATCCAACCTCTGGTCTAAACAAACAGTGGATGGCATGCTTGCACCTGCTATGTCACATAAAATTGATTTCATAGAGGGTGGTGAGTGAGAATTTCCCACTAGTTTTTGACTTAGACTCTCTTGGACCAGAATGAGGTCATAAGTTCGAATGTTGGGCTTGATTGAAACTTTAGTTCTGAGATTCATTAGACCTTTGGTTTGGCACACTGATTCGGCCTCTCTCTCTGACTGAAATGCCGACTGAATGATTTTGGGATCATATTCTCTGAATGTTCCATATGACCAAGCCAACAATTGTTCATTTTCTTTTGAAAAATGTATACGTCCTTCTTTTTGATCTAGGATGCTCCCTCTGATTTTAGGATTATTTTCCTTTCTAATTTGACCATGGGAATAATCACCTTTAATTGTTACAAACTTCCTCTTATTATTTTTGGTATTACCTAAAGGGGAACCTTCAGAAGTGACCAAATTCTTTGAAAATTCATGAAGTTCTTGTTGCGCTTCTTGTCTCTCCTTGTCTTCGGTCATCCCTAATTGGAATCAGTCTGTAACCTTTCCTAGTTGCGAATTGACCAAGGTGATGTGTTCACCACTGTCGAATATTTTCCAACTCTTTCCATCTCGTAGTTTTGTGAGTTGGAGCATCATTCGCTCAAAGCATTAATTGTACATCGGGTCAAGTACCAGTTCGGATTGAGATCCGATTTCGGCCAAGCTTTGAGTATCATCATTTTGTTCTTCAGGAACCGCTTGAATATTGAAAGTTCTAAAGCTCTTAATGAAGTCTTGAACCTTTCCTTTGGACGATCCTGTATGACCATCCACCTAAACTTGGTTGTTGATTAGTTCAGAAATCCTGACCCGATTTGTTTGCTTGATGTTGATTTTCTCTGTTGGGCTCAAAATTAATATGAAGCCTTCGCTTTCAGCCTTGTCTCTAGGATAGGAAAGACGGGGTCGGGGGGACATGATTGTACCCTTGCTACTTTGGGAAGTCAAGTATATTTTAGCTTTTGTATCGACCTCGTATCTTGCATTGTCAGAATGTAGCAACCATAATTTGATCGCCGAAAAGCCTTTGGGTTTTTTTGCCACTTTCGGGATTGCTTGATCCTCATCATAAATGACATAAATTTATAGTCTAGTGGCATGATAATTACCAAAATTATCTTTGTTAATAAACTCGCTTAGGAGAACCTCCTCATGATCGGTCTGATCCCCTATAATTTCTTCATCTTCTAGAAGCTCTGTGCAGTACATCTCCTACTTGCTTATCGATGTGTGAGTTGATTCAAAGGCTTCCCTAGCTTCGTCCGTGACATGTTCAGGATGCAAAGGTTCAGACTCTAGTTTCATTTTGGATCCATGCTTGGTCCTTATAATTAGGTGTGACCAATCTAAAGAAAGGTATGCACCTAGCTTGGAAGTGAATTATCTAGACATGCATAGACTGAAAATTGAAGGGATATCAATGATCATAGTATCCTGCTTGACTATGATATTCAAGCTGATAAACAAAGTTAACGGAAGGTCCTTAATGATCCCCACAGTATTGACCATATTACCATCTAGTTGCATGACTCCCTTATTCAAATATTCATAGATTAATCCCAAGGTTTCAGCTATTAGCTTGGGCATGACTATGGTGTTGGTGCCAGAGTCAATCATGGAATTATGCAGTAATTTCTTACCCATAATAAGGGTTAAGAGAAACAGCCTCGACTTTGGTTTTCCTTCACTGATTCTGAATGATGATTCTTCTTCAGGATATTTCTTGGGGGTTTCTTCCACAATATTTGCAAGCACTTTGCCCTAGCTCCTTTGGTCCTGCGATCGAGTCTTCTTGAAGAGCCTTTTATATTAGTGTATTTTGTTCTGACATAGCTAGGATTTCCCATAAGGAAACATTAGTGGATGATTTCTTTAACTGCTCTACCACATCCACCGGTGGCGAACTCTACTACTTTTCCTCCTTAGCTCTAGTGGTTATGGTCTTCTTTTGCGGAAGGCTTTGTGTCACTATCACAGGGGCACTAGTTTGGCGGTTAGGATAATTTTTAGGCTGCTGACTGACCAATTACGGGCTGATTGTTTCATCGATGGGTCTCCCTTCAGAATGGTTATTATAATTAGATTGCTCATGTAGAACTTTCGAAGTGGATGCTTCAAAGGTGAAAAATCCATCCATGAGAAGAGGGCGTGGTTGGGAGCTATATCGGTCTCTTGTTCCAGAGACATTCCTTGCATTCGAGCGATGAGTACCACATTTTCCATTTACAGGGAGGTATATGCATAGCCCCCATTGTCTGATGTTGGGCTTTGGTTGCACTGCTCTGCTACCTTTTGTTGTAGATTGCCACGTGGGCAATTTCGGGGCATATGTGAATCACCACAAGGGAAACACCAGGGGTTGTCGTCATTGATCAGATTTTTTTGCCATGCAGTTAACTCTCTGTTTGAGCTTAGGTTGGCATTTGGCAATGGAGTAGGTACCGGTACTATTTGACTGGTTGTTGGCACCTAAGGATTTGTGCGAACACTTCCTTGGAACTGATTTTGTTGATAAGAGGGCCTTCCACCCTGATAACTTTGATAGGCTGGTTTTGGAGGAGCGGTTTGATTACGCTTGTTGATGGTTATTTCATTGGCCATAGCCCACAACATTTCCTTTATGTCACTCATCTCATCCTTCGAGGAACCAAGTGCGATGCTTTATGGTGTGCTTGCATATGTGCACATAGATTAAGGAGAAACTGGTGTGGTAGGTGGCATCGCTTGGGCAAAAGCTGGTGTCTCAGGGAATATAGGCGTGATGGGTTGATGTGGTAGCTTCCCAGCCTCAATTAGATTATTCTCTACCTTCACCACTATGTTGTATGCATCCGGTAATGTGGTTCAACCAAGGGATTGAATCATCATGGAAATGCCAGCGTTGATGGATTTCAAGTAAAACATAAATGCCAAGTCGGGTGGTGGGCGAATTACAACCTGAACACTTTGCCAAGTTATGTGGAACCAGGCGTTGAAGTCAGACAGGGCCTCATACGAGGCCCGCTTGATGGTCTCTAGCCAGTGATACTAAGAAGATCTATCGCCATCATTTGAGAATCTCTCAAAAAAGGAGTCTCTGAGTTGATCCCATGTGTCGATGGAGTTAGCCGATAGAGTGTGATACCAGTTTGATGCTTTTCCTCTGAAAGAGTCTGTGAGAAACCTTAGTGCTATGTTTTCATTTGGTACTCCATGCACCAAACACACGTTCGCAAAATCTTGCAAATGTTCAGATGGTGTTCTCGAGCCATCTTTGGTAAATTTAGGAATAGACTTGAGGGTGGCGACTGGAATGGGGGCCCAAACAACAGGTGCTACTAGGGCAATAAGAGGACTCTCGGCATCTCAAGCCACATAATTTCGGTTGGCGATAGGCAACATAGCTAGTGGGGGGTTCGGGATATTTCTATGGTGGGTTCTAGTTGGTATTGACCCCAATGGAGGTACCAACAAACCAGGATTATTTACTATTTGGGATCTTGTGACAAGTCAATGGCTCATGTACTTGCTTAAAGCTTAAGCCTATCTTTTCATTGTCCCACCGGGTGTGCTAGGAAGAAAAAACTATTGATGCCAAAAATTGGCAAGATAACAACCCTTTGTGGGAAACTCGGTTTTAGGGGAGACCTATTGCACCAAACTGAGTGACCTCCAGATTTTAAAGAAGTCGGCTTCTTCTATAAATGGGGTTTTGAATGGGAAAAGGAAGAAAATATAAAATAAAAGGATCTAACTAGGGCGATGCACCAAGACTTAGAGATAAAGCACAATAGACCTATCTTGCATATGCGATCTAAGGGCCCGTTTAGAAATCCGCTATACTTGAAATAATGAAAATAAAAGGGAAAGACCTGAATATTTAAAATAATTTACACAGATCTATACTGAAAGAAAAGAGTCAAGGACATGGTTTCAACTCAACATTCTATTCAAATTATGGAAGTTGCAAACAAACTATTTCAGAAACAACATAGTATAGAATTATCAACAATTAAGAGACAAAAAGGACAAATTAGAAGGGCAGAGTCTGTGAGTCTTTTACAATTATCAAACAAAATAAAGGCTTGGTGTCTTCCTGATCCTTCTATAGAGGTGTCCTCCTGATCCTTCTATAGATATTCTAAATTTATAAAATATTAGCTCTATAATTTCTACTTCAACCGCTTACTAACTAGTAAAAAGAAAAAGCTTTTTTTAACTTCATAAGAGAAGCAGTATATATAGCCAAGGGCATCCACCGCTTGAATATTGTAAAAAGATATCCATCATGAATCATAATGCTTTTAGAAATGATTCATGATGGCCATTGTAACAGAACGATTCCCGAACATGGATCTAGTCATTCGCCAGCCAGATACATCCTTTGCAAAATGATGGCAATGGTCCCAACCAATACTATGCAAGCATGCGTCGCCTCATAGTGAAAATAGTTAGAACATGTGGCATAGTTTGGTAGCTTGGCATTCAAATCACTCTTCCCTTCTATGTAGCTGCGTCAAAGGAATACATGGTGACATTTCGCAGCCCGTAGTTCATCCTCCTTGTCTTTTGATGAGAGCTTGTGATGGGAAGACATGTGGCAACGTTCTTGTCCTCAACACCGCTTGAGGGGCCCACCAAAGTTTGCACGGGTGAAGGCCACGTGGCAAGCAGTCAGGACTCAAAAGAGAGTTATATGGAAGCAAGCTCAACACACCCGACTTGTTGACACATGGGAGTAGGTTGAAGCTCAAAAGAGAAGGGAAGGGAATCTCTCCTTCAGTGTGCGATTTGGTGACACATGGCAGTACTAAATGGAGAACACTAAAATTCTGGCATGAAGCCTATTTGAAATTATTGGGCAAGATCGGAAGCCGAGAAAAGCACTTAAAAGCAACTCGAAAGAGAGCATGGGGTATTTTAAGTATCCACAAAAATCATCCAACAATCTTTATTGTTGGTCTCTACCGACACATAAAAGGAAATTTCTGTCAAGCCCACGCTTGTATAGAATGTTATTAATAAGCACAAAGTTATGTGCTTTAAACTTCAATGTTCTTTTTTGCTATTTATCCATGTGACGTGGAAATTCTCCATAAGTTGAATAATACCACAAGGGTGTGTACCATGCCTCCACAAAATCAACAAATAGGACCAAAGGAAAGTCCTCTTCAATTTATGGTTCAGGTTCAATTCTGCCATTGCTTTGTTTCTTCTAATCTCCATCTTCTACCAATAATTGACAAAGACCTTTCCCACGGATGAGTTTGGTCGGCTTGATCTCCAAATCACTCTTAAACTTTTGCAATCTAGTTTCCTCTTTTTGTGCCCATCTCTTGTTGAGTTAGCACACTTTTAACCACTGGATCAGTGGCAAACATCGTTTTATGTGAATTCAAAAGATAGAATCTGAAATTCTTGATAGCTCTAATGACAACATGCACATTCTTCTCAATTTGAGAATAGTGGGATTCACTATCTTTAAAACTGGTGCTCATGAAAGAAATTGGAGATTCTCCTTCTTCACTGAGCTTATGTGTCAATATAGTAGACAACGTGTGTTCCAACGCATAACAATAGAGGATGAAATCCTTCTAAAAGTCTAGATGAACCAAAACTAGTGCGTTAGCAATAACTTCTTTGATTTTAATAAAGGCATGCTTGCCTTCTTCTATCCATATGAAAGTGGACATATTTTTCATCATAGCTAAGATCTCCTTCGTCAGTGCCAAAAAATCAGGTACAAACCTTCAAATAAAGTTGACTTTATCGAAAAAGGAGTGCGCTAGTGTTTTGTTGGTTGGAAGAGACAAGTTCTGAATTGAATCCACCTGATCTGAGTCAATTTTGGTTCCCTCTTTGGAAACGATATGGCCAAGTAGCTTGCCCTTCGTCACCACAAAGATAGTCTTCTTAGGATTCAATGAGATCTTGTGATACCTGCATCTTTCGAACACTTTCATGAGTTGTGAAAAGTGGTCTTATTGTTTATCTGAGAAAATGGTTAAGTCATCAAGGTAGGTGACTATGATTTTGTTCTTGAGATCCCCAAAATCCAGATCCATGGCCCTCTGGAAAGTCGCACCGACATTGATAAGGCTGAAAGGCATCCTCTCATAAGCAAACGTTCCCCATGGCATGGTGAAAGCTATTTTGATCTGGTCCTCCTTTGCCACTACAATCTGATTGTAACCGAAAAAACCATCAAGAAGTGATAGCATCTCCGATCCAGTGACTGTCTGTAAGGTATGCTCCATGATTGGTAATGGGTAATTGTCCTTTAAGGATGAGTGATTCAAATTCCTGATGTCCACACAAATTCTGATTTCATTATTCTTTTTGCGCATAGGAACTATGTTGGACACCCAGGTGGAGTGATGAATTAGATAAATTATCTTTGAGTTCACCATCTTCTGAAACTCTGTGTAGATAGTATCTTGAATTCGTGGATTATGATGTCTCTTCTTTTTCCTAAAAGGCTTGACATTAGACTTCAAAGGAATTGTATGTGAAAATTCTACGAGTGTGAAGATCTTCAAGTCTTCATATGACCAGGCAAATGCATCCTTGTATTGTTTGAACAAGGTGACAAACTTCTCAACTTCTTCTGGAGTGCAAAATTTGACTAGATTAACAAGCTGAGGCTTATCTTCATTGTCGATGTTCACTTGGTAATGCTCAACAGAAGTATTAACACTTGGCATCTTTTTATCTTGGATGTATCGATCATGTTGCTCAAAAATATCCTCAAAAGAAATGAAACCCATAGGAATTTCATTTCCTTTCAACTGAATGATACTAGAGTTTGTAGCTTCAGAGTCTTCTATAATTGACTCTCAGAAAGGAGTAGAACTTCCTTCAAAGAATAATTCTTTATAGTTATCTCCCATGACGAGAAATTATTCAATATCATCGTCGTCATCAAAGACTTGCCAGTTGTCTGAATTATTTGGTACAACTAGCCTATAGATCAGTTCAATAGCAAAATAATTTTGATGAAAGTCAAAATGTGGCATGAAAAGAGCAGTTGACATTGCAAGGGCATCAAATCTGCTATTGTCTATTCTTGGAATGTATTTGATGTCAAATGTATTGAACTAGTCGATGGAATTCCACACCCTTTTCCTATAGGATTGAAGGCAATTCTTTCTAACTTGAAACTACTCCCTGATCTATTTAACAATCAACTTTGCATCTCCTTCAACTGTAAGCAGTTTGATCCCCATATCCTTCGCATTTTTGAGACCTAATAGGAGTTATGCGTATTCAGTAGTGTTATTGGTGCATTCAAATTGCACCCTATATGTGAATGGATATAAACAACCTTCGGGAGAAAAGATCACAACTCCCACTCCTGAGCTTGATGTTGAGCAACTGCCATCGAACTACATTGTCTATATTTTTTATTCTTCATTTGACAAACCCGTGGAAAGTGCAAAATTTTGACAATCTTCAGTTACTTCTGACACCATAGCATATGTGCTCGGACCCGTGTCTTGATACAAAACTTGCGCTTTGGGGTATTGGGACTTCACCACCATAAACCTTGACTTCACCTCAGGCTCTAGCTTGAAAGTGCCCTTCTTCAATAGAATTGTCGCGAACAACCAATCCAATTGAATCTCGCCTCTGAGGTCTTTGCAGAAGCTCCTACTAAGAAACATCCCTTAACTGTTTGGAATGTCAGCGATCAAGATAGTCATCATAATTTTCTTTTTGGGACAAGACGCTAGACTTACTTGTGTATCCTTCAGTTGACTGACCAATGACACTGGCTTTAACTCAAGCAAGTAACACTTTTCTTGGGTTTTGATGCACAAAATTCCCAACACGTTCATGATCTGCAAGGGCATGACGTTATCTAAAGCTCCACTATCTATGATACAATTGCCGAGTTCAAAACCTCCTATATACAAAGATATATACAACGGTTTTGGCTTATCTTTTGTTGGTACAGAGGATTCAAGCAATGTAGGTTGGACTGTGGCCTTCTTCTTTACCACCTTGAGGATTCGATCCAACTGCTCTGGATGATCCTGAAGATACTCCAATTGTGAGATCTGCACCTTCATCTTCATCATGGAAGACACAATGTCAAAGTTTTCTAAGGTTGGATCCAGAGCAATTGGCACAGTGTTCTCTTGTGAATACTTGGGATTGGAAGTGGAAGGCACTTCTTTTCTGTTTTCAACTGGCTTCCGCTTTTCCTCTTCTTCTTTTGTGCTTTGAAGTGCTAAGCACATGTGAACACAGGCGATGAGATGTTCTCATGATTGATTGTAAGAGAGTATTGGTGGTAGTCTTCTTCTTCTTGTTCATTAACGGGTTCTTTGTTGAAGTATCTCGTTGTGGAGTCACCATCAAAGTCATTCGTCTATGGTGAGACAAAATTTGTAGTAGGTGAAGGTACAAAGCTTGTACTTGGAGCAGCATCAAAAAATCCCATGATCTAATTCATTCTTTTATTTTTTGGACATGTGGCTCTGGTGTGTTCAACAGTGTCATGGAAAGAGCAATAGGTTGTGGGATTCTCAGCATCAACAGGCTGTCTTGAGTGTCCTTGTGGGAACCTTTATTTGTAGTTGTTGAATGGCTAGAACTTATTCCTCTTTAGTTGGTATGGTTGTTGAGGTTGATATGGCGGTGGTGTAGGCAGTGCTTACTGCCCTTGAGTGGGTGACTGTTTTTTGAGAATTGTCACCTCATTGGCTACCTTTTGTAGCAGTGGATCAATAGATGCTTGAACAACTGATCTCATTGAATCATTCTTCATCTTTCCCGTCGTGATCATATTATCTTCAATCTTGATAGATTCTTCTTGTGTAAGTTGTAGATCTACTCCTTGGCTTCCCTTCAGAAAAAAAGGTTATTTCTGATGGTAGTGCCTTGATGAAGCTGCTCATCAAAATCTCATCAGACGGGTTGAGTGTATGGGAAAGACATGTGACAAGGCAGTTAAACCTTTCTACAAATTCCCTCATCGATTTTGTAGGCTCCATCTTTGAGTTTGAGAGCTGTGCAAATAAGTGGTGGCTATCCTCAGCAGGCTTGAATCTTGCCAAGAATTTTTTCCTCATGACTGCCCAACTTGTGATAATGCCTGGCTCAAGATTATTGAACCAATTTGAAGTGTTATTCTCCAAGGTTTGAACAAAGAGATGAACAACTATGTCTTCATGTGGAACATGCAAAATAGAATAGGCTGATGTGAATGTTGAAATGTGTTCATCTAGATGTCGAGATCCATTGCCATGGAATTGAGGAAAATGCTTTCGTGATCCATTGGGTAGCTCATGGTGTCCTACAAAGGCCAACGGTCTAATGTTGTCTCCCAAAGGAAATGGGGTTGCATGTCTCAAGTTTCTTCTATTCCAATCATTATGACTGTTGTTGTTGTTGTTGTCTCCCATTACTTCAGCTGGGGCTAGAGATTCTTCTTCAGGTTCTTCTAGGAAATGCTCAGGAACCTCTTCAAAGATTGGATCTTCTTGAAAGAGAGGATTATTTCTCCTTCTAATGTATACTAGGTGAGCCAGGATGCTTTAGTCCCATGTGGGTGGTGGCAAAACTGGTTGAACGACTCCAAGATCCACTCTTTCTTCTTCTTTGTCCAAAGTAGTAGTTGTGTTCCTCCACTGGGTAGATGACGTATGATTGTTAAAGATAAAACTTCGCAAGCTACTAATGATGTTTGGCTGCTCACCTTGAATCAGCACAAAGTTTGGCTATATGGTAGTTGGAGTGAGTCCTGGTTGTTGAACTAGAGCAGTAGGACGCTAGATGGTCATTCTCGTGACATAAAGTGTGAAGATTTCTTGAAGTTTTCTTGCCTCATGCCCCACGGTAGGCGCTAGAAAACTATTGGCGTAACAATTAGCACCTCTGGAGTGCGAGATGGTACAAATGACTATGCATAGTGCATAATGACTGTTCTTCAAATTAGGAAGGGAAGCAACCTCTTTTGGTGATATGCTTAAAAGTAAAGTATTCTAAACTCTTATCTTTTTGACTTAGCTGGAAGAGGCACGAGGTTAAGGAAACCAAGAACGTTGCAACTAAGGGTTTTCTCTGGTTTCACATATCTTAACTACAACTAACTAAATGCTTTAATCTATCCTATTCCCTCAAGAAAAATAGAGCATGAGGAATTAGGAGCAGGGATATGATATACGATAAACTTTATAACAAGATTTCCAAGGAGGAGGAACCCCTATCTGAGGCGTATATATGCAACAAGCTTATTGAAACCAACACTTAAACGATAATTCTTCTTTCCAAATTTCCAAGGAGGAGGAACCCCTATCTGAGGTGTAGATATGAAAGAACAACTATTAATAACAACATAAGATAGCAAACTAGGACAACAAATTGCATTGGCGAGACACACATACAATAAACAATCAAACTAACAACTATATTTAACTAAGATGAACAAGTATCATAATAATAAAATTCGGGAAAGGTGGCGTAACTATTTATTATCACAGTAAAAGCTCGTGAACAGATACAAAACAATAATATTTTAGGTAAGGTGGCTCAACATTTATTACTATTGCATGCAAAATTTAATTATAAATGAGCAAGGATGCTCTCATTTATAGACATCAAAGGTGTAGGGAACCCTAAAATCACCTTGAGTCAACTACAGTCTCACAAGCATGCGAGATTTTATTGATAAACCTAATTGTATGCAACTATATAGTTAACTGGAAAGCTACCATCAACTAACTAGAACAAACTAAATCAAATGGACGTTTGCAACATGCAAGTCCTTATTGATATGCATGTTAACTGATAACTAACATTAGTTAACAGAGTATGAAAACTAAATGAAAACTCCATCTATACATAGGAAATTCCAAAATAGACGTGCATGAGATGTGGAACAACAAGCTAACTCAGAAAGAGGCGTCGAGTTAACTGTTGGGTATGATGTCTATCTTGAAAAGGTGGGACGTCCTGATCTAGAGTTCACTAGTCACGATCTCGAGCAAGTAACCCCTCCCCGAGGTTGTTGACTACATCACCATCTGGGGCACTGATACTTCTCTGTAGCACACTGTGTTTTCGCAACACCTCCTCACCGCCCGTGATATGACTCTAAAGTTCTCCTCTACTCTTAATCTCCTCATCAAATAATGCTGGCATGACTATAAGTTGATCTAACTTACAACCAATGGAATCTCCATCGAAAATACCATGGATGAGCACCTGCAACTCTGACTAAACATCGGCAAGCTTGATGTACTCACCATCCTTGCACTCATACTGGCAAGGAACTCAGGACATGAAAGTTCTCACATACCGAAGTGCACTAGTCATGTGTTCCCTGCTCTCAGCCAATTTTGAAGCCATTGTCTCCTATATTTTTACCTTGAAGATTAATTATTTTCTCCAAGTAAAAATAGCTTCCTTATCTTCTTTTTCGGTGACCGAGTCATATGCCATCCTTAGATGAGAGATCATGATTTCATCTCTTGGTTTGTCAATCACCAAGTCTCACTTTGGTTCTTGAATTTGCAGATGGAGTTCGCAGGTATTATACCTCAACTGATACAATTTTGTAAGTACAAAGCGACCCATTGTGACAGAATCGTCCTCCCAGTATTTCAGGTTCTTCCCATATACAACTAGCTAATTAAGTTAATTTTGCTCTGCTGGTAGCTCTAGCATCTAAAGGAGCAAGGCAGTAACATTAGCAATGCTATGCATAAGGTTAAAGATATACTGACGAAGTTGCTGGATTTCAGCCTTGAGGGTTGCTTTGTCTTCTCTGTCCTTCATGACTCTATCCTATATGCTATCTATTGCAACCTGAAGGAAATCAACCTCTACTTGGCATGTTCTTTTACTAGGGTTGACCTTTATCACATCGAAGTCTTCAACTTCTACCTCGTTGAAGTTCTTGTCCTTTGGGGGTGCAGTGGTCTCTATTATGATCTCCTTGTTAGTGTTCCTCTCTACATGAACCTACTTCTTTATTCTCTTATCTGGTGTGTCCTGGTAGACATGATCAAAATCTGAGAAGTCTAGTTCATAGGATGGTTGCTTCCTCTTACTACTCAGTTGATTCTCAAGCCAAGACCAGTCTCGACTAATCTCACTAGAAGGGTCGGTGCTAGTCATAGGAAAACTTGATGAGTAGGAATGTGTAGAGGTATTGCTACGTGGTGGCGAGTCTAGTTCCAAGTCAATGTAAATTGGAATTGGAGACTGTTGTGGTGTTGGCGATGGAAAAAGGAGGTTGTACCTCTAGCTCTGGCATGCTCTAAACTGTCTTTGTGGCTTTCTCCACATGTGTTTCTGTAGCAAGTGCCTTCCCTTTTAAAGTATCAGACACTTTGTTTCCTTTAGGAGGTTTGCTCCTTTTCTTTTATTTTAGTTTTGATGAGGATGGCAGTGAAGATTCCATCGGTGATGGCTCTGTACTTGGGATGACTGCCCTCCTCGTCTTCTTGCTATCCAAGTAGAGTCTACAGTTCTGAATAAATCTGCTTGATCTCTCTTTGACAGATGAGTATTCCTTGGTAAACCAATTGATAGCTGGAAGTGGTTACGTATCAACCTATTCTTTGAAGAATTGAGGAAGTGTATCCCCATCATCATCTGACAATCCTCCCACATCCTCTGACATGAAGACACATATCTGTGAGAGGGTGAACCTATTGTAACTACGCCGATGCACCTCGAACTCATCCTCGTAGTTGACCCAGTAATCCTCCATAAAAGGCTTGTGGTAAGAGTGACTGCCAAGTCATGTTGAGTAATAACCCTAAGGGTCATATGAGCGTGAGTCAACAAGGTTCTTAAAATTAAGTCTCGCTAACTCATGGCCCACACCCTTGGTGTGAACTGTTGTTTTGCACCTATAGATTCCCATTTGCAATGTAAAATTGGTAGTTGGCTTACGCTTGTGGTGTAGAGGTTAATAAACATCATGTAATTGCCTCAAAAATTCCATGAAAACTGTCTTATCCAAAGGATGGCTAGATTTCCTACATATCCGTAGACACGAATGTAGGTATAGGTAGGGAACTGAATGAACCAATCCCCCCATTCTACCATTACTTCTCTGGAAACTATTGAGATAAAAATATGGGATTCCCGGTCTAGGTTCCTCACTATGTACATCAAGAACACTTCCTGCACATGCTTGAAATGTTGCTCGGACTTTGTGAACTCAAGGTTGAAATATCTCCATCGGACTAAAGTATTTAGGGAGCATACTGATGGCAACTTGAATTCACTTGTCATTTTTGCTAACACCTCAACTGAAAATGAAACTCTTGCAACAAGTGATCAAAGTGAAATGGACCACAACAAATAAGAGCATATTTACACAAGTGAGCAATAGGAGGCACTCAGACAACCACTGAAGCGATAGAGTATACTTGCAAACTTATTATCTCATAGAAAGAACACAAATTATTGCAATTTTTTCTTTTTTCTTTTTGCATTTTTTGATAATGACAAGTGACCATTAGCAAGCCAATTTTCAATCACTTACCGCTTAGTGGCGTTGTGAAACAGTTTTCGCCACTAAGAATTTTATTCAACTACAATTTGTCAGAAACTGGTTTTCAAATTGTAGTTGTCTAACAATGCCTGAAGGTTTTCATTGTTAGAATTTATTACTTCTTCCATTTTTTTTTTCATTTTTTCACTTTTTTAGATAACCTGCATATAATGACCAAAGAGAAGGAACCCCTTATATGGATATAGAAGTGAAACCATCAAAAACATAAGTTCCTTCTATGACCCCACAAAAAGTCACCATTGAAATTGGGTTGTATGCAAAGCTTGAAATGATGACCAACAAGAAAGATACCTTCATCAAGATTGACCATGCATTGTTCATAGCACAATTACTAAAAACAATCTTGATCCATTTAGCTCATGCCACCATATCATAAATAAGACTGTAGAACTTTGGAATCCATGCCCACTCACTTGGTTGAAGGAATTACTTACAATGATTGTAATATTTGAAAGCCAAATTGTTGTATGATGACAAACTTGAAATGAATCATATTGACATATCATGAAGCTATACTATCCTTTCCTTGAAAGCATGAGAGATATTCATAATTGTTCCCAAAGTTGTATGAAAATGTAGAGTGCAATTAATACAACTTCCTTACCAAAGACAAGGTTGCATAGGGAAAGACCAATTGTAGTCTTGACTTTTCAAATGTGTCCAAACAAATTGAGGTAGGTGCATACTCAAATCAGAGTCTATTGATCTGAAATATGCTCAAGCTATGTGTGCCTATCTTCAAGTTGGCTTTGGATTTGTGAAGAATTATCCAAGAACATAGTATTGTGTTTTGCATACACTAACTTGCATACTATCCTCCACATGATCTAGCATCAAAGTTGACATCAAAGAGAGCTTGTGTTTGTGAATGTTGAACACCTCACGCAAAATCCTCTTGTGATCTCCAATAGTGAAGCGGAAAGGAAACTTGGTGTCCTCCATATAGCTAGCATGACCAACAAGCCAACAAAGTGTGTCATTCAATGCTCATGCATATAAGCATCATCAATTGGTATTGGTGTAAAAGTGTTGGGTAACCACGACAACCTGTAACCATATTCTCATGATCAAGCATATCAAGTATAGTAATGCAATATCATCCATTTAATACCTCCACCATTAAGTAGTTAAGTTATTTTTGTAAATGAAAGATAAAGTTATTAATATGAATAAATATTTGATAATAATGGATGAATATAATTACAATGAATGCTTGTGCATAGATGATACAAAATCATTTCCAATTAACACAAGAATGCATACCTTTATTTGGTCCAAGTATTACATAGGTGGTTTTATTAGAAGCACCAATGAAACAATCAATGAAGGTTTTATCAACCAAGAATCGTCAAAATTCAAGGGATTTCCCCCCAACTTAACTTCGTACTACAAAGGTAGGAGAGCATTAAGATAATCCAAAGAATGAATAAATATAGTGACATATTTAATAATACCTTAAGCCTTGTTCAATGAATAATCAACCAGAGACTTCCAAAATTATATGGATCCTCCCAACTTAATTTCACATTGTAAAATTATGAGGGTATTAGGAAAATCCAAAGAAGAAAGTGACATATTTAATAATAAATTGATCCTTAATGAATGATCATTCATTTGTAGCATGTTTTGTATGGTCATTAATGCATTCAAACCCTTCTAGTTCATCTTAATCATAAAATAAATTATTGGACCTAGATCAATAAGTGTGTGAGGAATACATAGTTTTACCATAGGCCTCCGAAGATCGAGATGTTTGAGTATATTTATAAAAGATGGATCTTGTAGGATTTCATTATGTATCTCACACAAATCTTGAGTTATTAAGGCCGATAGTTCACCATTTCTTATTTTATGATTAATTTCAACACATATGTAGCATTTCAATGATAAAATTAGAATCAAATTGAATTATTTCCTTATGTGTGTGAATTATTTCTAAAAGTTGTGATTCCTTAAGAAGATAAGAAGAACTAAGTGGATTATCTTGTAGTAGATCATTTTGTTCTTCAAATACAATTAAACAAAAATCACATCCTTTAGCTATGTGAATGCATTGCAATTGTGATTTACCAATTTCATGTATATTAATAAAATGTATAGGGATCAATGAAACCTCATTATTATATGCAAATTGAACCACCTTATTGGATAATAGTAATTTATTAGGAATTACAATTTCCCTTGGTGGATATGTTGGGGCGGATGGTGGGTGATATGAATGGGATAATGACAATGGTAAAAGTTGTGTGGTATATAGAGTAGATGGTGAAGGTGGTAATATATAAGACGCATATGGTGGAGATGGTACTATATGGGATGGGTATGGTTGTGAGAATTTATTATGTCGTTCTTGGTAGTATGGTAATTATTTCCATTCACCATACATACTAGATGGGGAAGCATTTTGTGAAGAAACATATTTCCTTTCAAATCCAATAGAATTATAATACATTTCAAAATCATCATTCATACCTCAATCTTCCCAATTGGATTTGTGAAGTTGTCCTTGTGTTACAAAGAAGACATTCTCACTTTCACCTTTGTTTTATTGAGGCTCACACATAGCTTGGATCTCCTTCACCGTGTCCTCTTGAACAACTTGGAATTTGCACTTATCTTCTCCCTTGAAACAATCAGAACAAAAAATGGTCAAATCATCATTTTTGAAATTCCATTGTCTTAAAAATTCATCAATTATTTGTTCTTGCTCAACAATGGAAATAACATTTGTAGATGTTTGTGACAATAACAATAGAAGATCAAGCTCATCTAAGTTGCATTCATTAGATAGAGGGGCTATAAAAATATCACTTTGTTTCGATGTGATTCCCCCACCAATTTCTTCTTTTGTTTTTAAATTTGAAAGTGAGGGTCTAGGGGCGACAACCCCCAATAGGGTCAAGGGGCAGCGCCCATTGCGGGGTCCCGAAGAAGCGCCCTGGGTGGGGTCGAGGGGCATCGCCCCTACCGCCAAGCACATTTTTCTTCTTGCGTGGCCTTCAGATTCTTCATTTTTGAAGCATTTTTCTCTAAAAAGTGATGTGTTTGAACTGCTTGGAAAATGCAACATTTTTATTGTTTTTATGTTGTTTCTTCAAAATTGCTTCTTTCTATCAATTTACTCACAACAACTGGTGTGGATATAGATATGGTTTTTTTTTTCCTAAAATCTACCTACAAATTCTAACAATGCATCTATATGATTTAAACAATGCAAATTAGGACTAATCACCGGGCAAGGCTAGCAGTTGCACGAGCTTTCATCCTAACACATTGGTCCTAGCTTAACTCACTGGGTTTTCCGGCCTTTCACACCTCTCCCCAACAATGACACGAAAATGATAGGCCAAAAATGGGGTAAAGAATAAGACGGATTTCAACTTGGTCTAAGAGTGTCAACCCAGGGATCATAGCTTGTGAGAAGTGTTGTGACAGTATACCTAAAGGGAGGAAAGTAGTGAATCAAGTGGGGATGAAATGCAACTAGAACACACATAAATTTCCTAAGTGAAAATCTCATTCAACTTTCCTATACTGTCTTTATGTCAAAAGTGTGACAGGAATTATGCTAGCAACTGTGATGGGAGTAGTAGTGACATGAACTATCACAAACAACAGAAAACTCTTTTATAAATCAGAATATAACTCGCACTTTATGTTTCAAATAAACACACCAACATCGACAAAATATTAGTAGTTGAAATGATTATCCAATGAAAATTAGTTTTAAAACCAGATTGTAAATAAAACACAAGAAATTAAATCACACAAAAATAAAACGCTGCAGAAAATTAAATCACACAAAATATAAATTCTAACTATTTCAAACATGCAACAATCTCACCTAGCATTCCAAGAGGGGGCCCTTCCTTTGGTTCACAAGGCAAGTGGAAATAAAATACCTTTTTATGTTGGACAAATTAACAGAATAATATTTTATTTCACAAAGATAATACAAAAAATTGCCCCCAACAGTTTGTCTACGTTGCTTATATATACGTAGCTTGTAACTTACTAAGTACAAAAAAATATCAAGTTTGTTTTGGCTTGCAACCAACAAGCTAAAAGAAACAAATATATGGATCACAAACCTACAGATTAAAACCGTGTTGCTATAATAGCAGATGAAAATAGAAGACATGCTTTTGTTTTACTCCTCTACACAGTTGGCAGACACAACTATTATAATAGATTCTTCTCTTTATATGGAAAATAGCAATGACGTGAAGGTTTGTAGATTTCTCTCCAGCTATCTAGCAACAAATCTCTTAGCAGGGGTTTCCTCCCTTATTCCACAAGAATAGCACATGTGGAGCCTTAACTGAGTGCATCTGCTCCATCTTTTGTGGACCACGAATTGTCTTAATAAATAGTGAAGGTTTTCGGTTTCTTCTTCATAGCTGGCAATTGCATCTCCATTTGGAAATAACCATGATTTCTTGTGCTTATTTGAATTTGGCACTAAAGGGGTAACCAACGCCACCTTGGAGACTGACATCACCTTTGAAAAGATAACATAAATAAATTGCTGGTCACAAAGTAATACACATAAGTTCCTGACCAGAAAGTGACAGGAAGATATTCTGCATAAAAGGTGATAGAAAGTTCTTCTAATCTACACGTTGCAAAATTTATTTCTTAAGTTTGAAAATCATAATGCTTATTAGTAAAGACAACCAATCATTAATTTCCATATTTTATCCAAAACTTTATTAAATACCACTTATATATATTTAATCATATGCAACATAAAATAGTGAAATAGTATGATATGGAATGAATATGGAATGTGGAAGTGGATATGAAGGTATATGAAATAGGCTAAAATGTGGCATAAAATGGGACACAATTGGTTCTCATCAATTGCCTCAAAAATTCCATGAAAACCGTCTTATCCGAAGGATAATGAGGTAACATGGCTGGATTTCCTGCATATCCCTAGACACAAATGTAAGTATAGGTAGGGAACTGAATGAACTAGTCCACCCATTCCACCATTGCTTCTCTGGCAATCGCTGAGATACAAACATGCAATTCCCGGTCTAGGTTCCTCACTGTGTACATCAAGAACGCTTCTTGCACATGCTTGAAATGTTGCTCGGACTTTGTGAACTCAAGTTGGTCATAATATTGATGAAATTTTTGTACACTAAGAATCCCCACTATGTTCAACCCTCTAAATTGACCTTGGTAAGCAATCAGGTATACGAGATACAAACACATGTGAAACTCGTGGGCAACTGGGAAACCGATAATCTACTTGTGGAGAATGTTGTTGATCAAAGAGGCCCAGTCGTAATGCTCTCGCCTAGAAATAATTTGAGCAATGATGTAGTATATCTAAGGTTGAAATTTGTGAGCATCTACGTGATCGAAAACATGATTAAGAAGAGTGATCAAAATTACATACTCATCCTTGAATTATCCATGACCCACATTGTTTGGCAATTTAACTTTCTTCTGTTTTAGCCACCTTTCTGCTATTTTTCTCTGACACATGTCCTTATCAACATTGAATGCTTTTTCACATTGATCCATGGTAATGACCAAATTATTTAGATGCCGAGGAATACCAAAACACCTCTCGATGTCCTGGGGCTTGAGACTGCAAATCACTTGTCCATCTGCTGATTGAATTTATCGGGGAAAAGAATTGTAATGCTTTACACAAGACATCACAAATTTTATGTAATGAACTAAAATAGGGAGTGAAGCCGCCTTTAGCAACCCAAATTCTTTGATGATTTGAAGTGTATTTGAACTTATTTTTGACCCTTTCAAGTCAACTTCTAGATTCACCTTATGCAAATTCGTGTCAATCGTTCTGATGAAGTCATGAATTAAGACCGACTTGGTCTTGAATTTGGTCTATGTGTACTGCATTCTGAAAAACTCGCCTGTTGACTATAAACACGACTATGTTCTAACAACTTTCTCTGGAAAGTCGAAAATACTCCTAATGAGGCTAAAAATAGCCTGTCAGAGGGCAATTTTAACGAAAAATTCTGAGACGTGGGTTTTGTGCAAAAAATAATTCTAAGCAAACCTAGATTCTCCATTTTGAAAAATACTGACTTTTACTCTACCATGAAAAGGAATTTCTGAAAAGAAAGCAGAGCTTCGAGTGAAGCTATGAGGCAATTTTTTTCAGAAAAATTCTAACACATGGGTTTTGTAGAGAAAGCCGTGCGCAACAAACCCAGATGATAAAAATTGTCAAAAGTCACTGAATTCTTGGATATGTGAGAGAAAAACTAAGACAAGAATAAAATAATTTAACATAGAAGATAGAAGTTTATCGTTTTGCTTCTGAAAAAGTCACCATATTCTTGACTGAAGTCTGTTGATTAATCTGGACTTGTATCTGCAAGGGAATTATGAAAAATAATACTTGTAGCACCTTCAAATACTGCTTGCACAAGAGAAAACTCATTTGCACTCAACCTGTTGTGAGAGAAATGGATGCCTAAATGAAATAAATAAAGAATTTTGAGGGTTTAAGCACCAACTTCAAGTAAAAACCCTGATTTGGAAAATGAATTATTTGATTGGACCTTAGTTTGTTTAATATAAACTGACTTGGAGTTAGAAATAGGTGCTACCTTTTTATAGTTCAGTTTAACTCAACATGCAAAACTGACATTGAGTCTTAAAATAGGTGCCACCCTTTTATAGTGAAGAAATATGCCTTAAGCAAAATTGATTGGTGAAACTGAAGATTTTAATATTATTTAATTGAGTTAACTGAATTCAACCTTTATGGGTTGGCTTATAATTGCACGCTGATTCTAAAAAGTCAAAGTTTGACTTTCTAGGCATCCTCCTTCAAAAGTCGAGTTTTTTAGCTAAGTTCCTATTTTGTAGCTCATTGAAAAAATGTCACCAAAGCCTCTGTTGAACTCTAATTTTCGGGTGCCCGGTTGATCTTGGAGCTGAGCTGACACATCGACTATGTAGCTAGAACAACTCTAATGAAATGTCTGCTGGGAGTTGTGAGTGCTAAAAACTGAGTTTGGTACCTTAAAAACAAGGCCGCCTTTCTTAAAAAGAGTGCACACGAGACCATATAGCCAATTTTTTGTTTTTCCATTTTGTGCTTCAATTTGTTGCTATCGGTGAATGATGACTCCCGTCAACTGGATGCTGGGTCCATCGCGTAGCTAGAAGAATTTCGCAAAGAATGATTGTATGTGCAGCATGTGAAAGTTAGTTTAAGGCCCTCAAATGGAAGGACGCCCCTGACCTGCAAGAGAGCAAAATGCATTTTTAATTGATTTTACAAATTGTAACTTTCAACTGAACGCTATACTTTGACCCTCGCTATCGGGAGCTAGATTGCTCCGATACACACACCGTTGGTCTCATTGCGAAGCTGAAACAACTTCGAAGAGATGTTCCTAGAAGTGACAAAGCGAGAAAACTGCTTCTAAGACCTCCAACAAAAAGGGCGCCTTTTTCAAGGGACTATGTAAATTCCACAACCATTTTTCTGCTTGTTTCATTCTTCAATATTTTTCGCTGATTCTTCATCCACGGGCATTTGACAAACCTTGAGGGCTGACAGTTGGATTTATTGAATAGCCAGAGGGATTCTGCATAGATCTCGTGAAGACGATGACTGCTAAAAACCTCATTTAGTTGGCCAAAAGGCTAGGTGCCCCTAGCCTGTAGAGGTACAGTTTGATATTTCCACTTTAATTTTCCCTTTGTTTTATGTGCTTGCTGGAACAACTGCCATAGTCACTCAACACATTTGATGATATCGTGAGCAAATGCATCACGAAGCTGGGCTAAATCAAAAGAGATCACCTGGAAACAGAATCTGCAAATTCATCCATCTAACATGTCTAATTCAAGGGCACCTCTGGCCTATAGGGCGCAAAAACTGCAAATTTGATTGTCTTTGTAATGTGTAAATTCTCCGTAACTTCTGCTTCTGCCTCCGATTGCCAGAGTTCCACAAATCAAATGAACTTGCTTGATAACTTGTCAGAAAGCTGATTGAAAACCAGAGAGAATGGATGTATTTGCAACAAAAAACAACTGAATTTGAGCCTCCAAATTGAAGGGTGTCCCTGAGCTCTAAGGGCACAAATTTGCGTTGAACTTGATAATTTTCTCCATTTCTCGCTCTGCAAACACTGTTTTGCTTGTTGAGGTGATCACGTTGAAGCATTACTATTGCTGACACATAGGCATGATTGTATTTCACCATTTTTACGTGTACAGACACTACAAAGTTGACTTGCACGTTGATTGTGCAATCGTCTCCCACGTTACAAAGTGAAGTGTTTCCAAACTTTTAGAATAATTTTTCCAATTTTCGCCATTTGAAAATCCCCTCTGTCGTGAAACATCTTTTACAACACCTTTCTCAATAGAATCTTCTGCTTTGAGTTTCAGGCTTAGATTTTGACACCTGGTACTGGCCAACTGCCATCAACGACCTCAAGGGTCCTAACTTTTCTCCTGAAAAAGTGAAAACTACCCACTAGGCTTAAACTGACTTTTAATTGAAATTGTTTTACCATTGTGATCGTGATGCAGAATAAGCCAATCACAATTAATTTTAGCCAATTATGACAAGTTTCTATTTTTAAGGTTTTTGACCTAAAAATAGGGATTCAAAAACCTATTTTTCAAAATTTTCCAGTATCTTCCTAACATCACACTGACCAAAAGCCCATACTTGATTTGCCCAAAAACTGAGTTTTGACATCATTTTTACAAGGTTTAGACCATTTTAAGCAAAATGCCTTATTGAAGCAAAAAAATTGATTTGGGTACAATAGTTAGATATATGAAGATTATTTTTTTGTTGTATTTTTTAAATAGATATATTTAAGATATTAATTTATTAAGTTTATTAAATTTGATATATAAATGAATGTCAATTTTATTTTATCTACTCACTCCATTATAACTTTTTTATTATTATAATTAAAAGCTTGATTTATAAATTAAAATAATTATACACATACAATATTAAAGTCTTTTTCAAAATATAAACATCTACAAGTTTTTTTTTTTTTTTTAAAAATAATAAAATGTAGATTACACATCTACAAGTTTTGGGAAAACAAATACTATTATTATTACACTAGGTACTTCAAAAGGAGGTAACAAACACTCGTTTAGTTGAAGAGGAAAAAGTTATTTTCCAAGTTAAGTGATATCCTGAGATTTAAAGTTAGGGCATTTATTTTTTGACACTTTAATATAGCGCAAAATTCAGTATGTTGAAGTTTGGTTTGGCTAATCAGGTCTAGTTTTGCGGCTCGCTCGGCCCGATCAACTCCAAATTTTCCTAGACGGTTTCTCGATCGGTCTATTCCTGCTCCCGCAGGGCATGGTAACTATACTTCTTTTAACGCTAATTCTTCTCACATAATTTGGCATTGCCAAGGATCAAATAATTTCGACCGTAATTATACGCCATAATTCACAGTACATTGAAGTGCAATGCAGTCAAAATGGATGCTTGCATTCTAATTATTGGTGTTGTTTTTGTCGGGACCGGAAATGGTGAAGAATCGGACAAGTATGGACGGAAGAGGCTGTTTCAGGGAGAGTGATTGAGTATGACGATGGATTTTATGCAATTCATCGATTTTATTGCAATTGGTAAGAATCATTTTATTCTACGCTTTACACTTTATGTATTTAATTTGAGCAGATTTTCTCGGACATACTCTCAACTAGTTTCTGTCGTTTAGGGCCAGAGAAGGGTGCTGAGATGTCTTTAGTATGGATATTATAAATACGCTTGTTTGATTTTTCTGGATCGGTATTTTCATTGGAGAATAAACATCTGCAATGCCAGATTAGCACACCCTGACTGTATAAACATCCTGCAATGAAGGATAAACATACGTCTGATTTCATGTATTATGATTTTTCGTAAACTGTTGAGTATTATACATAGTTTAGTGATGTGAGGGTTGCTTTGTGTACTTTTTAATGCTGAATTGTATTTTCGCTCTATGAGTTGTTCAGAATTGTAGAGTCTCCCCTACAGCATTGCTTTGTACACATTTTTAAATTTTGAGCATTGCTTTGTACAAAACATAATAGTGAATGGAAAACTTGACCCTATGCATTGGAAAAAATGCTGGATTTCTCATAAGTCAATCATTGTATACATTATCCTTATACGATGGTTGCTTTGCACAAAAAATAATATTGAATTATAACCTTCAGTCTATTCATTGTGCAGAACTGTTTAATTTCTCATAAATCATGGCGTGGTACATATTTTTCTTGTATTAGGGCTGTAGAACTGTCGGATTTCATATTAAATCATTGTATGATACACATTTTTCTTATATGGGGGATGATCTGTACGAAACTTAGCGCCAAACTCTATCTTTTACTCTGTTCACCGTGTGGAACTGTTGAATTTCTTATACATATATATATTTTTTTTAATACACTGGTTGCTTTATAAAAAATAAACACAACTTTTACTTCATGTGTTATTCAGAATTGCTGAAGGTTTACCACTTCTTTTTCAGTTTCTAAGTTCATTTAAACATTTTTACCGAATAGTACCTTTTACTTTACGCATTGTGTAGAAGCGAGGAATTTGTGTGATTTTACCTCTTCTTTTTCCAGTTTTGAAAAGAATTAATGATTGCAGAGGTTTTCCACCAACATTTAAAACCGTTTTTCTGTAGTTCAATGCCAGTGGATGTGCATTTATTTGGAACTATCAGGTTTGTTGAACTTTAGTTTCTCCTAAATCACTACATTATATACATTGTGGTAGCTTTGTGCAAAATTTAATCTGGATCACTACTTTTTACTATGTGCATTATGCAGAACTGCAGAATTTGTTTGTTTTTTCTCATCACAAGTAAAACAAGATACCAATGGCGGATGGTCGATCAACAGGGCAAAGCCCTTCTGCATCAAGTAGTTTGTCATCCAAGAAGGAAAAGAAGAAGCAGGCTAAGGAAGAAAGAGACAAACAAAAGCAAGAAGAAAAAAAGAAACGGCGCCTTGATAAGGCTGTTGCGAATTCAACTGCAATCAGGATAGAACTGGAGCAGAAAAAACAAAAGAGAAAGGAAGAAGAGAAGAGACTTGATGAAGAGGGTGCAGCTTTGGCTGAGGCTGTCGCAATGCAAGTACTTGGGGAGGAGGATGAGGTAATTCAGACCGTGGAATCAGATTTTACAAACAGAATACATCATTTCAGACCAGGTTTAAGTATAGGAAAGACAGAAATCGGGCATCGTGTTGGAACTAAACAACGAGGCAATATTGGGAGAAATTCAGAAACAGTGGTTGCCAGGAAAAGTGATGAACAATCTTGGAACATGGCCACAGTTTTGGAGGAAAGAATACAAATGAGGAATGCAGAACCTTATTCTGCTGAAAGTGGTTCGATTGGTGAAGCTGAAAGCAGCATAGAGGAGGACTTCCCAGTAACCAATGAAAGAGCAAGGGATGCTGAAATAACTGCTGAGTTGGCTGCAGCACGAGCAGTGGCTGCACTACAGATTGCTGAAGAAGCAAGAGCTGAGGCAGAGGCTGCGAAAATGGAAGCACAGTTGTCCATTGCCAATGGTCGGGAGAAGGGAGGCTCTTCAAACTTGGACAGATTTCAATATAAGGCAAGTAGCTCAATGAAATTCCTTTTATGGTTAGAGAATCTTTCCATGTGTTTATTTCCGCTATGTCCATGCTTAAGCAAGGGAATTACCATATGTTTGATTTTCTATATCATGTATTTTTACTTGTCTGTACACCTTATTAATTTTATAGCTTCTCTGTTATTTGGCGTTTGTCTTGGGCACTGAACAAGTTTATAATTGTCTTATTGGTTTGTATTCTTTTACAAAAGTATATAGTAAAGAAAGAAGAGAAGGATGATTGCGACTACTAAGGCTGATACAAGTCAAATTCACCTCGCTTGAATAAACATGTGCTGCATTGACTCCACTTTTTGAGGTAACTCAGGGATGCGAAAAGCTGATGCCTGAGAGTTCCCTGAAATCATCGAAATGATATGAATAGGCTACTGAGGAGTGGGGACATATGCACATGTGTTGACTGCGAAAAATGTTGCGGTCAATGGTATTAACTCTTTTACCTATTATGAGGTCAAATTAGAATCATACTAGACTAATCATGAATGCACAGAACTTTGTATTTAAACATGAAAAAGGGAAGCTAAGTTAGATTTGTTTAATTTTATGAAGTCTGGGTTACAACTGCATAAGTTCAAAAGGAATCCATTAACATATGTCAAAGTCCTGAATTTTATCTCTAAGATGTAATGTTAGTTGTTTTCAAACCACAATGTTCTCTTACCATGCAAAAATCAAACACAAAGATTATTGAGTCTTTAGAACATAATTGTGTAGCAAATCTAAAGTGTTTTCCAAAATGAAAACTTAGTTAAACTGCAATCAAGTTATGATAGTGAGAGACATTAGACACTTGTACTTGCAAAATAGCCATGAAAAATGAAGTGCAAAAATTGCTATAACAATTACAACAAAAAAGTGCACTGCTGTTTAACAAATTAGCAATTAAACTTAAAGAGGACTCTAGAGCAAAATAATAATCTAGATGACTAAAAAGAATGAACTACAACTAACAAAAACCTATGTTCCACCAAGTCTCTGGGACGGGGGGATGCGGGGATGGGGGGACATGTTTCGGGGACAGATTTTTTTTTGGCCATTTTTGGGGATGGCAGGGGACGGCAAAGGGGACGGCTATATAAAAATATAGAAAATTTTAAAAATATAAGGAAGTTTCAAATATTCATATGATAACATTGATAAGGCATTCATCATATTGACATATACATTATAGAATCCTTAAAACACAACAATAGAGTTCACATGAGAGTCAAGCAAATTAATATTTAATTGCTAAGTTGCTGAATCGGGTACGGGTACGGGTACGGTACGCCGGTACGACAATTTTTTTTTTTTGAGGTGGGTACGTTTGGGTACGTCCGTACATAAAACATATAAAAATCATAAATATAGACATATTTGCAACCTAAAAAGTAAAAACAAGAATTAAATTTAAAATACCACATATCTTCATAGAGGTGAATTGGGTCGGTTTTAAAGGTGGGTGGAGCAAAATGCTACAAAAATTCAAAAAACAATTATTGAACAATAAATGTTAAATAGTAAACTGTAATTAGTAATAGTACTAGCAATATATTCAAATTTGAATTTGAATTACACTTCTATAATTTACAATTTTACATCTAGTATATTAAATTTAATTATATTAATTTATTAATAATTTAATATATTTATTATTAATATAATTTAAATTAAATAATAAATTAATAATCAAAATATAGATATTAATAATTAAAATAATAAATAAAAGACTTAAAAAAATTTAATGAATCATTTTAAGTTTTTTAATATTAATGAATAATATTAAGTTTTTTTAAAAACTTAAAATATTTGAAAACTTCAAATGATTCATTAATAGATATTTATTTTTTAATGAATCATTTGAAGTTTTTTAATAAACTTCAAAACAATTATAAATATTTACAAAATATATTTTTAATGTTATAAATTTAATAGGGTTTAAAATTTTAAATATTTAAGTTTTAACTATTATAAAATAAAGTTTAAACTATAAAAAACAAAAAATCTTCAAAACCTACCTGGCGGCGCGACCCTAGAGCGACCCGTGAGCGACTGTTCTTTGTCTTCAGACCTGCAACCCGCGACGGCGCGACTATTCTTCTTCAAAAACCGACGTTTTTCTGTCTTCAGAAAACGGCATCTTCAGAAACCCGCGTCCAGAAAGTATTGCAAAAGGAGTTCCAGAAATTTTTTAAAACGTTTCCAGAAATTTTTTCCCATGTCGTGTTCAAATCCACAAGGTTTTTTGGGCGTATCCGTTTGCAGACGTACCCGTACCTGGAATCGGCAGGGTAAAGGGCCAATTCCGGTAACTTAGTTTAATTGCTTCCATAATTCATTGTCAACCTACAGCAGATCAAGCACAGGAGTACAATTGGGTCATTTGTTGGATCTCAACAACATACACATACACCCTCAGACTTGGACCAATCCTGGTCAGAGATTTTGCTGCCTGTCATCAAACCCTAGGTGTGCGCAATTGCTTTCAGTCCCCAGAAATCTACAGTGGTCAGCAGAGTGCAATTCAGTGTAATATTCAGGAAGCACTGAGGACTAAGCAAGCACTCCTCCCCTTGTGACAGCTGCATTTGGAGATCATAAAGAGGGGCGATTAGGGCACGGACAACTGAGTGTTTCATGCCTCAAGCTACAGACTAGGTGGAAGAAACTACCAGTCATTCAAGGGCAGATCACCATCACTCACCTAGGCACATGTAACCTCCTACAATCTGTAATTGCTGAAGCTTATTGCCAGATCCAGGTCTCATAATTATCCCACAGAATCAAATGAACAGTACACTGAATGTAATAACTTTCTGTGTTTCATACTGTAATTGAATTTCCTGTTTGGAGCATATTTATACAACTCTGAGTTGACTGATGTGTCACTATTGTTGAAACTGATTGCAATTTATAGTGGCACATAAGCAATTCAAAATAACCCACACACCATAAGCAATCACTTTTTGTTTAAGCTGTTTGTTTTTTTATTTAAAAAAATGGTGGGCGATGTGGGGACAGCCAGCCATCCCCAGGATGGTCGAGGGACATCTCGCAATTTATAGTGACACATAAGCAATTCAAAATAACCTGCACACCATAAGCAATCACTTTTTTTTTTAAGCTGTGTTTTTTTTTAATTTAGAAAATGGTGGGGGCGACGTGGGGACGGCCAGCTGTCCCTGGGACAGTCGAGGGACGTCTCAGATGTCCCCAATGTGTCCCGGGGACGACCAGCTGTCCCCATGCCGTCCCCACCTTGTACTGCCGTCTTGGAAATGCTCCCCCTGTTCCCCCCTTCCCCAAATTTGATTTTTTGGGGATGGCTAGGAAACGTCTCCGGCTGTCCCCACATCCCTGGCGTGGGGACATGGCAAAAAATGCCGAGGACGCGTCCCCATGTACCACTGCAAAAAACTGATGAAGAAATCAACCATGACAAGTCAAAAACTAAACTATGAGTAAAGCTAACAAACTAGCTAATGAGGATCACTAAAGAAAACAACTTACTAAAAAGATAAACTAAAGCAACTAGTTAAAAGCATAGGTCCTTGGAGACATGGGTGTATGGGTACTGTTGCAAGGATGCCGATCAAATTAGGGGAAGCCAGTAAATGAATAAGGATATTTCTACGTTATATACAATTGTAGTCACCAAGCTCCAACTATGGAGCTAGAACTAGCTGCTATTGTAATTCCTATGGCAAGAAACTTTATAAATAAGACATTCAAAACGAAAAATTCCAGCTCTTTTAAAATTTTAAGCATAGTGATACATTCGTAGAAAAATGAAAGAAAAGCAAAGCAAAGAGTTTGTTTCATGTTTGTAAAACAACAGGCAAGAAAAAAACTTACCTCTTTTCAAAAAATATTCTTCTATGATCTCCTTGGTCGCTAATGGACACTTGTAAATGTGTAGGAATGGCATTGCAACTGCTATGGAACCTTCAATGATCAATCTTTAGCTCCCTTTGTTGAATAACATGCACGAATGAAAGTTCAGCCTTTCGGAATGGTATTTGTCTTTTGCAATAAAAATGAGCTAAAATGAGTTTGTTTTAGTGTTTGAAATGCTTTAGATGGCATTTTTAGGGTTAGGAATTCGTTTTAGGGTGACTAGGTCAAAGTCAAAGGACGAAAAGCAAAAAAAAGAATAAAAATGTAGAAAACTGATGGGTTCGTCCTAAGTTTTGTTGGGTCCGCTTGGATCCTCCTTGGGTTCATCCTAGACGAACCCACCTCCCCAGCAGCATACCTTGATGGAATCCGCATGCAAATTGAACTGAATTACTGATCCGGCCGGTCCTCTGGTGTATCCAATAACATTGGTTTTTGTTTATTGGTCTCTAGTCATAAATGGAACTAGATTACTCATGGATTCTGATAAATGAAAAAAATGGTTATAAATATGATGGAATATCAATTATTGTTTGTGTAGTATTGAAGATCTACCAGCTCAAGGAAACACATGAGTAAGGAGTGACTGGAGCATATGACAGTATTATGAAGTTTGTTATATGAGTGTGTAGACCTTGCTGTGTGCTAAAAAAATTGAAACCTTACATGGTGCTTGGATGATGATTCACAGCATAAAATAATTTTCCTATATACTACTTCTTAGGGCATTTTTATTGAAGTGTGACAGGCACTACAAAGTTCCATTCCTCTTCTGCTTGAACACACTATGTTTATTATATATGTGATGAGTTATGACAAATATTCCTTTGACATAGGTCATCTCTATTTAGCATTCACTGGTCATCTCTTCTCTTTCTGCATTGGTGCTCACTGTTAAAAGGATGATTTCCTCTTCACCTCTATATATCCCTACTTTATGTCTGTGGCTGTTAGGTTTCATCATAAGGCACAGTAAATACATTAGCAGTACATGCTAGACGTGTTCTTTGTGGCAATGCTGATCTATTTGCATCATTTTTGAAATGTTTTTTCGAATATTATGACTAGTATCTTTGTTAATATTCTTCACCTTGACAATTTTGAGCCAGATGTATACTGCATCCAGTTGTGTCAAAAGTTTGATGAGAGCTAGTAAGAAGCTCTAGGCTCCTATGTTGTAATTTGTAACTATAAGCTGGTTGAACACTATTGTTCCCTCCAAGCTATAGACACTTCAACTGGCTTTATAAGCCAGAAATTGGTTGGGATGGAACTATTGCATGAATAGGATGTAGAAGCAGTGCTTGTTGCCTGTAACATTGAACTTTCATCTGCATATGTGCAGCAACAGTTTATAAGAGGGCTTCAGTTTGCTACAGGACGAGAACACTGCCAAATTCAGTTGATTCTATAATTATTTTCTTTTTATAACTGCTACATCAAATTTCCAAGTGTTGGAACAATCTGTGGCTGTTAGCTAGGGTTCACACCACAGACGAAATTTAAAATCTTGAAAAAAACGCTGACCAAAATAGCTTTGATTTCACCATGCATTGATTTGGATGGAGCAAGTGAATATTAAAATGCATTTTCATTGCAAACCACAGATTAGCAATTTTGGAATCAGCAGCTGGTAATGGAGGAGTTGAAACATTTAATTAGAATGTTACTGGCAGAACTGGAAGGTTGTAAGTTCAAGCAGCACAATATCTCTTCTAAGCAGCTGATGTTTAAGTAGTTGCTGATAAACAGGGAAAATCTTTGAAGCAAATTTGTTGGAGTCCTGCTCGTTGGAGTCAATACATGACCACAATTATTGATATGGTCATTTGATTTAAATTTGGTGAGGGAGGTGAAAACCTAATTAGGTTCAAGCGCTGGGATCTGAATATCTGAACTAAACATTTCTTTATCTATGGATGCATCCTGAGTTGGCCACATGATTCAAACAAGAAATGATTGTCCTGTAGGCTTGAACAAAACTTGTGTTACACTGGATTATTACTGTTATGCCCTTTTATCAATGTTAATCCGCTCACTCTACTCTTATTCAACTTTAATTGCATTAAATGAAAAATTCTTTTCATAGAGCACATGCTGTTGGAAATTTGCCTATGTAAAATTCTGTCTTGTTATATTCAATAACACTGTTGTTACAACTGTAGGGAGTTCAACATAATAGTTCAAAATTTGTTTACTGCTTATGATGGTTTTCCAGTATCAGGGTTATACCAGGACAGCAAAATCCTACTCAAGGTACTCCCCTTGAACCTCAAAGGCTGTGGAACAGTTTTGGTCTGTTGAGGATGTTTTGAACTGCACAATTGATTTTTTTTTTTAATCTTTTGCAGTTTTTTTGGAAAAACTATGTTTTCCCTCCCCTTTCAAGTCTTTACTTTCTGTTGACTTATTTATCCATTTCTTGCTTTCATGTTTCCTATAGATATATGCAAAAGTTGCCCTTAAAATAGGACCCTAGCCATTCTTGATATCAGCATCTTTGTTTCCCACTGTTTCCAAGTTTCTGCTTTTGATTCTTGATAATATGGAGTTGAATACCTATGAAATTCCTACTTAAGTTCCATTTTTATGTGGCTTTAACAGTTTAACATGCACGGAAAAATTACCTTGATGCTAAATATACTTTGTTCCCCCAATTCTCTAGGATGGGGATGGTAGGGGATGGGGTGCGTTTCCAAGATGGCTTTTCTTGGAGGCCATTTTTTAGGGGACAACAATTAAAAAATGAGGAAAATTTGAAATTATAAGAAATTCAATATGATAAGGCATTCACCATATTCATTCTATAACCATATTTTGAAACGTTAGAGCTGAATTGAGAATTCACATGAGTCGATAGACAAATTAACAGCATTTTAATGTCTAATCATTTGAGTTTTCATTATCAATGTGCACATACAACAAAATGAAAAGACTGAAAGGCTACAACTACGAAGTGTAGACAATTAGATTTGCTGCTGCTATGCCTCTGCCTTATCTTCCCCTAAGACTAAATCAAGGTTAGATTTTGATTTTGAGTCATTGACAGTATGAGGGACTACTTCATCCAATGGAACTTCAACCAATCCAACCCATACCTCTTCCTCATCAATTTGAGTTGCATCTTTAGGATCAACATCCCATTGTGCGATAGGATTGTTGATACTTTGGAGTTAGGAGTTTGTTGATCCTGAAGTTGTAAGGCGCTATGCACAACCACCAACTTTTCCACTCGTTGAGAGGTAAGCATATTCCTGTTTATTGATTGAATGAAGCTATATTTGGACCAATTCCTCTTTGCAATAGAGGAACTGAAAACCTATTTAATGGAGTCATTTTGAGCTGGCATAGCCTTGTTTGACCTCACCTCTAGTTTGCTAAATGTTGGACCTTGAAGATTGACAAAAGCAAGCCACTACTTTTGAAGTAAAGCTTTTTCCTCATTGCTATACATCCTTTGAAGGCCCTTCGTAAGCCTTTCTTTCACCTCTTCATCATCAAAAGATGGCACTTTCCCAGGATTTCTTCATACCTTTTGGCATAGATTTCCATATGAAGTAGGATGTTCATAGTGTTCCACTGCCATGTCACATTGGGTCTGATATGCTTCTCATATAATCCCAAATTAGGATCTTTGCTATGAATTGCTTGCTCATCTACCCAAGCATGTTGTCAAATGTCTTATGAATTTCTCCATAATAGGAGAGTCTGTATTAGTATATCTAATGACCCACACAATAGTTGAGACGAAGAAGCAAGTGTATCTACAAACAAAAGATTCAAAAAAGAATAAGATTCAAATGACGAAAAGTGAATGTTATTACAAAAAATGAAAATAATTTACAAGTTACAAATATTAATAAGTTGATAATTTAATAATTTAATAACAAAATAAGTTTTTTTTTTTATCACTATGGATCACCAATCATCATCAAGAATCTTTTGCTTCAATTTTTTTCTTTCAGCTGTGTTTGCCTTTGCCTATCTACTTCACTTTGCATTGATCATCATTAACCAGAGAGGCCCTTGCACTTCAAGCATCCTGTCTAATAAAATAAAATAGCCAACATATCTGGTTTCAATGGATTTGAGAAATCTCTTCTTCAAAATAGACCTAAAAAGAGCATGCGAGATGTAGATGTTGCAAATGAACATTTATATATCTCTCGCTTTTGTCACCACTCTCTTCACCCAATCTATATTCTTTATGTTTTTTAATGTTATTCAATACGTGAACACAACATGGGGTCTAAAAATATGCTTGCAAACCCATCCACCATCATTTTAGCTAACTTACACATACATGCTGAATCAATGACCACTTGTACAACATTTGAGGTCCTAACCTCCTTTATGGCCTCCTTCAAAATCTAAAATTGCAAGCTTATATCCTTGTGCTTCTTTGAACAGTCAATAGCTCTAAGAATAAGAACACACATGTGACTATGATATTGATGAGTGGTCGATGTCTAATATGGGCCCATCCATTCATAATAATAGAGTAGCCTATCCTTAGTACCAAGTGTACTTCATGCCCTCCACCAAATTCATCTTAGAATACTCTCTATCAAGGAGGTTGGACTATAGTTTATGATATCGGGGCAAATGAGGGACCAAAAAAATGCATCTTTGAATGTTTGTTTGAAATAGAGACAACGTGTCACATGAAATGGGATGGCATGGACAAAGAAAAATCTGGCAACCAAAGACTGTCACTTTCCATGATTTCATATTGAACATCCCTACAACACTAGTAGTCTTTCTCTTTCCCTTGATAGAACTCTCTCTCATTTCAAGTTTCAATATCCATGGTTTGGTTAGAGTCGTAGACAATGACATACTAAATTGTGTATTACCTATTTACACACCCCTTATTTCTTGCCTGACCTTTTGAGTCTGAACATCCATGGTTTTGGTAGGCAATGCCATACTAAATTGCATAAATCTACTGGCACACCCTGATTTTTTGCCTCATCCTCCATGTACAACCTAGTCACCCTAGCATTCTTAGCTAGGGTTATTTTTTCACAACCTTTTACCCCCTGTGCACTTATCTACAAAAGATGACTATAAACCCTTGTATAGCTGCCCCTATAATTCTTGTGGCATAAATGACGTAACTAAACACTACTCCCCCATGATTTTTTTCCCCCTTGTCTTTGTCTATAGATGTTGCAAATTGCATAGATTTTTTTTAGGATAGAATGGGCCCTTCGCGTAAGTTTCATGAGTATGAAAGGACATTCAAATGGGTTATTTGAAACCCTTATAGCTGCAACACTTCCACACCCAGAAAAACTCTTAGTACTTCTATGGCTTCTTTCATGAAACCTAACCTCTTCACCTTCACTACCAGAAGTTTCACTGCTGCTCATATTTTTTTTATTTATTTCCGAAATCACAGCTGCAAGTGCAAGCATGAAACAAAAACAAAACAAAAACTCCCCAAGTGTTTGAAACTTTGAAAGAAACAAAAATAAAATAAAGTTAGAAGGATTTGTGCAAATGAATTGTGGATAGGAAACTTGCTTGAAATGTAGTTTTGATGCTCTCTTGTCTTATTTTCACGACTATTCTCTTTGTTTGTCATTTACTCACAAAATGAAAAATGGCAAAATGAGGATTTTTTTTGCTTTAGGGTGTTAGTGTCTTTGTTTTAGGTTTAGGGTGGTTGTGAAAAGAGTTTGATTATTCAAAGCTCATAAAAAGCAATTTATCCAAATGCCCTAGGGTTTTGTAGCACCAAACTTGTAGATTTAGCATAAGGCAGTAAGAGGTTGGAGATCATTTTCATTTGAGTAACGATTTTTTCACAGATTTGAGTCACCAAGATTGAATAAAACTAGTACCTAGGGTTTCATCATGCAATTCTATTTCCAAACAGTGGATACTCCTTCACTCTTGGCTTTTTAATAATTGAAGATCAAGGATACTCAATAGGCATGCAAATGTTAAAGAACTGGAGCTGGAAGAGAGCATCAAAAGAAGGAATAATTGCAAGGAGTCTTTGGGATAGTGGGCTTATTGGGGTTACTTCTTTTCCTATTTCTGTTCAAACTCAAGAGTTTATCATGGCTTATATGAAGCTCAATGACATTGACAAAAGGGAAATCTAATCCTTTGCAAACTTGATGCTGATTCAATTTAAAATATTTTCAATTTACCACTTTATGTGGAGACAAGAAATTGATTTAGAAAAATGTGAAGAAGTATGGAATAAAAACCATATCCTTGAATGTCAAAAACATGTTGGCAAACATTAGTTGAATGAAACTGAGAAATGCTTCCCAAAATTGATAAGAATGAATTCAAAGAACTTCCAGTCATTATTACTTTGTTTCTATAATGTAAAACAACCATTAATTCCAAGGGCATTTTATACCAACAATAAAACGGTTAAGATAAATTTTGTGCTTTTCTATGAAACCATACATATGATTCCAAGGGAGTAGATTCTAGCATGTGCCCAAAATAGAAGACTATTGGGCTAATTGTGCTAATGAATATGAAGTGAGAAATAAGGAGTCTAGTTGCATGACTATTAAACAGTTGGCTGTTATCACTACTGTAGAAGTATCCAAGGTCTTTCAAATTCAAAATTGAAGATTCTGTCTCTTTTAATTATTGCAGCTAACATGGATCATCTGATCAACAACCTTTGCCTATGAAGTTGGAGTCAGGAAAGTAATTGGATCTGGGAACTTAGTGAAGAATGAACGAGTTGAAACAAAGATTTTAGGGCTATGGTTATTGCTACATGGCTTCCTGGCTTGGCTATGCCTTTTTTGTGAGCTTGCTTTGCCTATTACGTCCTTGCTTCTGCTGCCTTTGGCATTTGTGGACTGTACTTTGGATGCTGTGTGAAGGAACTGGTTTGGTAACTTTGGTTTCTTTGCACTAGTTTTCTAGGTCGTTCTACTGCTCTCATGGCTGCTTGCTCCTACAGAGATGTTGCTGCTAGGAAAGATGCATAAAAAAAACCCTCATCAAACATTAATACATCTGTTGCTGTTGTTACCTGCAAAAAAGAGAATGACAATGAAAATCCCCATATGATTAACCTCTTGTATGATATTCCTTCTGTAGATATTCCCCTTGGGAAGTCTACTCATTTGATTATCAGTCTTTATGAGCAGGCTTTGGTGGGCAAGTTTACTTGTACTTGGCCCTCTTACAAATTGTTGAAAAACTGGGCAAAGAGAATGAAGACCAAAGATTTAAAGTGATATTGACATTTCATTATTGGGAGGGCTTTTTTCATTGCTACATTCTTTGTCAAAGAGAAGTGTTGTACCCAAACCAATTTTTTTGCTTCATTAAGGCATTTTGATTAAAATGGTCTAAATCTTGTAAAAGTGTCGTCAAAACTCAGTTTTTGGGCAATCCAAGTATGGGCTTTTTGTGGGTTTAATGTCTGTAAGATATTGGCAAAATTTGAAAGTTTTGAAAATTAGGGTTTCTGGACCCCTATTTTTAGGCAAAAAACCCTAAAACTTGATTCTTGTCAGAATTGACTGAAAATTATTTTGATTGGCTTAACATCACGATCATAGTGGTGAAGTTAGTTTCAGTTAAAAGTCAGTTTAAGCCTGGTGGGTAGTTTTCACTTTTTCAGGAGAAACGTTAGGACCTCCGAGGTCTTCAATGGCAGTTGGCCAATACCAGGTGTTAAAATCTAAGCATAAAATTCATCGTAGAAGATTTTGTGGTGAAAAATGCTAAAAAAGATGCTTTCTGACGAAAGGGATTTTCAAATGGTGAAAATTGAAAAAAATATTCTAGGTTTGGAAACACTTCATTTTGCAACATGGGAGATACTTGTGCAATCAACGTGCAAGTCAACTTTGTAGTGTCCGTACACGTAAAAATGGTGAAATACAGTCATGCACTTGCGTTGGCGGCAATAATGCTTCAACACAGTCAACTCAGCAGATGACACAGTGGTCGCGAGATGTGAAAATGGTGAAAATCATCCAAAAACTACCAAGTCTAGCTTGCAGGGGCGCCCTTCAATTTGAAGGCCCAAATGCAGTTATCAGTGGTTGCAAATATATTCATTCTCTCTGGAATTCTGTCAGCTTTCCAACAAGCCATCAAGCGAATCAATCAGGTTTGCAAAATCCGACAATTAAAGGTGGAAGCATAAGTTACAGAGGTTTCACATGTTAGAGATGATAGTCAAATTTCAGAATCTGTGCCCTTGTAGCTCAAGGGTGCCCTTGAATTAGGCCTATCAGATAATAGAATTTGCAGAAACCGTTTTTTTGGGATCTCTTCAGATTTAATCCAGCTCTGCGATGCATCCATTCGCAAATCCGTAAGACATGTTGAGCAACCGTGGCAGATGATCCTACAAGCACATAAAACGAAGGGAAAATAAAAGTAAAAATATCAAAATGTACCTCTACAAGCCAGGGGTGCTTAGCCTTTTGGCCAGCTAGTTAAGGTTTTCGGTAGCTGTCGTCTTCACGAGATCTGTGCAGAATCCTTCTAGCTACGCAATGAATCCAATCGTCAGCCCTCAGGATCCGTCAAACGCCCATAGATGAAGAATCAATGGAAAATATTGAAGGATAAAGACAAGCAGAAAAATGGCTAAGTATGGAAAAATGCACCTTTCTTAAGAAAGGCACCCTTCTAGTGGAGGTCTTAGAAGTAGTTTTTTGGCTTTGTCACTCCCATGAACATCTCTTCCAAGTTGTTCTATCTCCACGATGAAATCATTAGCATGCGCATTGGAGCAATCCAGCTCCCCGCAGCGAGGGTCAAAGTGGAGCATTATGTTGAAAGTTACAAATTGCAAAATCATTCTCAAAAGCTAAAATAGCCCCTGCAAGCTAGGCGCGCCTTTGCATTTGAGGGTCTTAATCCAGCTTTCAGGCATTGCACATATAGTTAATCTATGCAAAATCCTTCTAGCTATGTGATGGATCCAACATTCAGTTGACGGGAGTCATCAGTCACATCCAGTTGTAGGTGATATTTTTTCAGTGTTCTTCATAGTCCCAGATCCAGATTGTTCAGAGGATTTATTTTCCAGACTTCATTTTTTGAGCGCATGCATTCCAAACTTCATCAAATCAAATTCAAGGCATAGGTGTCATTTTTAGAGGTAGAATAATAACTTCTATTTTCTATCTCCAAAATTCTTCTATCCTTGTCTTAGGTTTTCTCTCGCATGTCAAAGTAAATGGCATAATTTTCAGAATCTGGTCATCTGGGTTCATTTAGCACGACATCAACAACAAAACCCATGTTCTAGGATTTTTCGTGAAAATTGATTCGTTGCTTCCATTTTTGAAGCACTGTGTTGTTTTTTTCTGAAGGTTCTTTTGCATGGCGGCCAAGAAGTCAAATTTTTGAAAAACAAAGGATCTGGGTTTGATTAGCTCATTGACGCTTACAAAACCCATGTGCTAGATTTTTTCGGAAAAATTGCCCCTTAGCCACCTAAAATTAGGGTTTTCGAAAAAGTCAAATTTCAAAAAACGGAGAAACTGGGTTTGTTCAGCTTGCAAGCGCCAACAAAACCCATATCTCGGAATTTTTCAGGACAAAATAGCCTTGGTGCCCCTTTGCAGCTTCTATACCGAAAAGTCATTGCATGCCTGAGTAAAAGTCAGTTTTTCGAATTTCTGACGATCTGGGTTGGCTTGGAATCATTTTCTCTACAAAACCCACGTCTCGGAATTTTTCGTAAAAATTGCCCCTCGACAAGCTATTTTTAGCCTCGCCAGAAGCCATTTTTAGCCTTATCGGAAAAGTTGTCAGAACATAGCCGTGTTCACAATCAACAGGCGAGTTTTTCAAAATGCAGTTTACCCAGACTGAATTCAAGACCAAATCGGTCTTGATTCACAATTTAATAAGAACTGTTGATACCGATTTGCATCAAGCGCATTTAGAGGGTTGATATATTGACAGGCGTAGACACTCAAAGTCCACATGGTTTCATACCTCGTATAGCTGATTTCCTTCCAAGGCCAACTTAGAGGGTTGATACCGTTGGAATTCTGCGTGTGCGGCGAGTTCGTGTGCATTTCTCACAGCTAGAGTGTTCGCAGTCAACTTCGCAGTTTCATCATGCAGATATTTCCAGGATTGCTCAAGTTGCTGACAAGCAGTGAATTGTCAGTTGATACATGTGACGACCTCCAGATGATGAGGCAGTTAACAACCTCGTGGAGGGGTTAATTGCTTGACATCATGGCCAGTGAACTACAAATCAAGACGTCCCACCTTTTTAGGATATACATTAGACACAAGAGTTAACTTGACACCTCTTTCCAAGTTAACTCATTGTCCCACCTATTGAGCATGTCTATTTTGGAATCATCTATTTACAGTTGGATTTCTCATTTAGTTTTCAGTTTTAGTTAACGGATGTTAGTTATCAGTTAACTCTCATATCAATAAGGACTTGCGTGTTGCACAGTCCAATTAGTTTAGTTTAGAATCAGTTAACTGAGGTAGTTTTTCTAGTTAACTGTTAAGTTGCATACATTTAGACTTAATAATAAACTCTTGCATGTTTGCAAGACTTAGTGTAAACTCGAGGAGATTTTAGGGTTCCCTACTCCTCCGAGCTTCTATAAATAAGAGCACCCTTGCTCATTTTTACTTTAAATTTTGCTCGTGATAGCGAACATGTTGTGCCCACCTTGCCTATAGTATCGCTATTTAATATCTGTTCACATAGTTAAATATAATGCTGGTTTGATCGTTCATTGTGTGCGTGTCTCGTTATGCAATTTGCTGTCCTAGTTATTATTCTTATTGTGATTAATAAACTTTGTTTCATATCTACACCTCGGATAGGGTTTCCTCCTCTTTGGGAATTTAGAAGTAGAGTTTATCGTTTGATGTTGTGATTAATAGTTTTTATTTCATAGCTACACCTCGGATAGGGGTTCCTCCTCCTTGGGAATTTAGAAAGAAGAATTGTCGTTTAAGTGTTGTTTCCAATAAGCTTGTTGCGTATCTACACCTCAAATAGGGGTTCCTCCTCCTTGGGAATTTAGTAATAAATTTTATCGTTTGATGTTGTTACCAATAACCTTCATATCAGCCTACGCCTCAGATAGGGGTTCCTCCTCGTTGGAAATCCTATTATAAAGTTTATCGTCTAAACATTCCCTGCTCCTAAGTCCTCATGCTCTGTTTCTCTTGAGGAAATAGGATAGATTAAACATTAAGTTAGTTGTAGTTAAGATCTGCAAAACCAGAGAAAAACCTTAGCTGCAATGTATTGGTTTTCTTAACGTTGTGCCTCTTCCAGCTGAGTCAAAAAGTTAGGATTTAGAACATTTACTTTTTCACGCATATCAGCAAAAGAGGGAGCTTCCCCTCCTAATTTGAAGAGCAGTCATCACGCACTGTGCATAGCTGTCCATTGCCAATACGCACTCCAGAGGTGCGAATTGTAACGCCAACAAGAAGAAAGACTTGGTATGCCACGATGGTCCTTGGATTATGGGCATGTGCGGCTTGTACTTGAATCACTGGACACCTGATTTTGATCCGACAAAAAAAATAACCTCTAGGGTGTTGGTTTGGATAAGACTCCTTTTCCTTCCCCTATATTTATGGAATGATGAAGCCTAAAAGGCAATAAGAAATACTATTGGGACATACAAGATGCGGACTCAGCCCAAAGAAATGATTTTCTCTATAGCCTGTATTTGTGTGGAAGTCAATCTTCTTAATGGGCTTCTAGAGGCAATGAATCTAAGATTGAAAGAATTGGTCTTCAGTCAGAGGATTGGCTATAAACATATACTTTTCAAATACAATTCTTTTTATTTGCATAGAAATTTCCAGAGGAACTGACTTCAAGGGCCTCAGTCTAACCAACCAAGTGAAGGCCAAAATGAATGCTAAAATTAGAGGAAAGCAGAAAATAGCACAGGCTGTAAATAGTGCTGGTTAAAAATAGCAAAACTCAGAATATGCTCTTCTTGAAATTTGACAGATAGAGAGAATGTGGGCTAAAATTAGACTTCTTAATAGGCAGCTTAGAATGATTTTGATGAAGCTTTCCTCTGCTTTGATGAAGTTTGGCAAGCCCTTTGAGAATGATTTTGATGAAGCTTTACTCTGCTTTGATGACTACTGGCAAGCTCTTTGAAAATCCTCTATAATGCTCTGAAACACTGACATTTCTTTGATGCATTGAATCTTGAGCACTCTTTTCTTTGATTGATCTCACCTTGTCAAACCCTAGCAAGTACCTACAATTTTTGAAAACCCATTAGAATTCTAAAATACTTGGGCACTGATTACCATTCGTTAATTTCGCTTAGGTGCTGTCCTCCTGAAAACTTTGATGTTTTTTGATTAATTTAAAAAAAAAAATTGTGATGATTAACTCACTGAGACTAGATATTGCTTGATGAAAAGCCCTTCGATAAATATATTCTTCTAGGAAACATACTTAGAGAACTTGTTGCTGCACTGTCTTTATAATCGAGAACTTTTTTTTACAATCAAAGTGGAGGCCTCCTCAACTACAACCAAATCCAGAAACTGGCATCATGTTGATTATTGCTGCTTTTGCTTCTCCCCACTTCTGCTTCACTTCTTTCTAGTTCCCCATTCAAGTAACCTTCACAATATTATTCACCACCTGAACCCAGGGATGTTGCCTTGACATCCATTTCCAAAATCCCTTCCATTCCACTTCCTATTCCTTCTCCACCTCATCTTCACAACCCTTCATCTTGCCTTCTTTTTGTTATTTGTAGTCCAAAATTCTCTATCATCACCTCTCCATCTCATGTGAGAAGCTCTCGTAGGAGTTAAGAAGGCAAAAGAAGCACCTAGGTGCGTTAGGTTTGAGGTTACTTGGAAGAGGAAGCTTATACCCTCTTATCAAGTAAATTTTTCAGCGCTTTCTTCTCTTCTTTCTGAGCTGAAGCCAAATAAGTAATATCGGGTGAAGATAAGGGTAGAAACCACATGATTTTTGAGACTAGTATTCCTCCCAAGGGAAAAGCAATACAGGAGATTGAGCCTACAAAATTTCAAGTCATTGAGACAGATTTGGCTTCACAATCACACTAAGGATATCTCAATTTATTCAAGATAAGCTTCTGAAAATCTCAAGGAGAGAGTCTTCAAGGATAGTGAGGACAAGGCTATGAGAGTTTATTGTTTTCCTTCTACAGTACATATTTTGTGTCACAAACTTTGCATTTCCACTGATCAGCTAGTCACACAATGGAGAAACATAGAAAATGAATTGACAAAATTTGTGAACAAGGGTCACAAGTGATTGATGGGTTATATGGATTGTTGATTAAAGAAAAGTAGGCAAAGCATACCTTTCAGAGTTAGAACATGCCATGATGGATAAAATCTCCATCTATGAACATTTTATGGAAAAGCTTAATATAACTAACCCTTGGGTCACTAAAATTAATAAAAATAGGCATAGTGACAAGTTCAAAAGAGAACTCTTCTTTTAGTTGGTCAGAGCAGTACAAATTTTTGGTTTAGCTGCTTGATGATGCCACTATGATGTTAAGGAATTAGAAGACTAGACTTAGTGAAATTGGACAACATATTGGCACCTTTGTGACTTCCATTCCTTGTGCTTTTACTAACAAGGATGGCAAAGAGAGTGAATGTGATGAAGCATGGACAATATTTCAAAGGTTGGTGAAGGATAGACTTTGAAGAGCACAACATAGGGAGAATATGGTGTAGTTAGCTTTCTTTGCTAGACATGTTCAGGCAGAAGAGGAGGGATTGGCTGAGATTGATACATCACTGATTGTGAATAGTTATGTTTTAGATACTCAAGTTCTTCGTGTGGATTCTATGCCATTGCTAGATGAGTCTTGAGAGAAGGGATTCCTTGATAGATTCCAAACCTGTGCTGCTGAATTAGCCTTGTTAGTTGGAGTTCCAGAGTAGCTATTTTTAGATCACATCTATTGTTGGAAGACCTTCTAGATGGTCTATTTGTGGAGACTTTATATTTTTGGTTGAAATCTATTTGAAGAGTTTTTGTTTTAGATGATTTATTTTGAGCTTGGTTTGGTTGCAAGCAAACTATTGTTAGCATAGGAACTTCAGTATGCTTTTTATTCTTCTTTAATGAATTGCATGCAAAATTTGTAAAAAATTATAACAAGTGCTATTGACACTTAGATTTTGCAGTAATAATTTCATGCCTATTTGCTGCTGAGATTATTGTTCAAGCTTTTTGTGATCTTTTGTATGTGTTGATTAGGTGAATCGGATTGCTTTTATTGAAAGTTGAAGGCTTTGTATTAAAGATTTCAGTGAAGTGTGGTTATTGTAGCTTTGAAAGCAATTCCTTTTGTTCAATTTTCTGAATCTTGTGTTGAATTCAACCAAAACTTTGTGTTGTACTAACACTTTTTAGTCTCTATATTAAGCTAGAAAGTGTAAGCTTTCTCTTCTCATAGATTGGGTCGTTCATGTTAGATAGAAATTGTAAAATCTCTTGTCTCGTGTGGAAATGCTAAATAGCCTTTTTGCTCATTCTTGAGAACAAAATGTAGGTTTTACTTTAAGTTTGTTTATATTGCATATTCAAAGCAAAAAATCATTCCAATAGTTCTAGGTTATTTTTTGTTTCATTTACAAGGGAGGGAACTTCCCCTTCTAATTCAAAGAAAGGTTTTACCTTACATGCTATTCTATTTTTCATTGTCTTAAAAGGGACAAGTTAAAATGCTAATAAGACCAAAACACACAAATTTATTTAACAATTAATTTTTTTAAAAAAATTATTGAACAAATAAAATATTAAAACTTAAACGCATAGTTCCATGGGGACACGTCCCCCCCAAAAAAGTAGATGAACCCAAGACGGGGACATTTCCAAGACGCGGGGACGCCTAGGAAACGTCCCCCCGCCGTCCCCCTACCGTTCCCCCGTTTCCCCGCCGTCCCCTGAATGTTTCCTTCAGAGGAGACTTCCAGGCGTCTTCGAGTCTTTTGGACGTCTCCAAGTCTTCGACATCCCCCATAAAAAATGTATTAAAAAAAATGATTCTTTTTTTTTAAATTTAAAAAACAAAGAAAGTTAAATTTAAAATTTAAAATTTTAATATTATTTTGTTACCCCAATGAGTCGACTTAAGTCAAAGTCTACAATAGTCTATCATAGAAATTTTTCCTTTTGTTTTACTTTTCATTTTCTTCCCTTGCATGCATATAGTCTGAGACTTGAACGACTCAGAGACAATGGATTTGTGAGAGCCGGAGGGTACTGCTGGGCTTTCACATTTTCTGATTTTCTGATTTCATAACTGCTGGGTAGAATACTAAACATGTCTGCAAAATGTGGAAGCATGGGCAAGACATGTAACTATTTGACTGAATGCATGATTGTATTCAGTCAAACAGTTCACATGCCTTGCCCATTCTTCCACATTTTGCAGACATGTTCTACTAGAGGCGGAACATTTTAAATTTTAAATTTTTCAATCTTGTGCATATCCTGCAATATTGCAATATTCAATATTGTGCATATCCTACAAGCAGCAATATTCAATATTCACTAGTTCAATGAAATCATTGCAATGTGTTTAAACTCTAAACTTTACTTATTCCTTAGGATTCTACAGTTATACATCTTTTTATAACTAATTTTTCAAGTACTATATGTATTTCAGTGCACCACTTCCCTGCCGCCCCCCCACTGCCCCCAAACTTAGACCCCTTGTCCCTGTGCCCCCGAGACGCGTTCCCTGCCGTCCCCCCATCCTGTCCCCGAAACTCCGTGGAACACTGCTTAAATGTGATATTTAAGTTAGAACCTTAAAATTTATTAAGCTTTGGAGTATACAATATTCAATTTTTTCGGTTATAGATTTTCATCCTGTGCAGTAGCCAATATTTCCAACATTCAGTAGAGAACCGTTTTTTCTACAGGGGCAGCCATTTTCAGCAGAAACGAAGATTATTATCAGCAAGGGAAACCAATATCATTAGCAGTGTCCTGTTTGAAATTTGAGTTAACTTGAATAGCTAGGATTAAGTCCTTTTGAAGAGATTTTGGATATAAAATTGGCCATTTATAAATCTTGCGAGCTGCAGCATTTCCACAGCCATCAAATAGTTTAGAGCTGCAGCCATTCACAAAGCCCAGATACCATTTTGTGAACGCAATAAGCAAAGCAAAAAACTTAATTTTTCTAATGCTAAATGCCCTTGCATTGTGGTGGTATTTATAATTTGTTTAAATAACTTTTGTGATATGGACTATTTGGATTTGTTCCAAATTTTTGCGAGCTTTTTAGTTAAATCTATAATTTTATAACAATTTTAACCAATTTCTCAGTTGGTCGTTTCTAGTTCTATAAAACTTTCAGCCGAATTCTGTTTTTTGAGTTTCTCACTTCTGTCCTTTGGGCTGCTAACCCCCTTTTATTTTAAGATTTAAACTTAGTTCTAATTGGCTAAATTAGTATTTCAAAAAACAGCATGTAGACAAAATCATAGTAATTTACTACTTTAGTAAAATTGTTTTACTTTTTGATTTTTTGTTTTTTATATTTATGAATTCTGATGTTTGTAGAAAAGGTTGGAATTCTAGTTTGCTGACCGAAATGTTTGGAGGAGGCAAACAAGGCCATTATCTGTTGTGGTCCTTGTGAGCATTGTGATTGGTTTCCAGGAGCCAAGGGGACTGGGTATTGTAACTGTTGTATGCAACTTGTGTGGGAGGCCTTGAAAATGAACTTACTCTAGGGTAAGAGCCCACCTCTACAAGACACGAGAAAAGTTTTGGTTACTGTGATGCAGGAAAAGCGGTAAGTTGCGAGTGAGAAGAATAGAGCTGATTAATCATAAAACCACCACTTCTTAGCTCTCATGGTTCAGCGCCACCTGAACTTAGAGTCAGCTTGCAATAAATGAACCAAAAACAATTGTGATCTTTAGAAGTACCATGCATGAGGTGCAAGATGCAGGGTATTCTCCTAAGAAAGTGCACTTTGGCAGGAGGAAAAACACCATCGGGGGCTATATGATGTGAAGGATGGAGACGTAGTTGATGTTGCTATTGCACATTTCTTTTATATAAATGTTTCACTCTTTGCTGATAACCTCACATGGTTCTAAGTTTCTAACCAACAAAGTAAACAAACTCAGAGAAAAAAGTAGCACCAGACAAAACATCATAGTTGAATGAAGGGTGTAACTTTGTGATGGATGGTTGGATTGATTCCTGAAACCATCCCCTTCTAAATGTTAAAGAAACTTCAATAGTAGGCCCTTGTTTCTTAAGACAATTGTTTGTTTAGGTAAAAACATACAGTTCTTGAAGGGCCAAATACGTGGCCATCATGGAGGTGGGGGTATCACATGTCCATGTTATCATAGATACTGCCTTATTGTGCAAAGAAGCTGGGATGTTGTTTTAAAAAATATGTAAGTATATATTTTAGATTCTGTGTTGTGTGCATGCCTTGAATAATGTACTCAAGGACATCGTCAAGTTTGGCTGGATTGCAAAACTCATCGAAAATGAAAGAAAATGAAAATATTCATAGGTACTTAGCAGCAATCACAAGCCATTTATATGATATATGGAAAGATGGAACTCCTAACACTTGTTGATGCACATTTTGTCTCATTTATGCTATTGTTGAGCACTTTCATTATGTCAAATTTGGATCATATTCCATAGTTGTTAGTAATGCATGGGTAGCTTGGAAGCAATTGCCTACAAAGCAATCCATAAACTATGATGAATATTCTGTTCGATAGTTCATCACTTACGGTTTGCATAGAGGATAAACATTGCTGGAATTTTTCCAAGGACAAATGAATTCAGGAAATGAAAGAGATAGAGAGCAGACATCACCACAAGAATGAACAAAGATATACCCTAAAGAAAGCCATGTATGGTAGAAAACAACAACAAAATTGTGAGTTACCACTCATTTGAATCCACAGTCCAATGGAAATTTATAGGTTTAAGCCTCTTGGGCTAACCACAAACATGAACCCAACTCTGATTCAGCCCCCAATGACCTCTACAACATTCCCACAACCTCACTGCCCTGCTTTGGTCTTAGCACAGTCAACTAGGAACTCAGAAAATTTCTACAATTATTTTAAATCCCAATTACATTCCCTTAGAATTGCCTAAGCACCCCCACTTTGGCTTTACATTGACTTACTATATATAGCCTTACGATAGGGAAAATAAGTCAAAGAGTCAAGGAAGTTGAAAGAATTGAGGAAAATGGAACGCCACAGGGGATTTCTTGTTTGTGGACTAAACCACCACTTTCAAGTAGACAAAACTGTTGTGGTAATTTTGAGACTGCTAGTTGAGAACTATCAACAATTTTGTACAGAAACCATAACTACTTAGAAAACCTCTATTTCTCTTCTGCCAAAGCTTGCTCTAAGATATTCCATACCACTTTGAACATTCTCTAGCATCCAAATGTCTGCTCTTGTTTCAAAACCTCTTCAAATTGCAGGTGATGAAGTCAAATCGATCCTTTTATGGATCACCCCTTCCCAATATGAAGGCTTTTTGTCCCCCAAAGCTATAGAGATTCGATAAGAGAGAGAGGATGTACCCCTCAACTGATGACATGTTTGCCACCTTGCCTTGCATTGTAGAAGGAAGATTAACCAACAATTGCAGTACCTTTGTCTTCAACTATTCGTATGATGTACTATGGTTAAAGTGCTTGAAACTGGAGGAACTTGGTCAACATTAGTTTTCTCCAAGGTAATTATGCTTATGTTTGCACTCAATGTCTTCCCATGAAGATCTGTGCCTTTGTAAGCAAACAACATGAAGCTCTTTCCACCCTTAATGAGATAGTATTTGTTTGCCCTTCGATAATACATCACCTTCCCATCATACATGTAGGATTTTCCTTACACATCACATACATCCAAAGGAGCATCATCTACACCCACTTCATCAATGAACTTGGAACCAACATCAAACTTCATTCTATATTGTCTATTCACAAGAAAATCAACAACTTCCTTAATCCAATCCAAAGCATAAGGCTTGGAGTGTTGATAAGTTTCTAGGCCAATATTGCAACCAAATTTTGTGAAATTAAGCTACCTTGAGAACAAGAACCAAAGGTGCATAAATCTTAACACCCTTAAGTTGAATCTTGATGTTAAACAAGGCTTCTTGAGCTAACAAACTAACTTTCTTAGTAATGCAATTTATCTTAGTTTCTATGTCTGAAGTACATTCAATCTCTTTAACCTAATTAATTACTATACTCTCTTCATGTATAGTACATAGAGTTTTCCTTACCCTTCTTACCTTGCTTATGAGGGTTCTTCTCCCAGTGTAACTTCCAACAAGAGGATTCCAAATGACCATCTTTGCTACAATGACCACCGATTCATAATGCACAGATTTCTTGTAGGTACTTGTGTAATCTATCTTCTTTGTCTTGGATTTAGCTCCATTTGTCCTTGGAGAGGAAGGAGGACTGTCCAGTTCAAGATAGTGAACATACATACATGTCTCGACTCTCACTATACCCACTGGTTTCGATAGCAACATGGGCCTTTGAAGATGGTTATGAAGGCCTCAATATACTTCATCAAGACCTCATCTTGCACAGTTTGTCCCACTTTCTATTTCAAAAACTTCCATCCCATACAGATTTCCTCTTTTCTATAGTGTTTTAGGGATAGAGATTGCAGGATGTGTTTCAAGGACAACAATCTTGGAGGATATCTTGTGGGGACGTGTGTGCATGTGTGTAAGAGGGAGGCATTTATATAATGTGTCAAATTCAATATGCTTACTGATTCTGCAATATATATATATATATATATATATATATATGTCAAATTCAATATGTTTACTGAATCAACTATATCTATCTATCTATCTATCTATATATATGTGTGTGTGTGTGTGAGGGAGGGAGAGAAGAGAGTAGTGGCGTTCATAGAATGGATTGATTTCAATACATTTAATATGTTTATTGATTTATAGCAGCAATAAAAATAGAAATTTCTGATTTCATTACAATAAAAGGCCTGAAGGCTACAAAATTGTCAATAGAAGTGTAATGAGAATATACATTTTTTACAATCATATGCTCCCAATTGGCATATTCATGATTTCACTTTACAACTCTATGCAAACACAATTTTGCTCATTCTACACTTGTATGCTCTCATTTTATAATAGTTTTTTCTCCTACAGCTGTATGTGGTCATCGAATTGTCCATTGAGTAACAAGTGTATGTTGCCATTCAATAGGGGTACACTTTCATGCCATGGTTGCATGCATTCATTCAACAATTGTAAATTTTCCTTTCATAGTTGCATGCAGTCACATGGTTTCCCAGTGATGAAAAGAGTAAGAAGTGTCTTGTCTTTACACTTTCATTCTACAGTTGTATGTAGTCATTCAAAAGTTGTACACTTTCATTCTATAATTGTATACAATCATTCAAAATTTATATGCTTTCTTTCTACAGTTGTATGCAATCCTACATTTGCTCTTTGTACAATGGTACTGCTTCTGTTAAAAAAGTGCAGACAGCTGGGGGAACATCTAACCATCGCCAAGATGGTCAAGGGATGTCTCATATATCCAAGGTCATCCCCAGGGTAGGAGGTCATCTTAGGGACATTAGGCCCCTATGGATGACGTATTGGAGATGCATCCTAGGGGATGTCTCACTATGGGCAGAATGTCCAAGGATGATAGGCACTTGTGGACACCATCTTGGAGATGCATCCCAGGGGACATATCACTGTGTTGGGGACACTCGGGAGGATGGAGACACAGATTAGGAGGGGGCTGTGTCCCTGTGTAACCCTATATTTTTACTTCTAAAAAAATAGGATAAAACTGTTTCTTAATCAAATTCTTAAATTGATCGCATGAACTAATTGGAGCTTGCTTTCTTAAAGCCATAGAATACAAGAGACTCAAATCAAGTCAAATCATGCTTTGTTAACCTTAACCTCGCAAAGCAAATCTTTTGTTCTGAAGTAAGAGAATGCATGTTGAAGTATTTCTCCAATTGCGCCAACCAATGGTCCAGCTTCTCCACGTCCACATCTCCTTCAAATGGTGGATTCCCAATCTTAGCCTTTGCTTGCAATAGAGGTTTGCTTGGAAGACTTTTCTCACTATTTGAAGATTCTCTTCCTCATTGGAGTAGGCTTTGCCTGTTCTAGTGGTATCTTCTGTAGATAAAAAATTCTCCATGAGTGTCATCATTAGGCTTCTCATAGATTCCATTGATTGAGACAGGCTTGCAATACCAGCTTCCATTTTTGAGAAAATCTGTGAACTCTTCTCCACCTTTCATGCTTCTCAATTCTCTTCACCTATAGGATTCTATGTCTCTCTAATAAGGTAAAACATCTCCTTTTGACCTTCTTTGTGGGCATGAACTTACAAACACTCACAACAACTTCCACAAAGGAAATAAACCACCCTGATACCACTTGATGTATAAACTATGATGGATATTCCATTTGGTAGTTCATCACTTACAGATTTGCATTGAGGACAAAATGACTGGAATCATTGAAAGTACAAATGAGTTCAGGAAATGCAAGAGATAGAAAGAACAAACATCACCACAAGAATGAACATGGATATACCCTAGAGAAAACCATGTACAGGAGAAAGCTCCAGCAAAAATGGGAGCTACCACTTTATTTCACATTCCATTGGAAATTTTAAGGTTATACCTCTTGGGCTCACCACAAGCATGAATCCAACTCTGATTCAGTTCCCCCTAGGACATCTAGAACACTCCCAAAACCTTATTGTCCTGCTCTTGTCTTAGCACAGTCAATTAGGAGCTCAAAATTGCGTACAACTATTTTAAATCCCAGTTACATGCCCTCAGAATTGGCTAAGCATCCCCACTTTGGGTTTACAATGGCTTGTTATAGCCTTACAACAGAGAAGAGAAGTTAGAGAGCCATGGAAATCAAAAGAACTGAGGAAAATGGAATGCTAAGGGCCGTTTCTTGTTTGCGGACAAAACCGTCACTTTCCAGCAGAACAAAATCACCACTTACTGATGAAACTGCTGGACGAGACTATTGGCAGTTTTGCACAAAATCCAAAGCCCACATTTCTCTCATGCCAAAGCCTGCTCTAAGATGTCCCATACCACCCTGAACATTCTCTAGCATCCAAGTGTCAACCCCTCTTCCAAAACCTCTTCATACTGCATGCCATGAACTCAAATCAATCTGTTTTATGGATCAAAAAGTGTATTTTAATTTTTAGGTGAGATGGATGGTCCTTGATCATTTTTGGGATGATGCTAAATTTGTGGTTGACCTTGTCAAGCTAATCTGTGAGATGATTTATTTTGCAGATTTAGATGGGCAACTTTTTGAAAAAAATCATGAAAACATTCAGATTCTATGTCTGAAAAAATAAATAATGGCATAGATGTAAGGGTGTATCTTTATATCCACTGATAAATGCAATAATACATGGCAGATGGAACAAATAAACACCTTTATGTATGGTTACTTATGCTTGAAATAGAAGTGGTATGGTTTAGTTATGAAGAGTCTTCAGTGCAGTGACAGAGGTAATGAAGTGATTTGGAGCTGCAGTGAAGACAATTTATGGCCAAGGTGAGGAGGCAGCTGTTATCAATTCTTAATGTTCAAAATTTTCATGCAGACTAGGTGACTCTGGTATGTCAAAGCCTTGTACAATAGGTGTGAAAAGAAAGACCCAATAGAGTGGCAGTACATTGATGGAACTGAAGCACTTGACTTGCAATCATTTGTAGTACATTTTCACAAGTAGCCAGTTCTTCCTCGTTTGAGAGGAATCTGAGTTCTTATAGCTTCATTCATTCACTAAAGAGTAACTGATGTGGAACAAGTTGGAGACAGACGATGAAGAATTTGATCCTGTAGATGAATGGTTCAGAATTCTTTATACTTTTATTATGTTTCACATTTTTCTCATTTTATAAATTGGCATATATCAGTAGCTAGTCTTGACACTTCTGTCATATGAACTCTTTAACAGTTAAGTATTTTAGTATCTTTCTGGTTGTAGTTTCAGTGTTCAGTGTTTATGCTATGTATTCAGAATTTGATGCATTTTATTTTTCAGAAATTGTGATATGTATCCTCAAGCATCTCATGTTCGACAAATTGCATTTATTTCTTATTTCAAAACATTCTCAATGCCTGGTAGAAATCAAATTTAATTCCATTGAAAATAACTGTCTTTAATTTGATTGAGGGGCAGCACCACTGAAAATAAGTACTTGATCCTTTAGGATTAAAGTTGATTGGTAGCCGTATTATTTATGGTAGTCATATTATTTATAGTGGAATTAGAACTTTATGCATTTAAATTTTATTTCTACCAGGCATTGAGAATGTTTTAAAATAAGAGATAAATTGCAATTTGTCAAAAATGAGATGCTTGAGGATGCATATTAATATTTATCAGCTTTTATAAAACATAGGAGATTACAAATCGATATGCATAACCTCTTACTTAAATGGCATCACTATACATTTCCCTTTTTTAAGTTATTGCCATGCTTATTGCCTCTGCGATGCAGTCTGTATTACCTCCTAAGAATGCAGAGGAGGAAAGGGATGAGCTAAAGGTAAAAGTGCTAAAGATGGAGTGCATGCTTCAACAAAAGACAAGAATGATTTTTCTGCTAGAGAAAGAATTGGAACATGCCAAGCAACACATGTCAGAATTGAGACATTCCATGTCAACAAATTCAAATAATAATAATTTGTCCGAGGGTAGTATTAAGAGGGAATCAGAAATATCAAGTATCACAATCACAAAGTCATCTGCGGATTCAGTTGATCCACAAGTCAAATGGTGATCTAATGGAAGATGGTATGGAATTTTTACTGTTGATTCATGTAAAATCAGGATGTATGTAATGATAAAATGAAATCATTTGATGCCACGATATTACATTTTTTTAGCAGAAACACTTTTAGCTGTTTTAAGTGAAAATTTACCTACTTTTCTGTATTTATTAAATTGGCTATGTAAAAATTTACAATTATTAAAGATTTCTATCTCTGTGCTGCAGGCAATACCAAGCATAGCATGGAATTCATAATCTACTCTTCTTCCAAAATTTCCTTTGCATTGTCTGGGACTTCAGTGCCTCTTTCCTTCTTTGGATATCATATCATCTCGTCTTTTAATCAAAACTTTTTTTCTAATACAAAGCTCTAGTCCCTTCAATGAGTGCTGATAGTTTCATGATCTGCATGTAGTACAGCATAGATGTCATATGATGAGTTGATCCATTCCTTGAAACAAATTCAACTGATAATGATGCTTCTGAGTATAGTCTTAAAAGGAAGGCAGAAATACCTAGTATCACAGTTTACAAAGTCATCTGTGGACTTAGTTGATCTGCAAGTCAAATGGTGATTTTGTGGGAGATGTTATGGAATTTTACTGTTGATTCTCGTAAAATCCGGCTTTTTGTACTAATAAAATTTAATCTCTCAATGCCATATATCACATTTTTTACAGAAATACTTTAGCTATTTGAAGTGAAAATTTGCCCACTTTTCTGTATGCATATTTATAATGCCGAGGTTTTAATAATTTGCAATTATAAGAGAACGCTGTAGGAAACACAAAAAATTGCATAGAATATATAATCTGCTCCTATTCCAAAGTTTTTTTTGCATCATCTGTCATTACAGTGACACTCTCCTTCATTGGATATCTTAGTTTCTTTTCTTTAATCAAAACCTTTTTTTCTAATACAAATTTCTTTTCTTTTCAATGAATATTGATGGTTTCATGATATGCATATAGTAAAGCATATTTTTGGTGGATGCTTGGCTATTTACTTAGGGAAAGGTAATGTGATATAAGAGACTTCTTTTCCAATTGGCATCTGTAGACACTAACACCATGACTTTAGCTCTTACTGCTCTTGTAAAAGTTTCCAATTGTAAACCACCTCATGGTTGGCACCTATCCCATATATCTCCTGTTACACCTCTTGGAAGATAAAAAAATGCCACGGTAGAAAATTTGAAACCACAAATCCAAATACAAATAGCACATAAGCATCACAATTGCGTCGTACTGTCATACTACCATGAATAAGTTAAAACTAAGCATTTGAGGTGCTTATAGTACTCCAATTCAGCCATCTTTAGCAACGCATGCTGCAATAGAACAGTTATTTTGGTATTATTCAAATATACAATCTGGTTAAATATTTTTTATAAAAGAAAAACAAAAATCCTTTAAAAGATTTTTCAAAATCTAGCTTGCAACACATCCCTCTAGAATAAAATACTGCCTCACAAGTAGAGCTGTTATCCTTCTGGAGCATGGAAAGATTTTTTTTTGTTTTTGGTTTTCAGGATGAAACGTTTTGTTGTACTTAAAGGCTTTCAACCTCCATTTGAGTATTTTCTCTTGTATGAGAAAGAATAATGTTCTTTCATCTGTATCTAACTCCTTGCCAGTGTCCTCAATGATTGTCATTCTAGCTTTACTAATTGTTAGCTTCTTTTATACGTAGAGCTAACCCCTTACCAGTTTCTCATGTGATTGTCATTCTAGTTTTAACAGTTGGGCATGGTGCAGATGCAGTTTCAAAGGCTTGAAAAAAGTCCTTTTTTTGTGTGCGTGTGTGCGCAAATAACTTATCATTGATTTGTTTCTTCTAAGGTATCCCTTATTTTCATATGGTGTGAATAGGGTACAGCATCGGTTTATCATGAACAGATCAATGTTCTTAAGGAGGCTAGCTTCTTGAAAAAATTAAGTTCAACTTGCCTTTTCTGTTTATTTGTTCACTGCAAAAGATACTATTTATCTAATCTTGGAGCTTTAATCCGACATACCATCCTTAGAGATAATTTTGTGTACATGTGAGTGGAAAAAGAGCTTAAGCTTGCTTACTTGCTAGCTTTATGTGCCAATTAATTGTATTACCATTTCTTTTCCCTATTTGATTATGGATTATCTTTGGGATTAAGATTTTTTTGTTCTTGAGTTTTGCTAAATTTCTTTTGTTAGTCAAATTTGATTCCCTGTTTCTATGAAGATTCTTTAGGATTCCCGACTCAAGATGTTTCTCATATGGTATGTTTTGTATTGATAAAAGCGGTTTTTGAAAGGGTCCAAATTCTTGTATAACAAATCAGCCAATAGACAATTAGACAAATGAAATGAGTAACATGAGATATGGAACGAACAAAACAACCCAACTTAACTAAACAAATGACGATTGTAAAAACAAAGCAAGCTTGCAGGCAGAGAGGAACACAAAAGCCTCCAAGAATGGAATAGGACAAATCTGCAGCTAAGTTGCCAAGCACCAACTAGCACGAGCACAACCAAAATATAAAATAGAACCCAGGGATCCAGCCTAAACAATGCCAGACCCAACTCTATTCATTTTCACTGCTCACTCAAGTGTACAATTGGAAAACATTTGGGAAAACATTTCTTCCATATTTGTATTACTTGATGAGGTTCATTTTAGTCCCAATTATTCCATATTTTAATCATTTTTCCATACAACAATTACCACCCTTTGCTCCATTTTCATATTATATCTTGACCTTTTTAATATATTCATTACATACAATTAAATAAAATAAGTGATTTAATTAAGTTTTGAGGTAAATTATGAAAATTAATTAAATTGTAAATTACCAATGAATGTTACCATTTTAATGAGAAAATAAATCTTACTGTAAGTATATCGAAGATGGAGACAAAAACATTTCCAGTAGCTTGTAGGTGCATTTGCCAAAATTAATTTCAACATTCAAACAATATTAAAATAAATATTTATTTAAGTTATATTTTAACTCTTTTGTTATAATAGATAATGTCTTAGTTTTGTACTTAGTGATATGGAATGGCTACAATCTAAAAAAAACATTGTACTATTTTGATGTTACAACTGATTGATACATCAGTTACTTTGTTGTAAAAGGGAGTGACTACGAGCCAAAAATAACTTTCTATATTATGTTGTTGTAATTGTAGGCCAATAAATCTTGCATTTTTTTGAAATTTGTTGGACAAAAACCGTGGAGACATTATATAAATTAAGGAATGTAATAGTGTAAGAGGTGGGGAAAATAGTGTACGAACAACATAAAAAAGGAGACATGTAATAACAAGTGGAGGCAAATGTAGTAGTTTTTGAAAAATATAATAATATAGTTAACATTTTGAAGGAAGCATATAGCAGATCATTCTTGTGTGGGTGGAGAGGAAGGGCCACTCTCAAGAAGCATTGTCATTGATATTTTGTATTTTTATTTCTTTTGCTATTTGATTTCAATATGTGATAATTTTTAAGATGTGTTTATATGATTTAAAGACATGTTGAAATGATAAGGCTCTTAATTATTTATAATAGCAATGAATTCATGATTATTAGTTCTCTCTAGATAATTTTTATTTCAATATTTTTTCTACAACTTGAAAGCTACAATTGTTGCCACTTGCATACAATTTCTGTAGATTGTTACAATATTGTTACATGCTCATGGCTCATGTAGTGGCCTAAATAGTTTTACTTAAATTTATGTAGTAATTTTAGAAGAGTGATTTTGAATCATTGCATTTCATTTCGTGAATTGTATTGAAATGATGAATCTGAAATTGAGAATTAAGCAATGTAAATACCCAATTTAACAATTCAACCACATCAATAGAGCATGTGCACAAATAGAATACATCAAATGAAATAACTTAATCAAATTATACCTCCACAAAGTGCTTAAATCTTACTTCATTGGTGTATGATAATGTTGCAATAGTATTGGTGTATGGATTGCTCTTCAACATAAGCATAACCTTGATAACAAAATGGGTATAATGATAGTTCAATTTCTTTAAGTTTATGGAAGATTTGATAGCTTGGAATGATGGTAGATTTATAACTGTCACTTGATATCAATCAATGATGGAGGATGATTTGAAAGATAGATGGATGAGATTGATTGAGAGATCGTGATGAATGTGCAGGTGACATGTGTCTTGATGAAGTGCTTGATTGATGAATTAACTAGTTGTATGGATGAATGAAGTGAAAGTGAGTGAGTAAACAAAAGTTGTCTTTTTTAGTTGTCTTGCTTAGAAGAATAGAAATAGAAATAGAAACAAATAAATAATTTTGTTAATTCATGTGCATGAGATGAAAATATTAATGGGAAATAAGTAAAATATTACTTTTATTTATTTAATTACAATTGATGAGAAGAATGCATTAGATTAATTAAATAATTAAAATTATTTGATTAATGTGGATGAAAGAATTTGAGAATGGAATTAAATAATTAAAAAATATTTAATTAGTGTGGATGAAAGAATATGATAATTTAATTAAATAATAAAAAATAATTTAATTAAAGTGGATGAGGAGAATTTAAGAATTAATTAAAAAATTAAAAAAAAATTTAATTAAAGTGGATGAGAGGAAATTAAATAATTAAAGTGGATGAAAAGAATTTAAATATTTAATTAAATAATTCAAAATTATTTAATTAAATTGGGTGAGAAAAAAACGAAAAAAATTATTGAAATAATGTTGGTGATGAAAAATTATGAATTAATAAATATTTTTAATGCTGGATGACGTGTTAGTTTAATTAAATAATTTTAGTTATTTAATTAATATTGATAGGTAAATTGATGAGAATTGAGGATGAACTAAACAAAATGTGTTAGCCATTTTTAGATGTCTACATTTTTTTTGGTCTTTAAGACAACATGTTCATTGCATTGTGTCAAAGACATGTTGTTGGTATGGATTTTTTTGTGATGACATGCCTTAGTAGACCGAGGATGAAGGTAGGTTGCTCCCTCAAGAGATCAGTTGAAAAAATAATTTTTTGATTGAGACCACAATAGGAAAACATTGTAGGTTTAGTGGATTAATGATGAAAAAATTATCTAGATGGAGAAAAAATAGGGAATAAGGATGAATGAGATGAAGAAAATGAAGTGAGGTTAAGCCTAGGGATGGTAGAATTAGGGTTTGGGGGCTATTTATAGGCTTTGGCAGGTTCATTTTCCATCATTTGCACTCTCTCAACTTTAGAAAACTAGAGCCTCTAGAACATGAAGTAGTTGGCAAGATGGCAAGGATTCTAGTGGTGAGTCATCGTGTGGAGCACATGCGAGTCTTCAAGCAACCAATTGGACCAGGTCTAGAGGTATGTATCTATCCTTAAGGTCCCTAGGGTTAGGTCTAGGTGCAATAAATATTGGTAGGTATAGGTTTAATCAATAACACATCTAAGCTAGACTAACACATTTGATGCACGTAATGATGCAAATGATGTGCAATGACGTAAATGATGTGCAATGACACATTTGATAGATAGGTTGGTGCTTTTTCATTAATTGTTTGTAATTGATAGGTACTTTGGTGCAATTTTTAAAATTGCACAAATGATAGGTGGTTTAACACATTCGATTAGTAGATTGGCGCAATTAATTATAATTATGCTATTGATAGGCAAATTGGCACAATTGATCTACAATTACACAAATGATTAGTAGGATGTCACAATTGATAAACTCATGTAGTTGAAGGCTAGATTGATGCTTTTGAGTTAAACAAATTTGGTCTTAGGGTTTTTAAAAATTGATAATGCATGCGTGTGTTGCAAGAGGACTTAGATTCCATCATTTTGTGGTAGAATCATCCTATCACTAGTTGCGAGCTAACCTTACTAAGGTGGAGTAGGAGTTTCTTGGAATAGTTAGTCTATGGCACATTACGTACATGCTCGAGATCAAGGCTCATAGGGCTATGATGATTGCTTTGGTAGAGAGATGGCATAGCAAGCACAACACTTTTGTATTGCCTAATGAAGAGATGACCATTACTCTAGATGATGTCTGGAGGATGCTAAATATCCCCATTCATAGAGAGTGTTGACACATCGAAGATTGGGTGACTTGGACTATTGGCGACACATTTTTTATGAGGTTGATGAGGTTATCTAGTGACCTTATCAATAGTGTGAGGTATGGACGAATGATGCAAAGTATTTGCTATATTGCAAACAAAAGGTATCTTATTGGTCATATTATTCACATTATTGAGAGATGCATGCTAGAGTGGGTGTGTTGATAGCTTGGACTAGCTTAGATGGTTCTTGTTCATGAAGCTTTTTTTTTGCTTGTACACAGAGGGAGATTGTAGATTGGGGCCTTGTGATTGATTATATCACATTAGTAGAGGTCGAGGCTTTGGTGAAACAATAGCAGGCTTTATTACTCTGGGTTGTAGATGCAAGGATGACTTTGAAGTATGATACCTAGTGGGATACACAAAGGCCAATGGGATTGACTAGGTCAAGAGGTGGTGGCATTAGGCATCCGAGATGGAGTGAAGAGGTTGGTGGAGAGAGGAGGCAATGATGGAGGGGTGAGGCAAAGAATGGGGGTGGAAACAAGGGAGGAGATGGGGGTGGAGATGGAGGGGGTAGAGATGGAGGTGGTGATAGGATGGGGATAGAGGGAATGACATAGGAGGTGGTGATAGGGGAGGTGATGGTTGGGAAGATGTTATAGTTGATAGAGAAGGGGGATAGGGTGTTGGATAGGAAGAGGGTGGAGGAGGAGATGAGGGAGGCAGTGATGAGGATTTACAGGTATAGTTAGCTACCACATTATTTGAACATGATTAGATACGTGCAAAGCAAGATAGTCTCCTTCTACTGTTAGCTCATAGGATCATCAAGAGAGATGTAAAAGTATTGAGGAGACAATAGGATGAGGTGAAGACGTTGAAGGTGAGAGGGGGGCTACCTATGGTGTAGGTTATGCCAAATATTAGGAGGTCTACATAGGAGGTGACCTATTATAGGAGCTTGTGCGAGACTTAGGTTCTTGCAAATTGTCAAGCTCCCAACTTTTCTATTGCATAAAGTTGATTAGAGGGGTCTTGGTCAGCGAGGTCAAGGACTTCATCAATCTTGGGGCCACCACTAGTGCATTCACCACTAGTACAATCACTAGAAACACAAGCACCAATAGGTCCTCCTCATGTACCAAGATCACTTGGCCATTCAGAGGGTGGCATTTTAGCCTCGAGGGGCATTATGTACATATGCATGATATCATGTAGACTATATATTATTTTCCTGCAGGCTCATGTATATTATATATTTATAGCTCATGTAGCCCATGTACAAACATTATTTTGATGTATTATGAAACACACACATATATATCGACTATGATGTTCGTGATGATGATATATGTATGCAAATTTATATATGATGTGATTATAATATAATGATATAATGACCTATGCTTATGATTGTGGATGCATAAAATATGTTGGGTATGATATGATGAACTATATGATTGATTTGATATGATTTGTGACGATGTTATGATTATGATGCTTGGATTATGTTTTGATATTGATGTGATGATATTTGATGATGAGTTATGCTAATGATTATATATGTACAAAAATGTGATGGATATGATATGATGTTATGACCTATACTAATGATTATGTGGGCAGGAAATGTATGGATGCGATGGAAATGTTTTTGGTGATATTGTTTTTGTGTGTGTCATGATACATAGATGAAATGAGTATCAGGATGGGATGGATATTTTTTAGTATGGTAGAAGAAATGAGGTAGAATATAGATAACAAATTAATTTTGTTGATCAAATATCAAATAGTGAAAGCTATAATTAGGTAATGGGGTGTTAGTGAATATGGGATGGTAATGTGATTTGCTTTGGTTATGATTAAAAAATGTAGAGAGAAATCCTTATTTTGATATAGAAAATGGACACTATGCACCAAGGTATGATGAATTAGGGTGACATATCCCTTGCATGGACTTTGAATCCGCAAACAAATTTTTTGTCTTTATTCATACCATACATACTAGAGCCTTGTCATATCTATGTGAGGAAGTAAGACTTAGAGCATGATAGTCCTAGTGTATAAAAATATATTGAATGGAATTATATGCAAAGGGTGATCATTTATGCAAGAATCCAAATCAGCACACATAAGATAAGTATTTTCCATAGTAATATTACAAGAACATCCCAAAAACATGATATACAAAAAAAAAACCATGCCCCATTCTATGATCGTCTAAACACAACAAGATATTGAAAGATCAAGGTAGCATCGAGTAAGTATTGGAATGAAACAAAAAATAAAGACTAGTTGATAAAACAAATAAAAAACCATTATATCTCTTGCTAAAGAAGGTGTGCTTGATATCTGATCTAGCCTATCATAGGAAGGATACATCCGTTAAGACATGGATTGTGATGATGGATCAAATGATTAGACAATATGTATGTAGACAGTAGGCTAATTTAACAGTGGTCTTAACTCGTGATTGTCATGAAATATCAATGTTTTTTGTGATGCATAGTTTAATATTTGTTGAATGCTAAGTCTAGGCAATGATAGTTTATTATGGATGGGATGGAGAGTGTTGCATATGGAAATTTATTATAAGTTGGATATAGATGGATTTATTATGGAAAAGGTGGATTTTTGATAGTGTGAAGTTTCCTCTTGAGACAATAGCAAGGATCCAATCGAATGACTAGGTTGAGGAAAATGCCTCCAATTAGGTGTAGGATCATTTATTATGGGATGGGTGGATTGAAATTTTATTATGGTATTAGGTGGGAGGGATAATGATAGATATTGATAATTATCAAGGCATGATAGGTGGATAAATGAAACATGGTAGGTAGATGTATGTGGATGGGATGCTTGAATTTATTATGGATGAAATGGATAAGAACCAAATAGGGAATAGGAACACTCACTAGTTTCCAATCACACATTCTTAATTTTTATAAAATAGTGTCAACATAATTTCTTTGACTAATCCAAACTTGATTGTTAGTTCTATATATCTTGAACTCTATTCTAAAGATAAACCTATCATCCATCAAATCCTTCATCTCAAACTATAATGAAAGATGATAATTATATATTTACTATTATTGTTCAAAATGCCATCAATATCTAAAATGATATAAATAAATTGATTATGTGATATATCATGATTTAACTCTGTAGATATTTTGAATCAATCTCATTGACCCATATTTCATGAGTGGTGGTTCACAAGAATCCATCTCCCATGAGTATGAATGTTCCATATAACACTCATTACATCATTATGAAAATTACAACTAATTATAAATTGATTGTTTTCTTATAATAAACATAGTAATTTTACTTATCTCTAACAAATTTTAACTTCAAAACAAATGATTTTTTATCACATATTATGGGATTAACTAGTTGAATGAACAAGACAATTGAGGGGGGAGGGGGTGAATTAGTTGTATCTTATCAAAACATCAAAACCCTCATTAACATTCAAATCTTCATGCATTCATTAAACCCTTAATCTATTATGAAGAATTAGCATGAAAAGTAGATGACAAAAACTTAAACAACTCAACACCAAACACAAGAGAACACCAGATTTACATGGTAAATCCAAGGAGGGAAAAAACACGGTGAGGATTAGCTCACAATATAAGTAATTACAAAACTAGTACAAAGGCTCACTGCTAGAATAGGACACATTGTCCATAAAGGCTCACACCCAAAAGCTCACTGTCAGAATGAAAAATAAGATAGAGAAGAAATTTTACACAAAGAACATGATCTCAATGCAACAAAAAATCCACCACAATAGCTCCAACACCTTCATATTTTGTTTGAATGATTGCAGACAAGTTTTACTCACTACATCTAGTAATCCAACACTTGATAACTCACACTGATCTACTAAATTTCACATCACTTGCATCATACACTTCGCACATTCATCTATTTTGACCTCCTTCAACAATTTAACTCATACTTATATCATCCTCAACCTTGAAACCCTTTCCAAGGTCGGCAATGCACCTCAAACGTGCAAATTCAAATTAGATTGGCGCCAAAACACTTCCGTGGTAGATAAAAGTGAATGTGGACCACATCAAAACTTAATTGGGACCCAAATCAACAACACCTCTTAAACACATGCTACCACAAACAATATTTATCCTTTGCATGTAGTGTAAACACAAGGCCGATCGATACCCATGCAAACACCATTAATCAATTAAGTACATGCTTCATCAAACCCAAAGATGACTTGCAAACCACACACCACACTTAAACATGATCTAGAATATTCCTCAAGCACCTCGAAATCCGTCAAACTCCTTCACAAAAACTTCCACCTAAAGAATGTACAAGGTTTGTACACTCAGACCACTCTGCCAAACACTATTACTTGAAAAATTATCTTTCAAAGCACCAAAACTCAAATCCTCTTGACTGAGGTAAACTAATAACATCATCAACACACCTTCATAATTGCAAGGCTTGAAACATAACTGCGAAGAAACATGGAGCAAAAACATTTCTCCTAGACACTTCTGCAAGGCACAGTCACACATTGGTGAACACAAATTCTACTATATGACGATCCAACATACCATCTATTGAATATATCATCTTAGAACATCTCTCACCAACATATTCAAATCACATAGGAAAATATTCAATTGAGAAGAAATGCAGAGAAAAACAAGAACACCTCTTTGTAATAAAAAACAACACTACGACTCACTGTTTCCTCATTTTATCAAATTTTCTCAAAAGAACTTGGAAACCAAGCACCAAAGAAATACCCACAACATATTAAACACTACCACATCCATAGATAGAAGATTATCAATGTAACAAAAAAGGTTAACACTAGTAGCTTAATTGATGACAACATGATACAACAAATTAAAGCATAGACAACACCAACTGTTCATCTTCAACATCAATCTTCCTCAACACATATAGTTGACACCAATGCCAACACAAGTTTGTTGACATCAATGACAACACCAATCTGCTCATACTTGCAACAATCTACCCCTTTTTCATTGGTGGCAACACATGATGTGAAAAACCATCAAAGACATAATAGCTCTGAACACACCTATTTCCTTTTCTCCTTTCTCTTTACTCACTCTTCCCCTTACACGATTCTCTCTTCAATTGACTTTATATTCTCCCCTTGATGACTTGCTTTTTTCACATGATACTCTCCCCCCCTTTGAAATCAATGGAAAATGACATAATATTTGCATTATTCTCCCCCTTTGACATTGTACCACTAATACATTTTGACTCAAATTTCGATGAAAGGTTGTTGAAATTCTGACAAACTTTCATCAGAATTTGAGTCAAAATGTATCAGTGTACAATCTGCTTATGACTACTCTAAATACTCCCCCTTAGGAGCACACACCTATCTACAACAATTTGCAATACCAATACCTACTCCCCCTGAGAGGTAGCCACCAACATTAGTCCAAAATAAGGATAGATCATGAGATCCATTGGACTGATGCATCTCCTTATGCATGTAGTTCTAAGAAGGAGGGGAAATAACCCCCAACTCCTCTTAGAGACACTCAAAAGTGTACTTAGGAAGAGCCTTAGTGAATATGACAACAATATGATCCTTTGTAGGCACATATTCAAGCTTTACTTCATTCTCCACAACCTTTTCTCTTAGAAATTGATATCTGATTGAAATGCGTTTTGTCTTTGAATGCATCACTAGATTCTTTGAAATGTTTATTGCACTTGTATTGTCACAAAAGATAAAAATAGGCTCATCATACACCTCTATGATATCCTTCAATGTTTTCCTCATCCATAACAATTGTGTGTAGCAAGATGTAGCTGCAATATACTTAGCCTCTGCCATAGATAAATAAACTGAATCTTGTTTCTTACTTAGCCATGCCACCACTCTACATCCAAGAAAGAATGCACTACCACTTGTACTTATTTTTGTCATCTACACAACCAACCTAATATACATCTGTGTAAGCACTCAGTATGAAATTAGTATCCTTTGGATACCACATGCCATGATCTGGAGTGCCCTTTAGGTATCTAAATATCCTCTTTACTGCTGTAACATGTGACTCTCTAGGATCTTCTTGAAATCTAGCCACAAGACAAACTGCATGCATGATATTTGGTCTAGTAGCAGTTAGATATAACAATCCACCAATCATAGATCTGTACTAGCTCTGATGAACCTTAGGGGATTCATCATTCTTTCTCAATTTGTAACCAGTAACCATAGGGGTACGTACCGATTTGGAGTCTTCCATTCCAAACTTCTTCAACATCTCTTTGACATACTTTGATTGTGAAATGAATACACCTTTATCTGTTTGATTGATTTGTAGCCCAAGGAAGAAAATCATCTACCCAAACATAGACATCTCAAACTCTTTTTGCATCTCTTTTGCAAACTTCTTACACATAGCTTCATTGCCTCCAAAGATTATGTCATCAACATACACAACTACAATCAAGATTTGATCTTTTTCAACCTCAAAGTAAAGGTTACTATTTGTAGAGCCTTTATTAAATCCTTGTTGTATCAAATACTTATCCAACCTTGCATACCAAGCTCTAGGAGCTTGCTTCAATCCATACAATGCCTTCTTCAATATACAAACCATATTAGGTTTATCTGATAACTGAAATCCTTCCATTTGTTCCATGCATACTTCTTCCAACTCTCCATTCAAGAAAGCAGACTTCACATTCATCTAATAAAATTTGAAATCCTTATGTGCTGCAAAATCCAAAAACATTTTGATTGCTTCCATTCTAGGCATTGAAGAAAATGTCTCCTCAAAGTATATTCTTTCAACTTGTGCATAGTCATCACACACAAAACTTGCCTTATTTCTTACCACTTCTCCATTCTCATTCATTTTTTTTTTCTGAACACCCACTTAGATCTGTTACCCGTCGAATTTTTCACTCAAATTTGGATTTCTTTCCTCTCTAACAAGTGAGTTTTGGGTGATGTCGCGGCCATGCCAAATTCACTAACCTTGTCGTGAGGTTTGTAAGTTTTGAAATCTCCTAATCGCTCGACTTATTCATAGCCATTGCAGTCCCAAGTCTTGTCCAAAGATGTCTCATGTAGTCGACCGGTCGAAAGTTCTTAAAACTTTAGAACTCCTGAAATATGGTTACGAGGTTCTATTTCTCAGCGATGGGGAGACCCAAGTGGGATGCACAATTTTCAAAGTGTTAGTTGATTTAATGAATCGTGCGGTGCCTTTGAGGAATGTCTCCTCAAACGTTTTGAAACACCAACTTGAAGATGTAACGTAATCTTGTAAATCTTCTGAAAAGATGGCTCTTAAATAAGGGGGTTGGTGAAACGGATTTGGTAACGGATTGGCACATTTTTCTTAGCAAATTAATGATCACTTCCTACCACTGATGTTAAGTGAGCTTGCATACGAGGAAAGGTAGCAACATTTTCAACTCCAGAGTCTTCTCAAGATGGTACTTCTTGGTGATATTAGAGAGTGGGAAGATGAGCCTGTGCCTGTCATACAACCAGATTTAAATTGGCTTGATGAAGAGAAATTGGACATCATTTCTGAGCTACGTTCGCTAGTGTGGAAGGAGAAAACCAGCTATGCCGAATATAATAGGGTGATGTTTGTTTTAGAAAAAGAAGAAGAAAGAGCTGAATTTCACAATTTGGTTATGGAAATGCAATTAGAGCTTTATAGAGTCCCGACACCTTCAATGGTTTAGTTGCATGCAAGAATTCTTTTGGTGGCACATAATGATAACATCTGTTCAAAAACTGTTTTCCATTTTAGAAGTTTTTCTTGGTTCTAGTCGTTTTCCAAATGGTTGTTTTGTAATGTAATAGTTTTGATATGTCTATATATAGACCTATGAATTAATGAAATAGGGATTTTGGAGGAAGAGGGGGAAAATAGGAGGAGGATGGTTTTCTTTTCATGCACTATTGTTGTACAGGGAAATGAGTCTGTGAACTCATGTTTTGATAGCGAAGAAATAAAGAGGATATTGTGAATGCTTGAATTTCTCAATGTTATCTTTAGATTGTAATGAACTATGTTTCTTTGTGATTACTCTTCCATGTTACTCTGCTTCAATGGGTTGAGCATGTATTTAATTCTAAAGCTTTGAATTAAGATTAAATCATCTTTGAAAAGAATCTATCGATTTCGCTTCCCCTAGATATCATTCGTGGCTGTGATAAGTGAAGTTTGTGTCACTTGTCTTCAATTCATTTTTATTATGAAATCTCTTTTTTGCATCTATTACCATTGTTATGGGTAGGTGTCAGTGCACCTTTTCTACTTTATGGTAAAAAGCATACCCTGTGTTTTATTCATTGCAAACCATCTGAAGGTAGCTGCGCCTTGTAAAATAAGCAGAGAGCACTCACAACTATCATTGCGAGTGACTCAACTGTTGGATAGATTATCATTTGTGTGGGCCAGAGGATATTAATTGAAGTGACAAATATGTCAACAAACAGATTTTTGGCAACTCCGCTCGGGAGATTTGAAAAGACCGGTACCGTCCTTGTTTAAGACATTAAATGGTGCCTTTCCAAAAAAGAAGGCTGGCGACTCTGTTTATCTAAAGATCTCAGAAACTCAATTTGAGACCAAGCACTGAAGCCAATTCAGAAATATTACAAATTGGTGTGGATTTTAAAAAATGCTGACATTGGTGAAGACATCCGTACCTTGTAATCACAATTGACAATAGGAAAGGAGTTTTTATCATGCTAGAAATAATTAAACTGAATCTTTCCCAACATGCATGTAGACCAGGCCAAGTGAACAATCATTCAATTCCCATAAAGAAGAGACATGATTAGATGAATATAAAATTATCTCTATTACAAATCGGTTCTTAAAAGGTTCAGACTATGACTTTCGATGCGGTATTGTGGAAGAAGATGGCCATATTATAGAGGTCGATGTGAATACATTCACTTGTGACTCCAAAATTTTTGAAAGAGGTATGAATGTACTATTGACTGAATTTATTAATGAAAGCTCTGAGGAAAAGAAGATATCAAAAAAAGAAAAGTATGTATTGGAAAATAGTTTGATTGAATCATCTAAAGGCATGAATAATTTCTATCCTCAACCCACTTTCTTTCTCGATGAATATTTTGTCTGTACAAAAGGAGAAGAAACATTTCCTGTTAAATTTGATCCTATGCTTTTAGAATATAATGCCCTAGGGTCACAATTAGTAGCATGCACAAATTATGTTTCAGGTGACAATTTGAAGGAAGAATCTTTGACTTCCGATGCTCCTCTTGTATTTTTAAATGAAATGATGATTAATGCTGCATGTAAAAATAATGTCAAAGCGGCGATAAGAATAAGGAAAAATTGGGAAGATCCTGAAAAATAAGATTACTTGAGGTGAACTCAACGCATTATATTGGTCAAATTTTTTTTGTGAAGAATCAAAGGTTAGAAACAATCCCCTCTTTGAATTATATGATTCTCAATCAGCTGATGAAGACTTGTTCTCTTCTCCTGACAAAGAAGAGCCAAGAAAATATATTTTTAAGAATAGTTCTGAAAATGATTGTTTTGAAATCATGTTACAAAGAGAGAGGCACTGCTTGAATACTAAATTTGACATTATTGATTGTTGTAAACAAATGGAGAATGGTCATAGTGTTGGCCTTTTGGATTAATACTTAACAACTTCTCTTGGTGGAATTTTTCTTGAAAATGAAACTATTTATGGTTCTCTAATTGGTGGAAATGTGAATGTCAAATCAATGCTCAAAGAAGACAAGCTTTATGAATTGGTAGGTGAAGAAAATGATAGAATTTATTTAGTAAGTTATGATTTGGAATTTGATAATACTATTAGCCATGATTCGGCTCAGGTGAAGCATAACTCAAATCAAGGCATACAATATGATTTCTTTCAAGAAGATTGGTCTGATTTATCTAAAACCAATTGTGGAGGTATGGCTGGTGACTTTCAAAAGGCCACAAAGATATATAATGAAGAATGGATTTTCGACTATGAGCTTATACATAAGGGCTTCATGTATATGGTAAAACGCCATTGGGCCTATATGCTATTTTTGAATTTGCAAGTGTTTCGGAGGAGCACACTTCTTTTATGCAATGGGTCATATTTTTCCCAGCCTGTTAATGGTTTCACTTGAGCAATGGTAGGCATCCATGATGTAGGTTCCTTATGACCATGTACATAGTAGGAGTTTTTGGTGTGCTAGTACTATAGTTTCCTTTCCTGTTCTTCCTTGTTTTTGGTTTGCTCTGGCTCCTTGTTTTCCTCCACCATTTATTTTGATTTTGAACCTAATGGACTTGAACTGGTCTGCCACAATGATTCTGGAGTTCTCTACATTTTCTACAAAAATACAGTCCCTAATTAGAGCCAATGTTACCCATCAAATTTTTCACTCAAATTTGGATTTCTTTCCTCTCTAACAAGTGAGTTTTGGGTGATGTCACGACCATGCAAAATTCTCTAACCTTGTCAAGAGGTTTGTAAGTTTCAAAATCTCTCGACTGCCCAACTTATTCGTAGCCATTGTAGTCCCAAGTCTTGTCCAAAGATGCCTCATGCAGTCAGCCGGTCGGAAGTTCTTAAAACTTTAGAACTCCCGAAAGATGGTTACAAGGTTTTGTTTCTCAACGACAGGGAGACCCAAGTGGGATGCACGATTTTCAAAGTGTCAGTTCATTTAATGAATCATGCGGTGTCTTTGAGGAATGTCTCCTCAAACATTTTGAAAGTCCAACTTGAAGATGTAATGTAATCTTTTAAATCCTTTGAAAAGATGGCTCTTAAATAAGGGGGTTGGTGAAGCAGATTTGGTAACGGATTGGCACATTTTTCTTAACAAATTAATGATCACTTCTTGCCGCCGACATTAAGTGAGCCTGCATACAAGGAAAGGTGGCGACATTTTCAACTCCAGAGTCTTCTCAGGATGGTACTTCCTAGTGATATCAAAGAGTGGGAAGATGAGCCCGTGCTTGTCATATATCCAGATTTAAATTGGCCCAATGAAGAGCAACTGGATATCATTTCTGAGCTATGTTCATTGGCGTGGAAGGAGAAAACCAGCTACACCGAATATAATAGGGTGATGTTTGTTTTAGAAAAAGAAGAACGAGCTGAATTTCATAATTTGGTTATGAAAATGTAGTTAGAGCTTTATAGAGTCCTGACACCTCTGGTAGTTTAGTTGCATGCAAGAAGTCTTTTGGTGGCACGTAATGATAACATCTATTCAAAATTTGTTTTCCATTTCAGAAGTTTTTCTTGGTTCTAGTCATTTTCCAAACGGTTGTTTTGTAATGTAACAGTTTTGATATGTCTATATATAGACCTATGAATTAATGAAATAGGGATTTTGGAGGAAGAGGGGGAAAATGGGAGCAGGATGGTTTTCTTTTCATGCACTATTGTTGTACAGGGAAATGAGTCTATGAACTCATGTTTTGACAATGAAGAAATAAAGAGGATATTGTGCATGTTTGAATTTCTCAATGTTATCTTTAGATTGTAATGAACTGTGTTTCTTTGTGATTACTCTTCCATGTTACTCTGCTTCAATGGGTTGATAATGTATTTAATTCCGAAGCTTTGAATTTAGATTAAATCATCTTTGAAAAGAATCTATTGATTCTACTTCCCCTAGATATCATTCGTGGCTGCGATAAGTGAACTTTGTGTCACTTGTCTTCAATTCATTTTTATTATGAAATCTCTTTTACACATCTATTACCATGGTTATGGGTAGGTGTTAGTGTACCTTTTGTGTTTTCTAGTAAAAAACATACCCTGTGTTTTAGTCATTGCAAACCATCTGAAGGTAGTTGTGCCTTGTAAAATAAGCAGAGAGCACTCACAACTATCGTTGCGAGTGACTCAACTGTTGGCCAAATTGTCATTTGTGTGGGCCAGAGGACATTAATTGAAGTGAAAAATCTGTCAACCAACAAGATCCAATTATGTTTTTGTTTGTTGGTCTTGGGACAAGTTCCCAAATCTGATTCTTATCAACTTGCATAAGTTTTTCTTCCATAGATTTCATGCAATGCTCATCCTTGCATGCCTTAATCATGTTCAAATTTAGAAAATAGACACAAATTTACCTCTTCTTCAACAAATTTCCTTCTTGTTAAAACACCTTTGCTTTTGTCTCCAATGTTTTATTCTTCAGAATGATTTCTCTTCACATACCTAGGGGTTTTAGGGGTCTTTTCCAGAGATTCTTCCTCTTCATTCTGTGCTTCCCATTCCTTAGATTCTTCTTCTTCTTCTTCTTCTCTACAAGTAGGTTCATTTGATTCATATCCATTTATCACCACCGAATTTGTAAATCTTCATCCACTTTGACACTTGCACTCTCGACAATATTTCTCAATCTTTTATTGTAACATTTGTAAGCTTTGCTTTTAGTAGAATATCCAAGGAATATACCTTCATCAAACCTTGCATCAAAATTTCCTAAGTTTTCATCATATCTCTTGATATAGCATTTGCTTCCAAACACTCTAAAGTACTTGACAATAGGGATCCTGTTAGGAAACTTGCAGCCATCTAATGACAATTTCCACATAACCCAATATAGAGTTCTATGCAAATAAGTGATCATAATCAACATGCAAAAGAATAGAAAACATACCCATCAAAGAAGACACAAGATATACCCTGGGAAAACCCTCAAGAGGGAAAAAACCCAGCCTCCAAAAGCATCCACACTCCATGTAGTATTCAACAATGAAAACCCATTACAATACATCTGTAGAGACTCCATGAACACTTCTGAAGCACAAGCTATCCATGCATTACATGTGACCAAGAATGAATCCATACATACCATGCCATGCTTCAAACCCTCACACATGCACAAGCTCAACCTGCTAACCTACAACAAACTCTCTAACCCTAAACAACTACCCTTGTGGTTGCTTTTATAGAAACAAGCTCCCACAAAACCACCAAGTGGTATTACATAAACCATGTGCCCAAAACCATGAACGTACAAAATCATGTGACCCCACATTTAATATTGGGTACTTTGTTATATTTTATTTTTCCCCAATATTAAATAAATTACATTTTTACAATTAAGTCCCAATGTTACATACAACATAAAGTGGGCCCAACATTATAACTCCTAGTGATGCACATCCATCTAGGTACCCCTGGGTGCACCACACAAATAATAATAAATGAAACATTTTAAGCATTATGCAAGGTGTACAACACCTAATCCTAACAATCTCCTACTTGTTGTATACATTGCATAAGGGGGTGACAAGTAAGCTCAAAATATCAAGATAATAAACTCCATAGGCAACATATACCATCCTGAAATCCAAGTGCTCCATGTGCTCCATCAAGATACCTGTAACAAGAACCAAGGTGACCACCATCTCATACATGAATGCTATCATCCTCCACCATGCCAATGCACTAAGATAAGAACACATCCAAAGAGAAGCCACACAATCTGTCACAATGAAGCATAAACCTGCCTCAAAATTGATATCTCAAAACACAAACACTCAATTCAAAGGTAATGAATATGCACCAGTAGTTGTCAAGAATGAATCATCATAGCTGAAATGACACCCACAAAAAATTCCAACACATCCAACTATCCATACCTCCAAGGTATACAAAACATAGTAAACTCATGCCACCGATCATATCCACCCATAACTTGCAATTACAAACTCCATGTGCAAACCTATCAAAGAGTGACACACACATCCAGGAGCTCCCACTGCATGGGAAATGTACAGATGAATGAAAACCTGGAATGAGTACATTCAACACGCCGCTTCGTTAACATTCCAGAAACAAGGCACCATCATAAGTGATCAAGGCATACCAAGTCTACTAACAACATCACATAGAAGATGTAAACATGTAGTACCAAGGAACATCCACAATGATATGCAAAACCTGCAAACCAAACACTTGTAGCATGTCCTCCTACACACCTCTAAATGCCAACTGTGTCAAGTATGATCTCCTCAATAATACCCCAACTAAAAAGCCTCAACAACATCCATAACACCCAATATCTTTGATCAAGTACAACATATGAATTAATGTAACAATGCCAACATGGATGTAAGCCTCTCTAACAAGAAGATCAAACTCAAAGTAACCATCCCCCTAATTGGAAATCAGCCCATAAACCATCTCATAACAATCCTCAAACGCACAAGGAGATAACCATGCCATAACATCCCTCAAAATGAATCCTCTAGAACTAACTAACCATAGCTCAAGATCCATATCTATGAAAGATAAAGCATATAAAATCATGCTAAACCATCCTCAAATGAGTAACCATAATCACCATGAATCAACTCAATCCCATGAGAACCAAAGCACAAAACATAACACATCTGAAAGATATAATGAGCAAATACCTCTCAAATCATAACCTACCAAGTAGACCAAAAGTAGGGAATGTGAATGCTCCTCCAGGATATCCAAGTCATCATGACTCAACCAAGAACACTCTCCTCATAGTTCCATGTTGAACTCACATCCAACCAAGGTGTAGGCTCCTCAGACTTCCTGCTAAAATCTCATCAAGAGTAACCATCTCAAACACATGTCTCTAATCACAAGAGAACTCAAGCCTCACCTATGTCTCCAAGTATCCATGAGTACCTGTAACCAATCAATCCATACCAAACTCCAATATGCAACATAGCACCAACATGAAGTAATCAAGTAAATGATCAATGTACCCAATACTAAGAGAACTACCAAGATCAATGTCAAAGCTCCAACTACAGAATCAGAAACCTAAACATGACATCCATGATCTAACCATCTCCTCCTAGGAGATCACATGCACCATAACATATATATAAACATCCTGGTCTCAAGAGAACATGTACCATGCCAAACTCTAATCTAGAATCAAGAGTGTACCATCACATCATAACAACCACTCTAAACCAAGAAACCATATCCCCAATCATATGAAGATAACCATACCAATGATGCATCCACGTCACTGCCAACAACTCCCACCGAACCGTGATACCGAGTCACACATGGCATCATGCCAACCATCCTCTCCATGAAGATCATCTAGGTCTCTACACACAACTGAAATGTCAATAACATAACAAGTAGAACCAAAATCTCCAAGCCAAGAAGATATCTACAACCGCAAAACCATCATAAACATATCCATCACCACCAAAACCATCACTGTCAAAAAAGATCCCACTAAAAAGTGTAACCATGTAACAAGCTATTATGACATCGTGATGCCAATCTCCAAGAAGATTCACCGCCACAACCTAAATCAAGAACCAATCCAACACCACCAACAATGCACCTGAATAAACCATCATGACATGCCAAAGTCTCTAATGCACAACAAACGTCCATGAAACCATGATCACCACCAAATTTACCAACAACAACACTCAATCGTGTCCACATATCTGCATAGTCATAGTCAACTACATAGGTCTCATATCATGACTGTACCTGGTAATACCATCTCACCTCCTCAACATGACATCAAAATCAGCAAACCGAGTGACTAAACCAAGCCACCAAAACTGAACATGCATCAACATTGAAATATCAATGGCCAAAGACAACCCATATCCAAGTCATAGGTGCAACAAGTATAGACCACCTACAACATTGCACAACTTGTAGATACAACAATGCAATCCAAAAACCCAACCAATGCTGATAACCGTATCGAAAAGAGAATAATTTGAGATGTACAACTGAGCATACAATGAATCCAACATCAAATCTCCCAAATCCGACAATCTGTAAGCTCATAGTATCACCATAGTCAACATAACCCATAAACAACTTAGATAAATAAAACAACAAATAAACCATGCCAAAATAACTCCAAACATGATCCACTGTGTAGTGCTCTGAACAAGCTTTCCGTCGACTATTCGAAGTCCAAAGTGTGACTCCGTATGCACCCGATATGCCCTCTCGAAGCTCAAAATAAATATCTGACTTTGACCAAGAAAAACACTGTCAAAACTACAAAATCTGGAAAAATTTGTTATACCACAGTGTAGAGCTCTGAGTCACCTTTCCAAGAAGTCCAAGAAGTCAAAAAACCGACATTGTGAGTGAAAGTTATGCCTATCTCAGCATAGGGCGAATTCTGGTGGCCCCCACCCCAAAAAAACAATTAAATTTTTCCAAATAATAAATCTGTTGGATTTTTCATAATATTATAAAAATTTAAAACCTAAAAAAATGGGGGGCGGTTTATATGATTTAGGTTTTAATTTAGTCTTTATTTAAAATAAGACTTTCTTTTAAAAAAAAATAGGGCCATCTCATATCAAAGCTTTTTCAATCTTCAAAAGCAAAGGGCCGACACATGAATTAGTAATCGGCGAATGAAAGTACTGTTTGACAGGAGCTGATGCAGGGGATGGGTACGGGTCTATGGACCCCGTACCCACAAGTGCTTTATATATATATTTTTTGATTTGATTTTTCAATAATATTTTTTATCATGATTTTTGATTTTTTTGCTTTTCATTTTGCAGGTCAAAAATTTTTCACTCAGTGGAATTTTTATATTTCCATTTTTTTTAATATTTTTAATTTTCTGACGACTGTACCATCGACGTCCGTACAGCCGAACAGGGTTATGGGTAAAAATTTTGCATTTTTTTTTCCAGTAATTAAAATAGGTTGAGTTATATATCAAAATTCGTCTCTCGATCAACTTGAATCCAACCATGAGGTCCATTTTGTTCCAAGAGATCATCTGTAAAATTTCTCTTACAAAACCCTTAAATGAATGCACAACCAAGAAAATCCTATTTGCCCAAAATTTTGCACACCCCAAATCTGCAAATTAACCATTATAACAACAAACTCAAAACCCTCAGATCTGCAATAAACAACCTGCAAAACCCTCATATCTTTCCATGCCTTTCATTCTCTCATGCATTGCATAGATTCAAACTTAAGCAATTTTTTTTTTCTCAACCTAAGGTTATCCAACTACAACTATAGCTTTGATACCACTTGTTAGAAAACTTGCAACCATCTAATGACAATTTCCACATAACCCAATATAGGATCTATGCAAATATGTGATCATAATCAACATGCAAAAGAATAGACAACATACCCATCAAAAAAGACACAAGATATACCTTGGGAAAACCCTGAAGAGGGAAAAAACCCAGCCTCCAAAAGCATCCACACTCCATGTATTATTCAACAATGAAAACCCATTACAATACATCTGTAGAGACTCCATGAACACTTCTGAAGCACAAGCTATCCATGCATTCCATGTGACCAAGCATGAATCCACACATCCTATGCCATGCATCAAACCCTCAAACATGCACAAGCTCAACCTGCTAACCTGCAACAAACTCTCTAATCCTAAACAACTACCCTTGTGGTTGCTTTTATAGAAACAAGCTACCACAAAACCACCAAGTGGTATTACATAAACCATGTGCCCAAAACCATGAACTTACAAAATCATGTGACCCCACATTTAATATTGGGTACTTTTTTATATTTTATTTTTCCCCAATATTAATAAATTACATTTTTACAATTAAGTCCCAATGTTACATACAACATAAAGTGGCCCCAACATTATAACTCCTAGTGATGCACATCCATATAGGTACCCCTAGGTGCACCACACACATAATAATAAATGAAACATTATAAGCATTATGCAAGGTGTACAACACCTAATCCTAACATATCCTTCCATACCACAACTCATAAGTAGTCTTTGTGTTGTTTTTCTTTTTCTTGAACTTTGTTAAGTATGTAAAAAACAATATGAATTGCCTCTCTTCAGTAGAATTTTGGTAGGTTAGCTTCTTTCATCATAATCCTTGCAACTTCTTGAACAGTCTCATTTTTGCTTTCAACCACTCCATTTTGCTGAGGAGTCTTAGGGGAAGACAAGTGCCTCTTTATGCCATGATTCTCACAAAACATGTTAGATTCATTTGAGGTGAATTCTCCACCTCTATCAGACCTCAAACATTTTATCTTAAAATCCATTTCATTCTCAACCATAACTTTAAATCCTTTGAATCTATCTAGGGCTTCATATTTTTCTCTAAGAAAAGTAACCCATGTCATTCTAGAATAATCATCAATCAAAAGCATGAAATACGTATAACCCTGTAGTCTTCTTACACTTGATGGTCCAAAAAGTTTTGTATGCACCAATTCCAACAATCCAATAGAATATTGTTCTTTACCCTTGAAAATTCTTCTTGTTTGCTTTCCAATCTAACACTCCTTGCAAACAACATTGATAGGCTTTGTAATCCTTGGAAAATCTCTCACTGCTTGAACTGAACTGATCCTAACCAAGTTATCAAAATTAATGTGACACATCCTCCCATTCCAAAACCAACTTTCATTAATCCGAGTCATAAAACAATGACCATAAACACCCTTGAGCTGATAAAAATTTCCATCTATCCTCTTTTTAGCAACAATCACAGTTCTAGACCCTTTTCTGATCTCACATCCATCATCTTGAAACATAAGATTATATCTTTTATTACACATCTTCCCAAAACTCAAAAGGTTATGCCTTAAACCCTTGACATAGTAAACATCATCAATATTATACTTGGCATCAAAACTAATTGAACCTATTCCACAAATCTAAGCACTTGAATCATCTCCAAATTTAACAAGTCCTCCATCATATTTTTCAAGTTTGACAAACTTACTCATGTCTCTAGTCATATGATCTAAGCAACCACTATCAATGATCCAATAGTTCTTATCTTGTCTAACATGAAAAGTAGATACCAAAGTACCTTCAGTCTTAACCTTTGACAAAATATCAACATCAAAAATATCAACATCTTCTCTAACATAATAGCATTTCTTGATCATCTTACCTTTGTTTTCCTTATTCTTATTATTCAAACTTCTGTTAGGAAATATTGAAGCATATTGACCTATTTGTTCACAATTGAAATGTAATTTACCTTTGTACTTATCGGTGCCATTTTTCATCCTTCTCACAAAGTTAGCTTCTACATCATCAAGATCATCTTGATCTGAATCTTCAATCTTCTCTAATTTTCCAACCTTAAAAGTAGTCTCCACTTTTTCACCATTATTTGGAGCAAATTCTCTCATTTCAAATGTAGTTAGTGTACCATACAACTGATCTCTAGTGTAAGTATTAAAACTTGCAATTTTCTCAATAGAAAAAAATTTATGACTATAAGATTTAGGAATAGTTTTGAGAATTTTCTTTACCACTTTAGGTTCTTTGACCTTTCCTCCAAGACCTTTGATTGCACTAACAATTTCATCAACTCTTTGCATGTAGCTTGTGATATTTTCTTCTTCAGACATTCGCAGGTTCTCAATTGTGTCTTTAGATTCTGCATCTTAGCTTGTTTAACCTTATCATCTCTTTCATAAATAATTTCTAGATTATCCCAAATTTATTTAACAGTTTATAAATCCATAACTTTCACTAATTCAAAATTTGCAAGACTACTAAAAAAAAAACCTTTCTTTACCATTTATTTCATAGGCCTTGATCTCATCACTTGTACTCGGTCCATTTGTAGGTATATTGTAATTAGTCTTCACTGACTTCCAGACATCATATGCAAGGTAAACCAGATAGCCTTCCATCTTCACCTTCCAAAATGCATAGTCTATGCTATCAAAACATAGTGATCTCCTTCTTGTTCACCATCCTAGATCTACCTCAAGCTGTTAAGCTTTTCTCCGAGGAACCTTACTCTGATACCAATTGTTGAATGAACAAGACAACTGAGAGGGGGGGTGAATAACATTCAGATCCACATGCATTCATTAAAACCTTAATCTATTATGAAAAATTAACATGAAAATTAGATAACATAAACTTAAACAACTCAACACCAAACACAAGAGAACACCAGATTTACATGGAAAACCCAAGGAGGGAAAAACCATAGTGAGGATTAGCTCACAATATAAGTAATTGCAAAAATGGTACAATGTTCACTACCAGAATAAGACATGTTGTCCAGAAAGGCTTAAAGCCAAAGCTCACTACCAGAATGAAAAAGAAGATAGAGAAGATATGTTAGATAGAGAACATGATCTCAATGCAACAGAAAATCCACCACAATAGCTCCAACACCTTCACATTCTATTTGAATGATTGCATACACCTTTTGCTAACTGCATCCGATAATCCAACACTTGAAATTTCACACTGATTTGCTTAATTTTGCATCACTCAGATCATATACTTCACACATTCATCTATCTTGCATCTATCTTGACCTCCTTCAACAATTCAACTCATACTTATACCATACTCAACCTTGAAACCATTTTCAAGGTTGAAAATGCACCTCAAATGTGCAAATTCAAATTAGGTCGATGCCAAAACACTTTGATAGTGAATAGAAGTGAATGCGGATCACATCAAAACTTATTTGGGACCCAAATCAACAATATCACTTAAAAACACACTACCACAAACAATATTTATCCTTCACATGTCGTGTAAACAACAAGTCGGCCAATACTGGTGAAAACACCATTAATAAATTAACTACATGCTTCATCAAACCCAAAGATGATTTGTGAACCACACACCACACTTGAACACAATCTAGAATATTCCTCAAACACCCTAAAATCCATCAAAATCCTTCACAACAACTTCCATTTGAAGAATGTACAAGGTTTGTACACTCAGACCACTCTACTAAACACTATTACTTGAAAACATCTTTCAAAGCACGAAACATCAAATCCTCCTTACTGAGGTAAACTACTAAAATCATCAACACACCTTCAAAATCGCAAGACTTGAAGCATAATTGCAGAGAAACGCGAAGAAAAACATTTCTTTGAGACACCTTTGCAATGCATAGTCACACTTGGTGAACACAACTTCTATTGTACGACGACCCAACATACCATCTCTTGAATATATCATCTTGGAACATCTCTCTCCAATATATTCAAATCACATAGGAAGATCTTCAATCGAGAAGACATGCAAAGCAAAACCAAAACACCTCTGTGTAACCTAAAACAACACTGCAACACATTATTTCCTCTTTTTATCAAAATTTCTCAAAAAAACTTGGAAACCAAGCACTAGAGACATCTAAAACATCTTCAACACTACCACATCCATAGAGAGAACCTTATCAAAGTAAAAATAGAGGTTAACACCAGTAGCTTAATTGATGACAACATGATGCAACAAATCAAGGATAGACAACACCAACCATTCATCTTCAACATTAATCTTCCTCAAAACATAGAGTTTCCAACACAAGCTTGTTGACATCAATGACAACACCAATCTGCTCATACTTGCAACATAGCTTAGACCATAAAAATAATTCTTCAACCTAAAAACTATTTTCTTGACCTCTAGGTGAAATGCAACAACATTAAATAGAACCTTTTTATAATGGATGTAAGATTTTTAATGGGAAATATATCACCAAAATTAATTCCATGAGCTTGGGAATCACCATTAGTAGTCAATCTTGGCTTGTAATTTTCAACCTTGCCTTCATAATTTTAAAATTATATTTCTTGCCTTAGGATTCCAAATCTTGTATCCCTTAACCCAACCATTAACTAATAGAGATGCACTTTCCTAATTTGAATTATAATTAAGACATATTCTTCTTTGGTATGTGCATATATGCCTATAAACCAAAAACTTGACTATGCTAAGGATTTTTTCACAAGTGATGATGCGAGCGATCTATTAAATATATAAGAAACTATACAAACAACTTTTGACCAAATTTTCATATCAAAACCAGCTAAACTAATAATACCCCTTATTCTCTCCATTGATATTTTGTTCATCCTCTTTAAAAATCCATTGTAAGTGGCATATGGAGTTGTCTTATGCCTTGCAATCTTACCATCCTTAAAAAAATTGTCAAAGATTGCTACCATTAGTTGTTCTCAAAATATTGACCTTCTTTTCTATGTGTTATGCTTTAAATAATTTTAATTAATAGAATACCTTAACAATTTTCCTAAAAAATAAAACCATTATTTTCTTGGAGAAATATTTTTAAAAAAAGGGGTAAAAAATTTATTGAAATCAAGAAGAAAATAGTACAAAGAGATCAGGGATCCAGAAGGAACCCAAGAAAAGAAAGCACAAGAACACTCAACCCAAACAAAACCACCACCCACACAACCAAAAACACCTCAACCAACCAAATCATCAGAAAGGAGCCTCTCTAATTCTTGACGATAATTAGGGGATAACTACCCCCAACTCTCAATCTTCCAATCATCATCCTGCTCCGAAGCCCACTTGGCCAAACAATCAGCAACCCTATTCCATTTGCATGGGATGTGGGTAAAAGACACAACCTCCAACATAGAGCACATCTACAGAATCTGACGAACAACTAGAGCAAGCTGCCAATTAACATCAATCAACATTTTCTCATTCAACAAATTAACAATAATCTATGAGTTGGATTCATATATAATATTACTTCAACCCAAAGAAAAAGAACACTCAATAGCCCAGAGAATCGCCAACCCCTCCATCAAGTTGTTAGAATGATGAACTTTATGAAAGGAGAAAAAGAAAATAACTGAGCCAAAACAACCTCTTCCAATTCCACCAATCCCACCAGGCCCATGATTACTCCTAGAGGAACTATTAGTATTGATCTTCAAAATATCCACTAGAGGAGACAACCATCTACCAACCCTTTGAACCTTCTTTTTAGCCCACCTCCCACTTCTAACACAAGCTGAGCTAGAAGCCAATCCTTGTAAGCTCATTCTATTCACAATATGATCATCACTCCTTTCTAAAGGATACACCACTTCACATTTAGCTTCCATTGTCTCCTGGATCATACCAACAATTCTGTGCCAAACCTATTGAACCATCAACCTATCCCCACAAAAAATCCTATGATTCATTTCCAGCCAAATTTTCCAAAGAATGAAGGTAGGACCAATGCACTAGACAATCTGGAGGAAAGAGGCCTGAGAGGGAGGTCTTACCATACTGCTCTAGAACTCAAAAAGGGAAGAAGCATGAACGCAAGGACACTTCCAAACACCCCACCAAAAATTCTAAAGCAGCATAGAGAAAGAGCAACGAAAAAACAAGTGGGAAGAATCCTCCTCACTGCAACCACACATAAAGCAAATAGAAGGGCCCTGAAATCCTCGCTTATGAAGACTGTCCCAAGTCAAACATCTATTCCATGCCAACGTCCACACAAAACAATTACACTTTGGCCATGAGAACTTGTTCCACACATTTTTCCACTAAGGAACCTCCACCCCACCAAACGTATGAGCCATCAACTCCTGATACCCGCTAGCCACAGTGAAAGCACCCTTAGGATTTAGACTTCAAGGAAGAATATTCTTATCCCTAAGAGAGCTGCATTGTCTACCAACCAAAATATTTTGAAGTACAACACGGTACTCCTTTGAACCAACATCAGGCCACTCACAAGGGACCTTCCACCTAGTCATGTCCATCCACCCACACAGATAAGAAAACTTAAAATCAATCACTCTTGACCATCCAAATTCTAAGAAGTGCTAGAAAATATTTATCAAATTAGGATATTGACACAAAATGTGGGGAAAACTGTCCCAAGAATCAAACCAAAAGAGAGCCTCAGCCCCCCTTTTACATATCCAGAACAATCCCTCCTTGATCAGTGCCACCTCTTTCTTAAGAGTACCAAAAATCACAAACCTTTCCCCACTAGAGACTAGTGGGGAATCTCCTCCTTCGAAATCCCCTGAAGGTACTTGTGAGATAAAATCCTAGCCCAGGTATGATCCTGTTCTAAACACCACCTTTAATAAAGCTTAGCAGCCAATGCCAACCCAAACAAAAATGATTGCCATAATCCAAGACCCCCAAATTGCTTCAGAATACACACAATATCCCACTTCACAAGGCTCCACTTAGAAGAAGACAAGCTGCACACCCATAAGAATTGTCTAGCCAAAGAATCCAAATCCTTAAGAAACCCAACCAGATCCACTTGGAGTATACACCTATAGATAGGAAGGGCTTGCACCATAAATTTAAGCAGTTGAACATGCCCAACAAAGGACAACCATCTATGAGTCCAATGATTAGCCTTCACACGAAACTTATCCAAAATATTTTGCCAAGAACCCCTAGAAAGAATATCGGAAGAGATAGGAATACCAGGATAGGAGAAAGGGAGAGATCCAATCTTAAACCTCAAAATATGAGAAATCCTCTATTCAATAGGCCGAAGAGTATTGAAGATAAAAATAGAAGATTTATCTTCATTAATCCTTTGACCAAAAGTAGCAAGATAAGTATCCAAGGCCTTGCGCAAATTAGTGGCTTCTCTGACCTTAGCCACACCCATTAGAGTAGTATCATCAACGAATTGCAAGTGTGATTGAGGAGGTAATCCATTTCCCTAGACCCAACCTTGGATAAGACCACGCTCCACATTTCTATTCAACACTCTCCCCAAACCTTCCGTCATAAGAATAAATAAATAGGGAGAGAAAGGATCCCCTTTCCAAAGACCTTTGGATGCCCCAAATAAAGCAGATGGTTCACCATTTATCAACACCAAAAAATAGGTGATTTTTACACAACTCATAACCCACATAACCCATTCCTCAACAAAAGTAAAAGAAAAAAGAATGTTATGCAAGAAGGACCACTTAACTCTATCATAGGCATTTGCCATATCCAGCTTGATGAACATAGCTTATTCCTTAGAGTTCACCATGGAATGAATAGTTTAAGTAGAAATGACCACACCATCTAGGATTTTCCTGTCAGCCACGAAGCCACCGTACTCCTTAGAAATAAGCTTGCTGAGCCACTGGTTCAAACTCTCAACAATCAACTTGGAATTTTTTTTATAGACCACATTACAAAGAGAGATAGGCTGGAACAAAATTAACTGGTCAGCACCATCACATTTCGGTATGAGAGAAAGAAAGGTAGAATTCATAGCCCTCAACATCTGCTTGTTCCTCTGAGATTCATGAACCACCCCTAGAAGATCCATCTTTATAATGTCCCAAAATTCTTGAAAGAATTCAATCGAAAAGCCATCTGGACCTAAAGCTTTCCCTTTCTTCATTTGAAAAATAGTGGCCTCTAATTACTCTAAGGAAATACCGCTCAAGAGGTGCTCATTCATCTCCATAGAAACCAGAGAAGGGATACAAGACAAAGCATGATTTTCCTCCATTAACAAATCAGGCGAGTCCTCCCTAAACAAAGAAGCAAAGTACTATGAGGATTCCTTAGAATATCCCTAGAATAAGTCAAATGCACACCCCTATCATTAAAAAGAATATGGATTGAATTACCATGTCTCTTGGCCTTCACAAAGTTGAAGAAGAAAGTAGTGTTTTTGTCCCCCTCCTGTAGCCAGTCAATCTGAGCCTTCTATTTCTAGTAAATCTCCTCTCACAACTCCTACTCCTCTAGAGCCTTCAAAGCCCTTGCTTCCTCCTTGAGAGAGTCCTCCGAAAGACAATATTCCCTAATCTCATGAGTGATAGCATCCAAATCAGCCTAAGCAATAGCCTTATCATGGAAAATATTACCAAAACATTGCCTGTTCCACCTCTTGAGCTGGTACTTCACATACTGAAGCTTCTTGGAAAAGGAGTACATCGTGGTGCCAAAACCAGGCCTACCTAATTTCCACCACTCAACAAAATAATCTTGCAGAGAGGGATCCTGCAACCACATAAGTTGAATCTTGAAGGAGGGAGAATGGGAAAAACGAGCCGAAGTGACAGATAACTTAATAGGCCAGTGATCTAAATCCCTCCAATCCAAAATCTTTGAGCTAGTACAATAGGGTCCACCAACCTAGAAGCAAGAAACTAGGAACCTGTCGAGCCTCTCAATGATATAGGACAGATAACTTAATAGGCCAGTGATCTAAATCCCTCCAATCCAAAATCTTTGAGCTAGTACAATAGGGTCCACCAACCTAGAAGCAAGAAACTAGGAACCTGTCGAGCCTCTCAATGATATAGTCATCCCCAATTCTCCTATTATTCCAAGTAAAATATCCATTACAATGCTTAATATCAATAAGGTTCAAAGTAGAGATATTATCTCGAAGGAGAAAAGCAGAGGGCTCCAACCTCAACATTCCCTCCCTCTTTTCATCCGTATCAGTAATAGCATTGAAGTCACCAACAATGATCCAAGGAAAAAGAGGAGCAGAGCTTCGAATAAACTAAATGTGATACCACATTCTCTGCTTACTAGGCAAATCAATAGGAGCATAGACATTGGAAAGAAGAACAATTTCACCAATTTCTAGACTCGATGCCACCATTGAAATAGAGGACTTGTAGGACACCCACCAAATAGGAAAAATATTTAATGGATTCCATAAGCATGCCAAACCCCCTACATTAGCTCAGGCACTAATTCATTGGCATTGACCTCACCCCCAAAGTTTAGGAACTAAAACGCTCATGTTCTCAATAGACAACTTAGTTTCCTATAACAAAAGTACATCAATAAAATGATTTCTCACTAGATCACAAACAAATTTTTGTCAAGGGCCACTGTTCAAGCCCCTAACATTCCATGATATAAAAATCATTTTTGAGGATTGGAAAAGTGAGAATCAAGGGTCTTAACAAAACCTGATTCCACTAACATCTTCCCCATCATCTTAATCTTCTCCAAATCTTTCTTTCTCCCGACCTTGGAAGGATTTTTAGGAGCCCCTTTCTTACGGTCTTTCTGTTGAAGCCCCAAAGAAGGAGATGCCTTGTTTCCTCTTTCTAGTTCCTGACCACCTTCTCTGTGCCCTCCATAATACTCATATTAGCATGGACCTCAAGACCAGCTGAAGACCCCAAACCAAGATCAATATCCATTTGAATTAAGCCAACTCCCATAGTATTTTGAAGAGTTCCTGAATGATTCCTCTCCTGAACCTCCTCCAAAACACCATGATCTAGAGCTAATTTCCTAAGGTTCACCTCTTGTTGACTAAGATCATCTAATACCTCAAAGTGGTTAAAGGTATCTCCTTCTTGCCTCTCCTTAAAAGATCTCTTCTAACCACGATTCCTATTATGAGGAATAACAGGAGTAAAAATCTCATTATCTGTGACAACACCAAGAATAGGATCCTTGCCCTTGTACACTTTAGGGGGATTACGGGGAGGTTGGGATGACAAAAAATTTGAAGAATGAGACTTAGGACATATTTTCTGTAAATTCCCATATTCATGGAGCAATCAATAATGAAAAGAAAGGGTCTCATAATCAAGCTGCTGCATCCATGAAAATGAACCCACATGAATTTCCAAAGAATATGGAAGAGGGTTAATCAAATCTATTTCAACACATGTGAGAAAAATACATTACCTTCCTATCTCGTGTTTGTTGAGAAGGACCCACTGGCTTCCCCAACAACAGAGCCACCGAGTGCAAAATATCCTTCCTCCAAAACTCAGTTGGAAACCATGGAAGATGCACCCAAACTAGAACACAATTCAGGAGATCCTTAGAAGGGTTAAAACCCATATGCCAGGGTTTGATAAAAAGACCAATCTGATTATGAAAATATGGTCCTCCTTCTAAAACCCTGTTATGATCCGCCATACAATTAAAAACAACCATGAAGTAACCATTGGCCAACAATATTAACTCCATCCCACCTTCTGGGTTCTAGGTCCGTCTAGCCCACATCTCCAAGAACAGAAGCGAAACTCACATTCCCATGAATTTGCAAAATAAAACATGATTCAAAAAATAGTCAATATCCTCTACTATTGTATTCGGTTAGATCACGAGGATAGGCCTCTCCTGGCTTCTTTCTAAGAATCCATTGATTTTCGAGATGTGAGGGCCTTTAGACGGAGCAAACCTTCCCACCCCTGAAACTTTTGACAAAAAAATTACCCTCGGGATTCTACGTTCATGGTGATGATGAATTCATGCCTAAAGAAGCAAGGCAATCCATAATCGACATGGAGCTTTATGCTCCTTTTGGATCCATAGCGAAAAAAATAAAGACAAAGCTGCCTTATATCCAACGAAAAGAAAGTGAACACAAAGAAAACAAACAAAAATGAAGGAAATCGTGCAAAGAAACCCCTCCCCGATCACCAAAAAAACCCTCCCCTAGCAGAATAGACCCGCACCATTCCAACCACGAGCCCTCACACGCATGCAAACATGCCTGCTAACAGGCAGGTTGCGACCTAGCAGCTGTGGACCTGCACAAACTACCCACCCATGCACATCAACATCGTTTCACCCAATTCACGCGCCTTCTTGGAGAAATCTTCAAAAAAAGAAATATAGTACATTTTTTTAACTGAAGGCACATGAACAAGAAAAAATAAATCACTATGAATAAATCCAGAAATTCCTAGACATATAGTATATCTGAAATAAAACTTAATACAAATTTTCTTTTCATAAATATGATGTTAACAAAAGTAAAAGTCTAAGGAACATCAACTAGCCCCTCTACCATGCTTTTAGATTTCAATTCCCTTAGGCCTTTCTCACTAATATGGTCCATGTATTTATGCCATAATATAATCTTATCAATATCGAATTTATAATTCTCAAAACCATAAACATCGTAACTATCACATATAATAAAAGTGTTCACATCAAGGTGAAGAGTGTTTTAAAAAAAACTCCCTTATCTAACACTTTAACTCAAAAATTCATCTTTGATCCTTTCTTTTTTGAAGACTAATTTTAATTTTAGATCTAATAGGTTTCTTGCTAAACTAGGGATGCCCAAAATTTCTAAAAGAGATTTGATCCTTCCATCTCCAAACACAATCTTAACTATACTACAACAAAAAATCTTAAAAAACATGCTATCTCCTAATAGATAATTCTACCACAACTTTCATACTTAGAAAACCACTCCTCTTAGGGAGTCATGTGGAAATATCTCCAAATTCAATCATTCTTGCATCCTAACATGCATGTGTAGTGAGGGCTTAAATTTAAACACATATCTAGTGTCTTCATTTAATTCCTACAAATCTAAATCATTATCAAAGTATCTTTTTCTTAGTTTATAGCCTTAATATCACCAAATTTGAAAGTTCTAGAGCTTAACTAAGATCTACTAGGAGACCTAGATTTCCCCTTAGACTTGGATCTCTTATATTTCTTGCATTTTTCCTTTAAATAACACACAAAAAACAAAGAATCCTTAATGAATTAAAAAAAATCATTATTTTAATAACAAGGAACCAACCACCTCCTCAAGTTTTAGCTTGGAGAGGGTACTATTGATTTTCGCAAATATTTTTCATGAATCTAGCAACAAACACAATAAAATAATACATTGATCTTCCTTGTCCATATTTACATTAATAAAAGATAATTGGATCACCACAATGTTAAGGAATTTAAGTGTTATGTCACATAATCACCACCACTCATCCTTAATAAATACAACTTATTTTGAAGAAAAGGTTTGATGATAAGGGGATTTTTCTAATAAAAGTTCCCTAACTTTGTTTAGAGTTTTTTTATGTAGTTTTATTTTGAAAATTTACAAAGAAATGAATCACAAAGATAAATACAATTTTTTTTCTTTTCTTTCTATTAATCACTACTAAATAGTTTATAAACATGCTAGAGATTTTTTGTCTAAAAACTACAACCTATATATCTCTAACAAAAAGAAGATATTCCATTTTGAGCTTCCAAAACTTAAAAGTTAGTGACATTGAACTTCTCAATATCCATCCTTAATGTACTAGAAATTATTTTTACCTAAAAAATAAGATCACAACTCCCACTCAAATAAGGATTAATCCTTTTCCTCTCATGAATCTAACAAGATGTTGTAATACCAAATGAAAAAATAGATCCACACTAATCCTATGATAGAATCAATGTAAGAATATATATAAATTTTCTCATAGAGTAACATATTAAAGACCACAACAAATTTTTGTTAAATAAGGTAAAATACTACAAATGTTAGCCCTTAAGAAAATGTGATTTTTATTAATTCAACATTAGATTACCAATTAAGAGATAATATGGAAGAAAATAGAAATAAAAAAACCATGAAAAATTTAAACACATGACATGAAGTTTATGTGGAGAGATCATTGTAGGAAAATAATCCACCATAAAAGGGAGACACAACAATGCATTAATCTTCAACACAAGATTATATATGCAACACACTTTCTCCCTTAAAACTAATAGAATTTTGACACACCTTGTGTACTTGTCAAATATCTATAAAAAATCACTACCCAATACACCTCATGCATGTGAAAATATTAATAGGAACATACAAATGTAGGTTTACAATACCATGGGCCAAGAAAACAACACAAAAAGAACCTAAAAAATTATTAAAAAGGGATACTTTTTTTGGGGGGATTTGTCTCCCCATCGGATGTAACCTTTATCTCCATCTAATGGAGATGAGGGGGTCCTTTAGGTCCACTTTTTATATATGATATATTACACAGTATTAAAATTAAATATCTCACAATTATAAAATTCTCCCACTTGATATTGGACATTGCTATGACTAAAATTACATTGCAATGACTAACATTAGAACTATAATTTAAATAAACTACATGATACACGGCCCATTCCCTTCTTGGACTAAGAAATTATCCATATTTACTATATTAGTGAGGGAATATACAACATTATCCCGAGTATCAACCTTTTGTAGCATCAACTTATCATTCTCTACCATCTTGGTGCAGTCATGGTAGGAGGGTTCAAAAAGAATAGTCCCAAACCATGCAACAATGAGTCAACAAAATAGAAATAAAAAAATGATATGCGAACATGAAACTTAATTGAATTACCAATCTTACATGCAACATATGCCTCATGGGCGAATATCCAGGGCTCATAGGCCCGCCATAAGGGCTCTCAACAATACAATTGTCCAACATTCCTTATTACATGCCCTCGAAGGGTTAATATGAAAAGTGTAACTACTAATCTAACTCTTTCTAAATGAATATCAATTGATGATCCAAAATGAACTAAAATGATCTTAAATATGCTTCCCAAGCTCCAAAAAAGGTTCACATCAGCCACAAGGGTTCATAAACTCGATGAATGAACATATACAAAGGTCGACAATAAATTTTGATAGACAAATGAAAATGATATGAAATCTGGATATGTGATAGATGTTGATGTGTAGATGCTATATCCTATTCCCTAAGCTAAGAAATAATGATGTAGTAAAATGAAAAATGAAATACTGAAACTACTACAAAATTCAATGCAAGAAAATAACTATTTTTGGTTGATACATTATTGATTTACAACCAGGGATGCTCCTGCATTAGACACCTAGGGTTGGAAGAAAAGCGAGTCCCTCAATTTACAAGACTAAGGGGAAAACCAAGATGGTCCACCTTAGCTTGATAAATCCATGATGAATCCTCCACTGGTCTTCCTTTCCACTTCACAAGATATTCTGTGTATTGCTTGTTCCTAGTGCTCCTTCTGGTTCTGGTATCCAAAATCTAATCTATCTCCTTCGGTTATTGATGTGGTAACTGCTCCTTCAAATCCACTTCATCACTGATAGTACCACTTGAATATCCTTCATGAAACTCATATATGTCTGCAACATTGAAAATAAGTGATATACCCAATGTCTCCGGTAACTCCACTTCATATGCATTTCCAGAATCAAACTTCCTTATAATCTTACATGGCCCAAACTTCCTCATCTTCAACTTATTGTATGTACCAACTAGAAATCTCTCCTTCCTTAGATATACCATCACTTCATCTCCAAAATAAAATTCCTTATGTCTCATGTGCTCATTTGTCTTCTCCTTATACTTACTATTCATGTCCTCCAAATTCTTCCGAACCTAATTATGAAATGTCTCCATGAAATCTAAAAAATCTTCCACCTCCACACTCTTCTTTCTCTCCATACTGATGTCTCTTAACTCTGAAACTCCTCTAGGATGTATTCCGGTACGGGTGAAATCACAATACTATGTCTCACTTTTTTCCCAAGATGGACATTTACATCAATATTTTTAATTGAATCTTCATATTATAAGACCTATAGCAACTAAACCGTTAAGAATTTGAAGATGATGCAAGCTAGTAATTTATGGAAATTTGTGTGTAGATTTTAAAATATATATATTTTTAAATTTGAAATAAATCATGAAAAATTCAACATCTCCTTTAATAACTAGTTTTAAACAGAAAAAACATTTTCAAAAATTAACGTTTGTGTCGTATAGCATAACTTTTTTTCTATAAAGGATAACATTCTAATTTTTGAGACATAGATTCTCAACATCAATATAGAGAAATGATATTTTTTCATAATTTTTTATTTCATATATATATTTTTAATTAATTTTTGAAGTCAGTGCAACTATAATTTGGACATGCATGTGTGTCGTACAACCTAACTTGTTGCGTATATATCAGAATCTAATTTTTCTTTTTTAGTGAAACAAGGACATCAATACCTAGGGAAAGGGTATTTTTTGAATTTTTTTACAATGGTTTACTATTTTTCCACCTCTGTAGAACAAAGATCTTGATGTTTGGAGAAAAACCTATGTTTATTAAAAATTAAAAATTAAATACAAGATAAAATTAAAACATATCAAAACTATACTTGTTGGAAAGCTCGTTTCAAGGGCTACAATATTGTAAAATATTATTTGTAAATGGAATTATTTAATCCATCAAAAGGTAAAGAAAATGTGTTTTTTTGCCAACATTTTGATAAGTGCGAAGGAGACTCCATTGTGGATATAAATTAATACTAGAGGGGTTCTATCCAAAGGGGTTTGATCTAAGTGGGTCTTATCTATACCTCTTCAATTATAACCCTTTAGATGGAACCTCTTAAGGCTAAAATCATTAGTTTTTCTAAAAAAAGCGATTTTGGGCAAAAATTAGTATTTCCCAATAGTGAGACACACTATTGTGGCAAGACCTGGTAACAATTAGAAATGGTGTATTCCCTATACTTTGGTTAATTGAATTATTATATGTAAACTTTGTCTGTGGTAAAACTAGATCCCAACTTCCTACCTTATCTCCAACCAAATATCTCAACACGTTACACAAACTTCTGTTTAATACCTTTATTTGTCCATTTGTCCATGGGTGATATGCTGAATTGAACTTCAAATCTATCTTCATCTTCTTCCACAATATCCTCCAAAAGTATCCAATGAATTTGGTGTCTCTGTTTGAAACAATACTCTTAGGTTATCCATGCAATCTCACAATTTCTTTGAAAAATAAGCCAACAATATGCACAACATCATTAGTCTTCTTACAAGGAATAAAATGTGCCATTTTTGAAAATCTATCTACTGCCATAATTGAATCATATCTTCTCTATGTCCTTGGAAATCCCAATATTAAATCCATGCTTATATATTCCCAAGGTCTCTCTGGTACTGTTAAGGATTTATACAATTCAGTATTCTGACTACTCCCTTCTGCAACTTGACAAATTCTAAAACTTTGAACATACTTCCTTACATCCTTGTATAGTTGCGGCAAAAAATAGTGTTCATTTACAAAAGCTACTATCTTATCCACTCCAAAATGTCTTTCTAAACCTCCAATATGTTTCTCCTTTATCAAATTTTCCCTCATTGAACTCGCTGGTATACACAACTGATTTCTTTTGAACAACATGCCTTCTTGAATGAAATAATCCAACCATTGGCTTTGATCTATCACAACTGGTTCCTTGCATGGTCTCCAAGCTTCACTAAATTTTGCATCCTCTTCACCTCTTCATATGTATTCTTCAGTTCTTCAAATCCCAACACTTCTACTCTCATCTATGTCAGTAAATTCCTTCTTCTACTCAATGCATCTGTAATTTTTTTTGACTTGAAATTCCTATGCTTCAACACAAATGTATAACTCTACAAGAACTCAACCCATCTCATATGTCTTTAATTCAACTTTCCTTGACTGCTCAAGTTCTGTAAATCTTGATGATCTATATACAACACAAATTCCTTAGGAAACAAATAATGTCTCCATTTCTTCAAGGCTTGAATTATGGCATAGAATTTCTGATCATAAACTGAATATCTTCTTTTGGCATCATTCAAATTCTCATTGAAATAGGTGATAGGTCTTCCTTCTTGACTCAACAGTGCTCCAATTGCATTTCCACTTGCATCACAATCAACTTTAAATACTTTGTCAAAATTTGGTAAAGCTAACACTGGCTACTCTATCACCTTTTGCTTTAGCAATTCAAAAATTATGTGTGCTCTAGATGTCCACTTAAAATAATTCTTATCTCCTCTCATTATCTATATAACGGGGTTACAAACATTGCTAAAACTTCTGATAAAATTATGTTAGAAACTAGTTAATCCATTGAATGATCTCACCTCTCCAATGTTTACCAGTGTAGGCCAATCAACAATTGCTTTCACTTTCTTAGGGTCCATCTTCAATCCTTCAACATAAATAACAAATCCAAGATACAATAGCTCTATTTTCATGAAACTACACTTCTTGATATTAATCAACTTCTCCTCTCTTAACCTTTGCAATACTTTCTGGATGTGCCACAAATGCTCTTCTCTAGTCTTACTGAAAATCAAAATATCATCCAAGTAAACAAGGAAAAACTTACCCAAGAATTTCTTCAATATCCCATTCATCAACCTCATGAAAGTGCTTGGTACATTGGTCAATCCAAAAGGAATTACTAACCACTCATACAATCCTTCATTTGTCTTAAATGTATTCTTCCATTCATCTCCTTCTCTAATTTTGATCTGATGATATCCACTATTTAGGTCAATCTTTGTAAAATAATTTGCTACACTCAAACAATCCATAATGTCATCCATCCTTGGCAATGGGAATCTATACTTGACAATGATCCTATTTATTGCTCTTGAATTTTTACACATTCTCCACTCTCCATCCTTCTTTGGTGCAAGTACCATAGGTACCACACATGGGCTGAAAATTTCTCTGATCAATCCTTTCCTCAACAACCCTTATATCTACTGGTTCAACTCTGCATTATTTTTCAGTGTCATTCTATGTGTTGCCTTGTTTGGAAAACATGCTCCTGGTATAAGATCTATATGATGAATGATACTCTAGATTGGTGGGAGTCCCCTTGTTACACTTTCTGACATGATATCTTTATACTCTATTAACAATTCAGATATTTCTTCACCCTTTGCAACATAATTCTCCACCCTTGGATTACCACTTGTCCTTGGAATCAATGTACAACACATGTTCTCATCCCTTAATCCATCAAGAAATCTCCCTCCATCTACCAAACATAGTCTGATAGTGCTAAAAATTTCACTCTTCTCTTCTTCCTCCAAAGGTATCAAAATTGATTCTCTTTCCATTTGATGTCATAGTATACGTATTCCTTCTCCCATAATGAATCACTTTCTTATAATATTTCCATGGTCTTCCTAATAGTAAATGACATGCATCCATAGGCATAATATCACATAATACTTCATCCCTATATCCAATATGAAATTTTACCAAACATTGCTCATTCACCAATATATTATGATCATCTTGAGTCCATGCTATCTTATAAGGGTTTGGATGTTTCAATATCTCCAATTTTAACTTGGTTACCATCTCGTTTGAAACTAGATTATCATTTCTACCACTATCAATGATAAATTTACATACCTTTCCTCTGAACTTATATTTGGTTTTGAATGGACTCTTCCTTTGTGGTGGTTCCTCAATTACTTCTTCATACATCAGAGCTCTCATTATCACCAATGATTTTCCTTTCTCTGGTTTTTCAACTAAATTAGGGGATCCAACATGTCCTTCATTTGCATAAGCTATTCTGCTAGTATGCTCAGGTTTATTTCTGGTAAGTCCTTGTTGACACTCAAATGCTCTATTTCCTTCACCTCCACACTTGAAACAGGTTCCTTTGAGTGGTCTTCTCTCAAATATTCCTTCCTCTTTCTAGTATCCATCATTGCAGTAAGCATATTGCCTCCTTTATCACTGCAATACAAAATTATATCTTCCCTTGCAATGTGGTATGAATTAACATCCTTTTCTTCACTATGGTAGGGTTTTACATCTTTGTTCTGATCTACATAAGGTCTTCTTTCTCCAGATTGGGATCCACTCTTTTAGAATCTTCCTCTTGCACTTCTCTACTTTGTTTAAACTTCTTATTCAACTTCTCTTCTACCTACCTTCAATACAAACCGATATTCTTCATCAACTAATGTCATCTTTACTAGACTCACTTCTTCTTGAATGTTTGTTCTCAGTACATTGATATAACTTGCAAGCTTTTCCTTGCCTGCTTCACTATGACCAGTTCTGATTATCATCTTGTAGAATTATTCAATATACTCTTTCATAGATCTCTCCTTTTGTGTTAGGTTCTACAATATTTTCAACAATTCCAATTCATAATCTATTGAAATGAATTGATTCTTCAAATTTGTCACCATTCTATCCAATTAAACTTCTTTCTACCATAATGCAACATGACCTTTCAATTTTGTTTTCACAAATTTGAATATTTCTAGATCTTCAATTTATTCATATTTAAAGTATTCTTCCATCTCATTGATCCAATCAATCAATTCTTCAGGATTCAAATTTCCTGCGTAATTTTGAATTTCAACTCTAGGTATTTTCCTAATCTTTGGGATCACTTTCAACATCTTCACTTGATATGATTCTTCCTCTTCTTCGCCTAGGGCATATTCAATTTTATTCATAACCTATTCTCCTTCGTCATCACTTTCATCATTCTACCTAAGGTTTAGGCCTCACCTTCAGTCTTCTTTAATATCATCTAATCAGACTCACATCTCACACATCATTTCTAACATATGATCCATTCTTCCAATAACATTCACCATAATAGGAACTCTCCTTGGTGACATATCTCCCCTCAAATTCGATGCAACTACCTCAATTTGGTGATATGGATGCGAGGTTTTCAACTGCCTCACAATCAATGATCAGTTGAAAAAAGTACAATTTGCCTTGGGTTGGTGATCTGTTCACCTCAAGGAATGCCTTCAAGAATGACAAACTCACTCTGATACCACTTGGTGTAGTCATAGTAGGAGGGTTTAGAAAGAATAGTCCCAAACCATGCAACAATGAGTCAACACAGTGAACATAACACAAAAAATAATATGTGAACATGAAAATTTATTGAGTTACCAATCTTACATGCAACATATGCCTCATGGGAAAAAATCCAATGCTCACAAGTTGCCATAAGGCTTTCAACAATACAATTGGCTAGCAGGCCTTATTACATTCCCTCCAAGGGTTAATGCAAAAATTGTAACTAATAATCTAACTCTCTCTGAATGAATATCAACTGATGATCTACAATGAACTATAATGATATTAAATATGCTTCTCAAGCTCCAAAAAATGTCTACGCCATCCACAAGGGTTCATAAACCCGATGAATGGACATATACAAAGGTTAGCCTCAAGATATGGAAAGATAGCTACACATGAAAAGAAATAACTTGTGATCTCCAAGATAGGTTCCAATGAACCAAGATGATTGTATGATGTCCTATTAATCTCCATATGATTTGGAATATATCAGTACTAAGGAATGTAGACCAGATTGGCCCCAAATACTCTGATAGATAAATATAGTAAAATTTTGAGAGCGATAACTTTTGGTAGACAAATGAAAATGATTTGAAATATGGATATGTGATAGATGTCGATGTGTAGATGCTATATCTTGCTCCATGAGTTGAGAAATAATGATGCACTAAAATATGAAATGAAATACTGAAACTTCTATAGAATTCCATGCAAGAAAAGAACTATTTTTGATTGATACATGATTGATTTACAACCATAGATGCTCTTGCATCACATCTCCAAAATAAAATGATACTAAACATAGAATTACTTGGTATAAGCATGGTACATGGGGTTCTTGGCCAAAAAAATAACACTCTAACCATCATAATTGATTATAACCACCCTAAAATCAAAACCATACTGAAATAAAATTTCTACAATAATACCACCTCATTAGAGGCATGTGTAGTATCCTTATACTCTAAAATGGGGGGAAAATGAAACCCTAAGACATCACCTAGGATTTCAAGTTATGTTTACCTCACATGTCATTTAGAATTTGAGGTAGAGGGGGTTTAATGGATTTGGACAAGATATAGGATTGACTTACTATTGAACACCTGGAATATTTAGGGTCGGGGGTTGAACCAATATTTTATTAAACTATTTAAACATTTAAAAATCCAATACTTATATCATATTCAATTTGTAGTAATTAATGAAAACATGTATACATCCAAAAACATCACATAACACATGAACACCATATTTTTACGTAGAAAACCCAAAATGGGAAAACCACAATGAGGATTAGCTCACAATATATTATAACTGGTTATAGTATATTACAAAAGTGCTCACTGTAGGTGGAATCACTACCCATTGGAAGAAGTAATAGATATAAGATATTATGACACACAACCAAATTTGAACTGTTACAATTGCATCTAACATATGCATGAATTACAGTTCCAATGAAGCTCATAATATAAAATTTACACACTTCATATTGATCTGGCTTAATACTCTACGCTTCTCTACATTTACTCTATATTTTCATAATTCACATACACAAACAATTATCACAAATATCTTTACTCAAAAAATCAAAAAAGATCCTTCATATATATTTGTTTCACCAAAAACATCAATTAGGTAAGCCTAACTAGATGTATTAAGTAAAATGTAACTTGTTAGCTCAAGATCCATACATACACACTTCACACTAGGATTCAGAACTCATACTAATTCAAAATAGGTCAGAATGGACCCAAAATAGCACCCACATAATATATCAATACATATTCAACCTCCGCAACACACAAAGATCATTAGGTCAACATCGATAATGACCTAATATAAAAATCTGCAAACTATACACCCACATTCAGACATGCAGACCTCCAAAATATATGCCATTTGGAATATGCACACTAATGACTCCTGTTAACAACTCCAAAAACCTGTAAAGTTGAATTCCAATCTACGAAGAAGTACAGATTCACTAAAACATGTATACTGCACTGGAAACCTCTATGACTACCAGACCAAACTACTGTCACTCATAACTTTGACACCAAGAGCTAAAACAAGATGAAATTTAGGATTTAGGTTCCTTTAACATCTAATCTAATTATCCCAAAACCGTAGAGCAAGGTATTAAACATCAGACTGATACGGACCCAAAAGTCGGATGTCTATACATAGAGTTACCTGTATTGACATTTAGTCAATTTTCATATCAACCATCTTTACCAGATCAAACCTTCTTACAAAATTTCCTTTCATAATCATACTCAAACATGCTCAAGCCATCCAAACTGATCTGCACAATGGTCTTCATACCTAAATAAAATGTTGACATCAATGGCAGCAATGCAATGCATAACTATACAATTTGTGCTCATATCACATGCTCATGTTGCCAAAAAATGCATCAATGAAAAAATCCTTATCCTTCCAATAATATCCCCCAATGCAATTGATGGAAATATTCCTCTACAATTATTCTCTCCCTTTGACATCAAGGGTAAAGGGTGCATACAACATTCATTCTTACATTCTAGATCTCTCCTTGATAAATATATACATGTATACAAATTGAAAAACTGAATTGACTCCCTTAGGAGTGCTATCCAAATATATTTGAACTGAACATCTAACTTATACCATCCAAATATGTACACAAGAATATGAAACAACAACTAAAATTCATAAAGTAAAAATAAATACTATCAACCAGAAGAAGTTGACCGTTATAGCTTCTCAAGGTGGAATTTCCACTCTTTCTTTCCTTCTTCCCAAATCCTCTTGGCTATGCAAAGAATTCTGCATTGTGTCTCCAACTCCATTAATATTTCTTCACCTTCTTCTGGAGTGTTGGGTACTAGATTAAGCTTTGTAGCCTTGTCAACACTCACCAGGGATCTAAAAAAAATATGAACTTTGAGTTCACCATATCCTTGAGGTTTCCAAATACCATAATGATCTTCTCTTTTTGAGCTTGCAGATAGAAGAATCACTCATGTAAATATTCTATGGTAGACCTTATGCTTCCATCCAGATTATGTGCTAGATCATAGGCACTGGAAGATTTGTCAATCTAAGACTCAATTGAGTCCATTTCAACCTTTATTCTCTTTGTGGCTTCAGGCCACTTCATACAAAAATGAAACAAGGATTTGGCCTTTGCCACACAAGCCTACACACCTTTGAGAGTTTCTTGATATTTTTTGTGTGCATGGGAACACTTCTCCATTATCTCCAAAAACATCTTCTCATCCATTTTATTATCTAGTTCTTTTTCCAAATTTTCTTTTTATCTAGAGGCAGATTCCTTAAAAGAATCAATCAAAATTTTTAGGTTTTCCATATCGGATAGTGAACTGTCAATGCTTATATCGGGCATGGCTTCCTGTAGGACCTTCACACCATCATCTATCAATTCTCCAATCTTTTGATGTGTCTCAATAATTTCCTTCTAGGTAGATGCATGAAAGACACCTCCTAGTTTAAGCTTTTGGAGAGGTGAGATTCTGTCTAGGTCCACATCCCCTTATTGCATGAGAAGTTGTAGCAGTCGTGTGGATACTACAGGTTGGAATCATAATTACATATTTAGTAGATTATTTAAAGAATCTTCAGAGGCTCTAGAGGATTCACTAATGGCCTTGAAGCTCTCATCTATAGTGTTCTCTTTTAACTCCTTCTTCTCACCATTTTTAACTGACATCTCCATTTCTTTCTTTGCATCATAGAATGCATCTTCATTCTTTTTCTTATCAGTCTTCCTTGCATCTTCTTCACCAATAAATTATTCTATGGCATCCAAAGAGATTTTTTTCTTCGGTTGGTCTTGCATATTCTCAATGTTTGTTCCAAGTACCAAAGGAGGTGTAAATGATGGTCTTTGGATGCATCTTCCTTTGTAGTGTCTTCTCCAATAGCTACGTCTCCTTCAACATTCTTCTCAACTTCAATATTTTCTTCTACAGTTTCTTCCATATCCAGAAGAACATTATCCTATACATTTTATTCCTCTACTTCATGCTCATGTTGAGCATGATCATCATGCTATATATCTTCTTCAACATACTCATCTGGAGCAGGCATCTCCAAATTTATTTCTTCTTTATTCTCTAGGGTCATCGCCAATATTTGTGCAAGAGCTACAAAATTTTTTACTGTCTCCTTTCAAAGCCTCTTGTGATTATTTTGATCTCTTCCCATAAGGGTTGTCACCCTTTGATTTGTTTTGAGTTCCTTATTGAAAAATGTAGCCAATGTGGCTTTATTTTCCTCGAAAAGAGGAGCACTAATATTTTCCAATACATAGGCCTTCAATTTATCCTTTTCCTCTATTTCTTCCCGTCTTCTCTCAATCAAAACATTCCATAATTCTATAGGTAATTATTTTTCTATATTCCTCATATCAACTTCAAGAACAAAAATATATTTTATAATGGCTTCAAATATGGTGGCCTTGTCCACCTCATCGGCCTCAATATACAATACTGCATTTTCCTCTAACATTTCATGTTGAACAATACCATTGAAAAGTGCATCTACTTTCATAGGACTATGGGTTCTTACCAGAGATTTCTTCTTTTTCTTTTTCTTATCATCCAGTGTATTCTTCTTGATGGCTTGTGCCTTCTTCTCTCACATGTGGATCATAAAGGATTATTTTCTTTTTCCACCCCACCCTCTTCATCAGTATCCATAATATACGTTTTTTCTTCTTTATACTTGCTTCACCTTGTGAAGCTTCTCCTTTCCTCTTGTGGAACAATTGTGGTGCTTCTTATTCTTCCTCTTCATCATCTAAATTCACACCCAAGTACTGCTCCTTTGTATATTTTGTCTTGTCTCTCCTCTTCACAGGGCCAACTGGTTGTGCTTTCAAAGTATAATTTTCCTTCTCAAGCTTCATTTTCTATTTTACAGAAGAGGTCTTCTCCTTCATTGGAGCACTTTCAGGTGCTTTCCTCTTCTCTCCCGAACTAGGCTTAGTCCCATAGGACTCCTGAGAAACCAAAGGAGTGGTAGTTGCTCTACCAGATCTTCTTACACCTGATGAAATTCTCAGAGCACCAAACATAGCCTTAGCTTGTTCTACTTTTTCTTTGGAGAAGCCAATTGACTCCACAACTGTAGCAGTCATTTTCTCCATTGTCTTCTTTATCTATGATTGTCTTTGATCCAAGTGGAATTCCATTGATTTCTCTTCATATGTTCCATACCTCCCTTTAGAGGTGTTCTTAGGTTTTCTCAACATGTAATTTATGGACCCCACAATCTCTTCCTTAGTGATCTCATATCCTATTTCTAGGATCCATACAGTTCTAGGCTCTACAACCTATATGATACACTCATTTTTTTACACCAAGAATGTAATGTCATTAGTGTATTTTTACACCATCTTCTAGGGAACCCTATCCCTTTCTTACATCCTATTTTGAAATACTACAAATAATGCCACAAGCTCATCTCTTTGCGCCTTAGAATCTCCTAGACCTCTCAAAAAGTCTTTGATCTGGTGTGCTATAGGTATCCCTTTTAGCCACATCACACTCTTTGGACTAGGGAGTTCTTTCAAGTAATAGAATAATAAACATATGATTAAAATTCCATATTTAAAAGGATACCTAGAATCCTTTTTCTTATGCAATTTTTTTATCAACTGCTATCTTAGACTCCCTAGAGCTCGCACAAGTCATAGTCAACTCCTTTCTCCACCATTTCATAGGTATTATTGATGGCACTAGTGGATACATAGTTCTCTCTATTTGAAAAGTAAACCTTATATCCAATCATCATTGCTACATACTTCACAATAGGGTTTCTAATGCTCTTTACTATAAATTCCCTCTTGTCATATGTCACATTGGTAAGTTCCATCACAACCTCATTCTTTATTGACTTAATCACCAGAGCTGGTCTAGTTGACCATAACCCTATAACTTCCCTAATCACCTCCTTTGTGATCAACCTGGGCATATCCATCCATACAAAATTGTCATGGATGCGGCTCAAAGAAATCCTTACCCAAGCATCGTCTTGCAAAAGTTAGGAAACCCTTGCCAAACATTGAGTTTCTTCGCAACCAAATTCTGATACTTTGGCTTGAGTGCAAAATCATCACCAATGAGATCCTTTATCCACACATCACCAAGCTTTGAATTATCATACTCTTCTAATTTTCCATGAAAGTAGATTCATATGTCCACTATATGTAGAACACCATAAGGAACCCTCAAGAAAGAACCTTCTAGATTGGATTTTATATATTTATCAAGATGTTTCTTGAATTTAGGTTGGGATTTCTCGGACACATGAACAAATCTTGGAGTAGCCATCTCAAATTATTTCCAAACAACTTTCAAAAAACTAGGGCAAGTGAAAAAATTGTAAAATACCTTTTACTTCAGTCTTCTGCTAGGGTTTCCCTTGCACCACCACTCAATCGCTTCAAACACATTGCGCTATTGTTTGTCTTCTCTTCTCCTCTTGTAAACTTGATTGAAAATGAAATTTCATTAAGTGTAATCACTTATAAACCTTTCACCATGACCCAATTTTCCATAAAATTCTTCTGGTGATAAAGCTTTCAAACCCTTAACCATATGCACAATCAACTTCAAATGCTCCTCAATATTTTGCATTAATATATTTTATACTAGGATCTTCTCCAACAGATCACACATTTATTTACACCTCATATCCATGTGTTGAAGCATCAACATCATTTATTTGGCAAGGGATGAATTATTTATATTAAATCTCCTCATGAGCCAAAGCTCTCTTCTTAGTTTCTAGAGGAAATATCTATACCGGATGTAGGTACATACTCATCCTTAACCTCTGTCTCTTACTTATTTTTCTAAATCTTGTCCATCTCCTTTGTTTCTTTCAAATCAATATTTTGTACTGGATCATTATTCTTTATCGTATTGTTCTTCTTTATATTTTTGTTTTTGCAAAACTTAGAAATGTGTCTAGGTCTATTGCAATTGTAGCATATAACATTCTTTTGATCAATATTACTTCCATTCATTCTAGATCTAAATTGGTTTCTTTATGCCCAAGTCCATTGCATGTATAATGGTAGCCATTGAAGGATTGAACCTTCTACCATTGCCATAGCCATTCATCATTTTACTTTTGCATTCACTAGCTCTATGACCAAAACTTTTTCATGTAAAGCATTGACCAAGAAAATATTGAACATTCTGATTCATTTTGCTTCTAAATTCTATAGCCTTATGTCCAAATCTATTACAAGAATACTAAAAACCATTAAAATATGGTTACCTTTGTGCATCTAGTTGTCTGACTGGTGGTCTTCTAGTTTCACTCCTTTGATTTTAGATTTGCTTTCCATTATTCTTCTTGTCTTCATTCTTCTTTTTAGGTTGGTTTGTAGTTTGATATGTCTTTGAGGTTTCTCCTATACCAAACCCTAATCCACCTTTGTCTTTAGATCCTTTCTGATTTTCATTCATTTCATCAAGCTTTGTAGAACTCATCTTGAATTTGTCTTCATGACTCCTTGATTTTTGAAGATTTGATCTTAGATTCACAACTTCTTGTTCAAGTTTTGTGCATTCTTTAGATTTTATTTTCACCATTAGATTAAAAAATTCTTCAACTCTTTTCCTTTCTTCAACTTGCACTTTCAAATTGGTAATTTCTTCATTTGCTTGATTCAATTTCTCACTAACCTCCTTATGCCGTTCTTTGAATTTCTTGATTTTCTCTCTCAATTTATTGATGTATTCATCTTCTTCTTTGACATTTTCTTTCAGATATATGTTTTCTCCTTCAATTCTTTCCAGATTATCAAGAGCAACTTTGAGTTCTCCATTTATATCAAATATGCAAATCTTCTTTTGTAGATACAATAATAGGATTCTCTTCCAAAGGATTAGGTAGTCTTCTAATAGCCCTGTGTTCAACCTCCGAGATCTTCCTCAATTAGTTAAGATCCTTCCAAGGAAGAAATATTTGATACCAATTTTTTTAACACCCAGAATACTGCAAGGGTGGGGGGGTGAATAAATATTCTATTAAACCATTTAAACATTTAAACATCCAATAATTATAGCATATTCAATTTTTAGTAATGAATGAAAGCATGCAGACATCCAAAAACATTACATAACACATGAATACTAAATTTTTATGTGGATAATTGAAAATGGGAAAGCCATGGTGAGGATTAGCTCACAATATATTATAACTGGTTATAGTATATTATAGAAGTGCTCACTATAGGTGGACTCACTATCCAAGTGGACTCATTGCCCACTGAAAGAAGAAATAGAAATAAGAGAATGTGGCACACAACCAAATTTGAACTGTTACAATTACATCTAACATATGCATGAATTATAGTTCCAATGAAGCTTAGAATATAGACTTTACACACTTTATATTGATCTGACTTAATAATTTTCTTTGCTCTGCATTTACTCTATATTTACACAATTCAAATCCACAAATAATTATCACATATATCTCTACTCAAAATATCAAAAAATATCTTTCATATATATCCGCTTCACCAAAAATATCTATTAGGTCGACCTAATTAGATGTAATAAGAAAAATGTAACTTTTCGACTCAAGATCCATACATATACACTTTGTGCTAGGATTAAAAAGTCATAATAATTCAAAATAGGTTGGTATGGACCCAAAATAGCACCCACATAATATATCAATACATATTCAACCTCTGCAACACATGAAACTTATTAGGTCAACACCGGTAGTGACCTAATAACAATTTTTTTTGACTGTACACGCACATTCAGACACACAAACCTCCAAAATATATTCCATTTAGAATATACACACTACTGAAACCTGTTAACAAATCCACAAAATTGCAAAGCCAAATTTCAATTTGCGGAGAAGTACAAATACAACAAAACATGTATACTGCACTGGAAGCCTTTGTGATTTCTAGACCGAACTATTGTCACTCATAACTTTGAAGCCAAGAGACAAAATAAAATGAAATTATGGATTTAGGTTCCTCTAACATCCAACCTAATTATTCAAAAACCACAAAGGAAAATATTATATAGTGGACCAATGTGGACCCAAAAACTGGATGTCTACACATAGAGTTACATGTATTAACACTTTATCAATTTTCATATCAAGCACCTTTACCGGATAAAAAATTCTTGTAAAATTACCTTTCATAATAATCCTCAACCATGCTCAAGCCATCCAAACTGATTTACACAATGCTCTTCATACCGGAATACAATGTTGACAGCAATGACAACACTACAATGCATAACTATACAATTTGTGCTCATCCCACATGCTCATGTTGCCAACAAATGCATCAATGAAAAACTCCTTATACTTCCAACACTTACAACTTGAAAGGTGAGTCAACTTTACCTTGACCAAAATTAGAATGAATTTAGGGATGAAATGTAATGATGTAACTAGGTTAATGATGCAATTAACTATTCTGATGCAAATACAACAAATTTAGAAAGTCATAGAGAAATTCAAACTTTAGAAACAAATTGAGAAAAGTACTATAAACCCATGATATGAATTTGGAGCTGAAAATGGAGGACCAAGTTTCCTTAGGTGACTATGTCCTAGTAGGTGGATTCTAGATATGATTTCACAGTCCTCTAGTGTCAGATCAGAGCCTTATTTTTCCACTCATCACATTGTCAGATCACTGTAGGATATTGTTGTAACCGAGTTTCTATTTATTGTCAAGGTGTAGGGATTGATTGCAAGAACAAAAAATTGACCTTCAAACTTCTCCCAATCTTCTTTAGATCTAAAACCTACACATTTAAAGAGAGAGGAAGGTTTGGGCCATATAGGGGCTTGCCTTACTCAAACCCCGTGTTAGTGTTTCCACTTCCACAATGGCAATGTCAATGAAAGAGAGCCCATCCTTTTGAGGGATAAGGCTAAATTATAAAATGAATGATGAATCAACAATGACCTACAATTCACCACTCATCAATGACTTCTTTGAAGGAATGAAGTCATGTATATCTCCCCAAGGCTTGATTAGTGCTTGCTTGATTTTCTTGAAGACCTAAAAGGGTTAGATATGAAAACATAAACATGAAAATTCACATACACTTTGACATGATGCTTCGATGTTGAATTATTATAATAAATCTTCTCTTGACTTGCTTGATAATGTTCTTGACAAATAAATTTTGTTCAATAATTTCACTTAATGTTAGATATTTCCAATTACTTTTTAAATGATGAAATGACTAGGTATTTATAGGAATTTGATCTAATTTCCCAAAAATTAAATCCTAATAGGCGACATTGGACATTTGAAATTCAAATAATAAAATGTTGACTCTGACATGTTCAATTTTGGAGGCAAAATAGGAGGATTAAGTCACCCTAGGAAATTGTGTTCTAACCCTATTTTGTAGGACCTAAGGTGTATGGAACAAAATATTAAATGAATTCTTTAGGTTTCTACTTGAAATTCATAGAAAAATGATAAAATGGGCCACAAAATGTATAATTTAGGGAATTAGGTGTACAATTAGGTCTATGCACTTAGGGGGGAGGAAAAAATAGTGTGAAATTTTCAAGGATGACAATTTATGATGCTACATACTCTACTTTAGTAGTTGACAAAAAACATGTTATACTTCTTATTCATCCAAATATTTTCATTGATAAACAAATAGAACACATCAAATAGTGGACCTTTGACTATCCAAGTCACTTGCCCAATATGCATAAACAAAAACCTATATTTACAATTTATTATCCATATAATTAGTACTAATATAACACAAATAGTAATTAGAAGTCCCTTGAAAATATCTAAAAACCCTCTTAACATATGTTTAATGCTTTTTACTAAGGTTAAACATTAACTTGTTCAAAACTCTCACTACTTGGGTATATCTAGTTTAGTGCAAACTATTGCATACATCAAGATACCAACAACCCTAACATAAGGCATGCTAGCCATATCCTCAAAATCACCATCTAATTTGGGACACATATATAATGCTTAGTTCTTAAGGGAAAATAAATATTGAGCGGTTTATAACCATGTATACTAAAATATTATAAAATGGTATCAATATATATCTAGTCTAAATTAATCAAATATTTCAATGTACACGATCCTTATTTATGCTTGTACCAAGTATGTATTTTACAACCCCAAAAGTATTTCATATCAAATGTGCCAATGTAGAGGAGGAAATTTTCTACCCTCAAGATGAAGAGGTCTCAAGGAGAAAATGGCCCTCAAATAACTAAGGGAACAAAGCTCAGGTGACAAGAGGGGGAAGGCAAGGGAGTTTTCTTATATTTTATGTTTTATGTGGAATTAAAGGATGAGGGTTTTAGGGGCCAAAATATCATGCTTCATAGATCTCATGAGAAAATTGATAGGTCCTTGAACAATGATGAAAATATGATACAAAGACACCCACATAGTTCATTGTAGTCTCATACAGATCAAAAACAAATTTTACTAACAAAGTCATCAAAGGGCCTACTACTTATTCAACAACCAAAATCTCAAAGATGTGCTAAACTAACAAAATAACAGAGATAAAAAAATAACAATAACATGCATGAACTTAATAAGATTAAACAAAAATAATTAAAATGAAAAGTGAGAGAAGAAATTTACAAGAGGTTCACGAATGGAGCCTCTCACAAAGCTCAAACTTTGAAACCTGCACACATGGAAATGAGAAAATCGTTGGGGCAGTTTTAGGGGCTTGCCTTAGTAAAACCTTCTTGTAGGTGTTCCCACCTCCACAAACAACCAGATAGATAGATAGAAAAGAAAATAAATAATAGACAAGTTAGAAATAATAGACAATTTAATGTAATAGAGAGATAAATATTACCCTCCTTTGGTGAATGAGAATGCCAAAAGGAAGTGTATGCAACCTCCAAGCTTATACAAGACATGCAAAGAGAACCAAAGTGTTGGTGTAAAGAGCCAAGATGTGAGAGAGCTTGAGAGAATAGTAGAACAAGAGTGAAAGAATGAGAGAATGAAAGCTAGAATGTGACATAGATTGGATATAATGGACATAATGAGTTAAGAATGAATAGAATAGAAAAATAAAAAGTTTGAATAGAATATAGTCATGCAAAGGGGCATTTTTAACGCATTTGGAAGCTATAGAGGCATTACAATTCATGGGAAAGCGGGAATTATAACGTTCCCATGGCTACATAGTCACGAATCTTTTTAGGATGTTTGTGTGGTGCACAGGTTTCTACACATCATATGATAGGCCACGAAAAAGTTTACTTTAACTACTAAAAATGAAGGGGTTAAGGGCAACATTAAGGTTGGAAAAAATAGGAATTGCATTATTGAATTTAATTATTATAAAGGGGAGGTTATGGAATATGAAATTGCATATAGAATGCAATTTTTAGCATTACATTTTGCCCCCATTTTAGCGAGCATATATATTCTAATAGATGTGAGCTAAAGTAGAGAAAGAGATTGAAGATAATATACCTAGGATGAAGAGGATGCAAGTCTTCAATTTGATACATGCAATTAAAAAGTTGAGCTAGGACACAAAGAGGACACGGGTCTTCTATCTTTCAAAACTAACTATAATATCACCAAAAAACATGTTAGTTGTAGACAAACATATTAGGTGAAAAAGAAAAAACATAGACATAAAAAAATGTGATTAGATAAGAGACAACATTGATAGATATGGATAGAAAGTTGCACTATGTTAGAGAAAATACATAAAGTAGATATAAATATGCATGATAGAAACAAACCTCACAAAGGAGGAGAGCCCTTATCAAAAAAGGATGAGTGATAGAAACAAACCTTGCAAGGAGGAGAAACCATATCACAAAAAGATGTTGTCATAAGAAAAGTCTCGTCAAGTTTTCCCCAAGCTAGATGATGAGATCAAGAGAAATCAAGACTTATTTTTAAGACAAACTTTTGAAAAACAAGAATAAGCAGATATGACAACCCCCCTTAGAATGATTTGTGCTACACATAGGAGCACAAGTTATTCTTAGGAGAAGAAAAGATAAAAATATGCTATGTCATGACATACATGGTGAGATGTATTCATGGAATCTTGTCACACGAGGGACAACACAGAATCTATAACATCAAGAGAAAGAAAAGATGAAGAAACCAAGAAAATAGGGGGATCCAATTATTTGAGGTCAGAATTCATCATAGATACATATGTATACATATATAGATAGTATAGAGTATAATCTATGTGAACTATCATCACCCCAAAAATAGATTGGAACAATAAGAAGAGAACATGAAGACAAATACAAGTACAGGTCAACATGGAAGATGCCTAAATTCCCCAACACTTTGGATTTTCCTCATTATTATTATTTTTTAATGATAAATAGAAGAATGATGAGACAAATACAATAAGTTTTATGATGAATTTTATCTTCTATATCCAAGTACCTACAAGCGTATCAAGGGTCCTCCAAGCAAGAGCACAAACATTAATAGAAAAGCATGGGGGAACACAAGAAAACACATAAATCTAATCTAAAGATGAAGAAGAGGTACCACCTTAATCTGACACCTCTAACAAGTCATCCTACTCCCAATCTAGATCATCATAGGGGGAGGGAAGATGAGCCTATAAGTGGAGGATAGAAAGAGAAATACTAGTTCACTCTCATGTAGCAAGAGTCAAGGTGGAGGTAGACTCAATTTCCTCATTAGTAAGCTCATGTGAGGTCAATGTCATCAATCTAGAAAATATAGATGACAAAGTTGGGATTTCCTCCAACAATTCAAACATACACTTCTTCAGAGTGAAGTGTTGTGATTGAATAGAAGGAGGTGGATGAACTAGAGAGTGATTTTCGACCTCAGGAAGAGGTGCAGTGACAAACTCTGGGGAAGGAGGTGACATATCTGTCACAAGAATGATACAAGCCAAAGTAGAAAAATATGAAGAAGACAAATAAGAATTTTTCTCTAACTTGTGCTTAAGCAGATGATGTGGGATCCTCACATCAGAAGGAAAGGAAGGAGGAGAATGAAAAAAAATAGACACAACCTTTGTATGAGGCATGTCAATAGGCAAGGAAATGAGGAATATTTGGTAAAGAGGTGATGAAGGGAGCCTCTGAAGAAGGAGCGATGAAAACTTATACCCACTTGGTGTAGGTTCATCGGGATCCATTGAGGGAGCCAAAAGCAAGATAGAGGCGATGGAAACAAATGTAAAGATAGAGATAGGAGTATGAACAATAGTAGAAGAAAGAATAGAATAAGAAGTAGAAGTAGAAATAGAAGGCTCCCCCTTGGTCTTCTTGAAGGCCTCACATTACCAGACTAATTCTCATTGACAACATTTATGATTGCACACAAGCTAGTTGTGATGAGTATGGGCACTAGGAATAATAGCTTGAGAAGAATCCAAGGGGTCTGAGTCCATCGAAGGAGAAATCTCTACGGCCATTGTCGATGAAAGAGTAGCTTCCTAAGGAGGGACAAGAGAAGGAATAGAGATAGAGACGAGGGTCTCGACCACAAGCTCCTTTCCTTTTGCTGCTTTAGAGGCAGGTGGAGGAACATGAGGAGGCCTCAAGGGTTGAGATGTTGGAACAATAGAATAAGATCCAAATCCATATGTATGCTTCCCCTTACCATAGAGGGTGAGTCAGGGAACTGTAGCCAAGACTAGGAGTTGGGAGACTTGTGTTTTAAACTTCCACAACATGGGTGCCTTTCCTTTTCCTATGTTGGGTATAGAATAAGAAATTGAGGACACCACCAGGGGTTGTGAAGCCACAAAAAATGAGGAAGGTCTATGCATGAGAGCCTACTTGTCCTTAGCCTTTGAAGAGGAAGGTGCAGAGGACATGGCACGTTTTTGCATGCACATAGAGGCCTTCATGGAAATTTCATGAGAAGAAGGTGAGAAAACAATATTAGGGGCCACAACTCCCATCTTGTACCTATAATAAGCCATGTAGAATAAGTCTCCACAAGGTGGAAAAGGTCCAATAGGGGCAGGCCATAAGTGATCTAGAGAGAATCCCCCACATGACACCGGTGGTTTATATCTAGTGTCTTGAATAATATGGACAATGTCGTCATGGGGGAATTTTAAGCATTAGCGGACAAATAAAGTGACCAAATTCATGGAGACTAGCCATGGAATGTCTAGTCTAATCCTGAACAAGTTGGATTTAGGAATCACAACAAATGAGGCATTGCAAAATTTAGGCCCAACAAGGACCAACAAAGAAATTAAAACAATAGGAGGAACATAAAATCATCATGAGTATGGATAGTGGTATTCGACTCCTCATAATCCTCTTTATGTAAAATATTTATAAAGAGGGTCTCCACCATAATGACATTGACTTTTATAGAAGGGTTAACCATACTATGGGTTATGATGTTTCTATTCACTTGAGCCAAAATGTAAAGTGAAGAAGGTTCCCTGTTAAGAGGTAAGTCATGTGGTGTGAAGGTTGTTGGAAAAACAAGGATAGAAAACTAAGAGGGGGGGTGAATCAATTATAAAATTTAAATTTATTTAAGCTTTATCAACCTTTAATCTTAGATCTGATAATTAAGAGTGAAAGCATGAATCAACAACACATCAAAAACACACAACGCCAAGATTTTTTGTGTGGAAACCCTGTTAGGGGAAAAACCATGATGGAGGTTAATCCACAATTTATACCCTGTTAAAAGTAAAAAATAAATGAATAAGGAATGCACATGCATTCAGACACACTACCTAGAGATCACTACTCAGAAGGGAAGGCTTATTGCCTTACATAAAACAATCAGATTAAATCCATCTGATGAGGTTGAATTGAGAAATTAGCTTCTTCAAAAGCTTGATGATGGTTTTGATTAGGCACAAAAACAATTCTTCACACTTCACTCAAACTTCTTCACATTCTGCTATGAAATTGAATGATTTGATCTTTATTCAAACATTTCACATACACACTTCACACTTGCACACTGCAAATGAAGAAAAAAATATCTCTTATATATCCGCTACATGAAATTACATTAACAACTCTATCGACCACAGATAAAGAATAAATGAATTACAAATTGTCGGCCCAATTCATGGAAAAATATCAATACGTACCAACCTAAGTTGGTCACAACATAATGAAGACCTAAATCAACATCCTCAAACATTCCAAACATTGGAGGATTAATCCACAAGGATCCACAACACGCTACAACAACCATGTCGATCAAGAACATGAAAAATTGAACACACAAAGGAAAAATATTTGATCATGAGCACATCGATCAACACAGATGTACAATAATGATAGATCACAATCTAGAACCATCACTAAACATCACATGAGCATACACAACAACTTAATTTACAGGAATTACATTCTCTTCTTCTAGAAACACCTAGTGATCTGTATAGGATCTAGACTAGATTGCAGTATTTAAATGCTCAACTTTTACAATGATTATTCCAAGTTAATAATATCAAAATTAACTTATGGAAATAATTAAAATGACAAGTAATAACAAGGTGATTATAACAGAAAGGAAGGAAATGAGAGAAAGAAAGAGAGAGAAGAAGAGAAGTGCAAACAGTGTTTGATTACGGAGTTCGTCACAAACGTGACTACGTCTCCGGGTCCACTCCAATAGAGAGACCGATCCGATTAACTCCAAAATCAATTACAAAGCACCACAATCATTCTCCAAGCACTTCGGCAGCATAACAATGCTCTGACGTGCAAGAATGGAATCTCTACAAGACCTCTCTTTCGATTATCTCCACAGCTTCAAGACTTCATCACCTGAAAGAAAACTTCCTTTCCACTCTCACCTTACACCCCTTTTTATACAAAGAATTTTCTCAAATTGGTTACTAACCAATTGATTTACAAAATATTTCTCAAATCCACCTTATCTCTCCAAATACATAAAAATCTTCTTAAAAATAACCCCCTTAAAATTTAAGCCCCTAATTACTCATTCTCGGGCTTTTACAGTTTCGAGGTGGTTTTGATTTAATCCTTTAAAAGGATTATAGTTGTTTTATTTTTCAAATTAGGGGGTTTGTTTTAATTTTTATAGCTATCGGTTTTGAAAATATTAAATAAAAAAAACCGATGCCAAACATATACCTAAGCCATCGAATGGCTCGTCGGTGACAAAGCATTTTGGGAACCCGGCGGTCCCGGGTTCCACTCCCGACCGTCGGTTCCCTTTCCACCGTTTACAACCAAAATCATAACAAAACAAAACCGGCACTATTAATAGTAACGGACGCGGATATAGTGGAATGGCTACGGGCTAAGTTTGGTGAAGAGAGGTTGGAGGTTCGAATCCCCCAACAGCCTTTTTAACAAACAAAACATCCAGACTGCCGAAGGATTGAAGAGAGGCCACGTGTCATAACTTCATTCGCTGACGATGACACCTCTACGCTGACTAAGCTGTGACCACATTGCTGACTCATTGCCATGTGTCAGGTTACCATTCGCTGTCGTGGACACATCACTGCTGACTGTGCGCTGACGATGCAACCACGTGTTCGATGACTGGACTGCCACCTGGGATGCCTGGACACGTGTCATGATATGATTGGTCTGTATGATCTGACTCATCTGCCACGTGTTTCGTCCGAATTCGTCCATTTGGCTTCCGTACTGTACGGACTGACACGTCAGCATGATGACATCATCATCAGTACCTTCAAGTCAACCGAACTTTGACTAGTTGTATCTTGAGCCTCCGATGTCGGATTTCGACGAAACGAACAACGTCAGAATCGTCTTGACGAGCTCTTCGTGATGATGTGAACTTTGAAAACTTTTGACGACATCATTTTTTTCCACTTCCTGGATGCCCTCTGATCCTAGTTTGACCCAAGGTTTGACTGGCCATAACTTGTACAAACGGACTCCTTTTCGCTCCGTTCAAGTTGCGTTGGAATCAGGATGTCGAGCTCTTTCTGATGGTGCTGATTCTGGAGAGAAATCAGACACTTCAATTTTCTACTGAAATATCCCCTGGATCACCTAGTACAGTAACACAATAACTGTAGGAACTCAAAAACTCATAACTCGCTCTAATCTTGATGCACACTTATGAAACTTATGAAGAACATACTAGATAGGCTTAGAAACAAACCATTTAATGTGCAACTTCTGAATACCAACTTATAGAAATTTCCACCATTCTGATCTTCACAGCTTTACAGACTGCCTGCAACATATTTATTATAATTTTCTCAATATACTTGACATATACAGTTTTCAGAATCATCAATGCTAATAGTGTTGACATCAATGACAACCACATATCAGCAACACAACCACAACATCCAACAATCTCCCCCTTTGGCATTGATGGAAACACATGATTTGAAAAATACTATCAACACAACTAACTCTTTACACACTGTTTTACTCTTCCATCTTCTCCCTTAGTTCCAATTTCTCTTCTCCCCCTTTCTTCTACAAAGGTTTTTCATATTACTCTTCTCCCCCTTTGACATTAATGGCAAAGGTACACAAGCTCTAAACCACATATCTGAATCATCTGACTACTCCCCTTGAGTAGAAACCACCACAACATCAATCCAAAATAGGATATGATGATGAGTGCACAGATTGATGCAAAGACTTGAATCTTAGTTTAGATTAGGAGGGGAAATCACCCCTAACTTGCCTCTAAGATACTCAAAAGTATCTTTAGGCAATATTTTAGTGAAGATATCTGCAATTTGTTCCTTAGTGGGAACATACTCTAGTTCGACTTCTATATCACTCACCTTGTCTCTCAAAAAGTGATACTTGATAGATATATGTTTTGTCTTTGAATGTAACACTGGATTCTTGGAAATGTTTATGTCACTTGAGTTATAAAAAATAATAGCAATAGGCTCATCATATTCAATTCTGATATCTCTCAGCACCTATTTCATCCATATTACTTGAGTACAATTGTTTGCAGCAACAATATATTCTGCCTCAGCAATAGATAAGGAAATGGAATTTTGCTTTTTACTTAGCCAAGACACGAACTTCTTCCCCAAAAAGAATGCACCACCACTAGTAATTTTCTTGTCATCCACATTTCTTGCCCAATCTGCATCTGTAAAGGCATTCAGAGTTAAATCATCATCCTTAGGATACCAAAGACCAAAGTCAACTATCCCTTTCAAGTATCTGAAAATTCTCTTCACAACAGTTACATGTGATTCCTTTAGATCAACTTGATATCTAGCAACCATATATACAACATTCATAATGTCTGGTCTGGTCTGAGTCAAATAGAGCAATCCACCAATCATTGACCTATACCTTATTTGATTAGCTTTAGGAGAATCACCATTCTGTGTTAACTTGCATACGGTTACCATGGGTGTACCTATAGGCTTTGAGTCTTCCATGACTTTTTCAGTAACTCTTACATGTTTGGATTGAGATATAAAGATTCCATCATATAACTGAGTAATCTGCAATCCTAAAAATAATTTCAGCTCTCCAATCATTGACATCTCAAACTCAATTTTCATTTCATCAATAAACCTTATACAGAAGTCATAATCACCTTCAAAAATAATGTCATCAACAAAGACTTCAATAATCAACTCTTTATCCCGATCCACCCTAAAATACAAATTACTGTCAGTATTACCTTTATTGAATCCAAGCTTCAACAAGTATTTATCCAATCTAGCATACCAGACTCTAGGGGCTTGTTTGAGTCGATACAGTTCTTTCTTCAATTGGAAAACCATGTCTCCTTCATTAGTCAGTTGAAATCCATCCAGTTGCTCAACACAAACTTATTCTTCTAATGTACCATTTAGAAATGATGACTTCACATCCATTTGATAAACTTTGTAATTATTGAAAGCAGCATAAGAAAGAAATAATCTTACAGATTCAATTCTAGCAACAAGGGTAAAGGTTTCTTCAAAATCGATACCTTCCATTTGTGAGTACCCTTTACATACCGGTCTTGCTTTATTTCTGACCACTTCACCTTGTTCATTCAGCTTATTCTGAAAGACCCATTTGGTTCCAATCACATTTTTATCGTGAGGTTTGGGAACAAGAATTCATGTATCATTTTTCTCTATCTGCATCAGTTCTTCCTTCATTTCTTCCATCCAATATTCATCTTTACATGCTTCATTGACATTCTTGGGATTAGTTTTAGAAATCAGATAATACTCTTCTACAATTCTTCTTCTAGTCTGCACACCTTTGTTCTTATCTCCTATAATCTGATTTTCAAAATGATTTAGCTTTACATATCTTGGGACTTTGGGATTCTCTCTAACTTTTTGTTCTTCTGTTCTCTCTTCCGCACTTCCACTAGCTTCTCCTTCTTGATTTTCTCGAGCCACCGAAACAATTTGAACTTGATTCTGTGTCTACACATTCTTTCCATTATCAATACCGTCATGTAGGTCATCTGAATCATATCCACAATATTTGGATGATCTGTCAGTATCCTCATCAACTCTGACATTTTCACTTTCAACCATTTTCTTTAATCTTCTATTATAGAACCGATAGGCTTTGCTCTTAGTAGAGTAATCCAGAAAGATTCCTTCATCACTTCTAGTATCAAACTTGCCAATATCTTTATCTCTCTTGATATAACATCTACTTCCAAAGATTTTGAAATATTTAACAATAGGATTATAACCAAACCACAACTTAAAAGGAGTCTTACCAGAATTACCATTGACATTTACCTGATTGATAGTATATACAACATTGCTTACAACTTCTCTCCAGTAGATATGAGGAACATTACCTTCCAACATCATAGTTCTAGCAACATCTAGGATTGTTCTATTCTTTCTCTCAACAACTCTATTCTGTTAAGGAGTCTGGGGAGTAGATAACTGTCTTTTGATTCCATGCTCTTCAAAAAATGAATTTAACTCCCAAGAAGTGAATTAACCACCTCTGTTTGAACTTAAGCATTTAATCTTCAAACCTGTCTCATTTTGTACCATAGCTTTGAAAAATTTGAACTTTTCTAGTGCTTCATGTTTTTCTCTCAAGAAAGAAAACCATACCATCCTAGAGTAGTCATCAATAAGCAACATAAAGTACCTTTCTCCTTGTAGACTTCTGATTCTGGATGGACCACATAGATTAGTGTGAACCAGTTCCAGTACTCCATTAGAATGATGTCGTTTGCTCTGAAAATAAATTCTTGTTTTCTTTCCCATCTGAAATTCCTTGCATATAGTGTTAGTAGGCTTTACTAACTTAGGTATATCTTTGACTTCTTAAGTGGAGCTTAATTTGAGAATGTTATCAAAATTCACATGACACAGCCTCCTATTCCATAACCAACTTACATCAACTTGAGAGATTAAACGACTTTCACTAGCAACACTTAGGTGAAAAAGGTTACCTCTTATCTTTGTACCTGAAGCAATTACATTTCCAGAACTTCCCAATATCTCACACTTACCATCTTTGAACTGAAGATTGTATCCCTTGTCTACCATTTGTCCAACACTAATCAAGTTATGCTTCAATCCTTCAACATAAAGGACATCATCAGTATTATATTTACCACCAAGAGAAATAGTTCCTCTGCCACAAATCACACCAGCATTGTTATCTCCAAATCTTATAACACCGCCATCATATTTCTCCAAGCTTAGAAACTTGCTTTTGTCACCAGTCATATGATGTGAGTATCCTTTGTCAATCACACACTCATCCTTTTCATCAATTTTGGCTATAAGAGCTTTCTCAATATTCTGATTGTTAGCAGATTCAATGGACACCAGACCATTTTCCTTGATAGCAATGAATACCCATCCATCTTCATTTCCATTTTCTTTATCAGATTCATCATCAGTAACACCTTCTTCAACATAATAAAATTTCTTTTGAAATCTAGACTTGTTAGGTTTGTACTTAGAAACTCTTTTAGGACACCTTGATGCAAAATGACCTATCTTACTACAAGAGAAACATTTAATAGGCAAAATTCCTTTATGCTTACCTTGTCCTTTGGATTCTCTTTTCACAATCAATGCTTCCAGTTCTTCTAGCTCTCTTTCTTCATCTTCAATCTGTTTCATCTCATCTTTATATTTGAATGTCTTTCTAGAACTTTCTCCTGGATCATATCTCTGTTGGATTTTTCAGATATAGTAGCTTTAAATGCAGATTCTATTTTAGGAGTAGACTCACCAAATTCACTCAACTCAAAGGCAACAAGTTTACCAATCAACATGTCTCTTGTCACATTTGTTACTGTCCCGATTTCTTCAATAGCATGAGATTTCGTTTTGTAAGAATTAGGCATAGATCTGAGCACTTTAGCCACAATCTCATCTTCTTCCAAAATTCCACCGGCACATCTAATACCCATCACTAGTTCATTTACTTTTTTCATGAAAGCAACAATGTTTTCATCTTCACTCATCTTCATTTTTTCCCATTTTCCTTTCAGACTTTGTAGCTTAGCAACTTTCACTTGTGCATCTCCTTCATACAATGTCTCCAAATATGTTGTTTTAAGACCTATTACATTTTTCATCTCAAAATATGTCAAAGCACTTAGTAATGCTTCTATAGCTCTGATATTAGTTTCAGCTTGTTTGATCTCATCAGCAGTAGAGGGACCATTTTGAGGAATAGTATATGTGTTCTTTGTAATCTTCTAGAAGGGTTCACCAATGCACTTCAAATGACACTACATTTTGACCTTCCACAAAGAGTAGTTTGTACCATCGAATCTAGGAGTGTCCTTCTTGTATGATGCCATCTCAGATCACCTCAAGCTATTAAACTTCTTCAGACGAACCTGCTCTAATACCAATTGTTGGAAAAAAAAGGATAGACAACTGAGAGGGGGGGTGAATCAGTTGTTACGAAATTTAAATTTATTTAACCTTTATCAACCTTTAATCTTAGATCTGATAATTAATAGTGAAAGCATGAATCAACAACACATCAAAAACCCAAAACATCAAGATTTTTGCATGGAAACCTTGTTAGGGGAAAAACCACGATGGAGGTTAATCCATAATTTATACCTTTTTAAAAGTATAAAAGAAATGAATAAGGAATGCACATGTATTCAGGCACACTACCTAGAGCTCACTGCTCAGAAGGGAAGGCTCACTGCCTTACTTAAAAAAATCAGATTAAATCCATCTGATGAGGTTGAATTGAGAAATTAGCTTCTTCAAAATCCTGATGATAGTTTCAGTTAGGCACATAAACACTTCTTCACACTTCACTCAAACTTCTTCACATTCTGTTCTAAAATTAAATAATCTAATCTTTATTTGCACATTTCGCATACACATTTCACACTTGCACACTAAAAATGAAGAAAAAAATCTCTCTTATATATCCGCTACATGAAATTACATCAACAACTCTGTCAGCCACAGATAAAGAATAAATGAATTACAAATTGTCGGCCCAATTCATGAACAAATCTCAATGCGTACCAACCTAAGTCAATCACAACATACTAAAGATCTAAATCAACATCCTCAAACATTCCAAACATTGGAAGATTAATCTACAAGGATCCACAACATGCTGCAACCACCATGTCAGCCAAGAACATGAAAACTTGAACACACAAAGGAAAAATATTTGATCAAGAGAACACCGATCAACACACACGTACAATAATTATAGAGAATGATCTAGAACCATCAATAAACATCACAAGACCATACACAAAAACTTAATTTACCAAAATTGCATTCTCTTCTTCTAGAAACACCTGCTATAGTAACAAAATAATTGTAAGAACTCAGAAACTCATAACTCGCTCCAATCTTGATGCACACCTCTAAAAATTTTAGAGAACATACTAGATAGGCTCAGAAACAAACCCTTTAATGCGTGAATTCTGTATACCAACTTATAAAACTTTCCACCATTATGATCTTCACAACTTCACAAATTGCATGCAACATATTTATTATAGTTTTCTCAATATCCTCGACATATACAGTTTTCAAAATCATCAATGCTAATAGTGTTGACATCTATGACAACCACAACATCCAACAAAGGTCATGTCAAGAATTTTTTCCACATGAATTGTAGAAGGAACATGGTTGAATGAGACCATGTTCACATACTCAAAAGGGATAGGATCAAGAGATGAAGAACAAATGTTATCAAGTTCGTAGAATGAGAAGGAAAAGGATGTGTGTATATCTATAGTCAACTATTGGGCTTGGCTACAAATTTATTTGAGTTTTTTTTCTTACCATCGAGTTAGATGTTACCACTATCTATGTGGTCTTGGATGACATGTTTATGACTCACATAATGTTTGGGTTCCAAGTGGTATTGATAAAACCTTTGTGCATCATACTAGTTAGGATACGGTTCAAAAAATGGTCTTATTTTTTGGAGAGTGATTAAAACATATTTTAATAATTTTTAATGAACATTAACATAGGACTTAGATAATTTTTTGAAAAATCTATTGCATCTTATGGAGTTATTTTTGGTGGGAACAAAAGCTACATTCTCTACTACTTTATTTCTTTTAGGCTCCTAAAAAATAAGCACATCTAACTGATTAGCAAGATGAGAAGTTGAGGAGGGATCCCCATACTGGGTCATCGTATGTTGGTATTCTCTTAATGCAACACACAAATGGGAAAAGGAAGTGTATTTCATCAAGAGGACTTTTTCTCTCAATGCCGACAAAATATTTTTGATGAACACATGTTGAATGTCAACATATAGTAGGGCATAAGAGATTAGGGAGAATAGGGATTGGTATCGAGTAATGAAATCAGTTACCTTTTCATGAGTTCCCTGCTTACAATATACGAGATTGGTAAAAGTGATTTTTGGCTTGATTTTCACCTGAAATTGTTGTAAGAAATGATTAACTAATTGATCAAAGGAAAAGATAGAGTTGTCCGGAAGTGAGCAGAACCATTCCAATACAACATCCTTGAGGGATTGTGGGAATAAATTTGATAACAAGGCATATCGATAGAGGAAACCAATACACATGGCAGTGAATGATGAGACATGGGTATGTGGGTCACGTTTGCTAAATTGTACTTATCAAGCTTAAAGGATTTCCATCCCTTGAGGGATGGGGTCATTTATAATGGAGATGGCTAAGGGATTGCAATGATAATATGGTTGCTATGTGGATTGGGAGGAAAAGATGGTTAGCTTAGCCAATTGTGATTGCATCCATCCCATGTTTTGTAGAAAATAATTCAGGATGGGATTGGTTGGTGGAGTTTGATTGGTTGAGATGGCAGAGGTTTTGGTCTAGATACAAGGACTTCGTATCTCAAAGGTATGCAATTTACTCTAACTTCATCACCACTCGAGGGTACAATGTTGGTATTATTGGTAGTGGTGAGAGAAGGAACATAAGGAACAATGTATACCATAGGCACAAACACTCTTGGCATTGGGAGATACATTTGGGTGCTAGTGATCTCTGATTGGACATCCTGATGATTGCCCAACATAAAAGTGTACATGGGGACATTTGTCTCTACCAAGTTAGCTATCCCTTGAAGCAACTCAAGGCCTCTATGGTCTGAGATAAGTAGATTCCTTAGACCAAAAATGAGAGGAGCACCTTGAGTGTATGTGCTATCTTTACTTGGATAATTCTCAAACTCTTTAGGCTTCTCTTCCAAAGATTGAACTTGCTCAAAGGGAGCCCTGAGAGAAGACTCATGATCTATGGGAGAAGAAGAGTCAGAGGGATTTCTTGGTTGAGAATCTATATGAAATTTTGTTGATGGATATGAGATAAGGGGGATTTGCTGCTCACAAGTCCCTTCATTATCAAGACAATCTCAGGGAGTGAACTACCCTTAGCCACCTCAATATTGTTGAATGAAGAAATTGCAAAGAAGATCATATACAAGCTACTTTTTCTAGAACAATTCTTCAGAGCCTAAGAGAGCAGGGTTTCTAGATTTTTGCCTGAAAAGGAATAGCTCTTGGCCGAAGGACTACAATGCAGTATTAGGACACTAGTGTGGCATGTGTTGGCCCTCTATACTGACTTAATAACTAAGCCCTTAAAGCTATAACTCAAATACTGGACATCTTCATTGAATAGCTATCTTTATCATCATGAAGGTTCATTTAATTATCAACCCAGGGATGTGAACTTGAAATGGGTCAGCACGATATGTGCACTAGGTTTCTATTGTTTCCATATTCATTCTACAACTAGGAAATACATAATGCTGAAGGTAAATTGCTTGAAAGGAAGTAACAATAGCACTAATCATCAACCAACAACTATACTAAACTAAAATTTATGACAAAAATAGAAATCTCAACAAACAAACAAGAAACTACTATGTCTGCTTTGGCTGTAGGAACAATCACAAAATGAAATTCTAGTGACTGTAGGAACAAACAATTTTCCAGAATTAAAATTATAACTGAATAGAAAAATAACATTTGAGCTAATAGATGGAATCCTCACCAAGTGGGCCCCCTTGGGTGAGTTTCCCTTGAAACTAAGTCTGATGCATCAAACTTATAACTTCATTGTATTCACTAAAAATACGATTATAATGGAACAATAACATAACTGTATCACTTTGAAAAAAACTAGAAATGTGAGTACAACATCAAATTAATCAACCTTAGAAGGAGCATCTGATTCTTATTTATAGAAGAAAGCAAATAACTAACTAATCAACCCAACAAGTTGGTCAACTCCAATAGACTAGGAGGATGCCAATTATGGAAAGCATAAGAAAAGGAAAGGAGGTTATGCATGCGTAGAATATGATCAAGCCAGTCTTGCTTGAATGTGGATTTAGCATAACAACTCCTATATTTTCTCAAATAACAACTATGATCATTACAAGGCAATTACATTCTTTAATTCAAACTAGGATTTTACCTCCATTGACCTCTTAATGACCACCTTCTTGACTTTCATGGCAACTGACTAGCTAGCAGAATCTTCCTCAACTTGTAGACTCTGCATTACAATGTTAGCACACACAAACAACTGCATATCTATAACTACCATAAAGTAACATTTATTAATCCACATGTAAAATTAACTTAGATAATTCATATAGCATTCTAATTTCATTAAAGTTCACAAAGATAAACATATGCCCAATGCCTAAGGTTTTTAGGAAATAACATAGAAAATGCCAACAATCAAGTGTCAAAGTTTAAGGTAATAACAATAAACAGATAATAAACCCCTATTAAAAACAAGCCATTAATTGGAATCATTACTCCCGCCAACCTAAGGTCTTGTTGGTCCTCCAACAGAGGAAAAACTACCCCTTTTCCTAGTTAATACCTTGAAGTCAGTAACCGCCAGCTATCCCACATCAATTTCTGATGTATCAGAGTTGGGATCCCAGTAGAACCCTTGCTGCCTCTCCAATCTGCTCCATATTTGTCTTTCAACAGCTATATCATACTTGTAGTACCTGAAATCTGGCACAAGCCATAATAGTGTAGGTGGTTGGAAGGATAATAGAAGCCATAATTTTTGGATCCTTCTCCCAAGCTGTATGTACTAGTCAACTCTCTTGCATGCTGCAACATAGTTTTGTAAGGAGTGAGGCTCAACTTGTTGTAACTGATCAAATAAGCTGTTCCACCTTTGTGATAAATACCCAGTGACCAATCTCCCTTTAGTTTCTACCATCCTTTCATATTCTTTATAGGTTTTCTCTCTAACATGCAATATCCTCCTGCTATAGCTTGGCCGGTAAAGAAATCTGTGCCACTCTTGAAAAATGTCAGAAGGCTTCCTAGATTCAACCTTGATGGGTAGGGGAGCACTAAATTCTTTTTCTTTGTAAGTCCTAAACTGTTGTCCCCAACTAATCTCATTTTGTATCCAAGACATAAATTCCCTTAAATGGAGATCCCCAATATATAATAATGGGTTCAATTCATGATCACATGACACAACATAATTATGCAAATATAATTCACATAACAAATTTTTAACTTCAGGGGGTGAACTTTGATAAGCTTGGAAAAATTCAAGGGGAGTTTCAACAGAGGGATTCAAACTTGAAATTATCCTTGACAATCTTAAAGAAAGATTTTGCTTCTTTAAATGCATGGTGTAGACTCTGGGAGGAGTCCTACATGCGATCATATGAGGCACTAATGCTGCCACATTGTCAAAATTTTCCTTAAAGGCAGTAATTTCTGCGTTCTTTTCCTCTATTTCAACATCTTTCTTTTCAATTTCCTCATTCAATTTGCATTTTTCTTCCTTCCATTCTTTTTCCCTCCTTTGCATTTGAGTCCATAAGTTCATGACTACTTGATTCCATGAAAAACTAGAGGGTCTATGCATTCCCACCAAAATATTTCTTCGTACCATTTCTTGTTGTTCATACAGTACCATCTGTAGTGACTCAGATTGCTCACCTTGCTCTTGCTGTAGGGGTTCTTACTGCTGTTGCAGTAATTCTTGCTCTTGCTACAAGAACTCCTGATTTACATCATGCTTCCGACTCTCAACTTGTTCTGCAATGGTGGCAAGTTTTGCAAGCCTTTTATCTTCTTATTCTTCAAAATTTTCCTTTTCTTCTACATTCACCTGCCCCATAGGGGCTCCTATGTCCTTTCTAGATGTCCTTCAAAGCCCAAGGATTTTCTTTGGAAGCATACCAACGACTGACCCAACTAGCTCCAATTTCTTAGGAGGGCTTTCATGCTCTTTGTCAGATGTAGGAAGGACAAGGTGAATCTTTTTTTTCTTAGGTTTTGGCATTACTTCATATGCCGTTTGCTTTCTGGCTTTTACCTTCCTCATTTTGACCTCTCTCCTCTGTGCCTCTTCCCTCCTAATTGCGACCCTAGTTCGAATTGGGGTTTCAAGAGGAACATCATTATCAAAGTTAGAAAAGGAACTACCTTTGGCTGAATGTTCTGACCAAGAAGAACTAATTTCAATGGCTTGCTTGGTTGGAAGAGGATTTACAATAGGGTTTACACCAGAAGTGGAGGCACCTAGAGTAGTTTCAACAACACTCCTCCGACCAGTCCTACGGGTTTGAGGTAAAACCTTAGGTCACATACTTTCTGGTCTAAATTAGTCAATGTTTACAAATTCCTCCCATGTCATATTAGACACCTCTTGCAAATATTGCTTAACCAACAATTTGATCAAACAATGATGAGAGACGAAGTTATCCCTACCTTTTTGAGTTTTGACTTCCATGATTGCAAGGAGATGAGACAACACATTAGGTACATTCATTCTCCTCCCATGACACATATGATTCAAGAGATTGAAGCGTATGGAATGGAGGTTCAAATGTTGGCCCTCACAAGTAATGTACCTCACAATGTGGATAGCTACTTGCTTCCACGACTCTGGTAAATAGGTTCTCTTTGTACCTTGCTTATTTACTTCTAATGGAGGGTCACCATGTTCAGTAAACTCGGCCCTAGCTGACCTTGCATCTCTGGTCATAGGGTATAGTTCACCATCAGCTGACAAACTCGATACCTCCGCAATCCTCTCTTTTGTAGCTAGAACTTGCGACCCTTTTACCACAACCTTCCCTCTAGAGAATGTCTGAGAAAATTCTAGCACAATATCATCATTATAGCTGTCAAGCTTTAGAAAATAATCCAGCGACCTACAATTTATGAACTCACCTAGAGAAGTTGCATCCTATAGTAATGTGTCATGGACTGAAGGCTCATTTCTTATCAACTAGCTACCCATTGTTTCAGCTGCATGCAATCAAATAATCGCTTCTGTGAGGTTTATTTTTCAACAATCTTACTTGGAGACCCAATTTCTTCTTTTTGCAACACTTCAAGAGTCCTAATGCCAATGCCATACGAATTTTATCTTTTTGGCAACTTAAGATTATGATTTAGGCAAAAAAAGCAATAAGGAATCATAAATGAAGGGTATGTCTGAGAAAAATGGTGGCGGTTTGGTGTTATTTCACACATGCAATTTGTCATTTCACTCCATCATTCAAATTGGCTCAATTCAAATTTGATGACATGGATTTGACACATGGACATGTTGTTCACACTTCCCCCCCCAACCTAAATATGAGCATGTGTCCACACAGGTTGGGTGGTAATAATGATTTGATAGGGCTGGATATAATGATATGCTATAGAAAATATCCCATTTAATTTACAGTAATTAAATAAATGAACATAAGATAATCAAGACATATCAGATGTGTTTGCACATACCTGAAAATGTGGAGCATCCATTGCAACGAATGTGGAGGAAGTACCAGTTACCTTTGTGAAAAGTACAATTGAGAAATTAATGGAAGCAATGATGGAATGAAGTGGTGGAGTGCAATTATGGAAGAGAGAAAGGTAGAGATGGATGGGCAGATGAATTAATGAATAAGTGAAGAAGTGGAAATCCACAAAAGTGGAAGTATTTATTATGATAGAGTATGTACCTTGATTAGATAGGATGGACACTAGGTTCGCCTCCTTCGGTTGCAGGAAGTTTGAGAGTTTGGTACTTTTGGAATTGCCGTACGAAGTCCTCTTTGGAATCTGACTTATGATACAAACTTAAATGATGACCATTGACAAGTAGTTTAAAGTGAACAAGATCAATTTTTGTGAGCTGAACAACACCATTAGAGAAGACTTCAAAAACTTCATATGGTCCCTAGCCACCGTGTTTGCAACTTGCCTGCATTATCTTGATATCCGGAGTCATAAAGTAGTGCCCAGTCACCTGGCTCAAACTTCTTGTCCTTTATGAATTCGTGATGCCACTTGATTCGATGAGTCTGCACTATCTTTGTGTGATGGAGGTCTGACTTTCTCATTTCATCCAAAGCATTCAACTGCATGATTCTTTCTCTTTGTGACTGAGATATGTCAATGTCAAGATCTAATGTAGTCCTAATAGTTTTATGCTCAAACTCTATGGGCATCATGACTGTCTTTCCATATAGAAATTCAAAAGGAGTGAACCCAGTGGTTGTCTTCCAACTAGTTCTATAGGCCTAGACAGCTTCTGGCAGCCTATTTGCCCAATCTTTCCTATGAATAGCCACTTTTTTGGTGAAAATAGTCTCAATTTCCCTATTAGTCACCTCAACCTACCTATTGGCTTGAGGGTGATAGCGGGTAGACTTCCGATGCCTTATGTTATATTCATTGACCAATGTTGTAACAAGGGTTGATGTAAATTGAGCCCCTTAATCTGTCACTATCTCTCTTGGAACCCCATATCATGTGAAGATTTCCTCATATAGGAATTCTGCAACCTTATTATCTCGGGCATGCTTCATAGCTTTAACTGCAACCCACTTGGTCACATAATCAGTGCAAACAAAGATATAGGATTTACCATTTGATGATGGGTCAATGGGACCCACAAAATCAAGTCCCCATTTATCAAATGGTGTGATGAAAACCTGGGGGTACATAGGCATCTCATCAGATTTAGGTGGCTAACCCATTCTCTGACATCTATCACATTTCCTAGTACACTTTCCTGCATCTTTATGAAGTGTAGGCCAATAATATCCTATATTAAGAATCTTCATTGCTATCCTCTTAGCTGCAAAATGCCCTCCATAGGGTTCATTGTGACATGCATGCAAAATATCATATGTCTCATCTTCTCTTAGAGATCTCCTCATCACATGATTGTTCCAGTATAAAATAGACATCCTGCAACCCATGAGAAAGGAAAAGTTTTCTCAATGAGCACCCTTATCTCTTTTGGAGAGAAATGAGGGGGAACTCTGCTTGTGACTAGATAATTTGCTATGTCTACATACCAAGGTGTGTTAATGTTGATGGTAAATAAGTGTTCATTATGGAAGGAGTCATCAATGACTCGAGTGTCCTCAGATGTTGTCAACCTTGAGAGAAAATCAGCTACAAATTTTTCTTTTCCAGGCTTGTCTATGATGGTGATATCAAACTCCTGTATGAGAAATAACCATCTTGCTAATCTTCCAGTAATTAAAGGCTTATTCATTAAATACTTTATGGCTGCATGGTTTATATGGACAAAGATATGATACCTAGTGATATAGTGTCTGAATTTATTAAGGGCATATATGACTGCCAACATCTCCTTTTCAGTCACAGTATAGTTAAATTATGCTCCTTGTAAGTTTTTGCTAACAAAGTAGATTGCATTCTCAATGGTTCCCTCTTTTTGTCCCAAGATAGCTCCTATGGAATAATCAGATGCATTTGTATGAATATGGAGAGGGAGTTCCCGATTTGGACCTTTGAGCACAAGAGCATGGGTTAAGGCTTCCTTCAAGGCAGAAAATGCATTGTCACAATCATCTATCCATTGGAACTCAACATATTTGGTCAACAGACTATAGAGTGGTGTTTCCTTTTTACTGAAATCTTTGATAAAGTGCCTATAATAGCCAACATGACCCAGGAAACTCCTAACATATTTTTTCTTTATAGGAATAGAGAGATTAGTAATTACCTCAATCTTGGCCGGGTCCACCTGAATTCCCTTTTGAGAGATGAAATGGCTAAGGACTACTTCTTCTTGCATCATCATAAAGCATTTCTCACTATTTAAATACAAATTATGGTCCTCACTTCTCTGTAGAACCTTCCCGAGGTTTTCCAATGCTTCCTCAAAATCAGCACCATAAGTTGTGAAATCATCCATGTAGATTTCCATGCACTCATGTGAAATATCAGAAAAGATACTAATGACTGCTCTCTGGAAAGTTACAGGTGCATTGTAGAGACCAAATGGAAGCATGAAGTAGGAATAAGTGCCCCAAGGATAGGTAAAAGTTGTCTTTTCTTGGTCCTCAGGTGCAATCTATATTTGATTATAGCCACTGAAACCATCCAAGAAGGAAAAATACTTCTTATCTGCAAGTGAATCTAATACCTGATCTATAAAAGGAAGAGGGAAGTGTTCCCTTTTGGTGGAAAAATTTAATTCTCTATAGTAAATACAAGCTCTCCATTTACCTCCCTTTTTAGGCACAATTACTAAAGGAGACACCCATTGGCTGTCTGAGATAGGATAAATGAATCTATCATCCAATAAATTTTGTAGTTCTCCTTTTACAATCTCCCTTAATGCAGGATTGATTCTCCTTTGAGGTTGTCTTATAGGTGTATAGTCATCTCTGATGTAGATCCTATGAGTACAAAGTTTCGGATATAACCCTCTCATGTCATGGTAATCCCATGAAAATTTAGAAGATGCTACTCCAACAAGTTTTTCAGGGATATCTATTGCTCCTTAGTAACCTTGCTATTGACATTCAAATTCCTAGCTTCTGACACTTGCACTTGTCTAATCAATTCTACCATGGTTGTTTCACCGATGCATGGAATTCATGTGGCGGAAATGTATGAGACACCCCAGTTGCTACATGAAGGTCAGGTGCAAGAAGAGCGGGCAGACGTGTCTTCAGTTGGCCATTAAAACTAGATTCAGGGGCAGGTGTTTCCTTATGCATTTCATAACTGTTCTATATTATATTTGATAATATTGTATCCTTTTCTTGTAACTGCAGGAAAGGAATTCTACCTATCATCATAAGTTGTACTACTGAATTGATCTTCTTTTCCTCTTCACCAACATGCAGCCAGACAAGGTTATCCATATCATGGGATGGCTGAGCAGGGAGATAAAGAGCAAGATTTTTAGTACTTCTTCCATAAAAAATAGCCACGTCCCTTATTTAACATCCAATGTAGGTGTCCATAGTAGTCAACGAGGGTCTTCCCAAGATAATGGGATATCCTCCCAATGTACCTTTAGGGGAAAGGATCATAAAATCTGCTAGATATTCTCATGAGTCTAGAATAACAAAAAGGTCTTCTACTACACCATCAGGTTTGATAGTGGAACTTTCAACAATCTGCAAGACCGTAGGAGTAGGTCTCAGATTTGTATAATTTAGTTGCTGCAAGATATCCATAGTCATCACATTAATTTCTACTCCTAGATCTATTAGAGCATTCTTGGCTTGGATCCCATTTATGATGACTTCTACTACATGACTGCCTAGGTCGATTTACTTAGGGACAATGAATTTCCCAAGCATGATATCAGCCAACTGCCCTACTACATGGATAGTGGTTGGGTCTTTCTTCTTCCTTCTAGAATTTTTAAGTCACACTTCCTTTATTGCCTTGCCATATATGAGAACATCTTTTATGGCCTGGAACAAAGGTATCTTAACACATATGTGTTTTAGCTGATCCAAAATATCAAAGGTGACTTCCTCCTTTTACTTAACAACTTCTAACCTTTGAGGAAATGGTGGTTCAGGATTGGTAGGCACACTTGACTAAGTTGGGGCATGAGGTAAATTTTGATGCTCCTCCTCTTCCATAGAAAGATCAATAATAATAGGAGTGGAAGGTGATGGCAAAGTTTTCTAAACACAGGTGGATATTGCTCAAACTCACAACATAGGCAGTATATTGGTTTGAATCCGTAGAATAAACAATTTTCTGTTGTTGTGGTTTGTTATTTGGGTTGGGTGTGGGTTGAGATGGTAATTGAGTAGGTCTAGGTGTACTAGCATTTGAGTTAGGAGGGGGCATAATTGTAGGTTGTGGAGGTGGCTACATGTAACCAGTTGACTAGTTTGGCCATTGTTTCCCTCCTCTCCATTGGGATGTCTGCTGCCAGTTTCCTTGAGGTTACTGTCAATTTCCTAGGTTTTGCTACCATGGGGGTGGATTATTTTAGTAACTAGGCTAGTTATTTTGAGGGTTACTCCAAGGTTTAGGTGGATAACCTCCAAAGTTTGATGGATATTGAGACTACTAGTGGTTACCAGATGCATAAGAGTTCATGTAAGGTCCATTAAAAGATAATGGGTTTGGTGGCATACCTTGTCTTGGAGCCCATGGCCTTCTTTGTGCAACATAGAAAACTTGATCTTCATCTCCCTCAATTGGCTTGGATTAAGGTGGAATATGCTTGCTATCAATATTGGCCACCATTTTACATTTGTAGTCCTTATTTCTTTGCCTACAATGAGGGCAATATTCTACCAACATTTCCTCTACCTCCTCATGCTTCTTCTTTGCTTGAAGTGTATCTAGCTGAGTTGCCATATTGTTTATGATATCCTGCTTGAATTCAAACAAGAAGTTAGTGATTTCCATTCTTGAAACTCCATTAACATAAGATTTACCAAAGGAAGATTGGTAACCTCTCCCCTTCTTCATAGCATCTGTGGAGTAATTTTGACATATTTTCCTAAGATCATCCCAAGGAACTTGGGTGATGTCACCCCCTCCTATCAAGTCTGGAGCATCAGTGCAAATTTCACTGATTCCTCTAAGGAAGAGCAACTTCTGAGAATCTTCACTAAGTGCTTGATGTGGGGATTTCTGTAGAAAAAATAGGAACCTTAAAACATAGTCCTCCAAACTCCCATCCTCCTTTTCCTGCATCCTAAAGATATCACCTCCCCTCATATCACCACCTCCATAGTATTCTTTATACTTCTCAAGAAAAATTTCCTTCATCTCATTCCAACTATTTATAGTGTTTCTTCCTAGTCTCATAAACCACCTTAATGCAACTTCTTTCAGAGTAGTGGGAAAAAACTTGAGTCTATGAGCATTAGTAGTGTAATCATAGCTTCTGTAGAGGATATCAAATTCAAACAAGAAAGTGTCTGGTTTCTTTGTTAGAACCTATAGAACTTGGGAAGAATTGAAGTAGGAATATTCTTGAGATTATCAACATCATTTTGTGGAGGAATAGGAAAATGAAAGGCTGGATGATTAGGCTGAGCTAGCTGAGCAACCATATTTTCTTATTGCACAATCAAAGCAAATGGGTTATCTATCAGATTTTGGGCAGCCTGTTCTTCAAAAGAGGTTTTCGAGCTGGCCAAATCTAGGAATGCCTCAACAAAAGGGCTTGTAACTTCTTCTTCAGGAAAATTTTGAAACTCAACTAGCTGGTTATGAGGGTTAGGGTAATTAGTAAGGAATCTCCCAAAAGCATCTCTTCTCCTACCCCCATGCATGTAGTATCACTCAGTTTCAGCCAAATCACACAAAGAATTGGTGAAATAATAGTGGGTTGTTACCTAATATAATGAAGGGATATGCTAAAAACAAACTTCTAAAATTTCAAAAATAGGAAAGAAAATGCAAATGACCTCAAAATACTTCCTAGTTTGACACCATGCCTGACAATGGCACCAAAAATGTTGGCCCTCTCTAATGACTTAATAAATAATCCCTTAAAGCTATAACTTAGAGACTGGACATGTGCACTGAATAGCTATCTTTCTCATCATGAAGGTTCATCTCATTGTCAACCTAGGTATGTGAACTTGAAACGGGTCAGCACGATATGTGCACTAGGTTTCTATTGTTGCCATATTCATTCTACAACTAGGAAAGACAATTCTAAAGGTAAATTGCTTGAAAGGAAGTAACGTAAGCATTGATCATCAACCAACAACTGTACTGAACTAAAATGTATGATAGAAATAAAAATCTCAACAAATAGACATGAAACTATTCTGTTTGCTTTGGTTGCAGGAACAGTCACAAAATAGAATTCTAGTGGTTGCAGGAACAAACAATTTGCTAGAATTGAAACTATTATTGAACAAGAAAATAAAAACTGAGCTAACAGATGGAATCCTCACCAAGTGGGCCCCCTTGGGTGAGTTTCCCTTGAAACTAACTCTGATGCAACAAACTTATAACTTCATTTTATTTAGTGAAAATATGATTACAATGGAATAGTAACATAACTGTATTACTTTGAAAAAAACTAGAAATGCGAGTACAACATCATATTAATAAACCTTCTGAGAAGGAGCATCCAAGTCTTATTTATAGAAGAAAAAAACTAACTAACTAATCAACCTAGCAAAGCGGCCAACTCCAACAAACTAGGAGGATGCCATTTATGGAAAGCATAAGAAAAGGAAAAGAGGTTATGCATCCGTAGAATCTGGTCAAGCCAGTCTTGCTTGAACACAGATTTAACATAACAATAATTTCTATATTTTCTCAACTAAAAAATATGATCATTACAAGACAGTTACATTATTTAATTCAAACTAGGATTTTCCCTCCATTGACCTCTTAATGACCACCTTCTTGACTTTCATGACAATCGACTAGCTGGCAGAATCTTCCTCAACTTGTAGACTCTACATAACAATTTTAGCACGGACAAACAACTGCATATCTATAACTACCATAAAGTAACATTTATTAATCCACATGTAAAATTAACTTAGATTTCATATAGCATGCTAATGTCATTAAAGGTCACAAAGATAAACATATGCCCAATGTCTAAGGTTTTGAGGAAATAACATAGAAAATGCCAATGATCAAGTGTCAAAGTTTAAGGTAATAATAATAAATAGATAATAAACCCCTATTAAAAACAAGCTATTAACTGGACTCATCAGCATGTTGGGGTCCGAGGGACGTGCTAGCATTCAAGGCAAACAAAAAAATAAAACCTTGAAAAAATAACTAGAACCTTACTATCTGGCACACATCTAAGGTCTGTTTAATGGAATAACCAAACAAAAAATGGAAAATGAGGAAAATTACAAAGGAGAGATAGGAGAGAACATACAAGTGGAAAAGCATTCAAAAACCTCCTCCAAGCTCCACTTCGGTAACCTATGCACAAGATGAACATGGAAAAATGTTGGGGATATTTCGAAGCTTGCTGTAGTGAAATGCTTATTTTGGTGTTCCCACCTCCATAGACAACCAGATAGATAGAGAGAGTAGACAAAATAGACAAATAGGAAGTGGTGAAAATGATTCCTTCTTGAGGAGGTGAACTGAACCACCAAACAAGAAATGAACAAACTGATCTAATCTATTCACAAATAGATAAGAGCAAGAGAGCATTACCAATAGTCCCTGACCCCCTCTTGAACACACATACACACTATGGAATGCTTGCTAGAGAGATTTGGATATTGGAAGGACCTTATTCTGGTAGAGATTCACTTGTAGAAGTGATGTTGCAAAGAGAAGAAGAGGCTGAGAATGGAGAAAGATTGAAAAGATAAGTGATTGAATTTGAAAGAACCCCCCAAAATGAGAGAAAAAGGGGAGTTTTGTTGCATACAAGGGCAGAAGGAATCATTACACTCAAAAATATGACTACAGGGACATGTGTCATTAGTCATTATTACGAGATTCCTCATTCAAAATTTATAAAATCACTAGGACGCTAGCATGCCGCACAGATATCCACATGCAGCATAGGCATCTAACATGTCAATTTTTGGGAAACGAGGTGATAGACTGTTGTCGCTTAGTCATTAGACCTCGTGGAGTTGGAATTATGAAATTTTGACCCATGAGGCTCTTATCATAAATGTGCTTAGGTGTAATAAATTCTAGAAAAAGTGGTAAAATGTGAAATTGCCCCTAAGGTGCAATTTTGCAACATTAAATTTTTTTCCCCACTTTAGTGGGCTCAATTTTAAAAAAAATAAACACAGTAAAGTAGAAAAGAGAAAGTCAACGCAAAACTTGAAATTTTACTGATTTTCATGCCAAAAAGGATACTGTAGAGGCCGTAGAGGTCGAGTAGGAAGGTACTGAAGATGCTCCTAGCAATCAAACTCAGCAAACATACAATACTTGTGAAAACATGCAAAAAATTTGATTCTGCAAAACACCAAATTGTAGGTTAGCCCCAAAATTAAAAGAAGCTACCAAGATGAGAAGAATGATCAAGAAATTTTTTGGTGGTTCGAAAGAAAAATTTGATAAATAAGTGACTGCATGGTATGATCCCTTCTATTTTTTCCCCTAGTCTAGTGGGGGAAAAGAAGGAGTAATAGAGGGACCATGATTGTCAGGAAAAAATGGGTCTCGTGGGGCCTATATATACCCAGGTGGGCCCCTAGAAGGGTCATTTTCACTATTGAATGCGGGAGTTTTGTTGACTTTTATGAGAGAAAAGTCAAAAAAATGGCACACAGATGAGATTACGTAGATCCCAGGCTAAAAAATTTGTGAGAGGATGTGAGAAAGGGGATCAAGGTTGACCAAGTAAGTCCACAAACCAATTTTTAATGCTTTTTTGCAATTTTTTTATGATATTTTTGGAGGAATCAGAGTGCAGGCATCCATATTTCATGCCTATTTCCTCTTCATGAACTGGCATCCCTCCAGTGTGTTGGGGATGATCACACACACTGGCATCTACTAGGCACGCTAGCATCCCACCAACTCTAATGGTAGGTCTCAGACACTTTTATGGTGCGTAGATGTTTGCACGGTGTGCCCATGTCTCAAAGACTTTACTTAGTTGATTCTTGTAAAATTTCTCACACATCAGATGTTCTAACTTGGATTCTTTTTATTTTTTTAGGATTACCCAAAGATGAAGGAGCATACTGACGGGTAGGTGCTATGCTTTGTTCGAGATCAACACCATTGGTTGTTTGACATGGAGGAGATGCTTCTATGGTGGGTGGGTCTTTGGAAGATTTATTATATGCCAGAGATGCTCTACCATGATTAGATGTTGATGGCATTGATGGAGTAGTGGGACTCTACCACCTCAAATTTCCTCCTCCTGATGGGCATAATGACTGTTATGCTCAAGGATTTCTATCACATCCTAGACCTTTCAATGTGTGGACAAAGATTACTTATCGATGATACACTCTTTTCTTGGGAGCGGAGTGAGAGGTTCGAGTACTGCTCGGGTCGCATTAACGACATCGATGGGACTAGCAACATTGCAAACACTGGTTCGAGCAGGGTGGTGTCATAGTGGCCCTACTATGATGAGTTATGGTGATCACAGTGGTCAGTCGGGTCATGATAGATTCATGAGGATATCAGCTACACAGGGGCCTCGTGCATACTATCTGAGAGATGGAGGAGTGCCATATGGTATACTTGTGGGGGTGAAACATGTTTGCATACTTATACCAAGAGCTAGGTAGGTATGCATACTACAAGTTTTTGAGCCTGAAAACATGCACCCTACCATAGGTGCGGGCCTTTGCCCACATTAAATCTATACGGTCGAAGGGGTATCCCCAGGTGCATGTTTATATAGTACCCATTGCTCATTTGTATGAGATCATCCGACAGTGGAGGCACATAGACCTACAATTTTGGTCGCTGTAGTTTGACACCCTACAACCTAGCTAGGTTAGGTGGTGGCCCCAAAATTTTTTCAGATGGGTAGATGATGGTAAGTACCTCAGGAAACTACAACATGAATGTTTTCTCTTGGGTCGCAAAAATTTTGTGATTTCATTATTATTGTACTAGAGTCATGCGACAACATGAATGTATTCATGTCATCCCTCCTGTGGTCCCATCTTATGCACAAGCCATGAGGAGTGCCACACAATCAGGTGACCATTGACAACCCACCATCATCAATGCCATCCTTTCTAATGACGATGCTAATGACCAAGACCTGCCAAAGATGTAGCCAATCGATAATGTAGGAGTGGCGAGAAGCTACCGGGCCTACTAGGAGGTGCATGTCCCTACACCCATTTTTATGATGGATGCCCCCTGGAGAGATCCTAGCCTTTAGGGTGACACCCCACCAAGGTAGAGGTAGAGGCAGGAAGACCGAGGTGGGAAGAAGACATAGAAATGAGGCTAGGAGGAGGTGGTGGTAGCAGAGGCAAGGACAAGGCAGCAAAAGAGGATGTCCTCTCCTCCAATCGTAGTCCTAGTCTCGTCAATAGCACTGGATCTAGTTATCGACCTTCCGATGACTCTAGCAACATCAATAGTATCACTAGAGGCAGGCAGTGTGGGTCTGAGTGTCACTCCACCTCATGACCCATATTGGCAGCCAGGGGACCTAGGTATAGTAGTTACATTATGTCATTTCATTTTAGTACTTCCAATTTTTCATCTCATGTATATACATTTTTTTTTAGCTTCATGTCTATACATTTGATGATATCGATATATCTCTTCTCTTTGTGGTTGTAGTGGAAACACATGGATAGACATGGGTCTTCGCTTAGTGAATATTAGAGGTGGCCCCTGTCATGCCAATCCAGGGTCCCATCCTTAAACACTTATCAACTAGTTATAGTAGGGTGAAATTCCCCACTCTTTGAGCTAGTCGTGCGCCTGAGGATAATGTATGAGGAGGCAAGGGTAGAGATTTTACATATGAAAGTTGATGCCACTACTGGCTAAGGATAGAGGGATCATGTATTAGTAAAGTTTCAATTTTCCCTTGCAGAGCGAGATGTGGTTGTGATGAGAGAAGAGGGTGTCGAGTAGGCATGTGATGCTCTTAAGAGCTAGCTTGATGAATTTGCAAAGTATGCATCAAGGAATCAATAGTTCTAGGATATGCTTAGGGTGGTAGAGATACATATAGCCTCCCTTGAGGGAGAGATCCAAGGATTCCACATGACACTTTTTATTTCTTGATCATAGAGGACTCATTTCATGTCCACTGTGCAACCTCGACCATAGCCACAACCACAACCACAACCATAGCTAGAGCCAGAGGGCTCAGGGAGCCACATGCTCAAAGTATAGAGAGCCCATTTTGTATATCATTTTTTAGTGATGTTACATATCTTATAGATCCTCTTTGATATTTAAATATTGACACATATATACAACCACTCATTTTTTGATGACACTGGCAGGATACATGTACATGACATTGATATTTATATATATACATGAGATACTGGTTTCGATATCATGGTTTTCTTTACTTTATGCATATGATTTTCTCTTTCATGTATGATTATGCAATGAATATTATATGTATGGATGTACGTTAAATTAGATGCTATCACGATTTAATAAACATAGATGGATGTATGTTAATTAAATACGATGATGATCTGATTTCCTAACCAAAAGATATAATGTAATGCATGGATACATAGCATAGTAAAAACACACGTACATATGTCTTACACACACATGCTTACTTCATAACACATTTTTTTTATAATGTGTTAATGAAGGAATGCCAAAATGTGTGACGCTACAACCCCAAGGGGTGAATGTACGAAGGTGCATTGCATTAATAAGTTCTTTTAGAGGTGCCCCATCCATAGATGATAATCCATATGTACCTAAACCATACACGAAGATGACAATATAAGGTCCTAACCAATTAGGAATGAGCTTCCCCTTTTGATCAGGTGACACATTTACATTTCTCTAATTCTCATAGAGAATCGGGTCACCTACCTTGAAAGCCCTAGGAAGAACACCTTGATTGTATTGTTTAGATAACGATTTTTAATAAGATTTAAGATGATCAAGGGCCTACAATCGGTGCTCATCAAGCATCTCAAGCTGATACAAATTATTAGATCGGTAAGTTTCATCATCAATTAACCATTTAAGGGAAACCCGCAAAGACATGATTTCCAACTCCAAAGGCATAATAGCTTTGGTATCGTATACGAGGTTGTAAGGAAATGTTCCTATCGTTGTACAAACACTTGTGAAATAGGCCCACAAAGCATATTTCAATTGAATGTTCCAATCCTTACCATGTTTATTTACAATTTTATGAAGAATAAGCTCAAGAGTTTTATTAGATGCTTCTGCTTGGCCTTTAGATTGAGGATAATATGGTGTAGAAAATCTATGCTGAATATGGAATTTCTATAGAAATTGCTTCACTTCCTTGTTCTTAAATGGTATAAAATTGTTGAAAACTAAGGTGGAAAGAAATATGAAGCAAGAAATAACATTATTTAGAAGAAATCTACAGATAGCTTCAATAGTCATGGATTGGAGCGGGATAGCCTCAATCCACTTTGTGAAGTAATTGGTAGCGATAATGATAAAGATATGTTCTTTAGAGGAAGGAGATGATATTTTTCCAATAACATACAACCCCCATTTTTCAAATGGCCAAGGAGAGGTCTAATTCTATAACTCTTGAGTAGGAGCATGAATAAGATGACTATGCTATTGACATTGTGAACAATTTTTGACAAAATCAAAGGAATCTTGTTCCATCGTTTTCAAAAAGTATCCCATGTGAATCAATTTTTGCAATAGGGATTTACCTCCAAAATATCCACCCTCGGAACTTGAATCAACTTCCTTAAAGGCAAGGGGTATTTTTGCTTTATTGAGCAAGCCATTATAAGATTTTTGATAAAGAATATCTGATAAAACAACATAATAGTCTGACAACTTTCGTATACAAGTACGATCGTTCTTCATCACATCATTGGAAAAGTTTCTAGTCTTTAGATAGTTTTAAATGTTGGAATACCATTCTCTTGAGTCTCTGTGAGAACACATGAGATTGTTGGATTCAAGTTTTTCAAAAACAACAAGAGACCAAAGAATATGAACCAAAAAGTGATATTCTTTCATATCTTTATCTGAAGGTACCAGTGAGGTAGCGCTCGCCATGGAATTCACATGTCGATTTTATCTCCTAGGGACACTATCTATTATGAAAGAGGAGAAACAATTAAGTAAGGACAAAGCAAGGTCTCCTAGGACAACTTACTTTGCTTAGCTTGATAGGTTATCATGATCTAGTTCATAATGAGCTCAGAGTTACCATGTATATGGAGATGTTTTATGTTTAATACAATCGCGACACACAAGCCAACAATGAGGGATTCACTCATTGATGTTGTTGGTGCAAGTAAATTATAATTGAAAGGAGATGGCAACCAACTTACCTTCAGGTGAGATTAGAACTAAACCCGCTCTGGAGCTAGTCTGACATCTTGATCCTTAAAATTACATCTCCCATACAAGGTCATTATTAATTTTGAAAATATATTCATCAGGGAATAAGTCAAGACTTGGAAAGGAGCGAGATGAGGGAGCATCTACTATCTGATCAACAATCACTTCACCTTTTATCGATTTTGAGTTACAAACATTATGTCAAAATCAAAAAGAAACATTACTCATTTCACTAACCTCGTAGAAAATTTGACATTAGAAAACAAATGCTTCAAAAGATCACTTTTCACAACAACATGCATTTTAGCATGAATAAGATAGTGTCTTAACTTCTGTGTTGCAAAGATGAGAGCAAGACATTGTTTCTCCATGAAAGAATAATGAGTTTCATAATCAAATAAGACATGAATAATGTAGTAGACCACACTTTCTCTCTTGAAATCATTGTACTAAGCAAGTAGAGCTACCGAAGCGTATGGTGATGTAGCAAGTAAAGAAAAAAGGGTCTATCGTGCATAGCCGACATTAATACGAGAGGATTGGTCAAATAATTTTTTTATTGAATCAAAAGCTTTTTGGCACTCCTCATCCCATATAAAGAAAACATCATTCTTTAATAAATGAGTGAAAGGAAGGGTACGATCAACCAATTGAGATATAAATCTATGAATTACTTGAATCTTCCCTTGTAAACTCTGCAACTCATAAATGTTCCTAGGTGGAGGCATGTTAAAAATCACACCAATCTTATTCATGTCAAGTTCAATTCCATGATGAGAAACTATGAATCCCAAAAGTTTACTCGCGTCTACACTAAAGACACACTTAAGAGTATTAAGCCCCATCTTATAGAGTTGAATCCTTTCAAAAAATAGATGAAGAATTCCCACATGATCTTGATGAGTTATGGACTTTTCCAAGATATCATCAACATAGTCCTCTAGGATTTTATAAATGAAATCATGAAAGATTAGGATCTTTTCCCATTGGTAAGTCACTCCTGCATTCTTTAAGCCAAACAATATGACCACATAACAAAATTTACCCCAAGGGGTAGTGAAGGTTGTCTTATATTGATATTTTGGGTTAGTAAAAAATATGATTATAGCCCAGGAATCCATACATGAAGGACAAAAAGGCATGGCCTATAGTCAAGTCTACAATCATGTCAATATTAGGAAATGGAAAATCATCCTTAAGAGAAGCCTTATTAATATTTTGAAAGTTAATGCATATATGAATACAACCATTTGGTTTACTAATGGAAAAGATATTCAAAATCCAAGGTGAATAGTTGATTGGATGAATAAAGCTTTCTTTTAATAACTTCTCTATCTCAATCTTAACCAATAAGGCAACCTTAGGATTGATATTTCAGTTTTTTTGCTTAATAGGCTTGGCATCGGGACATAAGAAAATATTTTGAACTAATATAGACTCATCAATGCTAGGAATGTCCTCATATGACCAAGCAAAGATATCCAGATGGGAGTGTTAAAGGTCAGAGTTCTCTTTGGCTTCTTCAAAAGAAAGGCACTTACCAATCTTAATCACCTTTTCAAAAGACTTAGGATCCATGAAAATTTCAGTAGTATCCCCCTTGAGGGGACTATGATCTTTATGATGGGGTATTAGGACACCATCATCTATATTTGATAGAGGGGTCTCCTCATCCATATTTAAAATAGATTTTCCAAAGTATGCCTGTTTACTCAGACAATACAAGAATCGTTGTTTATGGTGAAAGGAGGGAAAGATAGAGTAGGTGCCTAAGAATTCTTCTAGTGCTTCCTTTGAGGAGAAAACATCTAAGTAGACTTCTTGGGCCTCTACCCCATCCTCTATTAATTTAGGATGGACCAAATTAAGAGGTTCAACTGAAATCATATTAACACTCCACCAAGGTTTTTTCTTAGATTGTTCAACAAATCATCCCAAATATAAATAATGCTTGCGAGGCTTAAATTGGATAGGGACTTGAATTCCTTATTCAAGACATCCAAGGCCTTTGCACCCATAACCATATTGAGAAGCGATCCTATATCCAAGACCATATCATGTTTTCAAAGTTTTAAAAGATGGTTGTTCTACATAGAGGGCATCATTCCACCAATGGAAGTCAAATGCATCTACAAGGCCACAAACACCTTCTTTATTTGATTCAAAAGCATTAACGTCCTTAGTGGGAGTAGGATTATCCTCCTCGGTAGGGGAATGAATGGTTTCTTGAATAGGATCACAACTTTCTTTCTCAACAAGAGTTTGATCCATTTCCTTAATAGAGGTGTTCGAGGTTATCAAAAGTCTAAGATGAATGAGATTCACTTTGTATTCTTCAATAATTTTTTTGGAGAATTCCAAGGATCTCCAATCATCACCAAGAAATGCATTTGATTAAGAAGAAGAAGTAGAGGGAAAAGACTTTGGACTTTCCACATCAGGTTGCTCCTCTTTAGTGATGTTCACTTTGGGGACCACTTCCATAGATGATATAACTGAGGAACATGTAATCACATTAGAGGTTAAGGACATAATATAATTCTTAAGAGTGGAAATGATCAAAGCCCGACCAAAAACTACTAATTCAAAAAGGTAGCAACCTCAGGGTTAGCCTTGATCATGACCACTTGATTGTTTGCTATGAATTTTAGAGAATGATGTAGAGTAGAAGTTGCAACACCCATAGTATGAATATAGGGTCTCCCCAAGAGAATATTATAAGGTAAGGGGCTAGGTATCACATAAACCAAGGTGAGTAAGGTAACGATTCCCAATCATAAAGGCAAGATTATTTTGCCTAGGGGTTGTCGATTGATGTTATCAAATCCACAAATATATAGAGAGGAAGTAGCTAGAGAAGAAGAATCAAATTTAATCGTAGGTAGGAGATCTATACCATAAACATTGAGGGCTGAACCAATGTCAATGAGGGTATGTCTAATACCGATAGTATTAACATTAACTATGATCATTAAATGGTCCACTTGTTTGTGCACATCCAGGGGAAAAAGTTCTTATGGATAGAACATGATATTCAATTAATCCAAATGAATATGAGCCATCAACGCATTAACACCCATTAGCCTAGCAGAGGTAGGAAAGAGGATCTTCTGCAAGGCTTCTTGAAGAATATCTTGATAAATCAGATTGGTCTAAAGAAAATACCAAAGAAAGATCTTAGCCAGAGTAACTTGAAGTTGCTCAACAACATCATAGTCTCCAGGTGCTTTAGTTATAGGTTTAGGTGTTGAAGGAAGACTTGGTTGAGATGGTGGTAAAGATGTAGGAACTTGAGTAGGTTGAGGTGTACGAATATAAGGTTGTTGATTTGAATTATGCTTATTTCTCCTAGTATTATATGTATGCCCAACAACATTATAATAAGTGGAATCTGTGGCTTTCACAAACTTTGAATATAAATATGATGAATCATTATGATATGAAACTGCACAAATAGAATGAATCCTCTTAGGAGAGGGGATAGCTAGGGTCAAGTAAATAATGAGTCTCTTAGGCTTTGGAGAAGTCACAAAGACTACAACAATGTTCATCGACTCTTAATCCTTTGAAGAAGAATTTTGTTTGAAAGATCTACAAGCAGAGGAAGATGCTTCTAAGAAATCATATAGAGCATCATTCGACATATCAAAATATTCCTTAGAATTTTTTTTATCATAAACATCAAAACATTGCAGAAAATATTTGACATGGTTCACGTTAGGTTTGATTGGACTAAACTGTGGTCTTAATTCACTTTTATGATAGATTTGATTTAAACTCTTGGAGAATGATTTCCTCAGTTTATCCTAAAGTGTCAATTTGAGAACATAGGCTTTTGAACTATGTTGTGGAAATATGCCAAAGAGCTGAAATTAATAAACCAAGGGTTGATGAATGCAAACTAATGTAACCTGTATTTAAACAGAATTCTGATTGGTAGACTTCCTGTCACAAATGTGACAGGAACCCATAAAGAAATAATTCTGCAACAAAAACAGATTACTGACATACAACAGAACAAAATTGAAACTCTATGAAGCAGAATACATAATATAATATAAACAAAATTAGAGGTATTGATTGTGTAATAGATTATTTAATTATTCCACATTCAACTCTTTATAACTCTGTCCTACAGTACCAAACTGTTCTTAACATTGGTAATAGATAATTCGATGAAGCATACACACCAACAGATGTTGAATGAATCAATAAAGATTAGAAGAATAGTAATCAATATAAACTAACATGCTTGTGGAAATGAATTACACAGATGCAAAAAATGAACAATACATAAATGAGAATCAATCGAATAACACATAAATCAAATTAATCAAATAACTATAAAACACACATTACCACACATATAAATTGAATACTAAGATCACCGACAACCGAGTAAGTGGGCCCTGCCTTCGCCAGTTATTGAATGATGGAGCTCACAAACATGAATCTATTCCACGCTAGTTCTCATTCAATATAATTACAGAGACAAAATAAAACACAGATCTTTTATCACGCAAGTCTGATTTTTAACTATATATTATCCCTTTATTTCCATCATGCATACATTATATATTTTGATCATACTATAAACAATAGATAGGTTTGTTTGTTCATTTAGCCTATCAACCACTCAGAAAAAAGAGTCTAAAATCGATAAAAGGCCGCATACCACTTTTAACACTAAATCAAAACAACTTAACTAAAATAACAAGTCTTAACAAAATCTTGCCGATTTCACTCCATAAATTTCTTGAGGTCCTTCCATTTGTAACAACCTTCAACTCCCTTTCAAACTATCTCTTTCCATTTGGACACAAACCGATCAGATTTATCATGATTTTCAGTAATTTATTAATCCCAATCATTTTTTCCCTATTTTATTAAATATTAAGGTTCCTTCAAAAAATGGCGATAGGAATAGGGACAGGGACACATATAAAAAGGAAACTATAAGGTAAAAATAGTGGACTTATTCTATACTCATCATTTGCCCCAGCTAGACATTTTGTATGTCCCTATGCAAAGGTTACAAACTCGATAGAGTTGTGAGTTTCTGCAAGGTTCCATTGAATTCATCAATCCATTGTTGCCGCATTTCCTAAACCTTTTGTTCATGTTCCTAGATAGACATCTGCAAAGCTGTTATTCTATCAAGTTCAGCTTTGAGTTCTCCTATTTCCTTTCCTTGAGAATTGACAGTAGAATGAGCTTCTTGGAGCAAGCCATGCAAAGTCTGGTTTTCTACCTGTACTTTGGTCAATTCCTATTTCAAATCCTGTAATTCTTTTTCTATTATACTTAAAGGAGGCTCTTCCTTCTCAAATTCTTCTTCAGCTTCAAGACTTCCAGTCTGAAAACTCGCATTCACATCCTCAATCATTTCATCCATATTTTCTTCCTCCTGTGGGTCAAAACCAAATGGTACATCTTGCTCTTCATGGGCAATGTCTTCTGCCAAAACTTGTGTCTAAGGGTTATTATCAATACTATCCATTGGTTCCTCAAGAACCTATACTTCATTTTATGGGGCTATCTCTTTTTCAACATCCTGTTCTTGATTTATTTCTTGCGGCATCACAACCCTAGCATCTTCTGTTTGTTCTGGTTGACTTTCAGCTGGCTCATTCTCAAAGTCAATACTGAGTGAATCTTCTGGAGATTCATCGACTTGTTGTTTGGGTTCCTGTTCTTTTTCCCTCTGACGTTTTTCCCTACTAAATTCTCTGTGAAATTTTCCGCGCTTCCCTGGGACTTCAGATAAGACTTCTATTTCCTCAAACCCCAACACATTACTAGCTACGTAAGCCAGGTTATCCAACTTAGTCAAAGCATCTAACTTTTGTTTTCCCTTCTAGTCACCAGATTGACCAATGGGTGTCGACTCAAAGGATTTATTTTTCTCACAACTTTCCTCACTAAAAAGCGAGGGTTTTGACTTGTTGGATTTTGAGGCATCTCTCTTTGTGGCACTTCTGGTTATTCTTTTTCCAGGTCTTGGGGTTTGTACGAAATACTCACCAGGGCTTCCCTTAGTTTTCTAGTCACTGGCTTTCTTAGGTGTTTTATCAGAACCAGACTCCTCATTTGAAGAGTTGTCTTCAAAGGAACCCTCTGCAGAAGATTCCTCATCCTCAGAGGGTCCAGTATCCTCGTTGTGCTGAGAATGGATAAATGAATCCCAATCACTAGGAGGAGTCAACAAATTTAATTCCTGGACTACCAAAATTTTTATTAAGCCATGGTGAGATAGACAATGGGGTTTTCCACTTCTAACTATTTTAGACATTAGTTGCAAGGCTCGATACAAAAAGTATGGGATATTAATCAACAACCCTTGTCGTAAATGCAACATTAATTTGAAATGTTGAGCAAAAAAATACTGAAATCTACCTTCACAAGTAATATATTGAATTATGTACCTAGCAACTTCTCTCCAATGCCCTAGTAAAGATTGTAGCTTGGTACCCTTCCCAAAAACCATTTCTATAGATTCTCCTCTCTGCAAAAATTTATTCTGTGTCAGTTGTAACTTCGTGGACTGCCTAGACTTCTTTGGAAAATACTGTTCTCTGCTCAACGAAAGTCCATAAAATTACACAATGGTTTACATTGTAATTGTGATATCTAGCCGACAAACAGTAGCCTTTTGGTTGCAAAAATTATGGGCAAATTCCAGCACCACCCTCTCATTAAACCCTCGTAGCCATTTGAAATAAGTATCCCAGTAAGCCTTCTGAAACTCTTCATATGCCTCGGCATGCATTTTCAAATTTTGCATGGTGATGGGCTCATGCCACGGATGGTGACCTCTCACCATGTTCATAGGAATTCCCTATAACTCGATACCAAAAATTGAGACAATGCGGCTTTTAGAGGAGATGGTGTTAACATCTAGATTTAGGAATGAATATTTGGCTGTGAAATGATGACAAGTATAGTAAATGAGAGGTTAATGCAAAAATAATGGCTGTGATAACCCTCAAAAGAAATAATGATATGGACAACCCTTCCCCCCAGTTGATTGGTTGAACCATCTACGGGGCAAAGTATCACTTGACAGAAGGAAGCACATAATATAAAATAAAATAAAGAAAGAAATAGAGAAAAATCCATTACCGATCACCATGATCACCAAAAGGTACGTCACATGCTCCGAAATAATGTGAAATATTAGAAATCTATGAAGATGTGACCGAAAAGAAGATTGATGTGACAAGAAAGAAATCATACTGTATTGATGATAGCCGCCGAGAGAAGATCGCGTGAAATGGACAACGAAATGGAAATAATGAAAAGATAGCAAATGGTACTGTAGATGGAGACATCAAAATGGCCGAGAGAAGATGATAGTGATAGGAAATCTAGGTAGAGCAGTCATTGATATAAAAGGAGGATCAATGGAAAATAAAGCAGAATGGGGAAGGGAGCCAATAAACACTTGTGAAAATCAACGACCAAAAGCAGAAAGTGAATATCGCCTCCTATAAAAGAAACGATAGGAACCCGAGCCAAAAATGGATAGTTCCTGTCACCAAAAAGAATAGGAAGATAATGCTGATAAAAAAATGGTTGTTGTCTGAAAGCCACAAACAACCATGGTAAAATTGGACAGGAGAGGCATGGAAAAGATAGGGAGGAAAAGGAAAAAAAATGAACGGAACGATCCTGGTAGAGAAAAGGACAGGAATGTAGTTTGTTTTTTTTTTTTTTTTAATCTTATTTTTATGATAATAGATTGTCGGTTGCCCTGTTTTCAATCGATTATCGCCCTGGTAGCGCTGAAAAATCAGTTTTCACTACTAGGTTTATTAAACGGATAATGCTCGTCAGACTCCGGTTTTTGAACACTAACCAACCAACAATGCCCAAAAAGGGTTTTCAATGCTAGATCTTTTTTTTTTTTTAATCACTATTTGTGATCAATCCCGGAGGAGACCAAAATGAACAACAATAAGTTCCTGTGCCATCACAAGAAAGAAAGCTTCCTTTGAAAGAGGTTTCTTGTAAATTTTAAGGCAGTGGCCATTAACAAGGAGAGTTCTTCATTCAGAGTCCACCGTACAGAGACGAACAACACCATTTTCATATACTATCTAGATTTTGTAGGGTCCCAACCATCGTGTGTGAAACTTCCCTTTTAAGTCCTAGAAGCAGGAGTCATATAAAAGCACCCAATGACTAGGTTGAAATGATCATTGGTGAATGTGATGGTCGTGCCGCAAGGCACGCTGTTTCTGGACAACCTCAGAGTGAAAGAGTGCTTCCTGGCACAATTCATCTAAGGAATGTAGTTGAGCAATGCATGCATTTTGTGCATTAGAAAGAATCATACCCAATTGAAGTGTAGTGCAAAGAGTTTTTACCTCAAACTCAATGAGAAGGATTTCCTTCTTACCATAGACAAGTTCATAAGGGGTCAGACCAGTAGTGGTCTTCCACGTTGTTCGATAGGCCCACACAGCTTTGGGGAGCCATGTAGTCCAATCACACCTATGAAGTGCAACTTTCTTAGAATATTCTTGATCTCTCTATTGGTGACTTTGACTTGTCCATTGGCCTGAGGGTGATATGGTGAAGACTTGCGATGGCGAATCTCATACTCATGAACCAAGGTAGAGATGAGCTCAGATGTGAACTGCGGTCCTTGATCTGTGGTTATTTCCTGGGGTACACCAAACCTTGTAAAAATCACAGAATATAAGAAATCTGCTACCTTTGCATCTCTGGCATGCTTGAGAGCTACCACTTCGACCCACTTGGTTACATAGTCAGTGCATACAAGGATATTCTCCTTATTTCGTGAAGGTGGATTGATTGGGCCGAAAAAATCAAGGCCCCATTTTTCAAACGACTCGATAGAAAACTGAGGGTGCAAAAGCATCTCATCTGATCGTGTAGGTCGACCCATGTGCTAACACTTGTCACAATGATGAACATAGCGTTTACAATCCTTGTGGATTGTAGGCCAATAGTAACTTGTAGTGAGAATCTCTTGGGCAATTCTTTGAGCAGAAAAGTGTCCCCCACATGGCTTTGTATGACATGTATGAAGTTTATCAAAGACATCATCTTCGAATACACAATGCCGCATGATATCATCGATGCCAGTGCGAAAGAGTAATCCATTGATCCAAGTATACTGTCCACTAAGTCCAACCAGTTTTCGTCATTCCTGCGGAGAGAAGTCTGGTGGAAACCTGCATGTGACTAGATAGTTTGCAATGTCAGCAAAGCATAGGCTCTTTGGGGATATGGCAAAGAGGTGTTCATCTAGAAATGCATCATTGACTGGAGAGGGTTCGGTGTTTGAGTGTTGTAACTTGGAAAAAAAGTTTACATCCACATTTTCTCAACCAGGCTTATCAAGTATAGTTATATCGAATTCCTGGAGTAAAAGAAACCATCTAATGACTCTACCAGTTACCACAGGTTTATTCATTAAAAACCAAATTTTTGAATGATTGGTGTGGACAAACACTTTATAACCAGTAATATAATGCCAAAATTTATTAAATACATATACAACAACTAAGAATTCTTTTTCAGTTACCATGTAATTTACCTCGACCCCTATGAAATTATTGCTGATGTAGTAAATAGAGTAGAAGATATTATCCTCTTTTTGTCCAAGCACAACTCCCATCGAGCAATTTGAATCATCTGTATGAATATGAAATGACAATTCCCAATTTGGACCTTATAAAACTGGTGTGGTTACAAGCTTTGTTTTGATGGCCTCAAAGGATTCCTTACACTCAGGTGTCCAGGAGAAAGTAACATCCTTAGCAAGAAAAGCAAATAAAGGAGAAGCAATTTTACTAAAATTTTGAATAAATCTCCCGTAATACCCTACATGACCAAGAAAACTATGAACATCTTTTTGACTAGAAGGTGTGGGAAAGTCTTGGATAATTTGGATCTTTGTAGGATCCACTTGTATACCTTTAGAGGAGATGTAATGGCCAAGCACAATTCCTTCAGTTATAAGCATATGGAATTTTTCATGACTTAATGATAAATTAGTATCTATACAAGTACTTTTTCTAAATTTTCCTTGGCCTCCTCATAAGTATCACCATGAATAGTAAAACCATCCATATATACGTCAACATAGTCATTGACAAGATCTGCAAAAATGCTTAACACTACTCGTTGAAAAGGAGCAAGAGCATTACATAAGCCAAATGGAAAGAGTCTATAAGCAAAAGTCCCCCAAGGACAAGTAAAATTAGTTTTTTCTTGATCTTTTTCTATGATCTGAATCTGATTGTAACCGCTGAATCCATCCAGAAAAGAAAATAATTTCTTACCTGCAAGAGTATCCAACACTTGATCAATAAATGGTAATGGAAAATGATCTTTCTTAGTAGATTTATTCAATGCTCTATAATCCACACAAATTATCCATTTACCATTTTTCTTAGGAACCACAACTAAAGGAGAAACCCATTGACTATCCGAAATAGGATATATAAACCCAACATTTAACATTTTTTGTAATTCCTCAACTATTTCACGCAAAGCAAGATTAAGCTGACATTGTGGTTGCCTAATTGGAAAACTTCCTCATTCAATGTAGATACAATGGGTACAGGTATCAGGATGAATGCCATGCATATCTTAGTATTCCCAAGTGAATGCATCTTTGTTTGTTCTAAGCATGGCAATAAGGTCCTAGATTTATTCAGGGGTTAATTGTGGATTAATGTTGAGTGTATGATTAGGAAAATTTCCATAGCTTTAGATTGTACGGGTGAGTTAATGGCTAAGGCTTGCAAAATAGATGGCCTATCATAAAATGAGAATGAACCATACAAGCAATTATGAGGTAGCAATTGATGCAATGTAATAAAGTGTTGAACAGATTGTGAACTACCAACCAATGGAAAATTCCCAAAAGGACATTGAGTATTTATACCTGAATGAAGGACCATGTTTTCAAAAATTTCATCAGATGTATACCTACTAAGAAGAAAATTAACAATAAAATTATCCTTAGTAGGTTCCTCCATATCTAGGGCTTTATCAATTGTTAGAATTGGCAATGACTCATCCAAGTTACTATCAATCCAAACTGGGTCTTCTGTTTCCAATAAAGGTTGTGTTGGCAGCTATAGAGTCAAATGTTTCTTGTGCTTGCCATTAGAAATGACCATGTTCCCTGATCAAAAATTAATAAAGGCATCCGTAGTTGCTAACCAAGGTCATCCCAAAATTAGGGGGTATCCCCCTAGCTTAATCTTTGGCTACAAAATCACAAAGTCTATCGAGTATTCCTATGAATCAATAGAAAGAATTACATCCTCAATAACACCTTTAGGCTTAACCAAAGATCTATCTGCCATTTGAAGAACTGTAGGAGTAGGCCTAAGTCCTTCCAATGACAATTTTTCCTTTTTTTCATTTGTCATTACATTTATTTCAGCACACAAATCCACAAGGGTATTAGGAATACCTACTTTACCAATTGTTACCTTAATGACCAGACTCCCTAGATCAAAATATTTTGGAATGGCTATATTTCCAAGCATAAGATCTGCCAATTGTCTGATGACTTGAACAATTTTTGGATCTTTCTTTTTCTACTTCTAGGTACAAAGTTCATGAATTGTTTTTGTGTAGACAGGAACATCCTTGATGGCCCGCAACAAAGGAATTTTGATGTTAACATTGCGTAATTCATTAACAAAATCAAACTCGGATTGAGAATCCTCCCTTTGTATTGGTTCACGTTGAAATATTTCAGGAAAAGGAGGTTCCTTAGTTGGTTTTGGTTTTGATTCATCATTGATTTTCGTAATAGTGGGCCTCAAAAGAGTCTTTCTTGACCTCAACTGAACTCCATCTATCTCTAATGTGTTTATGGGATAGGTGGAGTAACCTGTTGTCTCATTGTTATACACTGGCTGAGTTGCCTTATTATTGGGGTTGGGATTTGGTTGGATTGGCATAGATGTAGGTCTTGGTGGCTATGGTGGATGATTTGTTAGATTTATGGGTTGAGTAGTCGAAGATGAAAAACCTAGAAGAAGTTGTTGTGACTGTTGGTATGGATTAACCATAGAAGGTGGTGGAAATTGGAATGGTTGTTGTTGATATATTAATGGTTGTGGCCTCCATGCCTATTGCCATGGCTGTGAAGTATATGGATATTGTGGCATCCACTGAGGGTATGGGGGTTGTTGCCAAACCCCATTCCATCCTGATTGATAGGAATTGGATTGACTAGGTCTCGAAACAAGATAATCATTCATCATACTAGGGTGCATTGCTTGTGGTGGAAAAGATCATCTAGGGGCCATGTAATAGACAGGTTCCTCAGAATATTCCATTTCGGGCATACCTGTAGGGAAAGGTTTCAGTGTGTTGGTCCTACTAACCTCTTCTAAGGATGAAATGTTTGTCCTATTGTATGGGTAGTCCTCACTACCATGATTTTTGTGACATATTGGACAAAACACAGCTAAAGCCTTCTCAACTTCTTCTTGCTTCCTAAGGGTGTAAAGAGTATCTATTTGTTTCCCTATATGGTTTAGCAAATCCATTTTAAGGTCTTCAAGTAAATTTCCTATTTCCCTCTTTGTGATACCTGTCATATTATTTGTTGTATAAGGTTTACTTGGGTAGCTCCTTCCCGAATGCCGTGACCTCAAATAGTTCCTGCAAATATCACAAATATCAGTAAATTCCATTTTGGAGATATTTCCTTTTCCTATTAAATTTAATGCTTCCATAACATCATCTCTTATTCCCCTAAGAAATAAAATTTTAATGGTATCATCATTTAGTTCCTCTTGACAAGACCGTTGAAGAATAAACATAAAATGTTCAAGGTAGTCTTCTACAGACTCTTCTTCTTTTTGAATCATGCGGAAAATCTCATCCCAAACCTCCTTTGTTTTGCAATATTCTTGATACTTGTTTAGGAATAGTTCCTTCATGACTTCCCACGTTCTGATGTTTCGAAGGTTCATAAACCATCACAAAGCAACATCCTTCAATGTAGCTAGAAATAGTTTGAGTTTTTGTGTGTCATTTTGGTAGTCATAACTGTGACACAACACATCAAATTCAAACAAAAACATGTCAAGATATTCTACTGAAAGACCATGAAAAATGGGCAAAGTAGAGTGGGGAATATTCTTCATGGGGGCATCTCTCCCGGGATTTGTGATCTAATGCCCTATTATGATTGTTGTTGTTGTTGTTGTTGTCATTATTGTTGTTATTAGGATCCATAACTTGAAATGCCCAAGGAGTAAAATAATTTTGAAGTGTCTTGTGACCTTCTTCAGAGAATGGACCGGCTTCTTCCCCATAAGATTCTTTGAAAAATTGTTCAACCTCTTTACATAATATTTCGGAAGAGCTTGGTTGGGTATTTGCAGGTGTTTGGACAATAGTGGTCTCAATAGAACACTTCTCTAGATCAAGTTTGGGTAATTCTAATAAAGGCAATTTATCTTTCACTTCCTCCTGAGTTGAGCTACCTTCCTCAATAAATTCTTTTCACTTATCTTGCAATTCCCCAGGTTGCGGATTCTCAATGGATGGTGCTGACTTATTTTTGGGTTTTTCGGGTTGTGAATTACTTCCCTTTTCTTTCCTAATGAATTTTCCCCTACTATCTCTATTATGATTCATGCACCTAAATGACCTATGGAGAAGAAAAATAAGGATAATTACCCAAATAAAATTAACAATTGTGTGGACTTTCTCCTTAACGCAATCTTCCTAACTTAGTTTACTAAAAATGTAGGTCTTTAACACCGTTCCCCGACAACGACGCCAAAATGATTGGACTAAATTGTGGTCTTAATTCACTTTTAAGATAGGTTTGATTTAAACTCTTGGAGATGGTTTCCTTAGTTTATCCTAAAGTGTCAATCCGGGAACGTAGGATTTTGAACTATGTTGTGGAAATATGTTGAAGAGCTGCAATTAATAAACCAAGGGTTGATGAATGCAAACTAATGTAGCCTATATTTAAACATAATTCTGATTGGCAGACTTTCTGTCACAAATGTGACAGGATCCCGTAAAGAAATAATTCTGCAGCAAAAACAGATTATTGACATACAACAGAACAAAATTGAAACTCTATGAAGCAAAATAAAGAATATAATATAAATAGAATTAGAGGTATTGATTGTGTAATAGATTATTTAATTATTCCATGTTCAACTCTTTATAACTCTGTCCTATAGTACCAAACTGTTTTTAACATTGGTAATAGCTAATTCGATGAAGCATACACACCAACTGATGTTGAATGAATCAATAAAGATCAAAACAACAAGAATTAATGTAAACTAACATGCTTGTGGAAATGAATTACACAGATGCAAAAAATGAACAATACATAAATGAGAATCAATCAAATAACACAGCAATCAAATTAATCAAATAACTATAAAATGCACATTACCACACCTATAAATCTAATACTGAGATCACCAACAACTAAGGAAGTGGGCCCTGCCTTCGCCGCTTATTGAATGATGGAGCTCACAAACACAAATTTATTCCATGCTAGTTCTCATTCAACAAAATTACAAAGACAAAATAAAACACAGATCTTTTATCACACAAGTCTGATTTTTAACTATATATTATCCCTTTGTTTCCATCATGCATACATATATATATGTTGATCGTACTATAAAAATAGATAGGTTTGTTTTTTCGTTCGGCCTATTGGCCACTCACAAACAAGAGTCTAAAATCGATAAAAGGCCGCAGGCCACTTTTAACGCTAAATCAAAACAACTTAACTCTAATAACAAGTCTTAACAAAATCTTGCCAATTTCACTCCATCAATTTCCTGAGGTCCTTCCATTTGTAACAACCTTCAACTCCCTTTCGAACTATCTCCTGCCATTTGGATGCAAAACGATCAGATTTATCATGATTTTCAGTGATTTATTAATCCCAATTTATTTTCGCTATTTTATTAAATATTAAGGTTCCTTCAAAAAATGGTAACATGAATAGGGACATCGACATAGATAAAAAGGAATATATAAGGTAAAGATAGTGGACTTATTCTATACTCATCAAGGTTCACCAAAATGTGAGATAAGGGGGATTCGCTACTCACAAGTCTCTTCATTCTCAAGAGAATCCCAAGGAGTGAACTTTCCTTAGCCACGTCAATATTGTTGATGAAGAAATTGCAAAGAAGATCATATACAAGTTACTTTTTCCAAAATAATACTTTAGAGCTCGAGAGAGTAGGGTTTCCAAATTTCTACCTCAAAAGGAATAGCTCTCGACCGAGGGACTACAACACAGTATCAAGATTCCAATGTGGCAGACCGGGGTCAAAGGGACAGACTGGCATCCAAGGTGAACAAAGAACTCAAAACTTGAATAAAATAACTAGAACCTTAATATCTGGCATAGATCTAAGGTCTGTTTAACAAAATAAATAGATAAAAAGCAGAAAATGAGTCAAAGTACAAATGAGAGCTAAGAGAGAACTTACAAGCGACCAAGCATTCAAATACCTCCTCCAAGCTCCACTTTGACAACTTGTTCACAAGACAAACATAAAAAAATGTTGGGGCTATTTTGGGGCTTGCCATAGTCAAACCACCATTTTGGTGTTCCACCTCCATGGAAAACTAGATAGATAGAGAGAGTAAACAAAATAAATAAATAGGAAGTGGTGAAAACAATCCCCACATGAGGAGGAGAGACTGCACCACCAAAAAACAAATGAACAAAGTGATCTAATTCACAAATAGATAAGAGCAAGAGATCTATACCAACAGTCCTCGACCCCCTCTTGAACACATTAACACACCGTTGAATGCTTGCTAGAGAACTTTGGGTATTGGAGGGATATCAATATGATAGAGCTTCACTTGTAGAAGTGATGTTGCAAAGAGTAGAAGAGGTTGAGAATAGAGCAAGATTAAAAAGAGAAGTGATCATATATGAGAGAACCCCCAAAATGAGAGAAAAAGGGAAGTTTTTTTTGCATGCAAGGGTAAAATGAGCCTTTACACTTGGAAATTTGGCTATAGGTACACATGTCACAAGTCAAAATTCTGAGATTCCTCATTTCAAACTTGCAAAATTGTCAGGATGTTAGCACATCGCACAAATTTCTACACACCACGTAAGTGTCCAACATGTCGGTTTTTGGGAAATGGGGTGATAGATTGTTGTCGCTTCATCATTGGACCTCATGGAGTTGGAATCACAAAAAATTGACCCATGAGGCTCTTATCATAAATGTTCTTAGGTGTAATAAAGCTAGGCAAACTACTAAAATGTGAAATTTCCCCTAAGGTGCAATTTTACGACATTACAATGGATAAATAGAAACAAAAGGTGGGGTATAATCATGCAATATTCTTGTAGTGAACTACTCAAAACTAGGACTTGAATAGGGTGGACATAACTATCCCCTTGAACCCATATCCATATGTTGAATGCTCTTCTGACTACATGCCCATAAGTTGTAAATTGGGTTGTGAAACTCATAAAAGTATCACAATGCTTAGTCCAACAAATGCCCAAATAGGAGAGCAGAATTTTTTAACAAAACTTTAAGGGTTAGGACATTTCATGTCAAGCTCACCAAAATGTAGAGGATGAAATTTTCTACCCTCAAGATGAATAGGTCTCAAGGAACAAATCTCAAGTGACAAGAGTGGGAAGACAAGGGAGTTTTCTTATATTTTATGTATTATGTGGAATTAAAGGACAAGGGTTTTAGGGGTAGAAAGAGTAGGCTTCAAAGATCTCATGAGGAAACTAAAAATTCCTCAAACATGAATGATAGTGTGACACATACACGTCCCTGTAGCATGTTGTAGTCTCATACAGATCAAAAATAGAATTTACTAACATAGACAACAAAGAGCCTCCTAACTATTCAACAACTAAAATCTCAAAGATTTTCCAAACTAATAGAATAACAAAGATAAAAATATAACAATAACATGCATGAACTTAATGAGATTAAATGGAAATAATGAAAATTAAAAGGGAGAGAAAAACTTACAAGAGGGCCACGAATGAAGCCTCCTGTAAAGCTCTGACTTTGAAACTTGCACACACAAAAAATGGGAAGATTGTTGGGGTTGTTTTAGGGGTTTGCTCAATCAAACCCCCACATAGGTAATCCCACCTCCACAAACAACTAGATAGATAGATAGAAAAGAAAATAAACAATAAACAAGATAGAAATAATAGACAAGTTAGAACAACAATATGCTATCAAAATAAAGACGATAATGCAACAAAGATATTATGATTACCCTTCTTTGGCGAATGAGAATGTTGAAAGGAAGAGCATGCAACCTCCAAGATTGTACACGATGTGCCAAGAGAACCAAAGTGTTGGTGTAGAGAGCTAAGATGTGAGAAAACTTGAGAGAATAGTAGAACAAGAGTGAAAGAATGAGAGAACGAGAGCTAGAATATGAGATAGATTGGATAGAATGAGTGATAAAATGAATATAATAAAAAAAATAGAAAGTTTTAATGGAATATAGGCATGCAAAGGGGAATTTTCAACATGTTTTCAAGTTTCAGAGGTGTTACAATTTTTGGGTAGGCGAGAATTGTAGCGTCTCAATGGCTACGTAGTCAAGAATATTTTCAAGATGTTCATGTGGTGCGTAGACATCTACATGTTGCATGATAGTCCATGAAAAAAATTACTTTAATGACTGAAAATGAATGAGTTAAGGGAAAAATTAAGGTTGTAAAAACTGGGAATTGCATTATCAAATTTAATTATTGTAAAGAGGGGGTTATGGAATGCAAAATTGTATAGGATGCAATTTTTGGAATTACAACCAAAATGATAAGTTTTGAGCTTTGTAATCATCAACTTGATGTTAAAAATAAACATGTTATCTATATGAAAAATTGTAAATGTATGATATTAATTATCCAATTAACATCAAATAAAGCTTTAAAACTAAGAAAATGATTAATCAATTACATAATTCCAATGAAATTTATTTATCAATTAATAACTAGATTCAATTAAAAGCATTTAAAGAATTAACAAGAATGCAAATAATCTAAATATTGATGCAAACCTCAATCCCATTATGGGATTATGCTCAAAGTGGATGTCAACTAATCTAAATTCAAATAAAATCCATGATGTTGTAAGAAAATTGATGAGATTGGAGTGGATGATTCACAAAAAGCTCTCAAATTGATAAAAATTGAGTAATCAATTCCAGAGAGTAATTTTGCATAAGACTTGTGAATGATTATTATATAAAATAGTCTACTATTTATAGAATTTGGAAATCATGATCAATGTTCAAGATGGAAAATACTAATCAAGGCATTAAATTGAGTGAGAGAGGAAGGCATGGATCAATAATTGATCAAACAATTGATAATTCATGACACACATATCATGGATTGGATCAATGGTCTAAAATCCATGAGAGACTCAACAAATTCCCTAAAATTTAGGAGTTATGTTGGAGATATTTCCATGAGGAGGGAAATATTTGAATTCAAATTGGAGGAATAATCCATGAGGATATTCTTTCAATTATTGAAGGAATTAGAAGAAATTAGTCAATTAAATAATTAAGAAATTACTTAATTATGCAAGTGGATGGAATTTAGAGATTTAATTAAACAATTAGAAATCATTTAATCAAATTGGTATTTATGACAATTAAATAATTTAGATTATTTAATCAAATGAGAAGACTTAGGAGATTTAATTGAATAATTTGCATTAGTTAATCAAATTAGATCAAAATTACTGTGAAAGAGGGAATTAATCAAATAATATTAATTATTCGATTAATAAGAGAAAATGGTGAATTTAGTTAAACAATTGACATTATTTAATCAAATAGATAAAAATGAGTGAATTATGATAGAAATGACATTGGTAAGTGAAATTAGGTGTATGATATACTAAAGACATTTTTAGATGTCTACATTTGCCCCTCTTTGAAGTGAGGTACTTGATGCATTGCTTCAAAGAACTGATATTGCTTAAATCTAAATTTATAATTTTTATGAATTTTCTTGATGCCTCATAGTGCCCCTAGTAGACTAAAGAATACTGGTATGCTACCCCCTCAAGAGATTGAGTGGAAAAAACTAATTTTCAATTGAGCTTGCGACATTATAACGGGATTGGTTTAGCTACATAGAAGACATAAAATAAGTCCTAAAAAGGCTCAAATACTAACCAATATGCATAAAAGGCTAGAAAAATGAGTTTCAGGGTCAAAACCTTAGGTTTGGGTACGTATATATGCTCATTTGCACACTTTGCTTTTGAAAATTCTTGAGTCCTTAGAGAGATCTGTGAGAGAGCCACTTAAGAGTACCTACTGCAATGGATTTTGTTGTGCATCCTAGACATTGAGCCGATTGAGTCTGTGAGTTCCAACACCCTCCTGGTTTAGGTGGTTGGTACATACCTCGAAAGACCTTCCTTGTGCATTTTTCTAATTAGAAAAATGTAGATTAGAACTTAGGGAAACAAAAGCGCTAAGATTTATCTCAACACGCCTTTATCATTGACGCCGTGCCTATGTACAAAGGTGTAGATTCTTTGCAAAGGCACAAGGGTTAGATTTTAGGATTACGCCATTGAATTTTCTCAACACCATTGTATTTCTCTTTTGTAATAAATCCATGCGATTATATTTTAGAAACATTACACACTTTTACCTTAGACCCACAATTTTGTAATAAATCCATGCATATGTAAAAATGACAGTTGAATGCTTTTGTATGGAATCATGCTTTTATGCCTTCTAACTTTTGACTCAGATTTTTTGCTTTGTTTTTGAAAACTTGACATTGTGCACATTGTACGTGCATGCCGAGTTACATCCCTTGACCTCTTGAGAGCATAGATTAGTGCTACTAGATTATATGTTGAGCTTTGGTATGGAGGAGACCATCTACTTTCATGCATTGGGATTCTTTCACATCTTACACATGCTAAAGATTTGTGCCCATTGTACCCTGATTAGTGCCATTATGGAGCGATGGCATTCAGAGACATCATCTTTTCATTTCTTGACCAACATGGCTACCATCACTTTGAAGGATGTATGGTGTATTCTCAAGGTTCTTATTCATGGTACACATGTTGTATATGATACTGTTCGAGGTGGTCAAGACTTGCTATGAGTATTAGTGGTACCATAGGTTCTGTTGGTGGAGGGGTAGGTGGATCTAAGAGATTTCATTGGCATTGCTTCTAACATTACCCTTGTACTAGCTGGCCTAATTATGGGCATCTTGCTTCCTAAAAGACGATCATGTCACTTCAGTTTTGGAAGGGGTGTTGTGCTTGAGAGGATGTGACTTGCTTTGTATGGGTTCCATGTATTTTAGCCCACCTTTATCATGACATGTACCAAGTATTTTATATAGGTGGTGCTATAATATTTGTTGGATGTATCATGTTTCATATTTGGGCATGGGAGCATATTACAATGTTACATCCTATTTGTACATTACATCGAGATGAGGATGAGCCATTTGTATACCGTTATGAGGTGATCCTAACTCACCACCACATGGGTGAGTTGCAGTACTGGAGGCACATGATCGAAATCATGGTAGAGTTTGCATGGAGGCCATGGTTATCAGTTGAGGCCTAGGATGATGATGTTGATTACCTTCCTTATTGTCGTTAGACCATATGGCTCATTGGTCTAACTACTACCATCATTGAGTAGTACTTTCCAAATTGATGCATGAGACAGTTTGGGGAGGCTCAGACTGTCCCCCATCTAGAGTACATGGATTCCTTTACTCACACTCACCGAGATCATAGACTTTGGGGTCAAATTCTTGATGTGTAGGAAACTACAACAGATTTATATCAACTTGTTCTAGTCCCGTGGGATTATGTAAGAGGTCATGTTGATACTGACACTACTACTGAGTATGACATATGGTTTGTAGCCAAGATTCCAATTATATTTACAAACCCAATACAGGTGTCTCATAGATAGAGGGGTGAGTCTAGGAGGTTAAGATGATAGAGATTAGTGGCTCATGTAGCGGGTGCACATGGTGACAAGGTATATGTGCCTAATCAAGATAGGGATTAATAGAGGAGTCCTGAGGGTCCACCCCCAATACATGATCAAGATCAACAGTAGGATTAGTGGGTGTCACAACATGTGCTTGGACCAAACATACAATAGCTGCAGGCTAATTTGGAAACAACTATCAAAGAGAGATGAGGCCTGCCAAGAGCGGGATCAACTTTAGGGCCATCTGGATTAGAGGACACAGTAGAGGGATGTGGAGGATGGCAACAATAGCTGGATCTATAGTTAGCTTAAGAGACTGCTCACCATCAGTAGTTAGAGGCATAGGGGGATACTATCCCTATATCCATATATACATAGGAGTTGAGGACTATACAAGACGAATTGTCTTATTACAAGACCATCTACCCAATGCAGGCCCCAACTCATAGGAGGCATTCACCGTACTCATAGAGGAGCAGGTTAGTTGGGAGCTCCATGGGGCAGTCACACAGTCAGTCAGGAGGAGTAGGAAATTTAGGTGGATAGCCTGAGAGACAACTATCACACCAACCTTCTTCTAGCAAAGAGGATCGGGCCAACGTGGGCTAGATTTTGTACCAGATAATTTATATTAGACTTTGATATATAGAATTTATGTATATTCATTCATCAGATCTTTGTAGCCTCATGTATATTTTTGAGATATGTCACACACTTGATATGTAACATGACATTCATTTTTGATATATATATGAGATGAGCTACTCTTGATGTGATCCTTACATGGTGTTTATGCATGTGTTGATCTTTTATGATGTATGATGTATGGACATGATTATGCATATGTTTATGATTATGGATGTATTATGTATGTATGGATGGATGCACATGTTATGTGTGTTCATGATATGAGATGCTATGACATGTTTCTATGATGGATGATAGATATTTCCATTATTATGATGCCTATGGTTTGGTATGCATGTGACTAATAATTTATGGATGCAGGATGAATGCATATATGTATGGATTATTTTTTTGTAACCTTATATGGTGATCATGCATGATGTATGCTATGAGATGTATGATGACGATTTATAGATGTAGGGTGGATGCATGTATTTTTTGTTATGTCATGATACTTGAATGTTAGTAAGAATAATATAGAATGGAATGATAGGATAAAATGAATGGATGAATGATATTGATTAGTGTACCAAAAAATCTATAATTATTCGAGACTTTATTGGATATGTGATGAGATAGTGATGATTTTTCTTTTCTTTTCAAATTAGGTTTAATTTCATCATAGAAATCCTTATTTTTGATATAGTAAATAGACATGATGCACCAATGTATTAGGAACTAGGGTAACCTTGTATATAATGTACATAGTTTGACTCTACAAAATAGATAGGAGTATCCTTGTTCATACCTGACATACAAACACCTTGTTTGATCATGTGAAAGAATAAATCCTTCAAAGTAAGAAGACTAATACACAAAAGGTATGAGGAACTTGATAAGTCCTAACCATTTTTTTTACTTGAGACTATCCCTACACACACAAGGCAAGTATTCACTGAGGTTGTGTTACAAGAATATCCAACAAACACAACAAATGAAAGAAATGACTAATGCCAAACTACTTTCTCTCTAAATAATTTTATTGACGTCATCGAGAGATCATCGAAGTGGACCAATAATATAAATCACAAGAAAAGATCAAAATAAACAAACAATCAATGTTATTCATATCTTTTTCCAAATAATATTATTTTTATGTGATACCCAATGATGTCTATTGTACGAAAGATCATCTGTAAGACATGTTTGGATGTTGATTTGTTGTCTAAGTGTTAAAAGGTTGTTGATATGAATGTTAATCGACATGTTTGACCATGATCAAGACTTAGGATTTTTCTTTTAAACTTAGTGTTTTTCCAAGTGTTGTATTTGTTTCTGTTTGTGTTGCCAAAGGTTGAAGGTGATGATCAATTTATTATGCGTGAAATGTTATTGTGGGTGAAAGTGAGATGGGATGGGTGATTTTGTTTTTTTTTGGATTTTTTCAATGTTTTTGACCTTTTGAAATGTTTGGAGGCTATTTTTGGTATTTTGCGGTTATTTAAATTTTTCAAGTTTTCAAATATTATGAGGTTGTTTTGGGGTTTTTTGTAATGTTTTTACAACTATTTTGATTTTCATTTTTTCTAAATGTTTGAGTTTTCCAAGGTTAGACCAAGAACAATACCTAAGGGGGATTTACCTAATTCCTCAAGGGCTCATTTGAGATGGCCTTGCCTATGTACATGCACATAGGTAATGTAGTTTGACTACTAGACCTAATAATGTTTTTAAATTATTCATGTTTTTGACCTAGTTATGGGTTTTGAATTGATTTGGATGTTTTTAGAATTTCAAGATGATTTGGATGTTTTTGGAATTTTGAAACTTTATAAATGTTTTGATGTTTTTGGATTTTTAAAACTTTACAAATGTTTTGATGTTTTTGGATTTTTGAAACTTTACAAATGTTTTGATGTTTTTGGATTTTTTGCAACTTTACAAATGTTTTGATGTTTTTGGATTTTGACATGTTATGAATATTTTTAAGATTTTCATATTTTTTTGAATGTTTTTGAGATTCTCAAGATGTCAAAAAACTTTGGTGATATACAAGAATCAAATCCGATGACCATGTGTAGGAAGATTCCCCCAATGCAGTGTTAAGTTACCTTCATATGGGACGAATAAAATGACCCGGGGATAGGACCAAATAACACAAATAGATACTTGTTGAACACCAAGCCATGGTAGGGATGAAAATGAATGAATGGAAAATAAAAATCACCTTGATGTTACAAATACACATGTTATCTATATGAAAAATAATGATTAAAATGCGATCATCAATAATTTTAACAGAAAAATTTAATGATCCTCTTTACTCCTAACAAAATAAAAAATCAATACAAATGCATTAATATTTTAGTACCACATCTTAGGTGACTATTTTATAACATATACTAATTGTTTCAAACTTCAAGCCAAATGTTCCTTCCCCTTCACAATAAAAACATTAGGTTGTCCCATATAAATACCCTCCTCAAAATCCTCATGCAAGAAAGTAGCCTTAACATCCATTTTCTCAATCTCAAATTCAAAATATATAATAATGTATAATTGAAATCTAATACAAGATACATTAAAAATAAGAGACATATTTTCACAAAAAACAACTCCCTCCATTTTAGAGTATTCCTTGACCATTGGCTTAGCTCTGTGCCAATCTAACCATACATTTGTTGTAATATTATTTTATACACCCACTTATAACCAATAAAATTTCTTCCCTCAAGAAAACTAATAAGATCCCATGTGTCACATATATCTAAGGTTATCATCTCATAATGCATGGATTACATCCAAGACTCACCATCCTTTAAGAGAGAGCCTCCTTGAAAGATCTTGTTTCATCATTAGTACACAACAAAGAAAAGAAACACTAAAAAGTAGGTGGTCTATACCTATTGAAACTCTATTTAATTATCTTGTGGACCGTATCAAGGTATTAGTAAGGGGATCCACTTGTATTTGTAAAATTTGTAGTTACATTTATAAAATTAGAAAATGTGGAGGTATTCATCCTAAATAAAGTCCCAACATGATGTTCTTTAGAAGCCACCAAATTTTATCTCACCAACCCATAACCAAACCTATCAAATGCCACATGCAATATTAAATCATTCAACTTGGATATAGAAATCAAAATTATTGTAAGTCCAAGAATATACAAAACACTAGTAAGAGTTTTTACCTCCTATCACTAAAACACAATTGTACCTTCCCATGACTAGGAATTTAATACAACTTATTGTAACCTAGATACAATTTTCCTCCATCATAAGCATGGTAGGAAGATAAAAAAAATATTGTGAGGAGTCATATGATATGAAAAACTTGAGTCAATCAACCATGATTCATTGTAAATAACAATAGTAGAAATAAATGGGTTTTCATCACCTTTATTAGAGGATTATTTAGTGGAGCAATCATAAGTGTTCTTATTTATACACTCCTTAACATTCCCCTATTTTATATAGTTCTAAATATTCACTCTACTCTTCCCTAAGGTCTTAGAATGACATTGAGACTTATATCTATCAATATATTTTTTTAATCCTTTTTTATTCTCCTTTATCCTTGAGTATTCATTGAACATGTAATATATCCCTTGAGCTATCCTCCATTATTTTTCTTGTCATTTAATTTGCAATAAAATTAGAAACAAAGGAATCCAACTTTTGTTTTATCATTTGACCATTTAGAGTAAGGCTTAGAATTTCTCATGATTTAGATAAAGAGGAAAGTATAAATATACATATGTCTTCCTCATCTATCTTAACATCAATTAACTCTAGCTGAATTAGAATAAAATTAAACACATTCAAATGTTTTACCATAGAGCCCCATATTTCATTTTTAATAAATATAATTTTCTTTTCAAAGAAAATTTATTTACTAGAATCTTTTCTTAGTAGATATCACCAATTAGTTTCCAAATAAGATAGGTAACAACCTCAGAAGAATTTAGCAAGATATAATTTATGCAACATAACCAATGATTGCTCATGAATGTTTATCTAGATTCTTCCAATAATCTTCAAACATATCATCTAGTTTCATTTCACTTGAAATATCTCTGCATTTATCTCTTTGTTCAAGGAGATCCTCCATCTTACCTTCCATAACTCATATCCAGTGCCATTATACTTGTCAATCTCTAAATGAGAGGAAAATTCCATGCTTTCCAATAAAAATATTTAAAATCACTCAAAGAAAAGACTTGCTCTATAGCCAAAAACCTTCAACACTGAAATAAATGCACCCCATTCTCAATATAACCAAGGCTCTAATACCTAATTATTTTAAAACATTGTAAACTATTACAAATGTTATCTCTTCAAAGAGAATACAAATCTAATCTTTAATAATGTAAAATTTGATTAGCCATTTTAAAATTATATGGAATAAAATATAAATAAATAAACCATGATAACACATCACATAAAATGTATGTGAAAAAACCCTTACATGAAAAACCCACCATCAAAGAGAGATAGATGTATTAATATTTAATACAAGAGTGCATACGCAACTCATTTTCTCCCTTAAATTTGTTACCATTTTAGTAGCCTCTATGTCCCCATAAACTTCCCATAAAAAATACTACCCAGAACCCCTCATGCATGTGTGAATATTAATAGGCATATTAAAAATATAGTTTTATAATACCATGGGCCAAGAAAACAACGTAAAAGGTGCCCAAAAAGATAAATGACTGCACTTGCTAAAGTCAATAGGGATGGAGGGCTCTTTGGGCTTAATTTTTATGTAAAATATATTAAATATAGGATTGAAATTAAATATCACACAATTCTAAAATAAGTACCATTGAAGAAACCATATGGGAAAATCCCAACAAAATAATACTCAATTTATTATTCTCAACAAGAAGGTTACAAGACAATAAAAAATTTAATGCTTCTAATGAAAAATTCAACTCTAGATAGAGTCAATCCAAAATCTAATTGTAATAAAATGAATATAAAATATCATCCCCAAGCCTTAAATTTATAAACCAAGGAAATCTTGGGAACTATTGATAGATTTCCAAAACTACGAGTCAAGTCTGAGTCCAACTAATCTATTTTGGACTATTCACTCCTCATATGAGTAAATTCTCCCATAATAGAAAGTAACTCTAAATAAATTCCTTTTAATCCCATGACCAACAAGATCCAATGTAACTCAAAATAACTCTCTAATTACACTTACACACCTCTTAAATACAACTATTTTTTTATCAAATAAAGACACTATTCCTAGTCCACTATATAAACCCCTTTTCAATGCCCTCAACTATCATTATATAGTTTCAATGCGGTGTAGTGTATCATCCAAATAACCTTGAGATTCCTCCCAAGTGTGTTTCCCCACTTCATGAGGGAGCAAATAATACACCACATTAGGTTAAGTAAATAATTACGAATTCATCACGATTTGCAAGGTGTACAACATAGTCCTAATATTTGGACCAAGTAAGGAATTTACTCTCAAAAAATTCCATGGTGTATCGGATAAATAATGGTGTTTATAATTTTTAGTTTTTGGTCCTATATACTACATGTAGACACTTAAATTAGACTAATGTATTTCTTCCAAAACATATTTCAGCCATTTGACTTACCTAATTCATCTTCTATATTTAATTAAATAATTTCATTATTTGATTAAATTAATGATCATTTTCACTTCATCACGATAATTAAATAATTTTTATAATTCTTTAATTATTTTTATATTTCAAATTCCCTCTCAATTCCACTTTTATTAAATAATATTGAATTATTTGATTAAATTATCTATTTCACCATTATTCATCTATATTGATTAAATAATTAATATTATTCAATTAATTTACTAATTATTCTTCTATTCAAAAGTTTAATTAAATAATTAATTATTATTTAATTAATGCATTATCCAATTCCCACTTCTCAAATTAAGTAATTTATTTTGATTATTTACTTTATCTAATTATTTCTCAACATTATCCAAAATAAATAAATCATTTATTTTATTTATTTATTCCCACCTTGCACATGTAAATAATCATTAATTCATTTAATCAATTACCCATGCATTTCTACCTCATCAGTTGACTAAGACTTACTCTCATTCCACTCCTTAATCAAATCCACTTCACTCCTGCTCATTTCAAGTTCACTGAGTAATCAATTCAACCCACTAACCGCCTGTCTCAGTTATCACTCTAATCAATCCTCTTAACTGATTCATATGATTAGTTAGCTACAATCAAGAGATTAGTTGAATCCCTCTCATTTTCTCTCATCAATTTTGAACCATTGATCTTTTATTGATCTTTCCGTAGATATTGATCATTGATCGGTGTCACCAAACACCTATAAATTCGGTCTTCCTATCATCTATTCCCCCCCCATATCGTTGCAGAGAAACTATACTCATGTTATTAATGCTTTTATGCTATTGTGCTACTAAAAACCCGAGAGAAAATACTTTAACACCATTCTCCAAGATGAAGATAGGAGAACACAGAGCAAAGCGAAGGATTCAAGTAGGTTTATGATATTGTTTTTGAGTGATTCTTTTATGCTTCATTGATATGATATTTTGTTGAATTTGATTATGGATTTAATTGTTTTATGTTTATCCATGGTTTTCCTAATCAAATTTCTAGGTAATACATTTTGGAACACTTGATCGGACGCTCAAGTCCTTGAATTTAACCCTTTTCATGAGTTTTTTATGTTTTTGACAATTACAGGCTCTTGTTACACATTTTTCTAGAACTTGTGTGAAATTTTTTGACATTTGTACCGCATGTAGGCACATTTATTGAACAATAGTTCACGGTATTCTGGTGATTGATTTCCTATTTATCTCATATTTTTTGTTTTTTCTAGGTTTATTGTGCTTGTTAGGTCTTTATTAACCTTGATTTTATAGATGTTTAACCCTAAACAAGCAAATTTAGTTTACAGATTAGAGTTTTGGCTTTGTTTTATGTAAATTTTTTGTTCATGTGTAGAGTGGCACAATTGCAGAAGGTAGAGGCTGTTTTGAGGATCAAATATGCACATTTATGCTTTTTTTTGGTGTAATTATTCTTCAGTTGGGCACATTTTCTATTTAGAAATACACATCTATTATAAGGTATAAACTGTTGTTAGTAATTTTTTACTTTGGCACATTTGTCTACGAAAATTTAGGGTTACTAATATTTTTCTGAGTAGCTTGTGGCATACATTGGATACAAGAACAAACACCTAAACTACTGACATATCTGTTGTAGATTCTTGTGTCTGATTTTTTATAGAATGGAAAACACATCAATTTCATTAAGGTAACTAAAAATTGTTTGACATGTATGGTAGGTTTTAGAGTACATATGCTCTCCCCTTGTGCTTAGTGTGAACTTGGGGATCATAAATAATATGGAATCTGCATTCTATTCATTTACCCAATGAGGTTTCAAGTCTATGTATGCTCTCTCCTTGTGCTTCAAGCAATCTTGGAGATCAGAAAGAGAAGCATTTTTCCTTTTTATTTTAAATTAGGGGGATTTCTTGGGGATTTCATCACCCCAAGGATAACCTCAACCATGTTTACTAGCAGGCCATAAAAAGAGTGAAGAATGGAATTTTTACCCCAAGGTGTGGCCAACATCCTTTAATCCAAGCCTCATGACCCTCAATTTGTCGAGATGTGTATAGGTGAAGAGACCAGAGGAGACCCCTCCAATCTTGTGCATCCTTAGATGGGCTTAATGTTTGTGGTCCCACTATGAACCTTGTTATTTAGAATCCTTAAGACCATCAACTATTACCACTAGTGGGGTGCACTGTACAACATCATACATGAAGTTACCCAACATATACCATCTTAGGGTGAGATATAATTCTTTTGGAGGTGTAAAAAGTTACAAGGGAAGGAGGAAGGTGAGCCCTTGTGCCACTGGAGGCCTAGATATCCCCTTCGAGATTGGATCCATATATCTATGTTATTTTATTGATGGGACTTTGCTACGGGGGCACACCTTAAACAATAATTAGGTTGTGCTTCTTGGAGTACCTTCTTTATTAAGATAAATGATACCATTCAACCTATCACCTTGAAAAGTGTCAACAGATATCATGTCTACTATGCGATGTGTTTTATTGCCATTTTTTTGCTCAAAACATTTGGATTAGACCAAAATCACTGAAAACCATAAAATATAACTTTAGTTGAACTCAAAAAACTTAGTTTTAGGTCAGATTTTAGCAATTGTTTAAACTTATATTGCATGTGTAGATAGTTTAGGAACAAATGTGACCTAGATAGGTGAAATTGTAGCTTAGATAGACTAATATATTGTATCTAGAGTGGCACAATTACTAGAGACCTTCAAAATATAATTCTATATTGAAAAACAAACAGTCAACCATTTTATCAGAGTAATGCAATTGAACCTCAAAAAATGACAGTTGTTTATCCTATTGCATAACTGATTGTCATTTTGCACAACTATTTGTAAAAAAAAAGGTCTAAAAACTCAATTTTAGGCCATACTTTTGTAATTGTTGAACCCTGTGGCACAATTATGGCCAATTTAGGTGCAATTGTGGCTTAGATGGGTGAATTTTTGCTTAGATAGGTGTATTTGTAGCTTTGGTAGGTGCATCTATTTCACAGAGTGGAGCAATTTCTTGGAACCTTTAGAAAACCAAATTTTCTCTAAAAATTGAACTGTCATCCCTTCTATATTAGAATAAAAAAATTGAAATTCAAATTATTGTAATGGTATTGTATTTTGGCACAATTTTTTTTTATCCCAATGCAATTGTTTTGTCAATCAGAGAGCTTGCAATCATTAGACCTTAATGTCCTATATATAGACTTTAATTTTAAAAAAATGATATCTACTAGTTTACATAGAGTCAAACCTTAGATTTGATCATTCACCTCACCCATTTTTACATTATTCACATCTTTCAATTATATTTTGACTTAGTTCCAACCTGCCACATCTCCATTATCTTAATCTTTTGATTCAATAAATCTACCTAGATCTTATGTTCACCTTACATTAGTTTGATATTTTCTCTTAAAATATTTCCTTCTCAAGGTAGAATATTAAGTTAGCTTATCCATGGGTATTTTGAATTATGATATTCTAAGTTAACCCATTCCACCATCCCCCAAATATATTGACTTCTAGACTCACAAGTCTAGTCCAAGATTTAACATATTTTATCCAAAATCTTGATCATCAAAATCATAAGATCCAGTTACGCTTCTTGGTTGTATCCACCTCATTTCATTCATTAAAATCTCTCATTTAAATCAAAAGGTCCCAAATCTCTTATATTCCAATAAAAACAAAGTTACAAACTAAGAAGAAAATACAAAAAGTGTCCAACAAGATACCCCCAAATACATATCCTTTCCTTTAAACACCAAGAGAATTCATAAATAGATTTGTAGAGAGTAGTTTTGAAACACCATCTCCATTAAGTCCTAGGAATAGTCCCAACATTAGTGGGTTCATCAAAGATGTAACACTTGAGGAGTTAGATAAAGCTTAATAAGATCCTAATTCAATGAAACTAGTAGACACAATTCTAGCAACTAATTGTGATCAATAATTCTTGGTACTTTTCCAAAAGGGGGCTAAATTTCCCTCCACATTTGACATCAAGATTATTCAAGTCGACAAAAATAATAATTCCATCTTCAACCTTTTGGGAAACTAGTTCCAACAATATCATACCACCTTCCCTACAACCAAATAATAAGCTTATTGTCTAAACCTTATATTAATCCTCCCATTAATCAAATAGCTACAACTATCCCACAAACAACCATACCCACTAATTCCACACAAGTGATAGTACCACCCATACATACTCAAGATCCCACATACTCTACGCATATCATCAACCCATTATACAACACAATATATAATCAAAATATCACTCCCACATCGATAATTAATCCACATACATTATCACAATCATCTCACCTTTCACAAGAACCATCACCTAACTTTAATTTCATTGTAAAAAAAAAAACCAAAATCATATTGCCATGACCAATCTATTATATCAATATCGACTTCCACCTAATAACTCCAACAATATGCCATCACCATATGCAACCCATAATTCCCAACCAATTACATCTTACATTCATACTCACATACCTAGAAACCAATACATCACCCATCAAAACTAAAACTAAAACTCTATGACACAACGTCCACAACATCTCACCTCAAACCCTAATCATAATATAAACCCATCTAATCAAAACACCTACCAATACAACTCCATCTAAAACATCATGAATTCAAAAAAATATGCCAATCCACCAAAATACATACATCCACACCACAAAATCCATCAACATTACCAAAATCAAAATATCATGAACCAACAACAACAATCCACCCCATTAAACCATTTTACTAATTCCAACACATTTTCTCATTCTTACAATGCCCCAAACCATTCATACATTCATCAAGATCCCTCATCATTAATCTTTCCTCAAGGTCATCCATCATCACATCCGACATCCAATTAAAATTCCATCAATGTACCACCTACCACACATCCCAACGATTTAGCTCTCCAAATCTAGAATTTGTAACAAATTTCTAATATTCACATGGGGCTAATGAAAAGGAGCTGTACACTAGAAGACATATGCCCCTATCCATTTGACATGACTATACCTATGCCACCCCTTCCAGATCACTTTGAAATACCCGAATTCGATAAGTACAAAGGAAAGGGATACCCTCATGATCATGTTAAAGAGTTCTACATAGCTTTCTTATAGGTTATGCATTATGGTACATATCTCATGCACCTCTTCCCAAGAATCCTAGGATGATAGGATATGGAGTGGTTTTTTTGACTCCTAGCTAGCTACATTAGGACCTTTAGAGATCTAGCTCAAACATTTATCACATTTCTCCCACAATATAGAGAATGAAACTTCAATGAAAAAATTATGCACTATGAAATAAAATGCTGGAGGAACCTTCACCTCCTTCTTATAGAGGTGGAAAAACCTAGCTAGTAAATATCCATGTCACATCCATGAGAAACAACTACTCAAAATATAAATTCAAAACATGAACACTAAAATAGGGTTTCATTTGAAAATATTATGCTCAAATTATTTTGACAAAGTTATCAAAAAGGGTCTTACTATCAAGAAAGCCCTAATTGCTAAAGGACTTGTCAACATTTTAAAAATAAATAAATAAACTATTCAAATTCTTCAAATGAAAAATCCTGTTATTGGAACAAAACTCAAAATATTGTTAAATGTAAGTCAAGATATTGTCCACAATTTTTCCTGAAGTCAAGATTCAGGTCAAGGACAAGGGGTGTGGGAAATATGACACGACACAATATTTATATATCAGTCACCTTACATCATCACCCAAATCATATGGAAACCAAGTCAAATCACAAGAATTATTCAATGTAATAATCAAATACAATCCAACCATATTTTTAAAATGGGGGAGGTTGACAAAGAATCTATAGAAGAAGACATATAAAAGTGCATTTATAAAGATAAATAAGATACTATCATACTCCTAGTCAAAAATTATACTAAAGGATTTCAAATAGTGGAACACATGGGGTATGATGGTCATAGTGGACTTGGTTCAAAACAACAAGGAATTATGGAGCCTATCTTAGTAACTATTAAACCACGCTTCGAAGGGCTTGGATTTGGGAAATTATATATTGTGTCTTCAAATATCAAAATTAACTTTGTGAAAGTAGATAAAACTCTTTTGATTTCTACTTTTTCTAACGAGGATACTTTCAATGACTCTTTTGAGTGTATTGATGACCTATTCCAAGATCATAACGTTTGCACCATATCTTATATATCTTTTGAACCTTCACCCTATGATAGTAACCTTTCACTTGTATATCCCCAAATCATATATTGGGACCAATGAGACCCACCTAGCATAGACACATTCCAAAATAATGAAGCTATCATTGATCTCTTGGGACTTCGAGATGAGATACCCCTAGGAGATCATAAAGCTAGTTTCACCATAAAACTTGAGTTCTTGGGACTTCGAGATGAGATACCCCTAGGAGATCATAAAGTTGATTTTACCATAGATATTGACACAATGATATACTTTGGGGAGGATTCCAAACCTTCCAATTGCAAAAGTATAACATTCATAAATAGGTCCATTAGCAAAAACCACATCACAACACTTTCAAATTAAAAAATAGTAAAACCATAGGACATAGCTAAAGGTGAAAACATCTTTGAGGCACCCATGGATGGAAGGTTTGAAAATATACCCATAGATCAAATGAGATCTCTAGTGCTTATTAAAAAATATGAGGAAGTGAACATCAGTACCACAGACAGTGCCAAGATCACATTCTTCACAAATACACTATCTAAGAAGGAAAGGGTTAACTTCATGGAATTATTCCAAAATAGACATGAAATTTTCATGGTCATATGTGGAGATGCTAGGTTTGGACCCTAATCTTATGTTACACCATCTAATAATAATACCAGGGGAAAAACTATTTAAGCAGAAGTTACACAAGATTTACCCTCAAATAAAATTGTCCTACAAGGAAAAACTTCAAAAGTTATTAGATGTGGGTTTCATTAGACAAATTAACTATCCTGAGTGGATATGAAACTTGATACCTATCACTAAACCCACTGGGGGCATCAAAATATGAATGGATTTTAGATATCTAAATAAGGCATTTTCCAAAGATGAATTTCCACTACCAAATATAGATATGATCATAAAATTGATAACATGGCATATAATGATATCTGTTGTGCGCTTTTTGCACACACGCCCCATTGAAAGTAGGGACCCTATTTCTTGCTCTTTTGCTTTCATTCTTGGTGTTTTTGCCCTTTGATTTTGAGGATTTGGTTGCCTTGGCATGTTCCCAAATGATTATCTTACTCGTGCAAATGCCCCTTTTGAGGAAGCACTTTGAAAATCCTGTGTTCTGGGATTCATTTCGGGTTTTTCTCTATTTTCGGGAAAATTCCCTCTGGGCGGAATTCCTCGAGTGCCTCGAAAACTTGATGGAGGTTGCTTTATGTTATTTCTAGAAATTCCAGGACTTCACGGAATTCCATCTGGATTGGATTTTCCCGAAACTCCGTCATGCCTTCAGATTCCCAATCTCGTTGTCTTGTCAACGCATTTATGTCTCCTCTACGATCTTGTAATTTTCTTTTATTGGATTTAATTGTGGTTTATGAGGAGAGGTTCTTTTCATTTTCCTTGTTTTCAGATTTGAGGAGCTAGATTTAGAGCTGCTATTACTGGATTGTGCGTTTGAAATTGTGATTGATCGTTACAGTCCAGTTTTGGTGATCGCTTACATTTTGCTTGGACTTCAGGGTTTTTGCCGGTTGTTGCTATTTTGATTTCTTTTCTCTCATGGTATGTACATGCTTCCTTCCCTTTTTAATATATGAACTGAATTTCCTTCAGGGTTTGTGTGGGTGTATGTTTTGAGTCGGGCTTTGATGTGGTATGGTCTGGTAGCCGTGCTAGGGTTTCCGTTTGTTGGCTTGAGGCCCTTCCTCATAGCTCATGCCTCCTTTCCTTCTACATAACTGTGATTCAATGAGGTTGACCATTACTTTGCTCCATTCTTAATTTGATTTCGTACTTTCTTATGTTGAGCTCTAGTTTAACCTTGGAATCCTCGACCTTTGATGAAATCACGTCTTGCGCGAAGTGAAGCTTGTTGCTTATTGTTTGATTTAATAATCACCCTGTCTTATTTGAGTCATGGGAGAATTCATGTGAAGAATAGTGGGAATGAAAATGACAAGTTAGGATCTGAGTTGTGCTATCATGGCGATTTCCTAGGGTTTCCCTTGCTGAAATCATTCCTCATATTGATTGGATTTCATTTAGATCGATTTGAGGCATAATTTGTTCATATTGCACTTTGAACGAACCAAATCCAAAGCTAAATCCCCAACTTCCTAATCGTTTGATCAATCTTGGTGAAATCCTGATGAAGTCAAAGATTTCGGGTTTTCGAACACCTCGTGGATTTCCTTTACTTAAGGATTTCCCTGATTTTTCCATCGCTTTGTCGATTTCCCAAAAATATGCTTATAATGTAGAAATTGCACTGACTTCACAAAATTCAGTGTCTTTGGGATTTTACCGACATTTCTTTATCCCTTCATTTTCTCAGAATTCGTAAACTATTGCCATTTTCGCGGATTTCCATCCTTGGCAGATTTTCCTAAAATCTTGTTGAAAATGAAGAATTGAGAGATAGCATGATCTATTGGCTGATGGCTGTGCATTTTATGATCAATTTGAGTTATTTTAGGATGTGTCATGCTATTTATTAGTTAATATTGGTTGATTAAATGGTGGTTGGAAGTTTCTTTGTGCTTGTTTCACTGAATTCCGTTTGGTCCAGAATTTCCTGAGATTCCCCTCTGGCCCGAATTCCATGAGAGGACTAAAATCTGAACTTTGAAATGAGTAATTCTTATGTGATTCTGGGATTTTTTTAAGGGATGGATATATCATTTATAATGGATTAGCTTGAATTTCATGCTGTGATGGATCTTTACTATGGTATCTTTATTGAATGCAGGCATAATCAAGTCAGGCTGTTGCTGGAGGGACCAAGGGAAGGGTAATGGATCTAAGTGCTGAAGGCTCTGCTATCTCCAAGGAAGAAAGGATTAAAATGGACATAAAGAGCAGAATCCCAGAGAGTAAGATGACTTCTATTTGGTTAGAGGTCACTGATAAAAATGTTGGGCTGTGGGATTATGAATAATTTAAGACAAGGATGGCAGCACAAAACCTCCCTCTGTTGGCCAGATGGATATTGGAATCAGGGTTGGCACATGTAGCTGGATTCCCTCCTACAGTTTAGTGTTATGAGTTGGTGCTTGAATGTGCCATACATTATGACAGGGGCACACAGAGGATAGTTGGTCCTCAAGGAAGAATTGTGGCAAATCTCAACCCTGTGTCCATAGCTCAAACATTTGACATGCCTGATAGGTCTCATGGGGTGGGTTTTGATATGGACATAGCAAAGAAGTATTATGATGAAGATGTCATCAAATCCCAATAGGTCATCAATTCCTAGCTGGAGAAACCCAAGTCCCACTTCTCCAAGCTACCCAAGAAACTAGTCAGAGCTAAGTTCAGGAAGGAATACTTTGTTGTTATCACACTCCTCAATAGGGTAGTGGGATTGAAAAGTGCAGGATTATTTGAAAATTGGATGCTCCATGTCATTGTAAGGATGAAGCAGAATATTGACTACCATTGGGCAGGCATTATAAGTGCATACATGAACAAATGTGCAATTTCCTTCAGACAAAGACCTTCACAATGACCTCCTACTTGGTTTATGCACTTGCAAGGTTCCATCCATACAAAGGGCTAAGCACAAGGGGTGTGTTTGGGTAGCATGTAATTTATGAAGTATACCCACAATTGCACTTGGGTGGCACAAGTTATAGGAGGGTGAACGATGTATTCACCATGTCTATCACTCGGCTCTTGCAAGGTGCAGAGAATGCTCGGATCTTAGATAAGGCTAAGGAATTAATAAGGAGGTTTGGAGCTTGGTTTATCCAGTTCCTCACCTTTTCATACATAAGAATAGATGGTTGTCAGAGGGATCCATATAGACTCCCTAGATATCCCACGGATCATGTTGTACTTCTGGAGGTCACAAGGCAAATGTGTGATTTTGATGCGATTGTAAAGAAGGAGAAACATAAGACTAGATTTGGTGGTGATTTTCCTTTGAGGATAGGAAGTAGTGAGGCCTACCCCTCTATTAACTTGACCCATTCTTCTAAAGTAGAAATGAGTACTCTAGGCCTCTCTTTCCATTCCAAGAGATCTAGATTTGATAGGACTGGTGAAGCACAAAAGAAGGCCAGCAGGGAATATAGTCATAAGGATGATATAGAGGATTATTGGGCCAAAAAAAATGATGAGTTTGAAATCAAAAAGAAGAAGTTCTCCAGGCTACCAGTGAACTTAGTCCAACTATACAACATAAAGGCCATTCCGGATCAGGTTGAAGATGATGGAGATTTGATTCAGGGCCATGACTATGAAGCTGTGAAGGATAAACCAGTTGGAGAAATAGATTGGCTGGAGGAAGAGAAGACACAATTAGAACAAATCATGACTCTAGTGATCAAGTATACTAATTTGTGGCTCAAGCACAAGATGTGGGGGTTGGAAAGTGAAGGTGTGCAATGCAACTATGATCTAATGGGGGACTTGGAGTCTCATTCCACTTCTAAGAAATCAACAGAGCAGGATCCTAAGGGTAAGACTAAGGTGATCTCCCCTTGCAAGATAAGGATTAAATATGTTTAGGCGGAGGAGGTAGAAGAGGCAGAGAAGCAAAGAAAGCCCATTGCTAAGAAAAGGAAACACATTTCGAAGCCGAATAAGGCTACGAAGGATGAGGCTGAAAAGGAAGGAAAAGAGGCTAGTGTTTCTATGCCTAAGAGAAGAAGAATGGTCAGATTATCACTGAAGGAAAAGGAAAATTCTAAGGCAGGAGATGAAGTCAACACACTAGTAGTAAATGTGGAAGGTTTGGGAGAGAGGACACAGGTGTACAAAAGAAGATCAAGAACTCCATCTCCTAAATATGGTGTACCAAAGAAAAGTGTTCCCATAGCTGTTCCTGCGCCTAAGCTTTGTAATATCCCTCCTTCTCATGAGGCTCACAATGTACCAAGTGAATCCAAGGATGTTGAGGATTACCAAGATCCAAGGGAGAAGAATTCCAAGAAGGTGAACTCTATAGTGCTGAAGTAGAAATAAGGAAGGAATTACAGTCTCCTCTGGTGACTTATGAGGATTCACCTGCAAGAAGTGAAGAGGATAGACCTCCTCAGAGAGAGGAAATTTTGATCAAGTCTCCTTCCCCAGTGCATGAAGAAAAGGAGCATGATAAGGAAAAAGAAGACGAATTGAGGAGATTCCTAGAAAATGGAATGTGAATGAAGATGTACCTAGGGTTCACCAAGATGTGGTTGAACAAGCTGTATAGTTGGATTCCACAGTTTCAGGTTGGTTGGAAAAAGAGTTAAAGAGTAAGAAAATTGCGGTAGATGATACTCCTCCCAACTGGGATGAATTGATGACAAAAACAGGAAAGGGAAAAACAAAGAAGAAAGCTAGGGTTATCTCTAGGATTGAGAAAGATGAAGCAAATAATAGAGTGGTCCAAATTGCTACTCCTGCTCCTGATAAGAATAAAGATGATGTGACTAGTAGTGACTAAAGTGTGCAAACTATCAACTTAGGGCCTACTTCCATGGAATAGGAAATTGAAGAATATGAAGGCTCTAGTGTTGTAATCTTGGCTAGATTGAGAAACGAGGTGCAGACCAAGCAAGAATTAAAGAAGGAGAATGAAAAAATTAAGAAGTATTTGCAAGATTTGATGAAACCTTTGCAATCTATTAGCTCCTCACCATCTGCTACAAGTTTTCTGCCACAGGAAACAATAACTGAGTTAGAGAAGATGAAAGCTACAACTCATGCCACAAAGAGATGGTTGTAGGGAGTGCAAGCTAAAGGAGATAATTCCATCAAGGATATCCTTTCAATCGACGGGGATGCTATGAGATTGATAGATTGGTTGAAGAATGTGCTAGCTCAAGATAAGGAGGATATGGATCTCTTGTTGTAGAAGACTGAAACCATCATGGAATACACTGAAGATAAATTGGTAAGTGATGGAATTCTTCATTCATCCAAGGCTGCAGAACCTTGGGAATGGTTTGAGGTTTTGCAAATAAGGCTAAGGGTTTTGAAGAAGGTGTATAAGTAGGGGAAACAAATTGAGGACACCCTGACTGAGATCTACAACAAATGCATTTCTTTCTTTGAAGTTATGTCAGGAAGAAAAAGGTTTGCACCAAAGCATTTGAGATTGGAGCAATTGAGAAAATGGTGGTGAGATGTGTATTCTCTAGTCAATGAGGACCAGGTCACTGAGCATCAATTAGATGATGCAACCACATATATTGCAGTGATGGATAAATATCGAATCATGAAGGTGGATTGGGATAAAGTTGTAAAGCAGTCAAGAGAGGACATTAAGTCCATTGAGAGGAGACTTAAGATGTTAAGTATGCCACCTTTGGCCAACTTGGAGAAGATCTTTTTGATGGCGTAGGATAAGGTGATGCGAGATAGGGACAAAGGGGAGAGCAATTAATACAATGCCTCATCAGCATTTGTGCTTTCCCATTATTCCTCTTCCTCCTTCACATGCATTAGATCGAGCTATGTTGGAGATCCCAGGCCGACTTGGATGGAGTGCATAATTTACTTTATTTTGAATTCCTCTTGGCCGACTTGTGGCTAAGTTGTTTTGCGATCGTTTATTATTGTAAACATAATTGGGCCGACCTATCTTAGGGGTTTCTATAAATATGGTATTCTGCCTCATTTATAGAAAAGAGATAAGTTTTTTACATTGGAGTGAATTAAGAAATATAGCAAGAGTTAGTGTTAGGAGTTAGTCTCATTTTAAAGCAAGTGATATAACAAAAGACTAGAATTGTTGCTACTTTAGGTGATTTAATGCAAGTAAGACATTGTGATTTGGTGTCTTTCCTGTGTTGAATTTTGATCTGGCATGGTTCCTGAGATTCTATCTTTTGAAATTGCTTAAGTTTTATTAATACATGCTAGGTTTGGTGTTAGATGACTTAATGGTGTTTATGGTTTGATGCTTGAATTGTTTGCAACAATCTCTAGTCCATAATTTTTGCAGCTAGCTGACTGTTAGTTGCTTTGCAAAGTTAGCCTTGAATTCAAATTGTGCTTAGTTCGATTGTGGATGCTTGTTCATTTCAATTGCAATAGGGTTGTTTTGAATGAATATTCATAATCTGAAAATCTTTAATGCCTTAGAAGATTGCACTATTTTTGTAAGATTGCAGATTTATCTGGGTCAAACAGGAATTAGTTTATGAGGGATTGGTCGGTTTCAAGTATTTTACCATTTGCATTGTTAATCTTAGAATTATAATTAATCTTAGAAATCCCTTTAAAACCCTTTATCTTTTTCTATTTCTTTTATTATCTGGGTTAGATTTAGTATTTTAAGTATCACCATATTGCTAAATATGATAAATTTGAATTCAGTATTTGCTTGTAATAAGGTCCCTTTGTGATTACCAACATTTTAACATTATCTCTGAGTTGTTTTATTGCATTGCAAGACCTGAAATTAGAGACCTTGGGGTTATCTCTTGAGGCTTGCTGATAGAGATTTACCTTTCAAGAGAGATAGGATATCATATTCTATCTGAGTTGTTGATGTGCAGAAAACACCATCAACAGATTAGCGCTAGAAGGATGGCTTGAATAAGCAAGCTGGATCGATTTCTGTCTGCCATTTCTCTTGAGAGGTTCAGAAGAAGAACCAGATCTACTCAAGGGGAAGAGGAATTTCAAGAATTGCAAGCTCCTGCTAGGTCAAGAAGGACCAAAAGAAGGGGAGAATCATCATCCACCCAACCACTTCCATCATCCCCATCATCCTCATCCTCATCAATATCATCCTCATCTAATTCCAAAGCCATTCTTATTTTGCATCCCCATCCAACCATAAATCAGCCATTACCGCCTCCACCTCCACCAATGGATTTCCTTGCCAACAATCCATCTCCCTTGATCTTCAATAATTATAATGTCATGCCCAAGAACCCTGAGCACTTTTTCTCTAAGTTCCATACCAATGACCCCAATAGGACAATAGAGGAGCATATCAGGATTTTCTAGACTTGTCTGAGAGATAAAGGAATCAACCATGAGGATGTTGCATGCAGGATTTTCCTTTATTCCCTTGGGGAAGAGGCCTTTGATTGGTACAATCAGCTGCCTACTACTTTTGTCCATAATTGGACTAAGCTTGAGGCTGCATTTCTGTAGAAGTTTAAAATCCCCATTAGTGCTAATAAGCTCTACATGCAGTTTACCAGAGTTAAGAGGGAAATTAATGAGCCTATAGGGTCATTCAATAATAGGTTCCGCCAAGCATACACTAGAATTCAAGCACCTTGTGTTGTAGATGATGCCACTGGCCAAGAGGTCTACTTTGAAGCCCTTGACAACCTTACATCCACCTTCCTTAAGTGGAGGACTAATCCCCTAACTAACTTGCTCATTGCATATACAGAGGCTGTTAAGGTCAACACGGATCTCAGGCAACATTTATCCAGACCTTTTCCATCCTTAGGACCTGCTGCTCACCCTAGACAAGTCCAGGCTCTCAACCAGGCTTTGACTAATCATACTCTCATTATGAATCCAATACCATCATTACCTTTGGTCCCACACCTAGGTCCTCCAATAAATCAAGCTTAGCCAATTACCACTTACCTTCAGCAAAGAGACAATCAACCTCTTTACCCGCAACAACAAACTGGTTTTCCTACATATTTGCAGAATTCAGAAGTCTTGAATCAGTCCGTTGGTTCTGGAGGATCATCAGGATACCCGCATGGTAATGTGAATTCAACATCATACAATGGTCTAGATAAGGAATGACTGGATGAGTTAACTGAGTAGGTGAAGAAAATGAATATGGAGGTAACCTATCTAAGAAATCAGAACAGCCAAATCTCGGCTATACATAAGAACATGCAATCGAATTACAACAAGGAGAACATGGATGTTTCTAAAGGACAAAACTTTGATAGAGGGAAACATTTTGAGAGAAATCAAAATTTTGAAAGAGGACAAGGTTCTGGCCAGAACTTCTACAAAGGGCAACAAGGTGGACAAGGGTTTGACAAAAGGAAACCACCTAGAAAAAGAATAGGACATGGAATAATGGACCTAATAATGGAGGAATTCCCACTCCATTGGATCAACCTTCTACCCAGGAGAAGCCTCCAAGTGGTGTGTATCTAGTAGAGGAAACTTTGTTTGGATGGTGTAGGCTCCATAAGACAGGTCAGCACTCTGAGCTAGATTGCCCTGAGTTTCAGACTGCTGCTTCCATCTTTCAGTATCAAGTTGAAAACAATTCCAATAGTTAGGATATTATGCCCTCAAATGCTTATGATTCTCTAGTATTGGTACTTAACCATGCTCCATTCCCAAAAAGTGAATAGAATGAACCGAAAGCAGAGTCCAATGATTAGGACAAAGAGATAGAATAGGTGTTGAATGAAGATGAAATCTCTTAGTTGTTTAATGAGGAGAATGAGAATGATAATGGCCCCTTGGATGAGGAGGAAGTTGGTGTTGAAGAGGTCCAGATGTTTTAGCAACCAATAAAGAAATATGATTTGAGGAACAGGTCTAATAGGAGTCCACAAGCTGGGGGGCCTTTCACTACTTCTATCCCTCTGAACAATTTTACTACTCCACCAGATCCACACGCCAATAATAATCCATCCTACCCTCATGTGCCAACACAGTAATTTGTGAAGGGAAGACAACCTGATATATTAAAGGGAAACAATGTTGAAGTATCAAAGGACAAACAGACTGGTTGGTGCAAGGAAACCCATGCTGATATGAATGTGGAGCAATTGGGCGAATACGTGATTGAAGAATTCAAAAAGGTAAAGGTAAGTCTTTCTACTTTTGAATTATTAAGAGTCCCTACTATTAGGAATGCAATCTTGGGGTCTTTCAATTCAAACACAATGCCAGAGGGAGTAACTGCCAATGAAGCAGTTGTCAGATCCTTTAGTTCATAGGCACCCAAAGGCCAAGGCCAGGCACAATCTGAGGACAAAGGGAAAGATAAGGATAAGATTCAAGTTGCACAAGTTGACACCTAATTGAGTCTATTCTAGGGAAAGATGGAAACCCCTCCCTTCCTTATGTTCGTATCTTTGGGAAGAATCTGCATAATTGTCTTCTGAATTCGGGAGCATCTAAAAATGTTATGCCTTTTGCTATTTGTAAAGCATTAGTTATTACCCCTATATCCTCTAAGAATAATGTCACTCAATTAGACAAGATAGAGGTAAGTGTGGTAGGAGAACTGAACATGATCCCCACGCAGGTCGCATCAGATCCTAGGGTGCAGTAGGTGATCAACATTCAGGTTGTTGATATTCATGACACCTATGATTGATTTTGGGTAAGGATTTTAGTAAGGCATTAAATGGATATACATCTACAGACCATTCTCACATGTGGCTACCATGGAAAGGAGTCCCAAATCAGATTAGAATCGAAAGAGAGCCCATAATGAAGTATGTAATCACTGAATACCAGAATACTTCAAATGAGATATTAGTATGAGAGGTCAGCATGGGAAACTATGTATTGGCTACCTCAGTCTCAGATAAAGAAGAGGTCTTTATGTTGCAGGGCCCTTTTTATGAATGTACATCAGAATCTGGTTGTTCTGAGGAAATCTTTATGACACAAGATGAATCTATATCGGAGATCAATGGTTCTGAAACACTGAATGAGAAAACAAATGAAACTAATGACCAAGAGGACAAGTAGCTCAGTTTGTTGAACAACTTCCAGGAGTTCATCTAGAGGTGTATGGAGAATCAGATTCAGCTTGGCAGGAATATGAATTTTGAAGAATTATTGCTCCCTAATTGGTGTCGAGTCCATGATGCCCCTCACTCTGAGTTGGAATGTGGCTTGTGTCAGACTACGGTTGAGTAGGTACAAAGGTGCATTAAACCAATCCCAATTGCCAGACTGAATATACAAAGAGAGCAAAATAACGACAAGGGTAAAAGCCCAATGCTTCCTAAAGAGCCTCCTAGCTACAACAAGAGTCAGGATGGCTTGAAATGATCAGAGACTGATGGCTGTTGGACATTAAGATTCGATGGATCCAAATATAAGCAAGGTACTAGAGAAAGGTTCGAATTGATCAACCCTAAAGGTAAGAGTTATTTTGCTGCTCATAGACTTCAATTCCAATGTACTAATAATGTGGCCGAATATGAAGCTTTAATCCATGGGCTGTTAATGGCATCGAGGCAAAAAGTTAAGATGTTATAATATTTTGGGGATTCTGAGTTGGTAGTTAGGCAGGTGAGGAAACAATATTCATGTCATGATAGAAGGATGACTAATTATAGACATAGGGTGTGGGATATTATTGAAGGATTCAATGCTTTCAACAGTTGATCCCTCGAAGTAAGAACCAAGTTGCAGATTCTCTGGCACAAGCAGCTAGTACATTGCAACCTTTATCACTTTTAGGATTGAAGAAGTTTATTATGGAACTCACTCTAGTACCTTCAGTACCTGACAACGTCACCAATTTATAGGTATTTGAAGACAATAAGCATATTCTTGATTTCATTACAAGTTGTGATGTGTTTGCTTCTCAAGTAATTGATGAGGTAGAGCCTCAAGAGGCAGAAATGGACTTGGGAGGGGTCATCAACCTGAAGACCAACACTATCCCAAGAGGTATGGTGCAGTTAGAAATATTTTTGATTTGGATAAGATAAAAGACCAAGAACGAAAAGTCAAAAGGGAGTCTCTCAGCAGTCAATGTGAAGCATACAATATGGGGACACAGGATGACATGAAGAATGTCTTTATTGGTAAGGTATGTACTCCAAAAGAAAGAAAAGGGATTATTGATGCATTACACACATATCAAGATGTGATATCTTGGAGTTATGAAGACTTAAAGATATATGATACTTCAATCATTACACACACAATTCCCTTGAAGTCAAATGTCAAACCACTCAAACAAAGACAAAGACCAATTAATGCTCTATTGGAACCCATCATTCAGAAAGAAGTGCAAAAGCTACTTTTAGCATGAATCATATTTCCAATGAGGCACTCAACATGGGTTGCAAACTTGGTTCCCGTAAGGAAGAAAAATGGAAAAATCAAATTATGTGTTGCCTTTAGGAATCTTAACAGGGCATTGGAGAAAGATAATTATATAGTTCCTTCATTGGATGAGGTACTTCAGATTGTCAATGGATCCCAAATGATGTCTTTTCTGGATGGGTATTCTGGATACAACCAAGTCATGGTACAATATGAAGACAGACATAAAACTGCCTTCACTATGAAATGGGGAACTTTTTCTTACAAAAGAATTCCTTTTGGGTTGATCAAAGTTGGAGCTACATTCCAGAGAGCCATGGATATTACTTTTAAGGACATCATCGGTAAGTGCATCATTATTTATATGGATGATTTGACAGTCTTCTCTAAGAAGCGAGGTAATCACATAGCGGATTTATGCAAAGTATTCCAAAGGTGCAAAGAATTTGGCAGAAGTGAATTTTTGGGGTTACAGAGGGAAAATTGCTAGGACATGTTATTTCAGAACAAGGTATCGCCATTGACCCTGAGCGAGTAGAGGCTATTTTGAAGATTCAACTTCTTGCAAGCAAAAAGAAATGAAGTCATTTTTTGGGAAGATTAACTTCGTAAGAAAGTTTATCACTAGATTTGTGGAGATAGTGAAGCCCTTGAATGCTATGTTGAAACAAAAGGAAAAAGTGGAATGGAGTGAAGAGGCCAAGGAGGAATTTTTCAGAAATTAAGAAAGCTATTGCTGAGGCTCCAGTGTTAGTAAGCCTGGATTATGCTAAGCCTTTTTACATATATTCATTTTCTTCTTATCACTCTTGTGCTGGAATGTTAACTCAAAAGTTTGATTAGGGCGATGAGCATCCTATAGCCTTCAAGAGTACCCCTTTAAAAGACACAGAGTTGAGATATCACAATGTAGAAAAGTAGGCCTATGCTTTGGTCAGAGCGGTGAAAAAGTTCAGACACTATATTCTGAGGAATAAGGTCTTTGCCATAGTGCTTGATCCTATGATGAAACTATTGCTAATGCAAAATGAGTTAGGTGAACGAAGAGCCAAATGGGTAACCATGTTGCAAGAATATGATATTGAGATTCAGCCCATGAAATTAGTGAGAGGGCAGGGACTGATGAGGACAATGGCTGAGATAGGTCCTGACCTCACAGCTCAACATTATCATCTCTAAGAGGTATCTCCACGAGACTGGTATGATGAAATCATTTATTATTTATTGAACCAGCAATGTCCTGATCACCTTAGTGCAGTTCAAAGGCGAGCTCTGCGTCTGAAGAGTGGTAGTTTTATGATGAAAGGGGCTGTCCTGTATAAGAAAAATCACGAGGGTGTGTACTTAAGATGTTTGGGGAAGGAAGAAGCTACCAGAGTGATGATTGAATTACATGAAAGATATGGCATGGGCTATGGTTCTGCACCATCCACTGCCAATCAGATCCAAAGGGTAGGCTATTATTGGACTACTCTATTTAAGGATGTGCATAACCATGTGAGGACTTTCCATGTATGTTAGACTGCAGCAAGGAAAAATGTGCATCCCTTCCACTTCAGCCGATCATAGAGTTGAAACCATTTGCACAGTGGAGAATGGAATTCATAGGTCCAATCAACCCACCTTCTTCTACAAGTCACTGGTATATTCTAACCATAACTGATTACTTTACTAGATGGACTGAAGATCTTGCATGTAAACAATGTACTTCTGAGGTGGTAATTAATTTCCTTGAATCATGTATTATTAATCATTTCGGTTGTCCATTGGCTTTAGTTTGTGATAATGGTCTTGCATTTGCATCACTGAGACTTTCTAATTGGGCTTTTGATCATGGAATTGTCTTTAAATTTGAATCCAATTACTACCCTCAGGGTAATGGTCTAGCTGAATCCTCCAATAAGAATCTTTTGATAGTCATCCATAAGTTATTAGAGTAAAACCCTAAGGATTGGCACACCCAACTTAGATTTGCTCTCTGGGCAGACCGTACTGCACATAAGGCATCCATAGGAACCTCTCCTTATTACCTAGTGTATGGTTTGGAACCTATATTCCCCATCCAGCTGAAGATCCCTACCCTACAATTCATTAATGAATACTATGACAAAGAGGATAAGCAAGAGGCCAGACTTGCTGAGTTGTTACACCTTGAAGAGAAAAGAGATGAATCCCTTAAGAACTTTTCAAAACATCAGGGCGTAGTTAAAAGATGGTTTGATAGGAGAGCTAAGGTAAAAGCCTTTCGAATCTCTGACTTAGTTCTCTATTGGGATAAAGCCCACGACTGTAAGGGAGAGCATGGTAAATTTGACAAACTCTGGCTTGGCCCTTATCAGATTTTAGAGATTCTGGGAGATAATGATTTTCACTTGAAAACCCTCACTGGAGAGGATATCCCACTGCTTGTCAATGGGTAGTATTTGAAGCATTACTTCCAACCCTGAGTTTTTTGCAACTCTTTCTTTGTACATAGTTAGGTTAGGTTTCCTTTCTGTTGCTTTGTTTTGGGGTGTGCTTTTGTTTTTCTTTTCCTATTTTCGGCTTTTGGTTAGTGTAGGTTTGCTTCGGTTGGTTTTTCTTTCTTCTTTGCTTTTGCTTTTGGTTCCTTGCTTTCTTGGGGTCTGTTGCATCTTGTAACAGGCTACTTGCCTGGGGTTGTTCTGGGGATTTCTTTTACAAACTCTATTCATCTTTTTAGAGTCGAGTAGTGGAATTCCTTTATCTAATGCCCCCTATACTTAGAATTAGAGTCACTTATTTTGGTTAAATTTTGGAATGTATTTAGGTCTTATATTTTCACATAAATCTTAAGGATTCTGAGGTTGCATACGGTTTCTATGTAATTTGGCCAGGTGAAAAATCTTATATTCTGCTTCAGCGCCGCTATGGTCCTCATCCCTAAGTATGATTTTCGTTGCTTATAGGGTGAAAATGAAAGTTTCAGAGAATGCGAAAAAAATAAAAAGAGAGAAAAGATAAATTATGGAAAATCAAAATAAATCTTCACCTTATCAGGGGTATCCTAGTATCTCTACTAGGGCTATAGACTCCTGGCTGGTAGTAGAGCTATGTTTGGGAGGGTCACAGTGATAACCTTGTCGGGGCTATAGACGCCTGACTAACAGGGAGGCTCTATCTAGGTTTCTTTTGAAGTTAGAACTCTTATGTAGCCTAGTCAGACTAAATTTGGTTCCTACTACAACTAAGGAATGGGAAATGAATGCATATACACACACTTTGACCCCGGTACAGGAAAAGGTTTCCTTGCTTATGATTTCTAAAACTTGGTTCATAGGTGACCTGATGTAAGGGCTGAAACCAAAGATTTTGGGTTCTTGATTCCAGTTTGTTCTTCAAATTCTCTGGAGCATTTCCCCAGTAGAGTCACCATTTGTTGTGCACTTTTCGCACACACGCCCCACTAAAAGTAGGGACCCTCTTTATTGCTCTTTTTCTTTCATTCTTGGTGTTTTGGCCCTTTGATTTTGACGATTTGGTTGCCTTGGCATGTTCCCAAATGATTATCTTACTCGTGCAAATGCCCCTTATGAGGAAGCACTTTGAAAATCCTGTGTTATGGGATTCATTTCGAGTTTTTCTCTATTTTCAGGAAAATTCCCTCTAGGCAGATTCCCCCGAGCGCCTTGAAAACCTGACAAAGGCTGCTTTTATATTATTTGCGGAAATTCCAGGACTTCGCGGAATTCCATCTGGATTGGATTTTCCCAAAACTCCGTCATGCCTTTGGATCCCAAGCTCATTGTCTTGTCAACGCATTTATGTCTCCTGTACGATCTTGTAATTTTCTTTTATTGGATTTAATTTTGGTTTTTTAGGAGAGGTTCTTGTCATTTACCTTGTTGTGAGATTTGAGGAGCTGGATTTAGAGATGCTATTACTAGATTGTGTGTTTGAAATTGTGATCGATCGTTATAGTCAATTTTTGGTGATCGCTTACATTTTGATTGGACTTCGAGGTTTTTTCGGTTGTTGCTATTTTGATTTCTTTGCTCTCATGGTATGTACATGTTGCCTTCCCTTTTTAATAAATGAACTAAATTTTCTTCAGGGTTTGTGTGGGTGTATGTTTTGAGTCGGGACTTCGATGTGGTATGGTCTAGTAGCAGTGCTAGGGTTTCCGTTTGTTGGCTTGAGGCCCTTCCTCATAGATCACACCTCCTTTCCTTCTTCATAACTATGATTCAATGAAGTACACCATTGCTTTGCTCCATTCTTAATTTGATTTCATGCTTTCTTATGTTGAGCTCTGGTTTAACCTAGGAATCCCTAACCTTTGATGAAATCATGTCTTGGGCGAAGTGAAGCTTGTTGCTTATTGTTTGATTTAATGATTGCCCTGTCTTAGTTGAGTCATGGGAGAATTCGTGTGAAGAATAGTGGGAATGAAAATGATGAGTTAGGGTTCGAGCTGTGTTATCATGGTGATTTCCTAGGGTTTCCCTTGCTGAAATCATTCCTCATATTGATTGGATTTCATTTAGATCGATTTGAGGCGTAATTTGTTCATCTTGCACTTTGAATGAACCGAATCCAAAGCTAAATTCCCAACTTCCTAATCGTTTTATCAATCTTGGAAAAATCCTAATGAAGTCAAATATTTTGAGTTTTTGAACACCTCGGGGGTTTCCTTTACTTCAGGATTTCCCCGATTTTTCCATCGCTTTGTCAATTTCCCGAAAATATGCTTAGAATGTAGAAATTGCACTGACTTCGCAAAATCCCGTGTCTTTGGGATTTTACTGACATTCCTTTGTGCCTTCATTTTCTCGGAATTCGTAAACTATTTCCATTTTCGCGGATTTTCATCCTTGGCGGATTTCCCTGAAATCTTGTTGAAATTGAAGAATTGAGAGATATCATGATCTATTGGCTAATAACTGTGCATTTTATGATCGATTTGAGTTAATTTAGGATGTGTCATGTTGTTCCTTAGTTAATATTGGTTGATTAAATGGTGGTTGGAAGTTTCTTTGTGCTTGTTTCATTGAATTTCATCTGGTCTAGAATTTCCCGACATTCTCCTCTGGCCCAAATTCCACGAGAGGACTAAAATCCAAACTTTGAAATGAGTAATTCTTATGTGACTTTGGGATTTTTTTTAAGGATGGATATATCATTTATAATGGATTGGCTTGAATTTCATGTTGCGATGGATCTTTACTATGGTCTCTTTATTGAATGTAGGCAGAATCAAGTCAGGTTGTTGCTGGAGGGACCAAGGGTAGGGTAACGGATCCAAGTGCTGAAGGCTCTACTATCTCCGAGGTAGAAAGGATTAAAATGGACATAAAGAGAAGAATCCCCGAGAGTAAGCTGACTTCTATTTGGTCAGAGGTCACCAATATAAATGTTGGGCTGTGAAATTATGAAGAATTTAAGACAAGGATGGCAACACGAAACCTCCCTCTATTGGCCATAAGGATATTGGAATCAAGGTTGGCACATGTAGCTAGATTCCCTCCTACAATTTACCATGTGCATTAACCATGTATATCACTCGGCTATTGCAAGGTGCAGAGCATGTTTGGATCATAGATAATGCTAAGGAATTAATCAAGAGGTTTGGAGCTTGGTTTATCCAATTCCCCACCTTTTCATACATCAAAATAGATGGTTGTCAGAGGGATCCATATAGGCTCCCTAGATATCCCACGAATCATGTTGTACTTCTGGAGGTCACAAGGCAGATCTATGATTTTGATGCAATTGTAAAGAAGGAGAAACATAAGACTGGATTTGGTGGTGATTTTCCTTTGAGGATAGGTAGTAGTGAGGCCTGCCCCTCTATTAACTCGGCCCATGCTTCTGAAGAATAAATGAGTACTCTAGGCTTCTCTTTCCATTCCAAGAGATCCAAATTTGATAGGACTGGTGAAGCATAAAAGAAGGCCAACAAGGAATATAGTCATAAGGATGATATAGAGGATTATTGGGCCAACAACAATGCTGAGTTTGAAATCAGAAAGAAGAAGTTCTCGAAGCTACCAGTGAACTTAGTCCAGCTATTTAACATAAAGGCCATTCCGGATCAGGTTGAAGATGATGGAGATTTGATTTAGGGCCATGACTATGAAGCTGTGAAGGATAAACTAGTTGGAGAAATAGATTGGCTGGAGGAAGAGAAGATAGAATTGGAACAGATTATGACTCCAGTGATTAAGTATACTAAGTTGTGGCTTAAGCACAAGATGTGGGGGTTGGAAAGTGAAAGTGTACAATGCACCTATGATCTAGTGGGGGACTTGGAGTCTCATTCCACTTCTGAGGAATCAACTAAGTAGGATCCTAAGGGTAAGACTAAGGTGAGCTCCCCTTTCAAGATAAGGATTAAAGATGTTCAGGCGAAGGAGGTAGAAAAGGCAGAGAAGAAAAGAAAGCCCATTGCTAAGAAAAGAAAACACATTTCAAAGGCGAAGAAGGTTGTGAAGGATGAGGCTAAAAAGGAAGGAAAAGAGGCTAGTGTTTCTATGCCTAAGAGAAGAAGAATAGTAAGATTTTCACAAAAGGAGAAGGAAAATTTTAAGGTAGGAGATGAAGTCAACCCACCAGTAGTAAATTTGGAAGATTTGGGAGAGAGGACATAGGTGTACACAAGAAGATCAAGAACTCCATCTCCTAAAGATGGTGTACCAAAGAAAATTGTTCCCATAACTGTTCTTGCCCCTGAGCATGGTAATATCCGTCCTTGTCATGAGGCTCACAATGTACTAGGTGAATCCAAGGATGCTGAGGATTACCAAGATCCAGGGGGAGAATAATTCCAAGAAGGTGAACTCTATAGTGCTACAGTAGAAATAAGGAAGGTATTACAGTCTCCTCTGGTGACATGTGAGGATTCACCTACAAGAAGTGAAGAGGATAGACCTCCGTAGAGAGAGGAAATTTTGATTAAGTATCCTTCCCCAGTGCTTGAAGAAGAGGAGCATGATAAGGAAAAAGATGATGAGATTGAGAAGATTCCTGAAAAATAGGATGTGAATGAAGATGCACCCAGGGTTCACCAGGATGTGGTTGAAGAAGGTGGTGTACAGTTGGATTCCATAGTTTCAGCTTGGTTAGACAAAGAGTTAAAGAATAAGAAAATTGCGGTAGATGATACTCCTCCCAATTGGGATGAATTACTGGCAAACATAGGAAAGGGAAAAACAAAGAAGAAAGCCAAGGTTATCTCCAGGATCGAGAGAGATAAAGAAAATAATAGGGTGGTCCACATTGCTACTCCTGCTCCTGATAAGAATAAAGATGATGTGACTGGTAGTGACTACAGTGTGCAAACTATCAACTTAGGGCCTACTTCCATGGAATAGGAAATTGAAGAATATGAAGGCTCTAGTGCTGTAATCTTGGGTAGATTGAGAAAGGAGGTACAAACCAAGCAAGAATTAAAGAAGGAGAATGAAAAATTAAGAAGTATTTGCAAGATTTGATGAAACCCTTGCAATCTATTAGCTCCTCACCATCTGCTGCAAGTTTTCTACCACAGGAAACAATAACTGAGTTAGAGAAGATGAAAGCTACAACTCATGCCACATAGAGATGGTTGTAGGGAGTGCAAGCTAAAGGAGATAATTCCATCAAGGAAATCCTTTCAATTGATGGGGATTCTATGAGATTAATAGATTGGTTGAAGAATGTGCTAGCTCAAGATAAGGAGGATGTGGATCTCTTGTCGCAGAAGACTAAAACCATCATGGAATACACTGAAGATAAATTGGTAAGTGATGGAATTCTTCATTCATCCAAGGCTACAGAGCCTTGGGAATGGTTTGAGGTTTTGTAGATAAGGCTAAGGGTTTTGAAGAAGGTGTATAAGCAGGGGAAACAAATTGAGGACACCCTGATTGAGATCTACAACAAATGCATTTCTTTCTTTGAAGTTATGTCAGGAAGAAAAAGGTTTGCACCATAGCATTTGAGCTTGGAGCAATTGAGAAAGTGGTGGTGAGATGTGTATTCTCTAGTCAATGAGGACTAGGTCATTGAGCATCAGTTAGATGATGTAGCCACATATATTGTAGTGATGGATAAATATCGAATCATGAAGGTGGATTGGGATAAAGTTGTAAAGCAGTCAAGAGAGGACATTAAGTCCATTGAGAGGAGACTTAAGGTGTTATGTATGCCACCTTTGGCCAACTTGGAGATGATATTTTTTATGGTGTAGGATAAGGTGAGGCGAGATAGGGACAAAGGGGAGAGTAGTTAATACAATGCCTCATCAGAATTAATGCTTCCCCATTATTCCTCTTCCTCCTTCGCATGCATTGGACTGGGCTATGTTGGAGATCCCAAGCCGACTTGGATGGAGTGCATGCATTTAATGCATAATTTACTTTATTTTGAATTCATCTTGGTCGACTTGTGGCCGACTTGTTTTGCAGCTGTTTATTATTGTAAACCTAATTGGGCTGACCTATCTTAGGGGTTTCTATAAATATGGTATTATGCCTCATTTGTAGAAAAGAGATAGTTTTTTTATATTGGAGCGAATTAAGAAATATAGCAAGAGTTAGAGTTAGGAGTTAGTATCATTTTCAAGCAAGTGTTGTAACAGAAGACTGGAATTCTTGCTTCTTTAGGTGATTTAATGCAAGTAAAGACATTGTGATTTGGTGCCTTTCTTGTGTTGAATTTTGATTTGGCATGGTTCCTGAGATTGTATCTTTTGAAATTGCTTAAGTTTATTTAATTTATGCTAGGTTTGGTGTTAGATGACTTGATGGTGTTTATGGTTTGATGCTTGAAGTATTTGCAACAATCTCTAGTCCATACTTTTTGAAGCTAGCTGACTATTAGTCTATTTGCAAAGTTAGCCTAGACTTCAAATTGTGCTTAGTTCGATTGTGGATGCTTGTTCATTTCAATTGCAATAGGCTTATTTTGAATGAATATTCATAATCTGAAAATCTTTAACGCCTTAGAAGATTGCTCTATTTCTGTAAGATTGCAGATTTATCTAGGTCAAACAGGAATTAGTTTATGAGGGATTGGTTCGTTTCAAGAATTTTACCATTTGCATTGTTAATCTTAGAATTAGAATTAATCTTAGAAATCCCTTTAAAACCCTTTATGTTTTTCTATTTCTTTTATTATCTGGGTTAGATTTAGGATTTGAAGTATCACCATATTGCTAGATCTGATAAATTTGAATTCAGCATTTGCTTGTAATAAGGTCCCTTTGTGATTACCAACATTTTCACATTATCTCTAAGTTTTTTTATTAAATTTTCAAGACCTGGCATTAGAGACCTTGGGGTTATCTCTTGAGGCTTGCTGATAGAGATTTACCTTTCAAGAGAGATAGGATATCATATTTTGTCTAATTTGTTGTGCAAAAAACACCATCAACAAATTGGTGCTAGAAGGATGGCTTGAATAAGCAAGTTGGATCAATTTTTGTTTTCCATTTCTCCTGAGAGGTTCAGAAGAAGAACCAGATCTACTCTAGGGGAAGAGGAATTTCAAGAATTGCAAGCTCCTACTAGGTCGAGAAGGACCAAAAGAAGGGGAGAATCATCATCCATCCAGCCACTTCCATCATCCTCATCATCGTCATTTGATTCTAAAGCCATTCCTATTCCACAGCCCCAACCAGCCATAAATCACCCATTACCGCCTCCACCTCCACCAATGGGTTTCCTTGCCAATAATCCATCTCCCTTGATCTTCAATAATTACAATGTCATGCCCAAGAACCCTAAGCACTTTTTCTCTAAGTTCCATACCTATGACCCCAATAGGACGACAAAGGAGCATATCAGAATTTTCCAAACCTGTCTGAGAGAAAGAGTAATCAACAATGAGGACGTTGCATGTAAGATATTCCCTTTTTCCTTGGGGGAAGAGGCCTTTTATTGGTACAATCACCTATCTGCTGCTTCTGTCCATAATTGGACTGAAATTGAGGTTGAATTTTTGTAGAAGTTTAAAATCCCCATTAGTGCTAATGAGCTCTACATGTAGTTTACCAGATTTAAGAGGGAAATTAATGAGCCTATAGGGTCATTCAATAATAGGTTCCACCGAGAATACACTAGAATTCAAGCACCTTATGCTGTAGATGACACCACTACCCTAGAGGTCTACTTTGAAGCCCTTGATAGCCTTACATCCACCTTGCTTAAGTGGAGGACTAATCCCCCAACTATCTTGCTCACTGCATATACAGAGGCTGTTAAGGTCAACACGGATCTCAGGCAACATTTATCAGGACCTTTGCCATCCTTAGGACCTACTGCTCACCCTAGACAAGTCCAAGCTCTCAACCAGGCTTTGACTAATAGTACTCCCATTATGAATCCAATACCATCATTACCTTTGGTCCCATACCCAGGTCCTCCAATAAATTAATCTCAGCCAATGACCACTTACCCTCAACAAAGAGACAATCAACCCCTTTACCCGCATCAACAGACTGGTTTTCCTACATATTTATAGAATTCAAAAGTCTTGAATCAATCCATTGGTTCCGGAGGATCATCAGGATACCGCACAGTAATATGAATTCAACATGATACAATGGTCTAGATAAGGAACAGTTGGATGAGTTAACTGAACAGGTGAAGAAACTGAATATGGAGGTAACCTATCTAAGAAATCAAAACAACCAACTCTAGGCTACACAAAAGAACATGCAATCAAATTACAATAGGGAGAACAGGGATGTTGCTAAAGGGAAAAACTTTGATAGAGGGCAGCATTTTGACAGAAATCAAAATTTTGAAAGAGGACAAGGTTCTGGCCAGAACTTTGACGGGGGGCAACAAGGTGGACATGGGTTTGACAAAACTAAACCACCTAGAAAAAATAGGCCATGGAATACTGGACCTAATAATGGAGGAATTCCCACTCTATTGGATCAACCTTCTACCCAGGAGAAGCTTCCAAGTGGTGTGTATCTAGCAGAGGCAACTTTGTCTGGATGGTGCTGGCTCCATAAGACAAGTCAACACTCTGAGCTAGATTGCCTTAAGTTTCAGACTGTTGCTTCCATCTTTTAGTATGAAGTTGAAAACAATTCCAATAGTCAGGAGATTGTGCCCTCAAATCCTTATGATTCTCCAGTATTGGTACTTAACCATGCTCCATTCCCAAAAAGCTAAGAGAATGAACCAGAAGAAGAGTCCAGTGATCAAGACAAAGAGATAGAACAGGTGCTGAATGAAGATGAAATCTATCATTTATTTAATGAGGATAATGAGAATGATAATGGCACCTTGGATGAGGAGGAAGTTGGTGTTGAAGAGGTCCAGATGTTTCATCAACCAATAAAGAAATATGATTTGAGGAACATGCCTAACAGGAGTACACAAGCTGGGGGGCCTTTCACTACTTCTATCCCTCCGAACAATTTTACTACTCCACCAGATCCAAACGACAATAATAATCCATCCTACCCTCATGTGCCAACACAGTACTTTGCGAAGGGAGGACAACCTAATATATTAAAGGGAAACAATGTTGAAGTATCAGAGGACAAACAAATTGGTTGCTGCAAGGAAACCCATGCTGATATGAATGTGGAGCGATTGGGAGAATACATGACTGGATAATTCAAAAAGGTAAAGGTAAATATTTCTGCTTTTGAATTATTAAGAGTCCCCGCTATTAGGAATGCAACCTTGGGGTCTTTCAATTCAAACACAACACCATAGGGAGTAACTTCCAATGAAGCAGTTGTTAGATCCTTTAGTTCATAGGCACCCAAAGGCCAAGGCTAGGCACAATCTGGGGACAGAGGGAAAGATAAGGATAAGAGTCAGGTTGCACAAGCTAACACCTAGTTGAGTCTATTCTAGGGCAAGATGGAAACCCCTCCTTTCTTGATTTATGTTCGTATCTTTGGGAAGAATCTGCATAATTATCTTTTGGATTCAAGAGCATCTATAAATGTTATGCCTTTTGCTGTCTGTAAAGCATTAGGTATTACCCCTATAGCCTCTCAGAAGAAGGTCACTCAATTAGACAAGACATAGGTAAGTGTGGTAGGAGAACTAAACATGATCCCCACGCAAGTCGCATCAAATCTTAGGGTGCAACAGGAGATCAACATTCAGGTTACTGATATTCCTGGCACCTATGGTTTGATTTTGGGTCAAGATTTCACTAAGGAATTAAATGGATATACATCTACATACCATTCTCACATGTGGCTAGATGTCTCCTCTTACCAATCTGAAATAACTATGTAGCTTACAAGGAAAGATTCATTTTATTCATCGATTCATTTCATAACTAGCAGACAAGTTTCATCCCTTTACACATCTTTTTCATAAGGGTGTTACCTTTAAATGGGACAAAAACTATCAAAAGATATTCCAACAGTTGAAAGGTTATCTTGCATCTCCTCTATTGTTAATGCCACCAATTCAAGGCAAGAATTTTTTTATATATATACCACATCAACAATACTATGTGCTCTCGTCACACAACATGATGACTTGAGTAAAGAAAGGGAAATATACTACATCAATTATACTTTAGTTGGCTATGAAATTAACTATACACCCATTGAGTGTGTCTTTTTAGTGGTTGTTTTTGCTTCAAAAAAACCAAGACATTACATGCCAAACCATCAAATTAAACTCATTGCAAAAATTGATCCCCTAAAGTACTCATTGAGCAAGACACCACTCATAGGGAGACTAGCTAAATAGGTTATGATCCTAAGAAAATTTGACATTGAATATGTAGACAAAAAGGATATAAAAGGGAAAGTGATCATAAACTAGTTAGCATATGCTCCTATGACAACAAATCACCTGCTAGTGTCACATTTCCTAGATGAAGGTATATTCACAGTAACCCCTACCTATACATGGGAGCTTTACTTCGATGGATCATACACTCAACATAGATCAAGAGTACGTATACTATTCATCACACCTCAAGGTGATTGTATACCTAAATCATACCATTTGGAATTCCCATGTACAAACAATATCATTAAATATGAAGCATTACTCATAGAACTCAAGACAATAATACATTAGAAACTTAAGGAAGTATAAGTTTATGGTGATTCCCAATTGGTTATAAAATAGACGAATGATGAGTATCAGACCAAAGATGATAAAATTCTACCCTATAAGAAAATAGTAGATAGTTTAAAAAATACTTTAGTTACATCATATTTGAGAAAGTTTCTAGATTAAGCAACAAAGAAACAAATGCCATGACAACCATTGGATCTCTCTTAGATATTCCCCACAATACCCAACAATGTGAATTCTTAGTGGAACAACTCTTGATCCCTACATTTAATGTTCTAGAGTCTAAGCTTATGTGTAATATCGTTGATCTTAATTCTCCCTAGTACCAAGACATATATGATTACCTCCATCAACAAACCCTTCCACCCAATTTATCCAACAACTAGAGAAAAAAATTCATTAGACATTCATTTTGATTCCTCATTCTAGGTGATACAATATATTGAAGGACCTTTGATGATACTCTCCTTAGGTGTCTTAACTCAAAAGAAGCACAAACTACCCTATAGGAATTACATGATGGTATTTGTGGGTTACACTCTAGTGGTCCAAATATAACAAATAAATTAATGAGAATTGGATACTAGTGGCCAACAATAGAACACGATTCCCACAAGTTTCCTCAAAAATATCACAAGTGTTAGAAACACAAATATCTTATACATGCACTAGTTCAGGAGCTTCAAGAAATCACCACATTATGACCTTTCTCTTAGTAGGGGATTGACCTTGTAGTAAAAATCCATCCACCATCATCAAACAATCACAAATTCATTATTCCAACCAAAAAATACTTCACAAAATGGATTGAAGTCATTCCTCTAACCGATATCACTGGAAAGAAAATTGCTAATCTTATCCTAAACTATCTATTTTTTGTGTATGATATTCCCTCGACCATTTTTAATGATAATGGTTGACCATTTTTTATGATAACGACCGACCATTTAAGCACTAGGATATCTGTGAGATTTGCAATAAATTTCATATCCAACACCACTTTTTCACCCCTATTATCTGCAACAAATGGTCAAGAAAAGGCATCAAATAAAACCATATTGAAAATTCTCAAGAATACTATTAATGATGCTAACTATGATGGCACATCCATCTTAAGTGAAAAATATAAATAAAATTAAAAAAATCAAAATATTAAAAAGAGTAAAGAGAAATAATCCACCCTATGGTGAAAACCACTTTGGTGGCACCTTGGGTAAGTACCATGGTGGAAACCTATTTATAGGTGTCATTTGTAAAAACCAATATCCACCATCTAGTAGCTCTTTCATTCAGTTTATACATAATAAAATATTTTTCATTACACCTATCATCCCTACCATGGATTGATATTGGTCTATGGTAGGTTTATTCATCATAGTTTATAGAACCACCTTATAATAAGTCCACGCCATCTATTCCATTAATAACAAATCTTATTCCTAATTGGGGGCATTTCCTCGACCTAGTTTTTGGATTGGATCCTTGAAGTCAGTATCAAATGAAGAATATTTCACACATTCCATAGCATATATTCACACCATCCATAATAAGAAAAATCATTCATTTAATTCCATAATAAAATTGCATCACACTCACTCACCATGACACCAATAAATTTCAATTTTCCTAGATAAGAAATTTAAGCGAAAACAAACTATGTAAAACCTAAAGGACATTGAGCATTCATGAGATAATCACAAATAGTATAATATTGGTAAACTATCTAAAAATTAATGGTCAACTAAAAAATATACTTTAAACATCTTATCCAATAAATCACGTCCTAATGGATGCATCTTTCTTAAAATGGGTATTTATCCATTATTGAGAAAATATTTTCTGGAAAGAAAATTTGATAGCTATTGATCTATTCAAGGTCGTTGTCTTTTTATTGCTTGATTTATCTAATTGTTGTATTCCAATATTCCTTGAGTATATCTCAAAATTATTAGACGAGAAAGAATGGGGAAAAGTCATTGTTTTTGTATGTTGTGTTTGTGGAATGTCTTTAAGCGTTGCTATGACAAGTGTGATCCTTGTGTCTATTAGAATAGATTCAAGCATTAAAATATCACCCTATATATAAGGTCATTAAACACATTTATACATTAGGGTTATCATGCTATGAAACAATGTTCCCTTGCATATTCTAACAAGGTTCCATCATGTCTAGTATGTTTAAGAATAATCCTTGTTTGTTGTGTCTTCATCTGGGAAAAGAATATTGGAGTTACCAAGGTTTTCCTCAGCTTGATGTACATATATCCACTTGTCACATATAAAAACTTTAGGAAAAAGGATACAAATTCCACTAGGGCTTATCATGCCTTGGTGTGCATACATCCACTTTCCACAAAATAAAATGCTCTATGATGATAAACATAACACAAAATAAAAAGCACAATATCTATAATTTCTTATATTCATCTATGCCAATATATTTCTATCCATCTATCTTATTTCTATCTCTTTCATCCCATTTATCATACATCCCATTATGTGACATCAATCAACAATAACCATTTCCTCATTATCTTCTACCATACTAACTTCCTCTATGCATGTATCATGACACAAACAAATAAAAGCATAACACATCCACATTATCCATATATCCTACATACATACACATGTTAGGAACCATTAAATACATATCATAGAAAAATCCATCCTTCACATATGCACAAACATGTCATACATATGCATCATGTTTCTTAACATATACACACACATACCACACATCTACATCATGTCCATGAATATTTATGCCATACTTTAATAGTCACAACATTTTAGGGCACATTTGTGCCACATTTACATTAACCACACCATTCACATTACTTATTTGTGTAAATTTCATACACATTCACATTATTTTCAAATAACATATACACTAATTTCATTAAACATAAGTGTGAGTTTTATTAACACATGCACATTTACCATGCACAATTGTGCCCTTCCAGACACACAATTTCACAATGCACAACACTTGCACAATGTGCAACCACTGTGTAATACATTTTAATTATTCATATGCTATCAATTGTGTACCATAAAAAATATGCCATAACCTCTATGGTTGCACATAACAACCCCTCAAATGCGCCTATCTAGGGTTTAGCAAATTTTCCCAAACCCTACCATAATGAAACCCTAGCTAAAAAATGCATAAAAACACGTAATTGAAAGAGCAAGTTAGAAACCCTACCTCATATAGCACACCATCCCTCTATCTAAAAGCCGAACTTGCTCCACGTAATGATCACCCTCTAGAATATCTACCATTCTCTCCATAAACTAGAGCTCAACCAATTTCAACAAACCGAGTGCAAATGAGGAGAAATTCTCACCCCACCCACTTTTTAATACCTCAAACTAGCCCTAATTTTCTCATTTTACCATTCTCTCCATCCCCAAAACCTATTTTTACCCCCTTCACTAGCCACCCATCACATATAATCATTTAATTTTATTAATTTACTCATTTCCCCATATCCTCTATTTAAATTAATTCATTTTCGCGAGTTCACCTTGAAAATTTATTTTTAATATTTTTTCCACCAAATTCTCGAGGGGTCATCTCACCTCCATTTTCAATCACTTTGGAAAACTGGGGCATGTCATCAAATTTTTATTTTTTCTTTGAAACAACGCTATAAAAACACATTGTCTCAAAGAGGGGCAAAATGTAGACACTTAAATCTGACTAATGTATTTCTTCCAAAATATGTCATTTTGATCATCTAACTTACCTAATTCATCTTCAATATTTGACTAAATAATTTCATTATTTGATTAAATTAATGATCATTTTTACTTCATCATGATAAAAAAAATTATAAATTTTTAATTAATATATTATCCAATTCCCAATTCTCAAATTAAATAATCTTTTAATTATTTAAGTTATCTAATTATTTCTCAACATTATCCAAAATAAATTAAATAATTTATTTTATTTATTTATTCCCACCTTGCACATGTAATTAATAATTTATTTATTTAATTATTAATTACCCATACATTTCCACCTCATTAGTTGACCGAGACTTACTCTCAGTCCACTCATCAATCAAATCCACTTCACTCCCACTCACTTCGAGTTCACTGAGCAATCGATTTAGTACACTAATTGTTAGTCTTAGTTATCACTCAAATCAATCCTCTCAACTCATCCATATGATCAATTAGATACAATCAAGAGTTCAGTTAGCTCCCTCTCATTTCCTCTCATCAATTCTGAACCATTGATATTTTCAATATCTCCTCAAATCTTGACCGTTAATTGTTGTCACAAAATATCTATAAATTCAGCCTTCCTATCATCTATTCCTCCTCCCAGATCATTGCAAAGAAACTATACTTGTATTATCAGTGCTTTTATGACACCGTGCTACTAAAAATTCGAGAGAAAATACTATAACACCATTCTCCAAGGTGAAGAGAGGATAACAATGAAGCAAAGTGAAGGATTTACGTAGGATTATGGTATTGTTTTTGAGTGATTCTTTTATGCTTCATTGATATGATATTTTGTTGAATTTGATTGTGGATTTTAATTGTTTTATGTTTATCCTTGGTTTTCTTGATCAAATTTCTAGGTCATACACTATCAATGAGGCCTCACATGCCCCACATTTTAATTTTATAATAAATTAATCAATCACATGAGGAATCAATTGAAATATTTTATATTAGGTAAAAGTTTTAAATATTAAAATATCTTGTAGATATTCTCTTTCAGTAGAACTAAAGAACCTTTTGAAAATTCATATTTTCATCACCACCAAAGATAAGAGCAGCATTCCTATTTTTTCAATTAAAAGGTCCATACCTTGAATTGGGGAGATGGTCTCCTTTCAGTGATTTATATAGAAATTTGTGGTGCCATTTATTATATTCATTTATGATAAAATGAGCATCTCACATCTATTACATAAATGTAAAGTTTTACTTAAATTATAGTATTTACAAGATTGTACTCTTCCCCAATCATTTAGAAATTTGACTTCACAAGATGAACAAATACATCCTTATGAAAATTTATTTGGGATGGAGATTATTGAAAAATTAGATAGGTTATTAATGAGAGATACAAAGAGGATCTCAAAATTAATAAGATATATCCCAATTTGATGGATCTCTACTCTATCAAATCTATGAAGATGAAGTGCATGTGATATTATGGTGAATGCAACACACACTCCTTAGAGAAGAAAAATAAAGTATGGTTGTATTACCTAAAAGGGATGTTTATATCTCTCATCAATTTCAATAAAATATCTATCTTCTTCTCACATGAGGCTCACCTTGAATTGGAGAGATTTAATAACCTCAATGACAAGGTAGATAATTTTGATCAAAGAAAGCAAGAATTGAAATAACTTCTATTTATGGAGAAGGAGATAGAAGAAGAATTTATATGGATCTTAATTGAAGTACTTGAGTCTTTCCTAACAAACCAAAATTTATAATTGAAGAAGTATAGCTAGGATATACATGCAATCCCCGATACTATCTTCCCATGAAGAAAAGAGAAACTATTTCCAAATAATTGAGATGAAAATTACATTGGATAAAATCCTATTGGAATTTTTGTTGTAGTATTGGGAAAATTGGGTATGGAATTGAATAAATCCATTTGATAAGAAATTTTGAGAGAAGTAAGATAGATATTTTATCACCCTAAGGAGAAAGGTTGAACTGCTTCCAATTCTAGAAGTTTTTTTTTAAATAAAAGATAATTTTCATGCCACTCCTACCTTTAAAGAAGTCCAGGCTGAGTGAAGCATCCTTGGTCATTGAATAACTTGCATTGGTGAGATTTTCAAAGGAATTATTTTTGGATAAGTATAGAAAAGAAGACAAAATTTCCTAAAGAATCAAATTTCAATGACAATGAACATGACTGGAAAAACATGGTAAGGCACATTGATGCATCTCCTCCCTTTGGATTTCCCTATGTGTCATATGCCCAAGGAACATAGTTTCATTAGGATTATCAATAAGAAAGGTTTAAAAACTTGCACTTGTGTCTTAATCGCACTTTAATAGAAGTGAGCTCAATCCACTGTTACCTTTTCCTTAAAAATGAGAGATTCCATAATAGTAATTGAGGTGATTAGGGATGAAAATCAAGAGACCACTACGCTTAAAAGAAAAAAAATAATATCTTCTTGAAAGAATAAAGATACTTCTCAAGATGAGAAAATAATTTATAGGAAATCATGGAACATGTAGTATAAGAATAAATAGCTTCTTTAAAGATATACAAGCTAGATCTCACAAGTGAGAATCAAAGAAGAGATCTTGTGAACCCATTGATTCTATAAGAAAAGAAGGAAAGAAATAGAGAAAATAAAACATATGAAATATAAATAAGTGGAATATGGAATCATGGGATCAACATTAGATTCCACTTACCTCATCTCAGGAAGAGTCTTTGTTTTTAGTGTAAGAATATACACAAAGTGTATTCTCTTCACTCCAAGCACAAGCAAAAGAATTTCACTAGCCATAATAGTCACCAAAAGCACAACCTTATGTAAATATTTTCTCCCATATAAATTTCTCTCCACGTGTTAATATTATTCTCCACTATAAAATTTCCTTCTTTTCTTGATCTTTATGCTACCATAAATTGGATATCCCTCAAACCCAATCATGTGTTAGTACCTCCTTAAGATTATTGATGTTTATTAAAGCTTCATTCTACTATAAACATCCTTATTTCTCACTAGAATTAGTTCCCATCCACCTCAAATTTACTTTATCTTCCATATTTAAGGTCCTTTCTCTTTCCCCTACTCCCTAGTGGTAAATTCCATTGCATCCAACAAGGGAAAAACCCTTGTTTCTACCATTAAAGGTCATATAATCTCTATTTAGGTCTTCAATAGTAAGAGGTGATCTCAAAATAATGTTTCCCACTTTTTTACCTAAGTGGAATACTAAAAACAATATTTTAAACTAAAGGTTCACTTTTCATCACTTATAGCAAGAAAACCATTAAAAAAAAATTTAGATGACATAAACTAGTTATTTTATAGATTTAATGTGTAGATTCTAAATATGCATTTTAAAATTAAATAAGAAATAATTTCTCATATTTTAAACATTTATTAATAACTTATTTTCTTATATTTTATGATATTTTTTATGAGTGATATTGCTCCATAATACGTAATATTTTTAGAAATGTAATGCCCTAAATTTAACACTCGAAATACAGTTACGGACAAAACACAAATTCCAAATTTCGTTCACTTACATTTGCAAAACTCTTAAAGTTTTTTACCAAAGCAATCACTACAAGAAGGCATGCAACTTTGACCAATCATAAACCATAATTATTTTAGTTAGATAACTAAAAGGTTTAGACCATCGTGGTCAGTTCGATAGGAGACATGGAATCCACATCTCTGAGGTAGATTAAGATAGTTCAACCAATCCAAAATGAACGTGAAACATTATATAAATCACATGTCAACAATAGCATATATATATCATTAGTAATCACAAGAACAACAAGAGAACAAATCCTAGGGGCCAAACCTAGTCCTTGGGGGCTCGTCTCAGACAGCCTTGCCTACATATATACTTCGCAGAGGCATCGTAGTTCAACATTTGAATTTACCAATACATACATGGTCAACAATAAAGAGCTTAACCTCTTGGTAAAAACCCTCAACTAACTTTTCTATAGTTGGTGGGTACATATCATGGGTCTAAAACGTTGAATTATCCTCTAATCATGGCATGATATTACTGAAATAACCTACTGATAAATATTTAGCTCATAAGAAGTTTCCCTAAAATGATTCACTCGTGAATATAAAAAAATAATGAACCCTTTCATAAAAAGAAGACCTCTATAGTAAAATTATCCATAATAAGATGCAATCCCTAATGCAACAAGACTCGACCTTTCCCAACTCCACTGGATGAGTAATTTCCAATGGTTACTAATTAATAGATGTAAACATGTCCTTTTGACAATATTAACATAATTCTAAGGATAACATAGCCTGAATCAAAATATCATAATTTCTATCAATATTTTATATGGGCAATTCTAACCACTAACCTCCAAGTAAGAAAATCAAGATAAGCTACTAAGTTTCCTCAATAGTCCACACTAAACTCCTGATGCAGAAAGAGAAACTACAATTATTTGATATTAAAACCCAAATAGATTTCCCTTATGATGAAGCGGAATACAAAGAAACCTTTGTGTGGTCGAGAGGAAAGTTAAAATATTGATTGATAGTGATTTAAATTGTCCAACAAAACTTTTGTCAAATGTAAAAGATATTAAAAACTATAAAAGTAGAATTTTGAATATAAGAAGGGGCAGCTTTTAATCACCCAACTTATATATATTATTGAAAACTTAAGCCACTCATGAAGTTGTCTAATTTGTGCTTCTCATTTCTCTCAAACATTCTAGAAAGACATAATAAAATCATTGAAACTAATGTATATCACAAAAAAAAGTTTGTAGACCAACAATGACTTGGTAAGTCCATCTGACATAAAAGTATAGCATTGACAGACTTGTTGAAATCATCACATGATCTAGTTTGGCAGTTTTGTATCAGCCTTGAGGCCAATGAAGGAAAAATAAAAGTTTTAGTGTTTTATGGTATTTCAATTGAAAACCGTATTCTCTTCATGCTCCAATGAATTACGGGTGAAGTCAATTTGCATTTTCTGATGCCTTACAACTTAAAATTGGTTGTTTGTTGAATAAAAGTTTTAGAAACACATAAGTTTGTGAGGATAGTTGTTATGTTAACACTCCAACAAAGAGGAGATAAAACTATGAACCAAATGCATTTTCTTATTTAAAATTTTCATATACCAAAAGTATTAATTATAAGAAAAATCATTCACAATGGTCGTTTTATGAACCCTCAAACTTCTAAGTTTAAAAATAATTATAATTTTAACATTGATTATAAATTATAACTTTAAGACTACCTTACGTTGGATTACTATTATGTTTTTTTTGGTACACAATGTTCTAACTCTCCCATTTTGAATTTGTGCTCTCACTATCCATTGATATAACAAAAATAAGGTGACAAACTCCCCTCTCAAATTAACGTTAAAATCTGAATTTATGCAGTCATTAAAATCTTAAAAACATAGTTATCAAAATCTGAAAATACAGTTATTAAAATCAGAAAAATACAGTCACTAAAATCTGAAAATACAGTCATTAAAATTTAAAAGAAAAAAAAACAGTCATTAGAATCTAAAAAATATAAAGTCGTTAAAATCTGAAAAATAAAGTCATATGATATTTGAAAATACAGTCATTAGAATCTGAAAATACAGTCATTAGAATCTGAAAATTACAGTCACTAAAAACTGAAAAAAAATACAGTCATCAAGATCTGAAAAATACAGTCATACCCGTGAGATTTAACTCCGTCAAAATCAATTAAAAGAACACCAATCATGAGATATGAGGATCCTTTTTAATGATACAAACATATGAATTTTATTGATCTATTCTATATTTGAGCAATGAAATCTTTCATAGCCAAAGGAAACCTCATTACCACTGCTAATACAAGCTCACTATCAATATTATTACATCTGTTATTGACAACATTAAAATTTCCCGGATTTGCTGATACTATCTACAACGTCCTTAATTCTTTCCCACATATAAGATATCTATTTAAAAATTCTCATTTTCATAGTTACTTCCCTATGGTTCCCCTCATTAAAATTTGACTTACGTTACTGCTTAATTATTTTGGCACTATCAGAATAAATTAAAAGAAAGGAGAAGTCATATATTGACTCTACAATCTAAATACAGATTTTGAGGGCTAATTAGATTTTTAAAAGAAATGAATACAAGCAAATGACAATGTTGGAATCGAACCCAATCCTAAACCTGTAACAGTACTGAGAATGAATCGGTTTTTCAACTATGGTGATGATCTAAGGTAACTTGCCACTGATTGAGATTTTGCCTATAAACTGGATTTGAAATCAGAAAGGTTATATACAACACAACTAAAAGATAGAATTATTGAACTTTAAATCTAATTGATCAATGCTATATATAATGCACATGGCTGAATCCTATACCTACGGACTTGTGTTACAGAAATCTCAGTCACATCTAATATGGTTCGACTAGAAGGGAAACAAGGATTGATGTACTAATAACAAATGGGGAATCCGATGCAGAAATCAATAAACCCATCTCTATTTTGCTAAGTGTAAATATTTGCACTTAACAAATCCCATGAACAAGATTTTATACAACCATACAAGTTGAATCTAGTGCTCGAATTCATAAGGCCGTCTTTAACTTTGTTCTAGAAACTATACCCACTTGTCAAATTTCTGAGTTAAAATTCAACAGACCCAAAGAAGAAAGTGTTAAACATGGATAATGGGTTTAGTGTAATCCTCACTTGCAACAATTCAAATGACAGGTTGATTTGCACACAAGCTTGTTAGCGGTGAGAGGAGAGCAGCTTTTCATCTTGAGAGTAGAGTCCTTCAAAAACTGGGAGTAGTTGAAACTCAGTGCATCTGCCTTTGCATTTAGATTTGCATTTTTAATTTCTTGTTGGTCACATGCTCTGTGACAAACATCCTAAAACAGTCTTTGCGATGCCTACTGGTGCCAATCCAAACATGAAAACCCCTGAGTCGATTTTCTTATGTATATATTTTCAAAGGATATATTGAATTGAGATTGCTTATCCACTCCCCAAATTCTTATCACGCCAAGCCAAGCCTTCCCCAAAACCTCTGGATCTCCTATCCCCCCCTTTTCTTCTCAATAGATCCTTTTTTTTTATTCGAGCAGCCTCCCACAAAATTTGTACCAGATCATTACTTGCATCCCTCTCCTCATTACTGGCATTTAATTTCTATACAATATTCCCCTCCAAAAATTGGAGTAGGCAATCCAATAAAAATTTCATCAGCCTCATTATGACCAGCGCACTAAAATAAAACTCCATTACCACTTAAACAAGCAAAATTAAATCGATCAACCACCCAACCCAACTAGTTCAACAAACCATGGCCAGAGTATAGTAAATGTGTCAGTGAGTGTTACGTAGTATGTGTGGCCAACACACCATCAGCCAAAGCTGCAGGATGAGAACAGATTAAAGTCGCAAAACCAATCATGAAATCAAGATTTGAAGAGACATTCACAGGCAGCAAGGGTGACAAGATAATAAATACATAATACTCCCGCTGACATGAAACATTAGAAGTTCAGATGGTCATCGAGTTTAAGTGGTGCATTTATCAAAGAATCTGACTTAATCATGTTGGATGATCTGCACCTTAAATGGCCACTCCTCGCATTGGCAAGTTGGGTAGGATTGTGAACAAATCGATGGAAGGATAATAGATTTTATTTAAACTTCTATCCACCCACTGCATCATTATACTTAGATACATTGTATTTATTCTCAACATACACGATATTCAAAATTCATCTTATCATGTATTGGTGCAGTTGTTATAATAGCAAATATTAAAAGCATAACATTAACTGTTGAATTTTCTGGTTGAATTTAGTATATTTTCCCCTGATCAAAAGTCACATTAATATGAATTCTATAATTCATGCTAATACCACTTGATTAATTATAATATTACAAATAGGTGAAATTCATAATAGGTGTAACAATGATGTAAGTTTAATGGTATTAGTTTAATTCTTAATATTAATAGTAACAATAGAATTAATACTGATATTAATTTGCATATCGATGTTATTAATATTTATAATAGTATTAACATGATGAAATTAATATTGATAAAGATAGTCATATTATTAACATTATGAGTATCATTTTCTCAAAATAATTTATCAATTATAGGTATTATATCAAGCTCGCATAATATCTCAATCCAACTCGACCAATCAAGAATAATGTAACTTACTAAAAGAAATGCAAGAGATGTAAATATTTCACTAACGGAAGGGCCTTACAAGAAATAAGATAAATTCATAATTTCCTAAACATATATCACTAACACTAATATATAGTGTATGCATATTTTTAATAAATTTTGGTTGCATGTCTTATTTATTAGTAATTTTTAATTTAGATTAATATATTTCCATAATACATAATATATGTGTATACAACCAAGTTATTATTTTTGAAATGAGGACATCCATATGGAGTCCACACCTTGCTTCAAAGAAGAAAATTATTTTGAATTAGGTGAGAAGGAGGGCATGATAAAGACCTTCAAATGAAAATCCTTAAGTTTTAAGGTCCCTATCTATATATTAATACAATATGAGACACTTCAAAATTATAAAAGAGATTGATTTGAAGGTCCCACTTCATTCAAATGTTATTAAATGTGTTGATAATTTTACCTTTGAATGAAGAGCCTTAATTCAAAGGTGATTAATTTTTACCTTCCAAAAATTATTTTTGTGTCTTGTCTCACAAGTAGGACACACTATTATGTGATCACCCAATGAAGCATGCCTTTTATCAATATAATTTATTAAGATTTATTTAATATTTTCTTTATCTCCCATCTCCTCTCTCATTCCTCCTTAGTCACATTTGACCAAGCTTGATTTACCTTGGTCGATGTTACCTACTCTATACTCTTTCTGTCATTAAGGCCATAATTAATTTCATCATTCCCTATTGTGCCTTAACCACAAGAGAAATATATATCCCTACTAACGCTTACTCTCTCTAGACTGCACTACTTGCAATAAACGACTACCAGGGATGGGTGGGAGGAAGTAAGTTTCCATGGGTTCACCAATGTCACCATCAATCGTGTCCCCACCATCCTTCACCCCCGATGGTGAATTAGGGAATTCTCTTGGGCTCCTCGAATGTCATTCCCTAGCTAAGAACATTGTTCAACCTAACCAATTTAAAAATGCATGATAAATAATCAAATGTATCAATAAAGAATAATCACAATGATCTATACATGCCAAGGTGTTATAAATAATCAAACCCATATGTTAATAAAAAATAACCACAATGATCTATGCATGCAAAAAAAATTGCTACATACTTGTAGTGTTAGAAATTCCTAACCTTGACAATTTTACACTATATTGACACCTTGTTTGGCATGTAGCATTAATTATATTAATAATTATTTATTTTGGGGCTAGTTTGAGAAAATCAAATAAAATCCCTGACACCAGTTAAGGGCGAGGGCACCCTTGACCTTAAAAGTCGCCTATTTTATTTTTAATACTTTGGTGTTGGTCTTTAGAGAATTAAAAGGGTACTAGTTTCGCCTTTAATCAAAAATATTAATCGGGATGCATATATAAACAATTTTTTTCTCATTTGAAAATTAGGAATCATTATGAACAAAAATCTATTATGATCCATCATGCTTTATCATACTCTTACGAAGATGTATTGAGTTATCCTCTATATGCTAGCTACAACAATCTATTGTGTTTTTTGGACTAACCTCTTATAGTTCTTCAAGAAATCCACTCATCCATCAAACAACCTTTGGTGGCAACTTATGGTGTGGAAATAACTTTGATAGATATTTCATACCTAAGGTAACATTGTCAATTATTATTTTTTGTTATAATTAATTTTTATTTGGCCTCTACCTAACCTAGGGAATTCCCTCTTTATCATCATCATTTTTCTATTCATGGAGGTGGAAACACAAAAATGGGGTTTGACTTAGGAAAGCCCCTATACAACACAACCTTTCCCCCTCTTTTCATGTGTGCAAGTTAGATCCGAAGGTTTAGTCAATAGACAACTACAAAAAACACAAATCATACTATAACCTACCATCTAAAGTTTGCAAACCCTTGAAATTAGCATATCTGTTCAAGGGAAACCTCACCCTTGTCCCCCAAATTCAAGCTCATATTTTTATGATAGATGCACATGTATTTGCCCTAATCTATAACTGTTTCGATAATTTTTCAATTTCATTTATTGATAAATTAAATTTTCAGATCTAGGGTTTATGTCAAATAGGCTTGTTAAAACACACATCAATATACTCTTTGCAACTCAAAAGAACCAAACCCTAGTAGATTTGATCTCCTTTGAGGCAGATAGAAAATCATCAAACCCTAGTTGGTTTGTGTTCTAATGTAGGGAAAGAAAATAAGTTAATCCTAGTTAATATAGTTGTTGGATCTAGGATCCCTTTTTTACACTACATTTTGGTGAACCTAATGTGACTTAGACTTGAAATTTTATGATATATATAGAATAAAGTCTGAAAATTGATAAATAAATAAAACCTAGGATTATTGATTTACATTTATTTCATTTTCAAAATTAGGAATTTGCACTCTCTTTTCATTAAATATTAAAACACCTTGGTGAATTCAATTTAGATCAAAATTGAAAAATATTTGGCTTTAATTATTTTTTTCAAATCTTATTTTCATTGTTTAGGGTAGTAGATCTGAGTTATTTCATTTTAATTTGCAAATGTAATCTCTTCACTTTAAAAAATAGAACATTTAAAGCATTTTTTCCTTGGAAAAATATAAACCTAAACACATATTCTACCATTTCACTGACATATATGTTTTATCTATTGGAAGAATAAGGATATTTCATTGATGAACTTGTTGGAAACATGAGAATGTGGGATGAGCACAAAGTGAACATGTATGCATTGCAGTGTTGTCATTGATGTCAACATTGTATCTTGGTATGAAGACTCCTATGCATATCAGTTTGGGTGTCTTGAGCATGCTTGAGAATGATTATGCAAGACAATTTTTCAAGAAGGTTTGATCCAATGATGGCAATAACTATGGAAATTGACTAAGTGCCAATTTAAGTGATTTTGTGTAGAGGGGATCTGATAATTGGGTAAGCATTGCTTCACTGATGAATATTTTTTTCTATGATTCTAACATAGTTTTTTTGGTTGATAAAAGATCCTAATTCTATAGTTTCATCCTGTTTTAGTTTTTGGTTTTGGAGTTATGAGTAACAAAAATCCGACTTGGCAGTATCAAGCATTTTCTAGATTAGTGCATATGTGTTGATGAGTCTGCACTTCTCCGTAGATTCAACTTTTACTTTGTAGTTTTGTGGAGATATTGATATGTGTTAGATGAGTGTATATTCTAGTTGTCATAGTGTTTGGAGGTCCGCATGTCTGGATGTGGATGTACAGTTGGTGAATATTTCTATTAAGTGATTATCGGTGTCGACCTAATGAGTTGGATGTGTTATAGAGGTTGAGCCGACAAGCTACATTTTGCTTATTACATCTAATTAGGGCAACCTAATTGATGGTATAGGTGAAAAAAATATATAAGTTAGATCATTTTCAATATTTTGGGAGGTGGTGAATTGTGATAAGAGTAAGTGGATGCAAATTATGCAAATTTAGTGTGAATGCAAAGTAGAGAAGAGTGTTGATTCAGATCAATATGAAGAGTTTTGAATCTATATTTTGAGCTTCATTGGGACTGTATTTCATGCATGTGTTATATGCAATTGTAACAATTCAAATCTGGCTATGATCCATAATATCTTCTATTTCTTTTATTTCTCAGTGGGCAGTGATTCCACTTGGATAGTGAGTCCACCTATAGTGAGCACTTCTATATTATACTATAATCGGTTATAATATATTATTAGCTAATCCTCATCATGGTTTTTCCACATAAAAAAATGTTGTTCATGTGTTATGTGATGTTGGTTGTTATGTGATGTTGGTTGTTTTCATGCTTTCTTTCATTATTGAAAATTGAATATACTATGAGCATTGGATTTTTAAATGATTAAGTGGTTTAAAATAATACCAATTCACCCCCCTCTTAGTATTCCATGTGTTCAACAATTGGTATCAAAGCCCGGTTCCTTATAATGAGATTAACCACTTTGGGAAGATCTTAGAGGTTGAACACATGGTTGTTAGAAGAATACCTATTCGTCCAGAAGAGATTCTATCTATTGGATCTACAAAAGAAGATTGCATATTTCACATAAATGGAGAGCTCAAAGTTGCTCTTGAAGATCTAGAAAGAACTGAAGGATAAAATAAAGATTTGAGAGAAAATGTCAAATAATCTCTTAAATGCATCAAAAAATTGAGAGAGAAAATCAATAAATTCAGAGAAAGGCATAAGGAGGTCAATGAGCGATTGAAGTAAGTGAATGAAACAATCATTGGAATGAAGGTGCAAGTTGAAGAAAGAAAAAGAGTTGAAGAATGTTTGAATTAAATGATGAAAATAAAATATTAAGAATGCACAAATCTTGAACAAGAAGTTGTGAATCTATCAGATCTTGAAAAGAAAGGAGTCATGAAGATAAATTCAAGATGAGTTCTACAAATCTTGATGAAATGATTGCAAATTAGAAAGGATCTAAATACAAATGTGGATTAGGGTTTGAGATAGGATAAAGCTCAAAGATAGATAAAACTACAAGCCAACCTAAAAAGAATCCTAAAGATAAGAAGAATAATGGAAAGATTCAAAATCAAAGGAATGAAGCTAGAAGGCCACTAGTCAAAAAACCAAATGCACAAGGGTATCCATCTTTTAATGGTTTATGTTATTCTTGTAATATATTTGGATATAGGGCTATGGAATGTAGAAGCATAATAAATTAGAATGTTCAATATTTTTTCGAAGAGTGATTTACATGCAAGAGATTTGGTCATAGAGCTAGTGATTGCAAAAATCAAATGATGAATGGTTTTAACAATGGTAGAATGGTTCAATATTTCAATGGATATTGTTATACATGCAATAGATTTGGGAATAAGTCTAATCAATGTAGATCTAGAATTAATAGAAGTAAAATTGGTCAAAATAATTTCATATGCTACAATTGCAATAGACCTGGAAACATTTCTAAGTTTTGCAGAAGAAGGAATGTGAAAAAGGATAATTCAGTAAAGAATAATGATCCAATACAAAAGATTTGTCCCGTAGAGACAAAGAAGGAAATGGATAAGCTTTTGAAAAATAAGGAAGAGATGGAGGTTAAGGATGAGTCTATACTGACATCCAGTGTAGATGTTTCCTCTGGAAACTAAGTTGAGAGATTTGGCTCAGGGGGGAGCTTTAATGGATATATTTCATCCATTTCCAAAGAAATGGTGTTGATGCTTCAACACAAGGATATGTGATGTAGATAAATGTATCTAAACTAATGGAGAATATCCCGATAGAAAATATTGAAATGTGAAAGATTTCAGAGCATTTGAAGCTGATTGTGCAAGTAGTTAGGGTTTTTACTAGCTTTTTAGTTTGACTATTCAATGTGAATTAGGTCACAAAAAAGGTTTACAAGTGATTAAACACTTAACTATAATTCATTTGCTATCAATTTTTCAAGTGAAGAAGAGAAAACGAAGAGCATAGAATTGTAGTTGAAGTGATTGAGTCTTGGTTCGTGTAAACCCTAGTCCGAAAAGCAAAGTGAAAGGTATTTATGGTCTTTGTTAGGTCCTAATTTTTTAAAATTTTCTTTATAAATAGTTCAGATTTTTTTTGAAATGGCTACACCAAGGGTTATGAATGTGTTTGAGCAACCTCAACCTAAATTCAAGAAATATCTTGAGAAATCCACTGAGGTCAATCTGGAAGGCGCTTTCTCGAAGGTTCCTTATGGAGTCTTACACATGGAGGATATAAGAATATACATTCACAAAAAGCTTAAAGAGTATGACCATTCCAAACTAGGTGATGTATGGATGAATGAGCTCATTGTTGAGGACTTTGCGTTGAAGATATAATATCATAATCTAGTTGCGAAGAAGCTCAATGTCTGGCAAGGGTTTCCCAGTTTTTTCCATGACAATTCTTAGGTAAGGATTGATTTGAGCCACATCCATGAAAATTTTGTATGGATAGATATGCCTAGATTAATCACAAATGAGGTGATTCGAGAAGTTATGGGGTTATGTTCAACTAGAAACATTCCGGTACTAAAGTTACTGAAGAATGAAGTAGTGATGGAACTCACTGGTGCTACATATGACAAGAGGACATTAACAATGAAGAACATAAAAAATATTGTTGTGATGTATACCTCTATGATGATAGGCTACACACTATATTTCTCCAATAGGAAGAACTTTGTATCTACAACTACCATTGAAATAACCTATGAAATGGTTGGAAAAGGTGTTGATTATGACCTATGTGAGTTATTGAGGTAGTAGATCATGGAGAACCTACAGAAAACAAAGGATACCAGGTATCCCTTTAAATATGGAAATTTGATTATGTGTTTATTATTATATTTCTTGAGAGAAATCCTCAATACAAAGAGTGTGGTATGGTTGAAAGGAAGACATGTTGCACACCAAATTAGAGACTTCTTAAGAGATCTAGGATATGCTAAGGCATAGGAAGATTCCCTTGTGGAATTCTTTGCAGTGTTTTAGAAAAGAATGCAAGAGAGGGAGAGAATTCCTTAGGATATGGTTGAGAAGTATAAAAATGATATAATCTTCTTGGTTTCCAAAGATCAATGCATTACACAAGTAGTAGAGCCAAGAACTGTATGGATCCCAAAAATGGGATATGAGATCACTGAGAATGACATTGTAAGGTCTACAGATTATATGTTAAGCAAACCTAAGGACATCTCTAAAGAGAGGTATGAGACTTATGAATAAAAAAAATGGAGGTCCATCTAGACCAAAGATAGTCTCAAATAAAGAAAATAGTGGATAACCACAAAATTTGCAAAGGCAATGGGCCTCACACCAAAACAAGTTTTCAGGAATCTAAGGCTAAATATGGATCTTTGGGAAGCTCATCTAGTCTGAGGAGATCTAGTAGAGTAGTTACCAATCCTTAAGGTGCTTAGAAGTCCTCCAATACTATGCCTTCATCCAGTGGAGCAAAGAGGAAGGAGACTAGCACACCTACAAAATAGACTTTTTCTCCAGTAAAAGAGAAAACCTCTCTAGTAAAACAAGCAAAGAGGCCTATGAAAGAAAAGGCTAATCTGGAAGCACATAAAACTAGCTTGATGAAGAAGAGAGTTAAATCTAAGGAAACTAGAAAGAAGTACCTAGGTGTAAACATGGAGGATGAAGAAGAAGAAGGATGACAACTAGTTTGAAAGAGAAAAGACGAAGCTTCACAAAGTGAAGCAAGTTCAAAGAAACAAAAATTTGACATAGTGGATATTTATGAAGAGGAGGAATTGGAAAAGGAAAATAAAGAATTCATTATTCATATGCGAGAAAAGAAGGCAGAAGCAAGAGAAAAGAGGACACTGGAAGAGAAGAAGAAGAAAAAGAAGAAATCTCTGGTAAGAACCCATAGTCCAATGGAACTTGATACACTTTTTAATGGAATTGTACAAAATGATATATTAGAAGAAACTGTAGCATTGTATAATGAGGTTGATGAGGTGGAAAAGGCCACCATAGTAGAAGCTATTATAAAATATATCATAGTTCTTGAAGTAGATATATAGAATATAGAGAAACAAATACATGTGGAACTATGGAATGTTTTCATAGAGAGGAGATAGGAAGCTATAGAAGAAGAGGCCAAATTGAAGGCCTATGCATTGGATAAGATTTGTGCTCCTCTTTTCAAGGAAAATAAGGCCACATTGGCCACATTGTTCAATAAGGAGCTCAAAACAAAGAAAAGGATGACAACCTTGATGGGAAAAGATCAAAATGATCTTGAGGCTTAGGAAGGAGAGTTTTGAAAGAAACAACAAACCTAGCATAAAGACTAGGAATGACTCTTGAGAATAAAGAAGAAATTCCTGTGGAAGAGAATGTTGAAGATGATGTGAAGATGGATGGTGCTCAACATAATCATGAGACAGGTGTAGGATATGCACAAGATAATGTTCCTCCAAAAGTGGAGGATACAAAAAAATAAAATGTGGAGGCTGAGAAGAATGTTGAAAAGAATGCAGCTACTAGAGAATATGTTTCTAAGGAGGACACCCTTACTCCTCCTCTGATAACTGATGTAAAAATGTTGAGAACATACAAGACCAACCAGAGATATTTATCCCTTTGGATAGTATTGAACATACTATTGGTGAAGAAGATATAGGAAAAGAAGATGAGCGAAAGAATGAAGATACCTTGGGAGATGAGGAAAAAAAAGAAGCAGAAACACCAATTAATACTAGTAATAATGAGAAGGATAAGGACCTAAAAGAAAATATTACAAAGGAAGATGTAAATGCAACTAGTGAACCCTCTAGAACCTCTAGAGATTCTCTACAAAATCTGTTGAATATGCAATTGTAATTCCAACCTATTGTATTTGCACAACTGTTACAGTTGCCCATGCAAGAGGGGAACATGGACTTAGCAAATATTTTATCACTCCAAAATCTTCAACTAGGAGATTTATTTTATGCATCTAATCAAAATGAAATCATTGAAACACACCAAAAGAGTGGATATTTGATTAAAGAAGTAGTGAAGACCTGGCAAGATGTCATACCCAAAACAACAATTGACAATTCACTCTCCAGTATGGAAAATTTGAAGTTTTCAACTGATTCATTTAAAGAGTATGCTTACAAAATAAAAGAAAAAATTGAAAAAGAGATAAATAAAAATATGGATGAAAAGAGGCTAATGGAGATTATAGAGAGCGTGCACAAGCACACAAAAACCTTCAAGATAGTCTCAAGGGTGCACAAGATTGTGTGGCTAAGGCCAAAGCCTTATTTCAATTTTTTATGAAGTGGCCCAGAGCCACAAAGAGTATTAAAGATGAAATGGAATTAATTGAGTCATAGACGAATAGATCTTTTAGGGCATATGATCTAGAGAATGACCTACACGAGAAATATTTCCAACTACAAGGTCAAAAAGAGAAAATCATCATGCAATTTGGGAACCACAAGGACTTGGTAAAATCAAAATTTACATATGTTTTCAGTGCCCTTGTATGTGTTGATAAAGCTACTAAGACTAATCTAGTACCCAACACTCTGGAAGAAGGGGAAGAATGCCTAATGGAATTGGAGACATAGTCCAGAATGCTTGGCATAGCCAAGAGGATCTAGGAGGAAGGAAACCAAGATGGAAAGTTCATCTTGTAAAGCTCAAAGAGTCAACTTCCTCTGGTTGATAGCAATTCTTTATTTTTATGTATTTTGCAGTTTATTGTTTTAGACTCCAATGTACATATGGGAATGGTGTAAAGTATTTTCCAATGTAATTTTTTGAACTAGTTATGATATATAGATCTCTTAGGGGAAGTTAGTTCAATTTTTTCAGTTTGTATATATGAATATACTTGTCAAGGGGAGATCTGGTATTTCAAGAAGGTTGTTGTATGTGCCCCTTTCGCTTAATGTCAAAGGGGGAGAATAATTTTGGCATGTTTCCATCAATGAAAAGGGGGATATTTTTGGAAGAATAAGGAGATGTCATTGATGAACTTATTGGCAACATGAGTGTGTCGGGCGAGTACAAAGTGAATAGGTATGCATTGCAGTGTTGTCATTGATATCAACATTGTATTCTGATACGAAGACTCTTATGTAGATCAGTTTGGGTGTCTTGAGTATGCTTGAGGATGATTATGCAAGACAATTTTGCAAGAAGGTTTGATCCAGTGAAGGAAATAATTGTGGAAATTGACTAAGTGTCAACTCAAGTGATTCTATGTATAGGGGATCTAGTATTTGGGTCTACATTGGTCCTCTGATAAATATTTTTCTCTACAATTCTAACATAATTTTGTTGGTTGATAGAAGATCTTAATTCTAGACTTTCATCCTATTTTGAGTTTTTCTTTTGGAGTTATAAGTAACAAAATTTTGGCTTGGTAGTATCAGGCATTTTTGAGTTTAGTGCATATGTGTTGATGAGTTTGCACTTCTCTGTGGATTGGATTTTGCTAGAAGTTTGGAAGTCTGTCATTGTTAATGTAGCTTGGAAACATGAGCATGAAGTGTACATACATAGATTGATTTGATTGACCCAGTGTTGTCATTGATGTCAACATTGAGGGGAAGCATTTTTGTTTTCATTTGTACAGTACTAACTATATTGGAAAGCTGATCTATCAAAATTTTTGTTAAGTGTTCTTTGCTGATGTTGTTGTGGTTTAGTGCATTGGTTTTTGGGTCCACATTTCACTAAAAGAAGAGGTATAACTCCTGGCTTTTAACCATATAATTATAACTGGATTATACAACTATATTCAAGATCTCAAGAAGTTTTGTGAAATGTACTAGAAGATATCAATGACAGAGTTCATCTCTATATTACATTGTCATCTCTCTATTCAGTATACCAATGTGGGAGATTCTGCATTTTCTTGAGAATAATGTTTTGATGTTTTGGTTCTAAATTTAGTCTTAGTGATGTCGGAAAAATGAGAAACTAAAAAAAAATTGAATCTGGGAGTTGTGTATTAGGAAGTGTGTGTATGTTTGGAGGTTTTTTTCCGATTAGGTTCTAATCTAGGCCAACCTAATACATGATATGTGTTGAGAAGATTAAATGTTAATTGGAGATGTTAGTTGGATTTATTTTAGATCCATGCCAACCTAAATTAAGTATTGCACAATTTTCTTGGGTGTGGAGAGGATTTTGAATCATGTGTGGTGATGAAAAAAGCTAATTTGGATTGTTTTTGTTTACATCTAATTAGGCCGACCTAATTGATGTGTGTAGATGTATTTGGGTATATATATGAGATATTTTGGAATTAAAGTGTGTGGAAAAAGAGAGATGAGTGGGCATAAATGACATATCAAGTGTGAGTGGTATCATATGATGTGAGCATGTGAATTCAATGGTAAGAGTTTAGAATCAGAGAAGAGTTATTGATGTTGGAAACACAAGGGTAGACAACAAAGAGTGGGGATGAATCAGTTGTCACAAAATTTCAAACTTATTAACTTTATTAACCCCTATTCTTACATCTGATTAATAACCATGAAAGCATAAATCAACAACACACATAACACCAAGATTTTGTGTGGAAACCGGGGAAAAACCATGGTGGAGGTTAATCCACAAGTTTATACTCTATTAAAAGTATAAGGTGAATAAATGAGGAATGCACATGCATTCAAGCACACTACCTAGAGCTCACTGCTCAATTAAAAAAGTCTTACTATCCAAAGGAAAACTCACTATCTTACAGTAATACTTAAATTAAATCCATCTGAAGATCTTGAACTGAGAAAGTAGCATCTCCTAATGCCTGATTATAATTTTGGTTAAGAACATGAACACTTCTTCACTCTCTACTCTACCTTCGAAAGATTTAGAACATTATTTGCACACACATGCTTGCTCACTTGTACACCTTCCCATTCAAATGAAGAAATAATTCCTTATATATATCCCCAACAAGGAATTACATCGCTACATGTCAACTTCAACAAAATAATAAGATGAATACAAACTGTCGACCCAAAACAATAAAGATTATTAATGCAAATCTACCAAGGTCAGCCAAAACATAGTGGAGACCCAAAACAATGTCCTTGAACAAAAAACACCTTCAAAGATTATTCCTCAAAGATCCACAACATGCTATAATCACCCTATCGGCCATGAACATGAAAAACATGAACACACAAGAGAAAATCATCAACTGCGAGCACAATGATCAATGCATACATGCAAAAAGATAAAGCGTGATCTAGAAACATCCACAAACACCACATGAGCATACACAACAACTCAGATTACCAAAATTGCACTATCTTCTTCCAGGAATACCAACTACAGTAACAAAATAACTGTCAGAACAAAAAAAATCATAACTTGCTCAAATCTCCATGCACACCTATGAAACTTTTGGTGGATAAACTAGATAGGCTTGAAAACTAACCCTTTAATCCACAACTTCTCACCATCAACATACTGAACTTTCCATCATACTAATCTTCACTGCTTCACAGACAACCTGCAACATATTTTATTACAATTTTCTCAATATCCTCAAGATATATAGTCTTAAAGACATTAATGCTAATAGTGTTGACATCAATGAAAACCACATATCAACAACACAGCCACAAAATCCAACAATATCCCCCTTTGGAATTGATGGAAACACATGATGTGAAAAAAACCATCAACACAACTAATTTCAACACTTACTCCCCCTTAGGTTTTGACTCTTTTCTCCTCAGATAATTCCTAGTTTTTCACATTGCTCTTCTCCCCCTTTGACATCAATGGAAAAGGTACACACAAGCTCTAAACCACATATCTGAATCATCTAACTACTCCCCTTGAGTAGCAACCACCACAACATCAATCTGAATCAAGATATGATTGCGAAATACACAAACTGAAGCAAGACAATGCATCTTAGTTCTAATTAGGAGGGGTAATCACCCCTAACTTCCCTTTGAGATACTCAAAAGTATCCTTAGGAAATGGCTTGGTCAAGATGTCTGCAATTTGTTCCTTAGTAGGCACATACTCCAATCCGACTTCCTTTTCACTCACCTTCTCTCTCAAAAAGTGAAACTTGATAGATATATGCTTGGTCTTTGAATGCAACACTAGATTCTTAGAAATGTTAATTGCACTTGAATTATCACAGAATATAGCAATAGGCTCATCATACATAACTCTGGTATCTTTCAACATATGCTTCATCCACAATACTTGAGTACAATTTTTAGAAGCAATAATGTATTATGCCTCTACAGTAGACAAAGAAATGGCATTCTTCTTTTTACTTAACCATGAAATCAACTTCTTTCCCTAGAAAAATGCACCACCACTAGTACTTTTCCTATCATTCACATCTCCTGCCCAATCAACATCAGTAAAGGAACTCAAAGTAAGATCATCATCTTTAGGATACCACAAGCCAAAATTAACCGTTCCCTTCAAGTATCTAAAAATTATCTTCACAAAAGTCACATGAGATTCCTTAGGATCAACTTGAAATCTTGCAAAAATACATACAACATTCATGATATCAGGTCTAGTTTAAGTCAAATAAAGCAATCCACCAATCATTGATCTATATCTAGTCTGATTTGCCTTCTAAGAATCATCATCTATTGTCAGCTTACATCTGGTCACCATGGGTGTACCGATTGGCTTTAAATATTCCATACCAAATTTCTTTAGCAATTCTTTCACATACTTGGACTAAGATATAAAAATCCCTTTATCTAACTGAGTAATTTACAATCCCAAAAATAATTTCATCTCTCCAATCATTGACATCTCAAACTCATTATGCATCTCATCAACAAACTTCATGCACAAACCATCATCTCCTCCAAAAATGATATCATTTACAAAGACTTCCACAATCAAATCTTTATCATCATCAATTTTGAAATATAGATTACTATCAGCAGTACCTTTGTTAAATCCAAGCTTCAACAAATACTTGCCCAATCTAGCATACCAAGCTCTAGGGGCTTGCTTGAGTCCATACAATGCTTTCTTCAACTGACACACCATATCTCCCCAATCAGTCAATTGAAAACCATCAGGTTGCTCAAGCAACATAAGCAAGAAATACTCTCACAACTTCAATTCTAGCAACAGGGGAAAAAGTCTCTTCAAATTCAATTCCTTCCATCTGAGAATATCCTTTAAAGACCAGTCTTGCTTTGTTTTTGATAACTTCACCTTGCTCATTCAATTTGTTTCTAAAGACCCATTTAGTTCCAATTACATTTTTGTCCTTAGGTCTAGGAACAAGAATCCATGTATTATTCTTCTCAATTTGTTGTAGTTCTTATTTCATTGCTTCAATCCAATGTTCATATTTGCATGCTTCATTTACATTACTTGGCTCAGTTTGTGACATCAAATAATATTATTCTACAATTCTTCTTCTAGTTTGGACACCTTTGTTCTTATCACCTATAATTTGATTTTCTTAATGATTTAATCTCACATACCTTGGAGTCTTAGGATGTTCTTGAACTTTAGGCTCTTGTGATCTCTCTTCTTTACTTTCACTAGTTTCTCCTTCCTCTTGATCTTCTTGATTCACTAGAATGATCTGAACTTGATTTGAAGTCTGGCCTTTGTTTGTACTATCATTCCGATCATCAAAATCATATCCACAAGTTCTGGACAGTCTAGCAATGTCTTCATCAACCTTAACATTTGTACTTTCAACCATTTTCTTCAATCTCTTGTTGTAGCACTGGTAGGCCTTGCTCTTAGTAGAATAACCAAGAAATATTCCTTCATCACTCCTACCATCAAAATTTCCTATATCTTTGTCTCTTTTGATATAGCATTTACTCCCAAATATTTTGAAATATCTAACAGTAGGCTTATGACCAAACCATAGCTCAAAAGGGGTCTTACCAGTATCACCTTTGATTTGTACCTGGTTGAGGATATAAATAGCAGTACTCACAACTTCTCTCCAATAGATATGAGGAACATTTCCCTCCAACATCATAGTTCTAGCAGCATCTTGAACTGTCTTGTTCTTCCTTTCCACAACTCCATTTTGCTGAGGGGTCCATGGTGCAGATAATTGTCTCTTTATCCCATGCACTTCATAGATAGAATTAAACTCACCAAAAGTGAATTCACCACCTCTATCTGATCTCAGACACTTAATTTTCAAACCTATCTTTGTCTCAACCATAGCCTTGAAAATATTGAACTTCTCTAGAGCTTCAAATTTCTCCTTTAAGAAAGTAACCCACATCATCCTAGAATAATCATCAATAAGCAACATGAAATAATTTTAACCTTGCAAACTTCTGATTCTAGTAGGACCACACAAGTCAGTATGCACAAGCTCCAACAATTCATTTGAACAGTGTTGTTTACTTTGAAATAGAATTCTAGTTTGCTTTCCTAATTGACATTCCTTGCATATGGCATTAGAGGGTTTTACCAATTTAGGAAGATCTCTCACTGCCTGAGTAGAAATTATCTTGATAATATTGTCAAAGTTTACACGACACATTGTCCTATGCCACAACCAACTTTCATCAACTTGAGAAATCAAACAACTTTTACTAGCAACATTCATGTGAAAAATGTTACCTTTTATTTTTGTACCTAAGGTAATCACATTTCTAGAACTTCCCAATATTCTACAATTTCCATCCTTGAATTGAAGATTGTATCCCTTATCAACCATCTATCTGACACTTAAAATATTATGCTTCAAACCTTCCACATAAAGAACATCATCATTATTATGCTTACCATCAAAATAAATTCATCCTCTGCCATGGATTATACCACCATTGTTATCACCAAATCTCACAACACCACCATCATACTTTTCCAGGCTCACAAATTTTCTTTTATCACCTTTCATGTGATGTGAACACCTACTATCAATTACCCATTCATCATTCTCTTCAACTTGAGCAGCTAGGGCTTTCTCCACATTTGTACAACTAGTAGATTCAATAGACACAAGATTATTTTCCTTGATAGCAATAAACAAAAATTCATCTTCACTTACATTCCCTTTATCAGATTCATCATTTGTCACACCTTCATTAGCAGCATAATAACACTTCTTTTGAAATCTAGGCTTGTTATATCTTGCCTTAGGGACTCTTTACGAACAACTTGATGCAAAATGACCTATCTTATTATAGGAGAAATATTTAATAGGAAATTTCCCTTTATACTTACCTTCTCCTCTGGCTTCTCTTTTGACAGTAAGTGCTCCAAGCTCATTTAGTTCTCTTTCTTCTTCTTCAATCTGTATTATTTCTTCCTCATATATCTTCTTATCTCTTCTGGAGGTAGTAGCTTTGAATGCAAATTCTATCTTAGGAAGGGCATCACCGAATTCACTCAACTCAAAAGATGTAAGTTTACTAATCAACATATCTTTGGTTACATTTTTCACAGTTCGAAGCTCCTTGTTGGCAAGACACACTATGTGTATCACTTGGTGTTGTCATTGATAGCAACCCTAATCGATGATCAGGTCCACACACTATCATTCATCCATACCGACAGGAAGATTGAATATTTTCAAGGAAGAACAAAGTATCTCGTAGCACAATGTTCATTGATCTATAAGATGATTTTAGGTTATTATCTTGTATTGCACATCCTAAGGAATATTTTTTGGTATAATATCTTTGTTTCTACTGAAGCCTAGTGGCTTGTATTAGTTTGTGTAGAAGTTAGGAGATTCAGTTGACTTGTTCTCAGTTTTTCTTTTATCAAGGCTGACCTCATGAATGTATAAAGCCGTGGATGATGAGAACTAATTAATTAAGTATTTCTATGTTTGTATATCTTTGTTTGGGTCCTATCCAAGTTGTGACCAACCATTAAGGGTACGCATTGCATATTCCTCATAATTTGAGCCGACAATTGTAATTTTCTTATGTTTTATTGAAGCTAACAAATTGTAAATAAATCCTATGTTGTGGATATATATATATATATATATACATGATTGTTCGTATAATTTTGGATGATGTATGAGTGAGTTAATATCTGAATTGTGAGTCAGAGCAGAGCAGAGGAGTGATAAATCATAGTTTCACTTACACATAGAAGATATGTATTATGTGTATGAGCAGAACAGAGCAGAGCAGAAATACATAATCGGTCTGTAAGGCAACATATCTATTATTGTGCTTAATCCAAAATTGTAATCAGGCATTTGTAGATGCTCTCATCTTAGTTCAATCTTTAGATGGTTTTAATGTGAACTCTTGTATGGTAGCGAGCCTTTTCTTTTGAGCAGTGAGTTCTAGGCAATGCACCTGAATGCAAGTGCATTCTCCATTTTGTAATCTTCATTTGAGTATACTCGGATCATAATTGTGGATTGGCCATCCACCGTGGTTTTTCCCCTAACAGGATTTCCACGTAAAAATCTTGGTGTTATGCTGTTGTGTTTATTTTCATGTTTATGCACTATGGATGAATGTCATTAATGCTTTGATGAAAAAGGTTAATAAAGTTAATTTTGCACAGCAATGATTCACCCCCCCTCTCAACATATCTTGTTTCCAACAATTGGTATCATAGCTAGTTCCTCTGGAAGAATTCTAACCACTTGGGGAGATCTTGAAAGGTGTTCTAATGGATTCAAGCAGTCTTCAACAACAAATTTTGGTGGCCCTGGATGATATTGATTAGTCTAAGGCTGAAGTTCAGAAATTGCAAGCAAATCTTTCAGATGCTGAGAAATTCATTGAATCTCTGAAAGACACAATCAACAAGTCTAGATAAAAGAGAAAGGAGCTCTATGAACAGATCAAGCATAATGACAATAAGAGCATTGAAGAAGAAGAACTCAATCAAGCCCTAAAAAAAAAGATAAAGGAATGTGAAAAGATTACCAAAGACAATATAGTCCTAAAGCATGAGATGGAACCCATCATGATGAAGATGACCAAGGAGATTGAAGATAGAAATAAAAATGAAGAGAACGTAGCATAGTCCCTGAAAGAAAAATCTGAAGTGTGCAGCCAATTGGATGATGAATTGGAACAATATAAAAATAGTGAAGAAGCACTTGAAAAATAGTTGGATGATCTCAAAAATGAACTTGCTATTGCTAATGAATATAAAGAGAATTTCAAAGCTAGTTCTTCCATGCTTGATGAACTAATTAACAGTTAAAGGACTCATGGTGACAAGCAATGTATTGGATATGAAGAAGGAGAAAGTTCTAAATCTAAGCAAAGAAGATTCATATAAGGAAATCAAGTAAACAAACCTGGAAGGTATCCGATAAGGCAACCTAATGCTCAAAGATTTAATGGATATTATTTAAATTATCATAAATTTGGACATATGGCCGCTCAATGCCAAAGTAGAATGAATCAAAGTGGTCCATCATTCTCATATCAGTGTTTTAGGTGCCACAAGATTGGTCATAAGTCAAATGAATGCAAAAGTATGATGAATCAATTTAATAGAAACATCAAATGTTATACATGCAGCAGACTTGGCCATACTGCTAACTAGTGCAGATCAAGAGGAAATCAATGGAATAATTGGTCTGGTAAGAGAAATGTTGTATGCTACAATTGCAACAAATTTGGTCATATTGCAACATATTGCTGGAATAGAAAAAGTTCGATAAATAAAAATAAAAATATGCAGGACATCAAAGGAAAAGGGAAAATCATTGTAGATGTGGTCAGGAAACAAATGATGAAGAAATGGGTAAAGAAACAACCCTCTATTGAAGAAAGTGTGCCAACACTAGAACTTGCTTCTGGTAATTCCTCTGGGAATTAGTCTCAGGCGTTTTGGCCTAGGGGGAGCTGTCAAAGAAAATCATATAAACCCCTAAACTGACAAGTGGCACTAGATGTGGATGTGTTCAGTAGGTGCATAAATGATCAACAAATGTTGTTGAACTCATTGGATGAAATGGTATGTCGAATTGGAGGTCCACAGATGTTTCATCCATCACAGTGTACTGATACAGTGTAATCGGATGTATTAGGGTTAAAGCATTTATTGTGATGAGAAAGTTAGGTGTGTAAATGATAAAAGATCATTTCCACACTTCATTTTTCACCTTGCATTTGGAAGAGAAGAATTTTGGAGAGCTCATAGGCAAACACTGGTGATTAGTGGCGAGATTCAAGTGTCGGAAGAGTTTTCAACATTCAAATTGCGATCTGGCAAAAAAGGTATTTTTCAGAAAACTTTGTAAGATTGTGATTTGGGAAAATGAATACTCCTCTGGTAGTTGAAGTTAAGGATCGACCTCGACCTAAATTTAAGTGGCATCCTTACAAATCCCTTGAGACCGATTCTCTAGGAGCTTTTTCATCCATTCCACATGGAGTTTTACACATAGAGGACATTAGGGTTTACATTCATGCAAATATTGAAGAGCTAGGAAGCTCTCAAATTATGAATTTGTACAATCATCATATCATTGGTGAAGACTTTTGTGTAAAGCTGAAACACAAAATCCTGGAAATGAAGAAATTCACTCAGATGGTTAAATTTCCCATGTTTCTAGAATCAGAATGGGTCCGTTGTGTTTTGAGTCGAGTACATGATGAGTTTATGTGGCTTACTATTTCGTTCAAAATTAATAAGGAAGCCATCAATGCAATAATCGGTCTAAATTCTTCTGCTGGATTACCTATTCTCGAGTCTATGAAAAACCAAACAATCAATGATGCCACAGGATCAACATATGATAGAAGACTAATGACCATTGACAACATTATTGATGTAGATGTGAAATTTGCATCCATGATCATTCAATATAAAATTTATCATTCTAGCCGTGAAAATTTAGTGTCCGACACAAAATTCTATGCCGCTTACCAAATGGTAAAGGAAAATGTAGACTACGACCTTTGTGAATTGCTGAGAATTCAGTTAATGGAAAATCTGGCAAAGATAAAGAAAGACAAGAAAAAATATTTCAAATATGGTACCCTGCTTTTGTGTTTTTTATGTTACTTCATAGGTGAGGTTCTGGGAATTGGAAAAGTTCAATGGAAAAAAGACAAAATGGTAGCTGAACAAATCAGAGATTTGTTATATGATTTTGGAGACATGAAAACAAGAAATGCAACTATGTGGGGATACTTCAAAAACTTCCAGTCTATGATGCAAGCAAGGGAGAGGATTCCTACCTCTATTGTAGAGAAATACAAGGACTCTATTTGCTTCATGGTGAGTATTGATCAATGTATGATGGAGGCCGTTGATCTCAGGACAATCTGGATCATGCCCATGGGATATGAAGTCAATGGGAAAGTTCTAGATATGTACGCTCAACACATACTGAGCAAATCAGTGGATCCAACAAATGAAATATTTGGAACATATGTAGAGAAGGAAAAACAGGTGCACAATGAACTAAGAAGTCCTATAGTTACTAAAAGAGTAAGAAAATAAGTTGAAGTTCTTGCAGAGAGTATGGGAGTATTTGCAGAATTGTTAAGAGAATCCAGACAGAAAAGGGAAGAAGATGAAGCATCAAGGCAAGCCGCTAAGGAGGCAACAAAAGCACAATCAGCTGGTCCAACAACACCATCTACCTGAACTAGAACCACTAGAAGCTCTGTATCTCACTCCGCCCCTGTAAAAATTGAGTCTAAGGGATCCGAAAAGGAAGGGAAGAAAAAGAGAAAGAGAGTATATATGGTTGTTTCTGATGATGAGAAAATAGAGTCTGATGAAGAAGTAAAAGAGATCAAGCATCAAGGAACCAAAGAAGCAATAGTCACAAAAGGCAATCCTTTCGGTGAAGGCGACCAGGCAAAGAAGAAAGAAAAGACTGACAAACTAGGTATGTTAGTACAAGCAGTTGATAAAGATTTGGTTAAGGATGGAAATCTAAAACCACTTTGCAAATGTACAAATATTTTGATGAATCTGAAAAAATAATTCTTGAAGAAGCAACGATAAAATATATGAATGTTTTTAATAAAGTTTTGATTGAGATTATGGATAGTCTGCCAAAGAGTTTATATGAAATTCTAGAATCAAGAAGGTTTAGTGCTAGAACTGAAGAGGAAAAAATGAGAGAAAGGATTCTTGTTGAACTATGTCTAGTGATGTTTGTGGATGAGATGAAGATACTTTTGAACAAGGCCCAAAAGAAATTCAAAAGAAAAACAAGGGTTAATAAGCTTATGATTGGTCAAACCGAGGAAGTCACAAAAGAAATAGAGAAAATTATGAGATAAATACTGTTGAATGAGAAAGTTGAAGTTGTGACTGAGGAAACACATGTTGATGATGTCTCATCTGATCCGGTGAAAGAAGAAAAAGAAGGAAATGTTGATGCTGCTGTAACACTAAAATCCCTATGGATGTTGAGGCACTTGATAATATATCAATTGAAAAGGTAGAGATCTCTGAAGTCAAATCAAAACCTTCAACTAAGGAAGCAATAGTTGAGGAAAAGAAAGATAATGTAAAAGCAATCTCGGTTGAAACAAGAGACACTGCTGAGGCAGTAACAAAATTTTTAGTTGAACAAAAGGAAGAACTAGATCCAGAACTAATTGAAGGTCCTATTGACCTATCTACATTAAGCCCAATCCAGAAAATGAAAGTAGCTACGATTGCTCAAGCACATGCCAAAGAAGAGCTACTAAAATCACACATTGAGGATAGTGAACTAATAAATCTAGCATCTGGAGTACTGGAGAAGATAATTCCATCCTATGTAAAAGATCTGACTAGTTCATCCTCCTATGAACTAAAAAGGCTTATCAACTCAGTTGACAATCACTTTGAGTCGTTAGAATAATCAGCCATGGTAAAAGTGTAGAATGAATTTGATGCTAAAAGGTTCAATGGAATGAGAAAGATGATTGTCCAAGAAAAAATCCTGTTAACCACATGCATAAAGAATGTGTAGGATGTTTTATTAGAAGGAGGGAAGATCTACACAGCATGTTCATCTTTTTCAAAATTCACTGAAGCAAATGAAAAGAAGATCAAAGATTTGGAAAACAAGTTAAGTGTTATCTTTGAAGCATTTGATCTGCTATTTAGTGGTGTTGGGAAAGTAGAAGGTGAAGTAATGTCCTTTCTCAACAACATAAAATTTTTGAAACATGAAAATGATAATATTGTTTCCAAAACCTATGAACTCAAAAGCATAATTTGTCCAAAACTTGACATATTGTCAAGTGCTCTAAAAGAAGGAGAAGAATCTATAGGAGTTGTTGATTTGGACAACCTGGAGTCCATGGAGACACAATCTTATTTCATCTATGGTCATATTACAATTTTGGAAAGTCTCAAAAGAATTTGGGACACAAATTTGATTCAACTGAAGAAAGACTTTGCTAACATCTTTCAGTTCATGTAAGTTATAGTAACAGTTTTTGCATAATAGTTTTGATGAACTGACCCATTTTTGGCATGTGACCCCTACCTTTTCCATTGATTTCAAAGGGGGAGAAGAAGTGGAGTGATTTTTTTTTAATTATCTCAGGGGGAGAATCGCATTTTTGGAATTGCATTTTTGAATTTTGCGTAGCAGTGCAGTCTATCTTGGTACTAGTTCAACACTTAGTCATTTTTCACTAAGTGTTGCCATCAATGCCAAAAGGGGAGATTGTTGGCAAGAAGATTTTTGTGTATCACTTGGTGTTGTCATTGATGGCAAACCTAATCGATGATCAGATCCACACACTATCATTCATCCATACCGACAGGAAGATTGAAGATTGTCAAGGAAGAATAGAGTATCTGGTAGCATAGTGTTCATCAATCTGTAAGATGATTTCAGGTTATTATCTTGTATTGCGCATCCTAAGGAATATTTTTTGGTATACTATCTTTGTTTCTACTGAAGCGCAGCAGCATGTAGCAGTCCATGTGGAAGTTAGGAGATTCAATTGACTTGTTCTCAGTTTTTCTTGTATCAAGGCCGACCTCATGAATGTGTAAAGTCTTGGATGTATGAGAACTAATTAATTAAGTATTTCTATGTTTGCATATCTTTTTTTGGGTCCTAGCCAAGTTGTGGCTGACCATTAAGGGTACACATTGCATATTCCTCATAATTTGAGCTGACAATTATAATTTTCTTGTGTTCTATTGAAGCTGACAAAGTGTAAATAAATCTTATGTTGCAGATGTATATACATGATCATTTTTATCATTTTGGATGATGTATGAGTTGATTTAATATCTGATTTGTGATTCAGAGCAGAGTAGAGGAGCGATAAAGTGCAGTTTCACATGCGCATAGAAGATCTATATTATGTGTATGAATAGAGTAGAGCAGAAATACATAATCAGTTTGTAAGGCAACAGATCTATTATTGTGCTTAATCCATAGTTGTAATCAGGCATTTGTAGATGCTATTATCTCAGTTCAATCTTCAGATGGTTTTAATCTGAACTCTTGTATGGTAGTGATCCTTTTATTTTGAGCAGTGAGCTCTAGGCAATGCACCTAAATGCAACTGCATTCCCCATTTTGTAATCTTCATTTGAGTATACTCAGATCATAATTGTGGATTGGCCATCCACTGTGGTTTTTCCATGTAAAAATATTGGAGTTATGGTGTTGTGTTTATTTTCATGTTTATGCACTATGGATGAATGTCATTAATGCTTGGATGATAAAGGTTAATAAAGTTAATTTTGCACAACATTAATTCACCCCCCCTCTCAATGTAGCTTGTTTCCGACACTCCTCAATAGTTGTAGCTTTGATTTTGTATGCATCAGGCAAGGATCTAAGCACTTTAGCAACAATCTCTGAATCATCCAACTGTCCACCAGCACATCTGATACCACACACAAGTTCATTCACTCTTTGCATGAAAGTAGTAATATTATAATCATCACCCATTCTCAACAATTCATATTTCCCTTTCAGACTCTGTAGCTTAGAAATCTTCACATTAGCATCACCTTCATACAAAGTTTCCAAATTTTTCCAGATCTCATAAGCAGTCTTTAGATCCATAACATTCATCATCTCAGAATCAATCAAAGCATTCAACAATGCTTCCTTAGCCTTGATATTGTATTCAACATCCCTAATCTCAGTAGTAGTAGGACCATTTTGAGGAATAACATACCTCTTACTTGTAATGTTCCAGTAAGATTCACCAATGCATCTCAGATGATACTCCATTCAAGTTTTCCACAGAGAATAGTTTGTTCCATCAAATATTAGACTATCCTTCTTATATGTCACCATCCTAGATCACCTCAAGCTGTTAAAATTCTTCCAAGTAACTTGCTTTGATACCAATTGTTGGAAACACAAGGGCAGACTAAGAGGTGGGGGGTGAATCATTTGTCACAAAATTTCAAACTTATTAACTTTATTAACCCCTATTCTTAGATTTGATTAATAACCATGAAAGCATAAATCAACAACACATCAAAAACACACATAACACCAAGATTTTTGCATGGAAACCCTATTAGGGGAAAAACCATGGTGGGGGTTAATCCACAAGTTTATACTCTATTAAAAGTATATGAAGAATAAATGAGGAATGCACATGCATTCAGGCACACTTCCTAGAGCTCACTGCTCAATTACATAAAGGCTTACTACCCAAAGGAAGACTCACTGTCTTACAGTAATATTCAGATTAAATCCATCTAAATATCTTGAACTAATAAAGTAGCATTTGCTAATGCCTAATTACAGTTTTAGTTAAGCACATGAAAACTTCTTCACTCTTCTTTACTCTTCTTTACTCTTCTTCACTCTCTACTTTGCCTTCAAAAGGTTTAGAACATTATTCAAATACACATGCTTGATTGTTTGCACACCTTCCCATTCAAATGAATAAATAATCACATATATATCCGTAACAAGGAATTACATCGCTACATGTTGGATTCAACAAAATAATAAGATGAATACAAACTGTCGACCCAAAACAATAAATATTATTAATGTGAATCTACCAAGGTCAGCCACAACATAGTGGAGACCCAAAACAATTTCCTCAAACACAAAACACCTTCAAAGATTATTCCTCAAAGATCCACAACACGCTACAATCACCCTAAGAGCCATGAACATGAACACACAAGAGAAAATCATCGACTGCGAGGACAACGATCAATGTAGATGTGCAACATAGGTAGAGAATGATCTATAAACATCCAAAAACACCACAAAATCATACGAAACAACTTAGATTACTAGAATCATCATTATCTTCTTCAAGGAATACCAGCTACAATAACAGAATAACTGTCAGAACACAAAAACTCATTAATTGCTCAAATCTTCATGTACACCTTTGAAAATTTTGGTGGATAAACTGGATAGGCTTTAAAACAAACCCTTTAATCCACAACTTCTCACTATCAACATACTAAACTTTCCATCACTTATCTTCACTGCTTCATAGATAACCTACAACATATTTTATTACAATTTTCTCAATATCCTCAACATATACAGTCTTAAAGACATTAATGCTAATAGTGTTGACATCAATGACAACCACATATTAGCAACAAAACCACAACATCCAAAAATTGAGTGACTGCTAAGGAGATCAATACTTCATATTCATAGCTTGAAAGGAACTAAAATACAACACAAGAAAGGTACATTTTGTATCAGTTCATACTTTGGCAGTGAGCCATTTTTGTATTGTACTTAACTTTGGTTGCGAGCCATATAAGGATAGCGTGTCCTAGTAGTGATCCCCTGTAACATACTATATCTAGATATAATATATTGTGAGCTAATCCTCACCATGGTTTTCCCCATTTTGGGTTTTCCACTTAAAAATCTTGGTATTCATGTGTTTTTTTATTTTGTGGATGATTATTTCTTTCACTCCTTATTTTTGTTAATATGGTTTGGTGATTGAATATGTTATGTTCAAAAATTTATAGAATACTGATTCACCCCCCTCTTAGTATTTAAAATGTTCAACAATTGGTATTAGAGCTTGGTTCCTTCAGAAAAGCCTAACAACTTAAGGAAGATCTTGGAAGCTTGAACTCATGAAAGATAAGAAGTGTCCTATTCCTCTGAAAGAAATTTATACAATTGAATATGTAGAAGATGACTGCATGTTTGATAAAGAATAACTAAAATATGCTCTTGAAGATCTTAACAAAGTTGAAACCGAGAACAAAATCTTGAAGGAAAGCATAGGAGAAGCAAATGCATGCATCAAAAAGATGATAGAAGAAATCAAGAAGTTCAAAGAAATACATTGGGAAGTCAATATATATTTGAAGCAAGAAAATGAAGAGATCACCAAACTAAAATTGAAAATAGAAGAAAATGAAAGGATTGAGGAATGTTTGAATGCACTAGTACAAAGCAATACTAAAGAATGCTCTAGACTTGAACAAATAGTTGTAAATCACATATCTAATCTAAAAAAGGAAAGAATACATGAGGAAAAATTCAAGATAATTACTATAATGCTTGATGAATTGATTGAAATTCATAAACCCTCTAAGGAAAAAGGTGGTTTGGGACTTGAAGAAGGGCAAAGTTGAAAGGAAAATCAGACACCTACCAAGGTTGACAATCAAAAGAAGATTCAAGGCAATAGGAGACAATTCAAAAATCAAAGAAGTAATGTTGGTAGAACTTCTATCAGACAACCAAATGCTCAAAGGTACCCATCTTTTAATGGTATTTTATTTTCATGCAATAAATTTGGACATAAAGCAATAGAATGTAGAAGTAGAATGAGTCAAAGTATTGAATCCTTCTTCGGAAAATGTTTTGCATGCAAGAAGTTTGGACATAGAAGTACTAAGTGTAGAAGGCAGATGATGAATGGATATAATATTGGTAGAATGTTTCAATATTTCAATGGCTACTGTTATACATGCAATATATTTGATCATAAGGATAACCAGTGCATATCAAGAATGAATAGAAGTCAGTTTGGTCAGAAAATATTGTGTACTAGTTTTGCAACAAACCCAAACATATTTCAAGAGTTTGTAGAAGAAAAAATAGAAGATAGTCTAATTTGGTAAAGGGGAATGAATTTGTGAAGGAATTTGATCCTACAGAGGTTAAGAAGGAAATGGAAAAGATATGGAGAAAGAAAGATGAGTCTAAGAATACAGATGAATCAAGAACTTCAAATGCATCTGTACCTACCTCTAGTACAAACATTTCTTTTGAAAATTAATCCCATGATAAGGCTTAGGGAGAGAAATAACAAAAAAGTTCTAATAGCCCCCTGAATTACAAGGTGCCAAGTCATGGCACATAGATATATCTTGGAAGAGGAATTTCTTATGCTACAAAAGAAAGTTGTGGAAGGAAATATTGTGATGCAGAATTTTGTGGAGCTTCTATAAATTAACTGTGGATACAAGGTTTTGAAGCTTAACAACATTTTCTAAAGCATTTATTGCTGGCACATTTATTGATACGTGCCAAATCATGGAGTTAAAAACATATTTGAGAAGAAAAAATCATTTAATGTGAAGGAGAAGTAAATTGAAGAAGAGGAAGTCAATTTGAGGTGTCTCTTGGAAGCAAAACATCAAAACACTAATCTTCATTGAAGCAAATTCAAGAGGTATTTTTCTTACACAATTCTTCTCTGGAATTTTCATTTTTAAATGTAATGGAAGGGTCAAAGGTATTAAATGTCTCACACAAACTGCAAAGTAAATTGAAGAGACATCCTTGGAAAATTATGTTGGAAGAGTTAGTTGGTGCATTTTCTGGCACTCCCTTTAGAGTTTCACCTAATGAGGAAAATAGAGTTTCAACTGGTGCATTTTCTGGTACTCCTACTCAATACATGGGAAAATAGAAGAAATGTCCTATGTTGGACTGTACTTTATAGACAAATGAATTGGAAGAAAATTATAATACCATTAAAATGGAATACAAAACCCTAGTTGAAAATAAATTGGATGTATGGAAAAAGTTTCCACTATTTGAATTCGACAAGAAGTACATTAGAATTGTATAGAGAAGGATTCATGACGAATCTATCTGGATTGTTGGTGCACACTCAATAACCAGGGAATCAATCAGGGATGTGACTAGTTTGTGGTCCTTTGGACTTGTTCCAAGGTGGAAGTCTGTCAATGACCAAGAATTAATTGAAAAGACTGGTACAACTCTCCAAGGAAAGGAACTCACCTTGAGTACATTTGTAAATCCGACTAGTCAGTATGTTGCAATGCTTGTTGGACATAAAATCTATCTACCTAATGATGACTATACAGTTTCTACTACCATTGCTCAAATTACACTTAACATGATTGAGAATTGTGTTGATTATGATCTTTGTGAGTTACTCTGATAGAACTTGATGAAAAATTTGAAAGAAATCAAAAGGAACAAAAATCATGCATTTAGGTACAGTACTTTGATATTCTATTTACTTTTCTACTTCATGAAGGAAATATTGGTAATTGGAAAAGTAGAATGGTCAAATACAGAACTGGTAGCACATCAAATAAGAAATCTTATGATGAATCTTGGTGGATTGGATGCTCAAGAATATGCTCTTGCAACACTATTTGGAATGTTTCAGATGAGGATGAATAAGAGAATAAGAATACCTGAGAGTGTGGTGGAAAGATACTCCAAAGACATTGATTTCTTTGTCTCTACTGATTTTTGTTACATGGAAGCAATTGAGCCTAGGCTTATGTGGATTTATGAGTTAGATTATGAAGTAATTGAGGAGGAAGCTATTCATTATGTAGAAGTGCTTCTAGGAAGCCCTAAGGAACCTAACAAATCAGGTTTAGAGGACAAGTCTATGACTGAAGCCTTTGGTAGTTCAAGAAGAATAGGTAAGAAAAGGAAAAGTATTGTCATTCCTTCGGTTGAGATCAAAAGAGAGGTTACAGAACAAGAAGGAAGATTACAAACTGATGTGACCCAACATGAGCATGAAAGAAGAAATACACAAGATTTGGATGAAGCAATAAAAGTTTTACAAGAGGTAATCCCCGGTGAAAGCATTAATACATCAGTATCCACTATAGAAAATCTCAAGAGTATGGTTGATTCATTGAAATTGTACATCTCCAAACTAGAAATGATTCAAAAGCAAGGAATGTAGAGGAAAATATAGAAGATATCAAAAGGAAATGTACAGACGCACATCATAGAAGCTTGAAGGGATTGAAGGATGCTCAAGATTGTGAAGAAGAAGCACAAGACTTAATATCATATTGTATAAAGCTGTCTAAACACACACAAAGTACAAAGGATGAAATTATTCGAAATGAAATTCGGATAGGAACTCAAGCAGATGTTTATAATTTAGCAAGTGACAGGAACAATCAAAATTGGTCTAACATTATGCAACTATAGGACAATTTCTTTGCTTTAATGAATTAGAGGACAAAGATAATAAAGGAATATTTGGCACTAAGGTACCTAGCAAAAATAAGGCACACTCCTATATCCAGTGCCCTTGCTAGTGTTGATAGACTATTGAAAATAAATCTTAGCCCTGACACTGTGGAAGAAGGAATAGAGTCTCTAACGAAGCTTGAACTATTATACAAGACTCTTGTAGATGCAAAAATTTCTGGGAAGAAGGAAAATCTACTTAGCAGGATACTCTGAAGAAACTTAAGGGATCTACATCTTCAATTTGATATGTATTACCTTTATGATCAATTGAATTTTTTTTTAAGAAGATGCATACATACATATATCCAAAGGAAACCATACTAGGCCGTTGCATGATCTTTTCCATTGATGTCAAAGGGGGAGAGATAGTGGGAAGAAATTTTTTTGGATGACTAGAAAACCTTTTTGGAAATTCAAGGTTAATTTTGAAAGGGGGAGTTAAGGTTAGGGAGAAATAAGTTTTGATTCATGATACATGGAAAAAAAATTGATATACATGTTGCCATCAATTAAAAAGGTGGATATTGTTGGAAGTTTGGAAGTCTGTCATTGTTGATGTAGCTTGGCAACATGAGCATGAAGTGTACATACATAGATTGATTTAACTAACCCAATGTTTTTATTGATGTCAACATTGAGGGGAAGTACTTTTGTTGTCATTTGTATAGTACTAACTATATTGGAAAGTTGATCTATCAAAAATTTATCTAAGTGTTCTTTGTTGATGGTGTTGTGGTTGAGTGCATCATTTTTTGGGCGTGCACTTCACCCCAAGAAGAGGTATAACTCTATGCTTTTAACCATATCAATATGATTGGCTTATACAACTATATTCAAGATCTCGATAAGTTTTGTGAAGTGTACTAGAAGATATTAATGGTAGAGTTCAACTCTGTATATCACTGTCATCTCTCTATTCAGTATACCAATGTGGGAGATTTCACATTATCTTGAGAAAAATGATTTGATGTTGTGGTTCTAAATTTACTTTCACTGATGTCAGTGAAATGAGAAACTAAAGAAAAATTTAATCTGGGAGTTGTGTGTATTGGGAAGCGTGTGTATGTTTAGAGGGTTTTTTTTTGTGATTAGGTTCTATTCTTGGTCAACCTAATACATGATATGTGTTGAGAAGATTAAATGTACATTTTGAATGTTATTTGGATCTATTTTAGATCCTTTTGATCTAAATTAAGTATTGCATGATTTTCTTGGGAGTGAAGAGGATCTTGAATCATGTGTGGTGCTGAAAAAAGCTAATTTGGATTGTTTTTGTCCACACCTAATTAGGTCGACCTAATTGATGTGTGCAGATGTATTTGGGTATATATATGAGATATTTTGAAATTGAAGTGGGTGGAAAAAGATATATGAGTGGGCATAAATGACATATCAAGTGCAAGAGGTATCATATGATGTGAACATGTGAATTTAGTGGTAAGAGTTTAGAATCAGAGTGGAGTTATTGAGTGACTGCTAAGCATGCTACGCAGAGAAGTACTTCATATTCAGAGCTTGAAAGGAATTGAAATACAACACAAGAAAGGTTCACTTTGTATCAGCTCATACTTTGGCAGTCAACCATTTTTGTATTGTACTTAACTCTGGTTGTAAGCCTTATAAGGACAGTGTGTCCTGGTAGTGAGCCCTTGTAATATACTATCTCTAGATATAATATATTGTGAGCTAATCCTCACCATAATTTTTCCCATTTTGGGGTTTCCATGTAAAAATCTTGGTGTTCATGTGTTTTGTGATTTTTTGGAGGATTCTTGCTTTCACTCCTTATTTATATTAATATGGTTTGGTGATTGAATATGTTGTGTTCAAAAAGTTATAAAATACTGATTTACCCCCCCTCTCAATATTCTGAATGTTCGATAGATTTTTTCTTTATGGTTTTGTGGAGATGTTGACAAGTGTCAGATGAGTGTATATTCCATTTAATATAGTGTTTGGAGGTCCACGTGTCTAGATGTGGATGTAAAGTTGGTGAATATTGCTATTAGGTCATTAACGATGCTGACCTAATGAGTTAGATGTGTTGTTGAGGTTGAATATGTTTTGATCTATTATGTGAGTGATATTTTAGGTTTGTGATGACCTATTTCACATTTTTATAAGGTTTGATTCTTGGCACGAAGCGTGAGTGGATAGATCTTGAGCCAACAAGCTACATTTTTCTTGTTACATCTAATTAGTCTGACCTAATTGATGTTATATGTGAAGAAAATATATAAGTTAGATCTTTTTCAATATTTTGGGATGTGGTGACTTGTGATAAGAGTAAGTGGATGTGAATTATGAAAATTTAGTGCAAATGTAGAGTAAAGCAGAGAGTTGATTTAGATAGGTATGAAGCGTTTTGAGTTTGTATTTTGAGCTTCATTTGGAGTGTATTTCACGCATGTGTTAGATGCAATTGTAACAGTTCAAATTTGGTTGTGAGCCACAATCTCTTCTATTTCTTTTCTTTCTCATTGGGTAGTGAGTTCACCTACAGTGAGCACTTATACAATATACTATAATCAATTATTATATAGTGTGAGCTAATCCTCACCGTGGTTTTTCCCATTTTTGGTTTTCCATGTAAAAATCTAGTGGTCATGTGTTATGTGATGTTAGGCTTTTTATGCTTTCCTTCATTACTAAAAATTGAATATACTATGAGTATTGGATGTTTAAATGATTAAGTGATTTAAAATAATATTGATTCACCCCCCTTCAGTATTTTGAGTGTTCAACATTATCAACACCTTACTTTATCTCCTACCTTGTGGGAGAATCCATGTTTGAAGTTGATTTCATCTATCAGCTCCTTTAAATGTTTAAAATACCTAATTCATTCCTTCATGTGCCTCTAATCATCAAATTAGGGAATAGTTATTTTTGAACTTTGTCAATTCTCAAACTTGGGTTTCCACAAAAAAAAAACATGTAGATGGTTATACACCTGTACATGTTCTCATATTCAAAAACCCTAATTTATAGTCTAAGCCACTCACACACTTGCCCAATCAGTTTGACCTTAAATTTTTGTGTGAAACCCTACTTTGTGACCTTTGTTCACATCTGGTTCTTGTTTATGGTAGTTGATCTTGAAACTTCTAGATTTTTTGTGTATTTCCAATTTGGCCATAATTCACCTAATTCATTGCATTTTCATAAAATTATAGTGTCTCTTAAAAGTGATAAAAATATTAGCCAAACTACTTGTTTCTCCCTTGGGGACATCAACCACACAACATTTCTTGCTTAAACTTTGTATCTTCTCAAGATATTTCCCTTTACCCCACTTAAGAGATGTTTAGAACCAAAGATTATCATTTATCCTCCTTATCATATTCCCGGTGTAGGAATTCAAATTTTGTCCTCACAATTATGCTATTTTTTGTCTATTAATTAAATGGATATTATTATCTGTTGAATTAATTCATTTAATACTTTCTTCTATTCACTCATTAATCCACTTAAATAATTAACATATGATAAGAATTTATGCATTCACAAGTATTTAACCATTTACATAATCAACCATTTATCCATAAATCATTTCATATTACTCCATTTGCACAATCATTAAATTATCCATGCATTAAAACCATTAAATCATTCATATAAATTCACAAATAATTAGATCATTTAATCTTTATCCAATTGCATATTTCATTAAATCATTTGCATACATAAATCCATTTAAATCATTCATTAATTCACAAATACATCTTCATTCTAAGCTTCTAAACCTATATTATATCATAAAATCTATCCATGATCTCTCTCTCATTTCAATTAATTTCAATTAATTGAAATATGCATTTTCCCATTTCAATCATTTATCCCACATTCTTTCTGAAACATGAATCCACCCTGTGAATTCATCTATAAAAGCCTTCTCTTCTCAGAAAAAAGAAGATTTAAGATACACATTATTAATCCTCTCTCTCATTCATCACAACTTCTTGTTGTACTTGTGCTCGTAAAAATCTGAGAGCATCAAATGCATAAATCAAGATCATGGTGAATAGGAAAGCAATGCAGCTGATTTAGTTTTTGCATAGTTTAGTTTGCATTTTACATGTGTTTTTATTTAAGAAATGCTTCATTGATGTTGTATTGAAATATTGATTTGGGGTTTGATAGATTAAATCATTTTTTCAATTTTAAGCATGTACACCTAGATTTCAAACTATGCCTTCTCTCATTATTAGACCTCCTTGAACCCAACCAAAACCTCTTTGTCATATCCTAAACTTTGCAAAACAACTCACTCAAAATAATTGTATAAACAAAAATATGTTGCAACAACCAAATTATCATGAAATTTCTCACACATATAGCACTTGAGATAAAATAAAACAAATAAAAACCTTCATTCCATTTCCTCAACCTATTCTCCCTCTCACACCTCATCTTCCTCAACATAGTGGAAAATAGTATGATCTTGTTGAAAAACTTCATTATGATTTAGCTAAGATATCTCTTTGGGACTTAATTCAAGATTCGCCTACATACCACAGGATGCTCCAAGAGGATTTGAAAAATATTATCATACCTCCTTTTATCAAATCGAATGATGTAGCATCTTTTTTTGATTATATGTAGACAACAAACTTGGATATCACTTTCCCTCAACATGAATTACCTTATCTTTAAATCCAAAACCAAAATGATTCTCTTATGATTGTTTCCATCATTGATAACATTGGAATGAGGTATGCTCTCACCAACAATGGATCGGTTCTTAATGTTGTAGCATTAACCTTTTACATAAGCTCGATGTGGATAAAAATCTCATAAAACTTGATTATCTTTCTATTCATGGATTTGATAGTGTCGATAGGAAAACATTGGGTACAATCACGCTATGTATTAAGATAGGACCCATGAATTTTACTACCCTTATACATGTCATGTTGGATCCTCTCTCATATAACCTTCTTCTTGGTAAAGCATGGATCCATTCTATGAAGGGAGGCTTGTCTACTCTTCACTGTCTAATGAAGTATGAATGTAATAACAAGGTTTATATGGTAAAAGCATATGAAAAAAAATATTTGCAAGCCAAACATAACACTTATAAATCTCTTATTACTTTAATCCCATCTTCAGAAGTTGAACCATTACTTTTCAATGATAATAATACTACAAATGCAATCTTGGTGATGATTGGTGATAGTTAAATTTTAAACCTACTTTCATTAGGGAGTACAAGATCTCACCATAAAATCCTAAAGAGTTGAAGTTTGTTTGGGTAGCTTCAAAAAAATATTGTCATTCCACTTCTACAAATATGAATAATGATCAAAATAATGCTTCATCTTGGAGTACATATTTTGAGGACATTTGGATTCATTAGGTTTTACATGATCCTTTGTGGGAGAGTAAAAACTCTCACAATCTACACCTAAGGATTATTTTATTTTATTTTCACAATATTCCATTCCACCTACATCAAAAAATTTACAAATTGAAGTGTGGGGATTGGGAGATCCTTAATAAATAAGGGGGTATTCTCTTTATTTATTCCTTCTCCCTAAGGCATTTCATTATGAAAGAGATCACAAGGTGAAAAGATTGAATTTCAACCTCAAAGGTGAACCAATCAGACCTAGATCTCAGTCCTTAAGATGATAGGATAGATCTGAAACCAAATTGAAATGATATGCAATGCTCAAAATAAATACACATTAAGACCTAGAACATGAAATGTAAATTCTCAAAAGTACAAAAACAAAAACCACAGTTTGGGGGAAGATCTAAGAAGGGTAAGGACACATGTAACCATCACCAAAATTTGATTTTGAGCTCTATTGAAGGATAGGTTTTCCTAGGGTGAATGGGTCTTGGTTAGGGCTTCTGAAAATTCTTCTGGTATTCCTCTAAGGTAGGATCTTAGATTTTGTTTTGCATAGGTTCCGATGTTAGAAAGTCAGAAATAAAATCTGCAATTGAGTTTCCATGTCTTGAGAACAATGATTACAACTTGTGAAACAATGCAAAATTTCTCTTCAAGATCTTCAATCCTTCTTCAACTTGTAATCTACAGATACAAAGAGAGGGAAAAATTATTTTGTTTGAATGGAGGTTTTCCTTAGTCAAAATCCATGTTTGGTAATTAAACCTTGATAGAAAAATAATGATAATGGAGAAGGAAATGATGAACAAACATTTGCTTGCTACAACTCACCAAACCTTCAATGGCTTCCCTTAGAGGACTGGAGACAAACACATCGCTCCAAGGAACCTGATCTTGATTTTCTTGATGGATTTGGACACTTGAAAATGCTTGGATGCTTTAGGATCAACAATGCATGTTAGCCTTCACAAGATGACATGAACACACATAAGCTTGAACATGATGATAGGATCTTGAATGCTACAAAAAATGACTAATAAATTTTCTATTGAATGCTCTTGATAATAATATTTGCTCAATAGGATCTCTTGATTGTGTGTCTTAGATTTGAATTGATAAAAAGACTATGTATTTATAAGTGTTTATCTAATTTCTTGAAAATTAGATTCCAAAAGTTGACAATTGCATATTGAATTTGAATCATTAAAATACTGCCAAAAACATATTCAAAAATGGGTACTGGGACTTAAAGAGGACCCATTCGTCCTTGGGAAAATGGGTCCTGGCTTAAAATTCCAAGACATTCACATTCCAAGGTGATTAAAATATTAATTGCCTTAATTAAATGTCAGTTTCCCTTTTGGAAAATAAGAATAATAAGGCTTTGGAATGGATAATTTGGAAAATTACGATCTTAATTAAATCCAATAAATTAAGGGACCCAAACAAAGTGTGAAATTGTAAAGGGTATACAATTTCCTACACTACACAAATATCATCATCCCATGAGGGCAATGGAGATTTTTAGATTTTGTCCCTCATGTGTTGGAAAAATCTAATAAAGATCCTCCTAATCCTAACATTTCAACACCTAAAAAGTATTTGAATTCTTGCAATAGAATCAATTATTCTCATAATTATGTAAATAAGACTTGTCCTACTCCATATGAGTTGGAAAAGTGTTATTGGCTTTGATTTAAAATTATTTTTGAAATTGAATATAATGAAAACATGAAACAAGGAGTTAAGGATCATGTGAAGCCTACACCAAACCTTGCTAAAATGATTTTAGGTTTCCAATCTTCTCCTTCATCTACATCACATCCTCTATCATCTACTATATTTATAACCTCCTATGGTAAGTGAACAAAATTTTCTTCCCAAAAGAAAGGATTGTCTCCTACTCCTTATCCTCCATTTGAGCAAGAGAATTTTTTTCAAGTCTAGTCAAAGGCCATTTGATTACTCTTCTTCCTCCAACATGTAAGAATTTTCATAAAAATCACTCCTTTTTGCATATCATCGAGTGTTAGGTCATTCTACCAATGAATTTTAGACCTTGAGCAATAAAATACAACAAATTCTAGATAGTGGTTTTATCACTCTTCTATGTGCTGATGTATTTATTCATTCTAAATGATAAGATTTCTTTATGGTGTTTCTCCTCACTATGTGGAATTTGTAGCTCTATGTATGTGCTCATTGCCATTCATGTTGGTACAATATTATGTGCAACCATTTTTTATCCATGGTAGCAACATGATAGTCTCTTGTATGGTTGTACTTTCCTATACACTTGGGGAGCAAGGATAACTAGTTTTGGAGGCATGCATCCTTCTTGAGGAACACCTCTTCCCCTTTCTATTCCTTAAAATATCAACATAGAAAGTATGCCAATATTTCAAGGGGAGGCATACCATCCTATTCATTTTTATTGGTGTCTTGTGAGACTTGAATTATTGACATAACCCCTTGGTGGTGGTGTTATTTATAACACCCCTTGAGGTGTGGTTATCGATTTTCCCCATATGATGTTAAAATTTTATGCAATCCCTAAAATTTGGTTGTCAATTAATCCCCCATGACATCATTTATACACTCCCTAAAGCGTGATATCCAAATAGTCTACAAACCTAGTAGAACAGAGCTTGTTGGCTTGCGAACTTCAGAATTTTTTCATGGACACCTAGCATAGCACAACTTGTTAGCTAGTAGATCCATGTGTCTCATGATTAAAATAGCATAATACAACTTGCTAGTCTTATGGTATCTATCTTAAATTATCAATTTTATATGGACACCTAGCATAACTCAACTTGCTATCGAATAGATCTATGAAGTTCATGAGATTTTTTTTTTCATTTTAGCATTTTAGATGTGCTTGTTATGTATTTGATGGATTATTCTTGGTAATTGAGACAACCTTACATATTGAGGTCTCTTTACCTTTCTAACTCAAACATTTATTTTTTGTGTACTAACATTTATTGTTTCATGTATATGTTATCTTTTCTCATATGTGTAAAATGTTTACCTTGTGTATTCCACGTGTTTGCTTTACATATTTCACATGTTTGATTCATGTATTTTGTGTGTTTTCGTTGTGTATTACTTGTATACATTGTGTTTGTTTTATGAATGCTTTGTGTATTATTTTATTTGTACTCCATGTATGATTGAATTTTTCCTTGTCTTGTTGGAAATATGTGCCCCAATATTCTGACATGAACCTCCTGAAAGAGAAAAATCGGTGACACACCTGGAATGTCTTGTCGACCGACAGTTTAGCTTTAAAGGTTTAGAGAAGTTCAGATCAGGGAGACTCTTACCGATGGAAGTCGTCGATATGACCTGAACTGTATACGTAAGTTTTCTAATTCTAAACGATGCTAGGAGTCTGGCCGATAAGTTTAGATCGGGGAGAATCTTACTGACAGAAGTCGTCGGTATGACCTGAACTATCGATGTGAGTTTCCTAGCTCATAGTGAAGCACGTTGTTTGGCCAATAATTGGACATCGATGGACTCTTACTGATCTCAGAGGCATCAAGGTGACATGCAAATTCGGTGCAACTTTTTCAACTTGTTCCGAAGCACATTGTCTTGCCGAGAGTTGGACATCGGTGTGACTCCTTCTGATGACATTTTGAACTACAGTTGAACTTATGCTCATCAAGAAGACTTACTACCTTGGTGGGAAATTTTGGACTAGCTCTCATGCTTGTTGTTTCATCGATAAGGTTGTTTGGAACATTAGGGAGACTCTTGGCAATGTGTGTGGTCTTGATTTTCTCTTGGGATGTTCGGGAGACCTGTGATGTCATTGTGGCATTCCAATTGGTCACCGATAGTGTTGGTCATATCGATGAAATCGAAGGTGGACCGTGGTTGAACGAAGCTGACTTGGTTGACCTGTTGAGTTTTTTGATGACCATTGGAGGACTGTGTTGAGTTGGTGGAAACCGTTCTCTGACTGGTAAGATTGATAATTTCTCTACAGAGGAAACTGAATCGAACCGTTTGAATAGAGATTGAATTGACCATGGCTGTTGGACATATATTGCAATGTGTTGTAACAGTAAGGAGGCTTGAGAAATTTGATAGTTGATGTTCTTCATTGTATGTTGTATAAGCATTGTAATAGTGAGTGATAAGAACTATAATCAGGAGTTGTTCTGTACAAGGTTGATCAGGGAAATGTTGCTACTGTGAAATTGATATTTGCAAAGGAGAACTACAACTTTGTATGTAATTGAAATTTAGTGTAATACAAAGTTTTTTCTCTTGGTGTGGTGGGTTTTTCTCCCATAAGGGTTTTCCCATGTTAAATACTAGTGTCCAATTATGTGTAAGCTTTAATTGTCTATTATGTTTCTAGTAATGTGCAATTTTAATGAAACATAATTGTTTTCGAACTTGTAGTATGCACTATTCCTCTTAGAATTAGCATTAGGAAGGCGTTTCTGCACCTTTGCTTTCCTTACATGTCTTGTGTGTGATATATCTACTTCAATTTTGTCTTAACATTATAGATTGATGGGATCTTGAATTGGGGGTTTGTGCACCCCTCAACTTGGTGTCATCTTATCTCTTCAACATTTTGATAAAGAAATATATCTTCTCCATTTTGTGTATTGCATGTGATATATCTACTTCATGTTTGTCTTAACATTATAGATTGATGGGATCCTAAGTTGGGGGCTTGTACATCCCTCAACTTGGTGTCATCTTGTCTCTTCAACATTTTGATAAAGAAATATATCTTCTCCATTCCTTTAGTGTGAGAATGAACATAATACCACACTCTCACTAAAGTGGGGGCTAAATGTAGCATTATAAATTGTTGAACCTAAAATTTAACACTATATTGACACCCAATTTAGCCTATAACATTAATTATATTAATAATTTATTCATTTTAGGTCCAGATTGAGAAAATAAACAAAAATCCTTGGCATTCCAACAAATTTGGGTCTAAAGCACCTAGTCAAGGGTGAGGGCACTCTTGACCTTGAAGGTGACCTATTTCAAATTTAATACTTTGGTGTTAGTCCTTAGATAATTAAAAAGGATCCCAAGTCAACCACAACCTTAGCCTCAGCCTGTGAGGAAGTCTGTATGTGAGAAGAAGCAACCTGATAGGTATGGATTCTCTATGTTAGATTCTAAAAGTGCTTATGATTTAATTAGTAGCACTAATGATCCTAGGACTATAAAAGAGGTAGTTGGAATGCCTAACTCAAATTCTTGGTTGGAAGACATGAAGGAAGAAATGGCATCATTAGAGAAGAATGAAACTTGGAGTTTGGTGCCCTTGCCTGAAGGCAGGAAATTTGTTGGCTGTAAATGGGTATTTAAAAAGAAAATCGATCTAGATGGCAGTGTTGAAAAATATAAAGTGAGTTTGGTTGTGAAGGGATATTCCCAAGTAGAGGGAATTGATTATGGAGAAATATTTTCTCTTGTAGCCAAGATGACATCTATCAGATTTCTTTTGTCACTTGCAACAACATATGACATGGAGATTGAGCAGATGGATGTGAAGACAAATTTTATTCATGGTGATCTTGAAGAAGAAATCTATATGTCCCAACTTGAGCATTTTGTGGAAAAAGGTAAAAAAAATCGGATTTGCAAGTTAAAGAAATCTTCGTATGGTTTGAAACAGTCGCCTAAAATGTGATACCAAAAATTTGACACATTTTTTTTTCATTGGGATTTGTAAGATCGAAATCATATCATTGTGTGTACTTCAAAAGTAAAAATAATTATATTCTTATTATTGCACTCTATTTTGATGATATGTTGTTCATAGGGAATAGTAATTTTATGATTTCTGATCTAAAATCTCATTTGTCTGCAAAGATTAAAATGAAGGATCTTGGTGCAGCAAGGTATATTTTGGAGATGGAAATAGCTAGGGATAGAAAAAGCAGAAAGCTTTGGCTCAGCTAGAGTAATTATATTAAAATTGTTCTGGAGAGATTTGGTAGGAACAATTGCAAGCAGCTAGTTGTTCCATTTTTGCAGGGAATGAAGCTATTTGTTGAAGATTGTCCAAAATCTCCTACTAAGATGGAGGACATGACTAGAGTGCCTTATGCAAGTGTAGTTGCAATTTTAATGTATGCAATGGTCTGTACAAGGCCAAACATTGCCCAAGCAATGGGAGTACTTAGCCAGTTTATGGAAAATCCAAGAAGGCCACATTGGGGTGTTGTGAAAAGAATATTTAGATATTTAAAAGGTACATCATAGTATGCTTTGTGCTATCATGGAAACTCAATTAGTTCATAGAGATCACTCAGCATTCACAGTTATGTGGATTCTGATTGAGCAGGGGACATTGACAACAAAAGGTCCAACAATAGATAAATTTTCATGTTAAATGGTGGTGTAGTTAGTTGGATGAGAAAGCGGCAGGCTATAGTCATTTTATCCACTACTGAAGTAGAGTACATGGTAGAAACTCATGCCTACAATGAAGCTATTTGGCTTAGATGTTTGTGTTCTGATATTGGGTCTAGTGTAGGGAAAATTATAGTTTGTTGTGATAGTCAGAGTACGATTTGTTTGGTGAAAAATCCAAATTTGTTGACATAATTTTTCTAACTCTAAACGATGCTAGGAGTCTGGCCGAGAAGTTCAAATTGGGGAGACTTGCTGACAGAAGTCGTCGGTATGACCTAAACTATCAATTTGATTGTTACCATATTTTCACCTACAGGCTCAATCAGGAAGAGCCATCTATGTTTCAAAATGAATGGTACATTTTATTAAAACCTTCTAAGTTACATTCATTTATACAAATGAAACAACTTTACAAGATTACAAGAACACAAATTTATTATGTTCATACAAGTGAATGAAATATTAAATATTTTACAATCTTTTGGAAAAAGTAATCTTTATTGACTGTAATCAAATACATGTGTCTCACATAGCAAGCCGTGAGACTGACTTACTCATTTGATACAAATAAGAATTAAAATATACACGAATGAGTAAATGATGAAAAGAAATTGAACATGTAAAGAAGGTAACTAGTCATTGCCTGAATGATTGGTTCTGCAAATGAATCCGATGTCTTTTTGCCTTGCCTTCCTCCTTATAGCTCCTTGGCCCCTAGGTGCCTGGTGTCTGATTACCTGCATTGGATAATGAAATGAGTTAGAACAATAAGTTCTAAGAAATGAAGGTTGCATTCTAAACATGCACATCTACCCATACATGCATATGTTAATCCTTATGTGCATCAAATGTAATGCCTATCTTAAGTGTCTATAAAAATCCAAAAAGAAGAACATTATACACACTTAAGGTAGGTACTTTATTTCTAACTTGTTTGCTTCATGTGCAGCTACATGTATAATCATATCTCTTTTTTTTGTCAGATAAAAATGAGTGGGTTAAAATGTGGCTCCCATGAGGGTTGAGCCCAACTCATTAGAGTGTTTTATGCAGAGTGAGCTTGAGGAAGATCAATATTTTGTTTAGAACCAACCTCAAAGAGAGCACTTAGTGTCTCATCATTGAGACGGGTTCTATTACATCATTGCTTCTCTATTGTATTGAGATAAGGAGATAAATTTAAAATAGTTAACAATGCGGCTACAACAATGGTTTGATAATGAATGATAGGTCTTCAAAACAATTAAGAGCTAATAGGGGCTAAAAGAAGGCCTGTGATACATTAAAAGAAAGGAATGCTAAGATATATAATAGCAGAGCAGTATATAAGATATCATATCATTTTGTCCACATGGTATAAGCAACAGTTCTTTGTTAACATAGTCCATATATTTTGTATTCCCACTAAAATAGAGTAGTCAAGGGAGTTTTTTGTAGCAGCAATATGGCAGAGAAGGCCAAAAAGCCAACATAACTACTCTATATTCAAGGCATAATACACTGAGGATAGCATGGAAATGAAGATTTATCATAGAGGATACCCCAGTGATAGGGGTATGAATATTCATGATGTCTATAATCATCAAATACAAGGACAATTATCAAATTCATGAATCTTACTCCTTCAACTCAGTCAAGAGAAGAATTCACTATTAATAAAGCAGTGAACATGGTGACCATGATGTTTGAAACATATATATCTATGATGTGCTGCTACGACACTAATATTGAATCATGACAGCAAAATAGACAGTCACTACAAGCATGGTATGACAGTATATTGGTGGTGCAACATATATGACAACCCTAATGACCTTCACAGGGACAACTCAATACTTTGTTCACAATATGCCTTACTCTAGAAATCAGATACATAGCAAATGAATTTGAGAAAATATTAAATGAATTCATGGCAAGAGAAGATAGGAAATTCAATGGTTTAAAGTAGGGTTTCATCATTTTCGCAGCAAACACTAGAGCAAAAAAGAACCACATTTTACAGGGAATATGGAAGAATCAGCATTTTAATGATAAAAGCTTACCGGTAAGCTCACCATAAAAAAAATGCATAGAAATCCTTCAAAGATAAAGCCTAGAACAAAGTAAAGAAACTCGGCCTGAGATCTTGAGGTTTCAGGTGATTATATAAAACAAAGCTCTTTAAGTTATTTGAAAAAACAAAATACAGCCATGACCTGTGGCATTTTTTACAAAATCTACAAGCTATTGGTCAAGCAAGCATGGACAGGTATGCGAAACTAGAGCATTTTTATGGTTCAAGAAGCAACAAAGCTCAATCAAGCAATTTTCTCCTCCAGAAATGAATGAAAATGTAGTGAAAAGCCTAAAATGCCGCGGCCAATTAAAACCCTAAATCAACAATTTGTGGGTAATTCAAACTGCTTTCTAAAAAGATTTACCTATTTGTCGAAGGGGAGAACCAACAATTTCTTTGCAGGGAAGTATTTCTTTGCTTCATGTTCCATGGAACCCTGTTGGTGACGTAGCTTCTTCATGAAGCTTCAATCAGAATGAAATGACAATGTTTAATTTTTCCTTGTTTTTGTTTAGGGTTTTTAACCCTAATGGAACCGATAATAGCGTGGTATTTTATTTTTCTATTTATTTTAACAAGAACAAGTGTTGAATAATATATTCCCTCGGACCCTCATGATAATCTTTGTGTCTTAGGCATTTTATGCCTTAGAAACTTTCTCAAAAGTTTTAATGTAATGCCACCTCATGGTTACAGTGGAGTCATCATATGGGTGCCTTTCTAGATTCATCGAGCTTTTGAAGATCTTCTTAGTTTTTCATATTTTATAAAATGTAAAATAAATGGCTTAAAGGTGTATTTGTAAGCCTTTAAATCATCTTGTTATTTTTTTAAAAATGCAAAATGTTGAGTTGGTTTTGCAAGTATGGGGTTGTCTATACTTTTGAGAGAATATTGGAGTTTTGATGAGAAGATTTTAAACATATAGAGAGCATATAGGAAAGTTGAAAATAGTTTGCAGACACATGCCAAACATATAGGAGCCTTTAATTGTGTTTTAAAGCAAATTGGAGCTTTTAGAGGGTGTTTTAAGGTGTCATCATTTTTGACTTGGTCAAAGTTGGCTTTTTCAACCATTTGAAGCCTTTTTGGAGAGGGTATAGGAGCTAAATTTCAGGCCTTATTGTGGCATCTGACCCAAGGCTTACTAGAGCCTTGTTTTGTGGAACTGCTTAGTGGCTTCTTACTTACTCATTTTTGGGCTCATTATTGTAATTCAATTCTTTATATGCAGATTTAGACTTAGTGACTTTTTGGAGTCCTTTGTAAAATTTTGGCATGTTTTATAACTCATTTTGGAGTATGATATACAGAGAATACCTTGGAGACTATTGATTGTGTTATTTTTTCATTCTTGTTCTTGCAGCATTGTGTATCATCAGGAGATTGATCGAGTTTCTTGTGAAATTTTCTATTTCCCTGTAGCTTTGTCTCATGTATTGTGCCTTTTCTGCAAAATTATGGTGATGTAGGTTGTAAATTGTGTTTTAAGGTTGTCTATGATCTTTTGATTTGTGAAAGTTACCTTTCCTTCTTGAGAGTGTATGCAAGTTAAACCTTTCTACAAAATATTTATGCATAAACTTACAGTAACATGTTGTGCAGTTCAATATCAATCATCAGTGTTGAAGTGTGTACCAGTCTGAATGTTCATAGCTCTTGTTAGTTTTGGTGTATCACCTTAGGAATAGATTTCATTTTCATGTTCCTTTCTTACCCTTTACTTTGCAAAAAAAAGTAGTTTTTTAGGTGACAACCAGTTAGGAAGCCGGCCTTCTCCAGAGGTTCATTCTCATGATAGGTGACCCACAAACCTGAGAATGCTCCCATGTTTCCCTAGAATGCTAAGTTCTACAACTTAGCTAGGGTGCAATTTCTAAGAGATAATAGTGAGTTTCCTAGCTCATAGTGAAGCATGTTGTATGACCGATAATTGGACATCAGTGGGATTCTTACTGATATCAGAGGCGTCGGGGTGACATTCAACTTCGGTGCAACTTTTTGAACTTGTTCCAAAGCACACTGTCTTGTCGAGAGTTGGGCATCGGTGTGACTACTATCGATGAGGTTTCGAACTACAGTTGAACTTATGCTCATCGGGAAGACTTACTACCTTGGTGGGACATTTCAGACTAGCTCTGATGCTTGTTGTTTCACCAATAAGGTTTTTTGGAACATTGGGGAAACTCTTGGTGATGCACGTGGTCTTGATGTTCTCTTGGGACATCGGGGAGACCTGTGATGTCATTGTGACATTCCAGTTGATCGCCGATAGTGTTGGTCATACCGATGAACTCGAAGGTGGGTTGTGGTTGAATGAAGTTGACTTGGTTGACCTATTGAGTTTTTCGATGACCATTGGAGGATTATTCTGAGTTGGTGGCAACTGTTCTCTGACTAGTAAGATCAACAGTTGCTCTACAGAGGAAACTGAACCAAACCATTTGAACAAAGATCGAATCGACCATGGTTGTTGGACATATATTGCAATGTGTTGTAACAATAAGGAGGTTTGAGCAATTCAATAGTTGATGTTCTTTATTGTATGTCATATAAGCGTTGTAATAATGAGTGATAAGAACTTTAATCAGGAGTTGTTATGTACAAGGTTGATCAAGGAAATGTTGCTGCTGTGAAATTGATATATGCAAAGGAGAACTACAACTTTGTATGTAATTGACATTTACTATAATACAAAGTGTTTTCTCTTGGTGTGGTGGGTTTTTCTCTTGTAAGGGTTTTCCCACGTTAAATACTAGTGTCCAATTCTCTATATGCTTTAATTTTCTATTTTGTTTCCAGTAATGTGCAATTTTAATGAACTGTAATTGTTTTTGACCCTGTAGTCTGCACTATTCCTCTTAGAATTAGCATTAGGAAGGCGTTTCTGAACCTTTTCTTTCCTTACATTTCTTGTGTGTGATATATCTACTTCATTTTTGTCTTAACATTATAGATTGATGAGATCCTTAATTGGGGGCTTTTGCACCCCTCAACTTGGTGTCATCTTATCTCTTCAACATTTTGATAAAGAAATGTATCTTCTTCATTCTGTGTATTGCATGTGATATATCTACTTCATGTTTGTCTTAACATTATAGATTGATGGGATCCTAAGTTGGGGGCTTGTACATCCCTCAACTTGGTGTCATCTTGTCTCTTCAACATTTTGATAAAGAAATATATCGTCTCCATTCCTTTAGTGTGAGAATGAATGTAATACCATAATCGCACTAAAGTGGGGGCTAAATGTAGCATTATAAATTGTTGAACCTAAAATTTAACACTATATTGACACCCTATTTATCCTATAACATTAATTATATTAATAATTTATTCATTTTAGGGCCAAATTGAGAAAATAAACTAAAATCCTTGACATTCCAACAAATTTGGGTCTAAAGCACCTAGTCAAGGGCAAGGGCACTCTTGACCTTAAAGGTGACCTATTTCAAATTTAATACTTTGGTGTTAGTCCTTAGATAACTAAAAAGGATCCCAAGTCAACCTATAATCAAAAATATCAATCAAGATGTATATATAAATAAGTTTTTTTCTCATTTGAACATTAGGAATCATTATGGACAAGAAGCTATTATGATCCATCATGCACTATCATACTATTATGAAGATGTCTTGAGTTATGGGCATTGAAATCAAACAACCTTTGGTGGAAACTTATACTGTGGACATCACTTCGACAAAGATTTCATACCTAAGGTAACATTGTCAATTATCATTTATTATTATTATTTTGGCCTCTACTCAACCTAGGGAATGCCCTCTTTATCATCATCATTTACTGTTCATGGTGGTGGAAACACAAAAATGGGGTTTGAATTAGGAAAGCCCCTATAAAACATAACCTTTCCCCCTCTTTTCATCTGTGTAGGTCATATCCAAATATTTTATCAATAGACAACTATAGGGCACATAGAGTAAACTGTAACTTGCCATCTAAAGTTTGTAGACACTAGAAAGTAGCATCACTTATCAAGGCACCCTCACCCTTGACCCCCAAATTCATGCTCGTATTTTATGATAGATGCACATATATCTTCCCTTCTCAAATTTGCAACTATTTCGATAATTTTGAATTTTTTCTAATGCAATAAATTATATTTTTTCAGATCTAGAGTTTATATCAAATAGGCTTGTTAAAAAATGCATCAAATTTTTCCTCTTTGCAATTCAAAAGAGCTAAACCCTAGAAGGTTATATCTCCTTTATGAAGATAGTAAATAATCAAACCCTAGTTGGTTTGTGCTCTAATGTAGGGAAAGAAAATAATTTGATCCTTGTTAATCTACTTGCTAGATCTAAGATCCATTTTTTTATACTACAATGCTCCCTCACAACTAGTCACAAAAACTCTCCCAAGTTCTCCACATCCAAAGCATATGAACATGAACCTCCATAAAGTAACCACAAAAAATATAGGAGACTTTCAAGTAATATCACATAACATGTCCAAGCTACAACACCTTAAGGTGTTAAGTTGTGCTAAGGTAGAGATCCTTTACAACCCCAATTGAAAAGCCTTTACAACACCTAAATTTTCAATTTCATAGATTAAAAAAGTATGTATCATATATAACCAACATGTATGTAATCCTCTCTACCAAGTACTATCATACTTAAATACATATGATTGCTAGGAATAATCCCAATAACATCTCCTAATATCCTCATAAATAACATCATAAATCAAAATCATATGCATAAGTTGAAAATTATGTCAAACACTCCTCAAATGAACTCTCCAAAACTAATAACCACAATTCAAATTCATCTCTATGATAATATATATTATAAAAAATACATCAAAATATAATGTAGGTAATACCTATTAGATGTTTCTCTAGTAACTATACCAAGAGTGGGGAATGAGGTTAATCTTCCAAGATGCACTAAGCCACAATGCTCACTCCAAGAATAATATCCTCATTAGGTCGATTATGAAATCACATCCATATCTAGGTGGAAACTCCTTTGAATTATTTTTGAAATATCCAAAGAATAATAATCTCTACAAATGTGTCTAAACCCAAGAGAATTTTTTTTGTTCTCCAACCAACAAATAGATAGTATCTAAGAATTTATTAGGTTATATGCTCAAGAATATCACTAGTTTGGCCAAAAAATGGGAGAAATTGGACACTTTCCCCTACATCTCAGGCTCTACAAAGCATAGGTGGGTAGACCTATAAGATGCACTAGCTAAATAGATACAAAAAAATGATATAAAAATGCTTAGAAGATGTAAAAATTCATACAAAATAATGAGTTAGTTGTATCTTTAACTTCTTAGTGTAAGATGGGGTTAAATCAGTTTCTAGCCTAGATAAAGTGATATCCAACACAAATCTAAGCTAAAATCCCAATCTAAACAAGAGAAAATAATCAAATGGAGAAAAAAATATGAGAATACACAAATGAAACACTCCCCATTGAGCTTGAATAACTTCTCTTGTCTCTCCTCATTCCCTTGGATTTGGAGTAGAGTTTGTGCAAAAACCTGCAAACAATAAAGCATGAAAGTTGGAGATAATGGTTGTTAAAGAAAAAATGGGAGAGGAAGGCTGCTTTTATAGACAAGCATTCGAACGAACGGCTGATATCGATCTTCTAGAAAGATTCCAAGATCGATAGATGAGGATTGATGAGAGGGGGTTATGAAATAGATGGTCAAGATCAAGTTTCTAGAAAGATGCCAAGATCAACGATGGAGGATTGATGCACCAAAAAGAGGTGGGAAATGAAGGCTATGAAAGTGATGGCTATGACACCCGATGGGTATAACAGACATAAAATCCATGACAAATATGACTACAACAGAAATAAAGGCAATGAGCAGGGCATCTTTGACCAAAAGGGAGGCATAAATAAATTATTTATTCGAGAAAAAGGGAAAATGGAAAAGGGGGATCAAATAATTTAATTAAATTTATTATTTAATACAAGAGACATGTGGAAAATTAAATAATTTTGATAATTATTTAATAATAGATGAATTAAAAGAGGAAGTGAATAGTTAAATAATTAAAATTAATTATTTAACGATAGACGAAATATGCCAAGCAAATAATTAAATAGAGATTAATTTATTTAATTATTGGAGAAAGGGGGATATTAGTGACACAATTAATTTATTTAATTGGTTAGGATAGAATACAAATTAAAGAGAGAATTAATTAAATAATTAAAATTCTTTAATTAATAGAGGAATATGGTTACGGATAATCAAATAATTGGAGGATGATGACCAAGAAAAATGGTGCTCTCAGACTTAGGACATTTTTCAATATCTACATTTTTCCCCTCTTTGACATAATGCAGTTCATTGTGTTGTGTCAAATAAATTCAGTCAAAGGATGCCCCCTCAGGAAAATTTGATAAATTTTTTTAAAAAAACAAAAATTTGGAAAATTGTCTCGATAAGACAAGTGGATGACCAGGAATACGATGGTGCAAATGAAAGAAATGTTAGTGCAAAAGAGATGGAAGTTAGCATGAAAAAGGAAAGGGGGATGGAGATGGGCAGTTAGGCAGGAAATGATAAGGGACCAACTTTCATGCTTTTATATGTATCATCATCAGGTGTCAAAATTGTCGCAAATGGAACACAAACACCATGGTATGACATAGACCAGGGTGTGCAAGGTGACCATTTGTGAGAGACAAGTAGTCAAAAGACAAGGAATACCCCAGCTCATACTAAAGACCCAATTATCCTAGTCTTTTTTCTAAGACAAACCATAGGCAACAAACAAAGAAAAGAGGCCATGTTCCATCATCGTCTCTCTAAATTCTTTATAGACATCATCGAGGTAACTAGTAACATGACCCAAAATCAATCAAAAAGATAAGACAAATCCATACCAACAAAGTGTTTGCTAATGATAAGTTGATAAGATTGTTTGATATGATTGATTAGGTTGATCGAGATGACCAAGATGACATATTGATTGATTGTTTGACCAAAGTTTATTGATAGGTTGACCAAGATGATAAATTTTCAATGATAAGATGACAAGGATTGATGATAGGTTGATAAAGGTTGATGAGTTGATTTGATTTGATTGATTGTGCCTAGTTTTAGGAAGGACACATCCTGATTAGGGCAATATTGATTGACCGATTTGACAAATATTGATTGATTTGATGATTGATCGATGTGGCAATGCTTGGTTTTAGGAAGGAAACATCTTGTCTAAGGCAAAGGGCACATCAGATAAAGTTGACCAAGTGACAAGTGTTGATAAAATACCTAACTGCAAGAAGGACACATCTTGCTTAAGGTGAATGACCAAATTTACAAAGTCTAATCTCAGGAAGGACACATCCTAATAAAAGACAAGAGGTAAGACTGAATGAGACAAGTGACATAATGCCCCATTCTGATATGACCAATGACCTGATTGATTGATTGATGATAAGAGGATTGATTGATTTGGAAATTGATTGATTGATTGAAGATTGAAAGAATTGTTGGTTATGTTTTCCTATCAATTCATGATTTGGTTGAAATGAGGATTTCTCAAGAATACAACCAGACTCAACAAACCCTAAAGGACTGACCTAGGTGGCCTCGGGGACTCATCGATTGATGGCTTTGCCTATGTTGTACATGCAGAGACCTCGTAGTTTGACATGACTTGACTTTTTTTATTTGATAAAAGACTAAGTCACAATTTTATTTGGACAACCTAAAGGGACTAAACTAATGTTTTGGTAGAAAATGTGTAGAGACAACGTAGTTCGACCACTCTAACAAAAATTGACTCTAACTCTGACTCTATTTTTGGGATTTTTGATGTTTTTTGATTTTGATGATGTTTTGATTTTTTGGGATTTTTATGATTTTATGATTTTTTTGGATTTTTGATGGTTTGTGATTTTTTTGGATTTTGATGATTTATGATTTTTTTGGATTTTGGTGATTTCTGATTTTTCTGGATTTTGTTGTTTTATGATTTTTTTGGATTTTAATGTTTTGAGGCTGATATCATGTGTTATTTCCATGAAGATGTAAGTCAATGAATTTCCCTCAGTCAGGCACGGGACCAGTTTATTATGCATGACGGGATCGATGGATGAAAAGGATAGTGATGAAAGTGAAATACACAAAATTTTGATGGTTCTTAGGCCATGGGAAGGATGACAAAGCTTTATTATGGATGAATGAGACTTTTTTATGGATGCTAACTATAAGGATCATGACAAATGCGTGTAAAAGATACCCACAATCAACTAGGAAAGCATACACAAGGATCCAAGGACAAACATGATCTTGCCCCTAGTCAAGTTGAAAACCAATTGATAGGTGATGATGATGATGACAAGGTTGTTTGATATGGGAAGGACACAACCCAAAACAACATGAGGATTGGGAAATACATGTCTTATGGATGATAATGTAACTAAAGGATCAAGGTTTGTAGCAAGGTTGGGAACAAAGCCAATGAATTTTTTGGATGATGCACTAGGATGCATACCAATATTGTATAGGTTAGGCTTGTTGAATTTGGAATGACTAACCTTTGGACTAGATGGGATTATGGAGGGAACATGGATAAGGGGATTAGAATCCTTAAACCAATGACAAGGGAAAACCAAGTCCAACAATAGGTATGGAAGGATAATGGATTTATTTTCACAAAGGATAGGAGACATGAGGACTATTGGCTGAAAGAATTATCATATGATCTCCAAGGAATATTTCACATAGGAATAATTTGTTTTCTCTGAGATATGGGTTTGGATAAATTCTATGAAGGAAATGACATGATATTTCATGGGTATTGTATACCAAAGGATAGACATGTCAATAATTTTCCCAAAGCATGATTTATGTGTGTGCCCCATTTCTTATCAAGATCAAGGTAGGTGGGAGAATGGATGGAAATGATATGGATTGGATGGATAGATGGAAATGTCATGATAAAGGAATGGGAGATAAGAAAACTTGCCCCAAGTGTAATGGTCCACATAGATAACTACTCTTACACATGACGCATGTTTTTCAGGTTTTCATCATGGTACTTATCCAAAGTGTCATAAAAATGATTTTCACTATTGGATGAAATTTTTCTCTTTAATTTTTTTCCTTTTTTTTGGATGTCACACGAGACGTCTGTTTGCCAGGTTTTCATCAGGGTGACAATTTTTTTATTTTTATATCGACTTGATGTTCTAGATGATTGTAAATTATTTTGAATCCTTCAATGGTGTTGATGTAGAGGTTGGTGCCATGATATGCCAATAATGGCCTTGATGGAGTAGTTGACTTGTTAGGATCATAGCACTTACATACAACTAATTGATGTCATTGTGATCCTTTTTGATACTAGAGTTGGCTTTATCAAAATATGCACATCATGATAGAGTGCCATGAGAGTACTTACAATAAAGAGTTGCTGCCAAGATGTGACGGATTCATGAGGTAAGATTTTTGAAATGGTGGATGATGGTAGATGTGGAAGGATTGTTTGGACGTTTGGATGAATCACTTTTTATTTTCCAAACTTGGGATGTTGGATGACAGATTTTGGAATTTTGATTGGGATAGAATTTTGAACCAACACTTTTGTATGTCTTGCTTGATGACCATTTTGAAGGAGGTGGAAATTTATTATATGTGGGAGTCCTCTTTTCTTGTGGCTCCATATTTTTATTGACTTTTACTTTTGAAATATTTCTTTGCTTGATCCATTTTAATTTCATTTGTCCACTCAGATTTTTGTTAGATTCAATGGCCTTTGAAATTTGATTTTTAACTTTGGATTTGTAATAATTTTCTTTTTGTTGGTTCCAATGGGTAGATTTAATGACTTGGGAATGATGGTTTGTTGTGTGGATGGAAGGAGTGTTGGAAAAAACCTTATAGTAAGAACCACTCATGGCCCCCATTTTGAGGTTTGTATCAAATAAAGTTTCCCCAAATATTGAGGAGGTACCACTAACATCATTAAATTTTTTGATTAAAGAACAACCAAGACCTTGATGTCTATTATTTTCATAAAATTGCATTGGTTTTATAATTCCTTGCTCATGTATGCCTAGTCCTCTTCCTTGATACTCCATGCTTTGAAATATTCTATTTGCAATAGGATATTTGTTGTTTTGAAAACAAGATGCAAACCCATCATTTTGTATGTGAAAATTTCTGCTTGGAATCTTCTCCTCTATGAGAAAGCCTGATTTGATAAAAGTGGATGATCCTAGTTGATAGGTTATTTTGGCTTTATCATTTTTCATACTTGTTTCTTCTTGATCATTTGGGATATCAATTTAATCCATGGTATCTTTTGTATCTTTTTCTTTGACTTGATAAATAGTAGCTTCTTTATGCTCTTCTTTGACTTGATCAAAAGTAGCTCCTTTATGATCTTCTTTGATGCCATCCATATCATTCATTTGATTATCTATGTGTCCAAAGGAGGAAAGTGTCTCATCTTAGGAAATGGAGGTGTTTGTAGTTTGGATAGGACCAACTTCAAATGTTTGATAATGGATGGTATAAAGGTCGATGAGAGGATCATTTTGGATTTCTTGTTCAATGGTAGGATCTTAGTCAAAAATAGGTGTATCTTGGACAACATGGTTGTGAATAGACTCTTGAGAAAGGATAGGTTCATTTTTAATGCCATGATTATCTAGAAGGACTTCTTGGATGGACTTAAGGATGGGTTCATGGGATGGGCTACATCAATCTTGACATGAAGGTGAAGCTATGATGTCATTCTTTGGACTTTTCTTTTGACATGTATCCCAAAGTGTAGGTAATGTGATGTGGTTTTGGAGACCATGACCAAATGTATTTTCATGACTAAATGTAGCTTAGGATGGAGTGAATAGGATTGGATTAGTGGATGATGGACTAGGATAGGATGTGGAGACTTGGAATGGGTTGAGGGATGGCGAACTAGGATAGGATGTAGAAGGTTGGTTTCCCTTGTCAAGGTTAGTATAAGGGTGATTAATGGATATTTTTACTGGATTAATGTCATGGATTGTGCTAAGGGACTCTTTATAGTGAGGGCAGACGGATGGAGGACTAGAGTTTATGGGTTTTTTGTAAGAGGGATAGATAGATGGTTGACTATGTGTTGTGGGTGCTTGGTATTTAGATTCAAGGTTTTGTCTTTTGAAGTCTATGGCTTGTTGGGCTTCACCGATGTGGAGTAATTGGTATTCAACTTGACTAGCAAGCATATCAAGTTGAATGGAAGACATAGTGGTGGATGGTATGAAGCCTAATATATGCCAATGCAATGGAAGGTATGCACCTATGCTATGTTCTTTTTGGATATTTTTTAGATATAAGGATGCACCTAAGACCAAGATTAAGAAATGGTAGAGTGATAATGATCATGTGACCAAAGAATATGATATGCAAGGATGATGATGACCAAAGAATATGAGACTAAGCTATGTTTTTGTATTTTTTGGATATAAGGGTGCAAGTTGATCATGTAAGGATGATAATGACTAAAGGATGAAATTAAATGAGACTAATGGATGTAAAGGATACTAAAGGTAGACCAAGATAGTGGAGACTAAACTATGCTAAGTGAATGATCAAAGGTAGTGGTGTAACTAAGGTTAAGATGAGATTAAGCTATGTTTTTGTGTTTTTAAGATATAAGGATGTAAAGTGAAAGTGCAAGTTAAATGAAAGGCTAAGGATTGAAAGGGGTATGATGTGAATCTAAATGAGACTATGTTAAGGATATGAATTCTAAACTTTGAGACAAAGGATGGAAACCAAAATAATGTAGGTCCAAGATAACAAACCCAAATTTCATTGAACTTCGTGATAATCAAGAGGATAATTTTGAAAAGGTTGAGTCAAGGCTAGGACACAAGCTTGAGACTCAAATTTGATAAAGGCGATAATGACAAAGGTTGATAAAAATGAAGGATTAAGGTCAATGAAAAAATGGATAAGCAACCAAGGATTGTCCAAAAGCTTAATGGTCTTCCTATGTCAAAAATTTGAAAGGTATATGCAACCTAAGGTCTAAAATTGATTATGCAAAGGTAAGGATACCACCTAAAATGCAATATAAACCTAAATAAGGATGATGAAATGGACAGGTAAAGCACTACAAGTCTAAGGTTTAGATAACAAGATTTTTGTCAAGATGAATTGGATCGGTTTTGGATAAGGATTTTATGAATTTTGGTAATCAGGCAGTTGTGGCCCTGTTTCAAGAAATTACAGTTCATAGAATGTTTCTTTTGACAGTTTGATGGTTTCTGGTTTGATTTTTGAGTGGATTTTGACTTTTTTTTATGATGTTTGATTGGAAAACACATAAAACCATATCAAGAACTTATTTTTGGTCTGGTTTGGATGTGAAAAATGTTTGATTATTGCAAATACAAGCATAAATCCTACGTTGGAAAGGACAATAGTCGCTGGGTTCCCACTTGGATTTCTCCAGTCATTCCTATTTAGACTCGATGGCCTAGGAACTTGGTAGCATTTGCTCCCCTTACTCGACACTCACTTCTCAGGCATAGAAAGTTTCGAATTCCCTAAGACCACAAGGATCTCAAGAAATTTTCCATCTCTACAATTAACTGCAAAATTTTGGGATAGTTTCAGAGGTTCGATCTCCTGCGCCAACAAATAGAAGGATTTTGGCTTTCTACACAAAGGTTTCTAGTAAGGGCATCTGGTTTGGGAGATACTATGATAAACTCCCTCAAGAGGTCTCCTAACCCTTAGAATAAGGGATTTTCACATCATAAAGATACTAGGGGAGAGCTATCATGTACCACTTCACGTTGATTGCAAACTTTCCTTGCAATCACAAATTTATATAGTGATTCAGAAGGACTTGGCTTTAGTCTGTTACCACTTGGGTTGTTCCCACCTTTTGAATCGGGGTGGCAGGCCCTTCTAAGGGATTAAAAACCTAAAAAGATGGGTCTGGCTTCTGATCACCAAGTTTGCACAAGGTGAGAGCATACACCTACCATCTTACAAGCACAAAGATAGTGGTTTATTAACCCCTTAGTTAAATCTATGTGAAAAAAGACAATCGTTCTTTTTAAGCACCAATTGAAGTGTTTTCTACACTAAAAGACAGTCAGTTGATTTTAAACCTTGCTTATTATTTGAAAACACTTTGTAAATTTTAAATTGATGACATGAAATGCAAGTTTTTATTTTAACACCCATGAGTGAAAAATGTAGATTGTTGTTCTTTTTAAGCCTTATGAATGTGGAATATGCAATTTGTTGTTCATTTTAAACTTATGAATGAAAAATGTAATTTTTTGTTCATTTTAAGCCCATGAATGAAAAATGCAATTTCTTGTTCATTTTAAGCCCATGAATGAAATATGCAATTTGTTGTAAATGTTAAGACCAAATGAGTGGCATATGCAAATTGTGGTTCATTTTATCCTCATGAGTGTAAATGCAATTTGTTGTAAATTTTAAAACTAATGAATGAAATGCAATTTTAGCTCTTCAAAAAGTGTGTTGAAAAACACACAAAATATTTCTTATCCAAAACAAGTCAAAAATCCTGCAAAACCACAAGTTAGATCTTCTTGATGAAAGCCACACGCTGAAAACAAAACATCAGTAAACCAAAAAAACTTAAATGAAAACAACAAACTAAAATAGTGATGACTTTCTCAAAAATTAATGAAATTTTAAATCATTTGAATCTATGGAAAGCTGAAACTCAAACCTTCAAAACCCAAGAAGTAGTTTGCCAAGATTTTGCATGAAAAAATTGTTATAGGCAAAAGAAAACGTGGGTTTTAATAGATAAATTTAAAAAGCAACAAATACTAAAATGACCATAACTTTTTCAAATCTTAACAAAATTTTAAACCGTTTAAAGTTTTGGAAAGCTAAGAGCGAGGCCTACAAAATCTAGATAATCATCTTTTAAGATTTTATGTGCCAATTTTTTTGTGCTAAAAAGAAGATGATGGGATTTTGTACGAATTCTTGGTTGTAACCTGCAAAACAACAAAAACAAACAAGAAAACAAATGAATTTCTCTACAAAATTGTAAGTTCCACATTGAGTTCACCAATGTAAGATGAGTTTAAATCAGTTTCTAGCCTAGATAAAGTGACAGACAACACAAATCTAAGCTAAAATCCCAATCTAAAAAAGAGAAAACAATCAAATGGAGAAAACAATATAAGAATAAGCAAATGAAACACTCCCCATTGAACTTGAATAACTTCTCTTGTCTCTCTTCAAACTGCCTTTGCAAGTTTTCCCTTAGATTTGGAGTAGAGTTTGTGAAAAAAATTGCAAACAATAAAGCATGAAAGTTAGAGAAAATGGTTGTTAAAGCAAAAATGGGAGAGGAAGACTGTTTTTATAGACAACCATTCAAATGGAAGGCTGAGATCGATCTTGTAGAAAGATTCCAAGATCAAAGGATGAGGATTAATGAGAGGGAAGTTACGAAATGGATGGTCAAGTTCGAGTTTCTATAAAGATGCCAAGATCAACGATAGAGGATTGATGCACCAAAAAGAGGTGGGAAATGAAGGCTATGACACTAACAGATATGATAGACATAAAGTCCATGACAAAGACGGTTATGATAGAAATAAAGGCCATGAGTGGGGCATCTTTGACCAAAAGGGAGGCATAAATAAATAATGTATTCAAGAAAAAGGAAAAATGAAGGAAATAGACAAGTGGAAAATAAATAATTCATTCAAATTATTTATTTGAGGGAAAATGGAAAAGGGAGATTAAATAATTAAATTGACTTAATTATTTAATACAAGAGACATGTGGACAATTAAATAATTTTAACAATTATTTAATAATAGATGAATTAAAAGAGGAAGTGAATAGTTAAATAATTAATATGGAATATGCCAAGCAAATAATTAAATAGAGATTAATTTATTTAATTATTGGAGAAAGGGGGATATTACCGACACAATTAATTTATTTAATTGGTTAGGATAGAATAAAGATTAAAGAGTGAATTAATTAAATAATTAAAATTATTTAATTAATAGAGGAATATGGTTAGGGATAATCAAGTAATCGAAGGACGATGACCAAGAAAAATGGTGCTTGCAAAATTAGGACATTTTTTAGTGTCTACACTCAAGTATGAATGCAATAATAATTTAAATGATTAAACTATATTTAGAGAATTTTCTATGATTTATATATTGTGGGTTGGGATAAGGTATGTAGCCTATGAATCGCTGCCTTATCTATAGAAACATAGTTGCTAAGTCTATATATTCATTGCATCATAACACTAAAATATTTTTGTTGCCTTATTTTCTTTGTTACTACCTTACTGTAACTAAACTAGTCACATATGGCCTTGTGATCTAAGCTCTACTTAGTAATACCTCATAGATTTCATATTTCCTATTGTTACTAATAATTTTTTTATGTTACCCCTTAAGTAATAACTAATATCAAATAACAATTTGGAACAACATATATGTGCAAATAATTTAGAAGCCCTTATCAAATCAATTCAAAGAAATAAGAAATGGTGACTGGAGATAATTTAGACCAAGACCATTCATTCATATTAACTCTTTAAAAACCATGTCACAACAAATAATTAATAGTAATGGACACTGCTTATTTCCAAAAACTTGACACTTCTATAATAAGATTATTTTCCTCCTCTTTTCTAACAATCCAAACTTATTACAATACAAAATCCTTCAAATTTTAAAGAGAGATTACAAGGCAAAGCCATCTCAGATGTGTGACACTTTTCACACTATTATCTCATAGTGAGTAACTCTCTAGCTATTTTTTTCAAACTATTTAACTGCATTGATTAGGATATAATTACATCACAATCATGATGCTAACATAAGGCTAAAATAGGAAAAATCTTGGTGACACAAGAATTTGATTTTGGTTGCACACTATTCATGTACCTTAAAAAAAAATTGGATCTCCCTTTGTGTGTCAATGATTTGGGGAAGGTAGAAAGTATTTAAAATATCTGCCACACATGAACAAAATACTTATTTCAACCTTTTTGGGAAGTCACGTTTTATTTTGGTGATTTTGGTGGTTCACAAACCATCTAAAATCCTAAAAAAAATCCTCCTTTTCCTTTCTTTTTGTAGACACCTAAAAATGTCTAACACACTTCTTCTAAATTCAACATCATTCCCCATCATCATCGCGAATCAACCCTTTCATCACTATTAATTAAATATTTTTTAATTATTTGATTAAGCTAACACATTTCCCTCTTTAATTAAATAATTTTTAATTATTTAATTATTTCACCATTTTCATTCATCAAAGTTAATTAAATATTTTCTAATTATTTAGTTTAATTAATCATTTTCCTCTAGCCATTTTAATTAAATATTTTTTAGTTATTTAATTATTTTCAAAAATTTCCTCATCTATATTAACTAAATAGTTTTAAATTGTTTAATTATTTCCAAGTATTCTTCCATCTATATTAATTAAATAATTTGTAATTATTTAATTATTTCTAATTATTCTTCCATCCCCATAGTTAAATAATTTTTAATTAATTAAAATCATGCATTCTTTTTATCCAGCATAATTAAACAAATTTATGACTATTAATATTTTAAAGTTTGAATTTAAAAAACACATGACTTACTTGGAAGATAAAATTCATGAAACTAATAAAAAAATCTGGAGAAAATGTTAAAGATTAGCCACTGCTCTATAAAAATAGTTCTAAGGGGATTAGGATTCTTACAAAGAAGCTCAAAGATTTGAGAGAGGAGACGATAACTGATGGGATCCCTGAAGAGAGTAGAAAGGAAGAGTAGCCCAATAAGGACAAAGGGAAGAAACATGTGTAGGCTGAGACTAAGGGGCCAATTTTGAGGACGAGGGGGAGAAAAAATAAATCTTTTAAGGAGGAAGATAAATATTTAATAAACTTGGCAAACCTTCATCAAAACTTTTACAACCAAGAGCTAGAGGTGGCAGATACTCTAAAGAATATGAAATAGTTAGTTTCTTGTGGTTGTCCTTATACTTTTAGTTCGTTGTTGGTAGGCTACTATTTGGTCGTGTTTTAATCTTGTTGTAGCATTTTTTGTAATCTTTTCGAGTTCCTCCAAATCCTATTTTTCTTATTAATAAAAAATATAATTAAATAATTTTAATTATTTAATTAGCTAATTGTTCCTCTAAAATTAAATAATTTATTTAGTTTGACTTTCCACATTCCTCTACAAATAAATAAAATCATTATTTTATTTATTTTTAAGTATATCATTCTATTTTTATTCCTCCAGCTCTAAATTTAGTTACCACCTCTATATTTAGTGAGTTGACTGAAAAGTAACATAAGTTCACTCTCACTCACTTCCACATTATCTACCCATGCAGTCAGTCATATGATTCATGTAGTCACTTAAATCATCATCACAACCTTTCATCTTGACAGATTTTGCATGCACATTCCTCATGATCTTTCAAAAATCCTCATTTTTTTATCTCATATCACATCTTACACTGTTTATATGATATCCTTGAAAGATATAAAACACAAATCATTTATCCTTTCAATCTCTCCACAAATTTTATGAATCTTGAATCCATACTATACTCAATTTTTTACCTCTTTTTCTAATAAGGTTATGCTAAAGTATTTGAGCAATCCACATACTATTCAAATTAGCATAATTCACATTCTACAATGAAGTAAGGCTAGACATTTTGGTGGAGGTAAGGTAGTTAGATTAGTTTGATTTCATTTACTTTCATGATTTGTACATGCTTCATTGAGATTAGGTTATTTTATTATTGAATTGGGCTTGTTATTGATTCATTTCCTTTATTGAATCTGATTTCTCTTATTCACATGTAGCACCCCTCTGATTTGCTTATATTTTCAGAGAGTGCTTTTACTTTGATAGACTATGATACTATGTTGTTATTTTATCGTTGACATTGGAGCGATGATGGTTTTTATATTGTGATGTGATGGTACACCTTATGGATGTTTATAGATTATGATATGATTTTTGGTTAGCATAGTTGATTATTTGAGTTGATATTGATATATGCTCATTTGTAGTTAATTGATGTTTTAGTTTTGTCAGTTTTGATGTGACATTGTATTGGTGAAGGGAATGGGATTGCATCACTCACTTGCGAGCACCTTGTGATTCCATGATTTTCTCTTCACGGTGTGATTGATTATTATATATATACATGTGCGACATAAATTTATTGTAGGATTGCAGGTACAGGACATCGAGTCCACCTGCATTCACAGGTTTGAGCATGTCCATTGCCTAATGGTATAGTTTATTTGGAGATAGTAACATGGTTTCCTTGTCAAACCACAACCCTAGTCAAAGTGTGTCATCAGTTCTTGTTTCGGTATGTTGTGTTGTTATGTTGTCCACGTTTTCCTTGTCGTTTATTTATTTTGCAAGGTATGTTATGTGGCAAAATTAATGCTTAGAATGTTTTAAAGTGATTTTTTAATTAATCTTGATTAATGTTGTTAGAAGCTTTGTATTTGATTTAATTAATTAAATTAAATTTATTTTGTAAAGTGATTTAATCTTTGATATTAAATTTATTTTATAAAGTTATTAAATTAATTAGATTAAATGTAATTAGGAGTTAATATGTGAATTTTAAATTTCAAATGCACAAATATGTTAGAAAATATCAAGTTGAAATATTTGTGATTTGTTTGGGAAAGATATTTTATTTGTGACATGTGTTAGAAATATTAAACACAATTATTGGAAATTAATTCTCGGAGAGATTAATTGCATTAATTGAAAGAGGAAAGAGGCTACCTCACGGCAATGAGAAAAGATATTTTGGAGAGTTTGTTGAAAATTAGAAGGGCTGTTGAAAACTGGGGAAGTTTTTGGGAAAAAATTAGCTTTGGTTTTGTTTTCATCTTTCTGGAAAAGTGGATAATTTGGAAGAAGCTTTGGTAAATTGGAATCTGGAGGCGAAGATCTACTTCTAACATCATTTCCTCAAGCATCTGGAAAGAGGTTCTTTAATTGTTTTATTTAATTTCAAATTGGAAAGGCTATTAGAATTAATTTTGTTGTTTTGGAAAATATTGTCTATACAATGAAGAATATTGTTTAAAGCTTTGGTTTGTTTTGAAATTGGAAGTTTATCAGGAAATCTTTAAAGCTTCTGTAGAAATCGTTTTAAGCTTTGTTTTGTTTGGAATGGGAAAATTGTTGTAAAAGCTTTAGAGCCCCTATAGGAAATTATTTTTAAACAATAGAAATCTCAAAGGGAAAACAATAGAAGATTTGGAAAATCTCTGTAGGAATGGATTTAAAATCTTCTTGACAAAATTTGGGGAAAATCTCATTTGTATGGGAAAAGGTCTTCCAGTAGAAGATTTTTATTTTTCTTCCTATTGGATCTATTTGGTTGGGAAATTGAAAACCTCTATGGAAATTGATTTTTAAACAATAGAATTTCCCATAAGGATTTTATAAAGAAATTTGAAAACCTCTTGTTAATTTTTAAATCTTTTCCCGTAGAAAAGTTTTGTGAATATCCTCCTGTAGGAAAAATTGTAAAAATTTTCCCAATTGGGCAATCATGTTGATGAATTTATATATATATTTTAATATATATGCATACATATACAAATATATATATATATATGCTTATATTTATTTAAAATTACCAGATTGAAATTGATTTAAAAAAAACTAGATGCAAGAAATTTTGTACGGTGATCTTCATTTAAATCACAAGTTTTATTGTTTTTGAAAAAAAAAAATGTTTAATAGGAATGGGGGAGGTTGTGGCTGCCTCCCATAGCCGACAACCCACTATAAAGGGGAGTCGGTTGCGTTGGCAGTTTGGCACAACCTTCAACAAAGGTTGTCATTACTTTTGTCCGCTAGTTATACTTTGATTTGATGAGTTCGATTTGGTAATTGATTTTTTATATATGGTATCTAATATATTAAATATAATATATATAATATATGCATAAGCATATATATAAATATATATTTAAATATATAATTATATATATATATATATGTATTTATATATATATATTTGTATTGTTTGGAAAATATTTAAATGATATATATTGATATATATATAATTATATAGTATATATAATTATGTATATATTAAAATATATATATAAATGAATTTTTTTATATAAATGCATGTAAATGTGCAACTGAATGTTTTCTAAGTGAAATGATTTAAAAGAGGAAATTAATTTTTATTTAGATGTAATTGGGGAAATTGAAATGAACAATTAGATTTAATTCCTCTATTGTTTGTAAATAAAATTGCATTGAGTTAGAATTAATTGAGCAATGTGTTATTGTATTTTCATGAAATGGAAATTGGATTTAGGAAATCCTAATGGTAGTTTTAATTACTATGCCTAAATTACCTTTATAATTGTGATTTCTTTTGTTCACGTGGTTGGGGAAATATGATAGTTGTGATTTTTTGTAAGCCGTCCAAATGATGTTATTTTATGAGGGGGTTGTTGTGATTTATGGTTCATCCCTTTGATTTCCCTTGGGTAGTGCACTTGGTTGTTATTCAGTTAAACACCTGGTTACTATGAACAGGGATGTGTTGCCTCTTATATTTTGGATTGGGATTTATTATCCAGTTTTGTGCACTATGTTCACACTTGGGTATTGGATTAGATCCTTGTGTTTTATATAGGGGAGTGGCTCTCAATGGGGGCTGACGCACAAAGTGATATCAAGATAACCCATGTGAGAGTTAGTTAACTCAGTGGAAATTAAATAAATGTATTAGGGGAAAGGGTAGCTATAAACACTTAACTAGATAATTGTGCCTTGCTCATGGGCTCAAGGGATTTTTTAGACTTGGGATGAGATGGGAAGGCTTGGAATGGAAAGATCATTATCTTATCCCTTTGAAAGATATTTGATTCTGCATCGGTTTGCATGTGGGGTCAGGGGTCATGCGAGGCTACCAAGATAACCCAAGAAGGGGGTCGGAGTCTAGGAAGATCTGTCAGGATAACCCATGCTACTTTGTGATGACACTCCTCCTATGACAACAATCTGTGTGTATGGTTTAGTTGGCATACTTGATTATTTTACTCTGGAAGCAATGTAACCTTAATGTTAATTTTTGTACTTGTATGGTTTAGTATTGTGAGTTGCATGTGTCTAGACGTTGTTGGTTTTTCCTAGGAAGCCTTTTTACTGTCTCCTAGCATGGGGGGTGGGCCTTCGGGTACCACTTGGTTGGGTGGAACATGCACCTTCCACCATTGGGTTCCCACTTCGTGTTTGGGGGTAGGATCTTCCAGATTGGAGAGCTCGCATGTTCCAGTTGCTTTGTTCCATCTCTTATGTTCTTTTGTATCAGTTGGATACTTTGTATAAGTACTACTCCTCATTTGTATTCAAGGAGGATTCTTTTAATGTTATAATTGTAATATTATTGTATGATCTACCTCATTTTGGAAATGAGTTTTGTAACTGTTATTTTGAATGAATGCAATCTATGAATGATTCTTTAATGCACTTTGTATCTTATAAGTTGAGTTTATTGCTTTTGGATGTATGTTCTTAATATCTTGAGTTTAATTTTTATGCTATGGTTTAGTTACATATGTATGTTATGGGATTCGAATGTAAACATTGTCTCGTACCTTAGAGGATGTATTCATTTAGAGTAGTGCACTTTACTTGTTATTAATTACACTTTAAAAAAAATTGTTACACTTTCGTTGTAGTTGCATCTTCCTCTAGGGTTACGTGGTGGGATGTTACACATGGTATCAGAGCTAGGTTTAAACACTGGGTGCTCTAGGATAATGTTGAACCCATTAAGTTGTTAGTTGCATAGGATTTAAGTTGTGTTACCATGTCTTATACCTAGGTGTATTTGTGTAGGATCATGCCACCTAGGTGAGGTCACAATAGAGGTTGATGTCATGGCTGAGGAGATAGTCATGGAGGTTGTCAGCAGGATTCACCTCCCCATGTTCCCCATGACTCTAATCATTAGGAACATCAGGCTTCCCAGAATGCTCCGCGAGGCGGTGATTAGAATCGGGATCCACCAGGGATCGAGGGCGCCTAATTGTGTCAATGGTTAGAGGATACACTTGCTCACCTTGGGCCGAGGCAAGATAGAGATCAGATTAATATTGGTGAGAGAGAGGTACCAAGATAGCCAGAGGCAGTCTTAGCCGCTCAGATGAGAGACCTACTTAGAGCTTGTATGCCCAATTTTGATGGTTCTGGTAGTGGATTAGAGGTCGAGACATGGTTGATAGACTTGAACCGGTGTTTTTCTATGCACCCTTATGGTAGCAACATCAAGGCTAGATGTGCAATCATGCACTTGTGAGACTTTGCATCTACTTGGTGGAGGTTGGAGGAGCAGATGCTCTATATTGATATTAATTCTATTTCTTGGGATATGTTCATTGAGAGGATTAGAGCTAGATTCCTTTTTGACCACTAGCGACAGCATCATGGAGACGAGTTTCATGCTCTTTGATAGATGGTCCAATCAGTGGAATAGTATGAGCGTCGATTCTACAAGCTCAAGTAGTTCATTGGCATTGGTGATGATGAGGCCATGCTTGTTCAGCACTTCATTAGGGGCTTAAATGCCCGGATCAGTGCTGGTGTTCGAGTTTTTGAACCCAAGACCATGGAGACAGTGGTGGAGAAGGCTAGAATGGTAGAGGAGAACTTGGTGATGGCGTTGGGTGGTCATACTAGAGTTCAAATAGGCAGTGCTTCAGTTGTAGGGCCTAGTTCATGTAGTGGCTAGGATTAAGGAGCTAGACCACCTAGGACACAACAGATGCCTGCACAGAGTGGTCAACATCAAAATTCATAAGGGAAAGAGAATAATTTCTAGCCGAGACAAGGAGACAGGTATCAGTCAGGGGGTGACATAAATTGGAGGTGTGACGAATGCTTCAATTATGAGTAGCCAACACATAGTACACAGTGTACCTATAATAGGGGTAGTGTTTAGTAGTCGAGTGTGCCTCCTGGAGGTAGAAGATTTGACAGGGGTACAGGATTTTTTGCTTGTGGCCAATAGGGTCACATAGTGCGACAGTGTCCCAATAAGGGTACATCAGGTTATACTCAGAGGTCGGCGATGTCAAAGCTGACTGTTGGTGATGCGGGCAGAGGTCATCGGGTATTTGTTGTGGTTGATAACCGCTAGGTTGATCATCAGAGAATAGTGGTAGAGACTATTGTTATGTTACTGGGTAACAAAGTTACCATTTTATTTGATTTAGGGGCATCAGATTCCTTTATTTCATCGTCTGTTGTGCCATGTTGTAGACTGAGGGCAGTAAAGCAAGATGATAAGTGCTAGGTCAAATTGGCCTCCGATGCTAAAGTTGCAACACATTCCCTAGTACCTGATTGTAGATTGGAGATTCAATCCTTTCACACTACAGTAGACCTCCACATTATACCATTGGGTTCGTATGACATCATCTTAGGGATGGATTAGCTTGAGGCTCATAGAGTTGTTATTGATTGTCAACGCAAGTCAATTCGATGTGTTAATTTATCTAGTAGAGAGGTTGAGATAGTGGGAGTTCAGAGACCTATATCATTGAGGATGATCTCGGCTATGCAGCTGAGGAGATGTGTACGTCAGGGATGTCAGTTGTTTGTAGTGATAGTAGATGACTTGGATTTGGGAGATAGTGAGGAGAAGATTTCACTTGATAGCCACCCCATACTTCAGCAGTATGTAGATGTATTTCTTGATGAAATTCTAGGGATGCCACCTTAGTGTGATATTGATTTCAAGATTGATCTTATACCTAGATCTAAGCCTATTTCGCGAGCTCCGTACAGTATGACTACACAGGAGCTTAAGGATCTCTGCTTGCAACTGGAGGAGTTGCTAGCGAAGGGTTTCATCCACCCTAGTGTTTCACCATGGGGAGCAACAGTAATTTTTGTGAAGAAGGATGGTTCTCTCCATTTGTGCATAGACTACCGTCAGCTAAATAAAGTGACAATCAGGAACCGATATCCCTTACCTAGGTTTTCTGATTTATTTGATCAAGTCAAAGGTGCTATGGTCTTTTCAAAAATCAATCTTAATTCAGGGTACCATCAGCTACACATATTTGATTCTTACATTCATAAGACAATTTTTCATACTCGTTACAATCACTACGAGTTCACAGTGATACCGTTCGGGTTGATAAATGTGCCATCAGTGTTCATGAGCTTGATGAATGGATTCTTTCACACACATCTAGATAGATTTTTATTATTATTTCTTGATGATATATTGATCTATTCCAGGATAGTAGAGGAGCATGAGGAGCACATAAGGCAGGTTTTGCAATGTTTGAGAGATAATCAGTTGTAGGCTAACCTGTCTGAATGAGATTTCTTTAAGACTGAGGTTAAGTACCTTGGACATGTGATATCAGGAGAGGGTATTGCAGTGGATCCTGTGAAGATCCAAGCGATCATTGATTGGTCTGCACCCACTAATGTGGCAAAGATGCATAGTTTCATGGGGTTAGCAGGTTATTATAGACACTTTGTTCAGGGTTTCTCGAGGATAGGACATCCTATCACTTCTCTTCAGAGGAAAGGGAAGAGGTCCATTTGGTCAAAGTAGTGTGAGGCAGCATTTTAGATTATGAAAGAGAGATTGACCAATGTACCGATTCTTGTGATACTTGATCCTACTGGAGATTTTGTTGTCTGTATAGATGCATCTTTGGAGGGATTAGGAGAAGTCTTGATGCAAGATGGTCAAGTCATTATGTATGAGTCTTGAAAACTCAAGGATCATGAGATGAATTACCCCACACATGATCTTGAGTTAGCAGCGGTAGTACATGCTTTAACAAGATGGAGATATTTCCTTTTGGGACACAAATTTGAGTTGCATAGTGACCATCGAATCTTATAGTACATCTTCACGCAGCCTAATCTTAATGCTAGGAAAAGGTGATGTATGGAGTTCCTTTGTGAGTATGACTTCGAGGTGAAGTTCATCCAGGGGAAGGAGAACATAGTTTCTGACGCTCTCAACAGACGAAGACATGAGTTGTTAGAGTTGACTCTTGGTATGGATTTGAGGAGTCAGATTCTTTCTACACTTCTTGCAGACAGTTGGTATTAGGAGGTGAGATCAGAGATAGAGGCAAGCAAGACTCTTGAGAGCAGATTCTCAGGTTATTCTCTAGAGTCAGATGGTTTGTTGAGACACATGGGATGCATTTATGTTCCATCTTTTGGAGATCTTCATACCTTGATCATGACAGAGGCACATCGGGCACCTTATTCAACTCATCCTGGAGTGAAGAAGATGCATGCCAATTCATGATTGCTATACTTTTGGGTAGGTATGAAGTGATACATCACTGAATTTTTGTCGAGGTGTTTGGAGTGCCAGCGAGTGAAGGCTGAACACCAGCATCTGAAAAGACTTATACAACCACATTTGGTGCTAGAGTGGAAATGGGATATAATATCATTGGATTTCATTGTTGGGTTACCCAATTCTTTGTGATGAAATGATGCCATTATGGTGATGGTGGATAGGGTGACAAAGGTAGCACACTTCTCACCTATTCGTTCATCCTATAATGCTTCGTCCATTTCCAGAGTGTTCATGGGAGATATTGTTAGGTTGCATGACATTCCTCGTCGAATTATTTCTGATAGGGATCATGTGTTCACCTCAACTCTTTGGATGTCATTGCAGCATGTGATGGGGATGCAATTGAACTTTAGTTCAGTGTATCACCCTGAGATAGATGGAAAGACTGAGAGGGTCAACTAGATCCTCAAGGATATGTTGCACATGTATGTTATGGACCAGCAAACACAATGGGAGGACAATCTCCATTTAGTGGAGTTTGCTTATAATAACAGTTATCAGAGTTCGATTGGTATGCCTCCTTTCCAGGCATTGTATGGACGACCATATCAGAATCCTTTGATTTGGGATCGGTTAGAGGATAGAGTTCCATTGGGTCCTAATATTCTTTAGGATATGGAACAACAAGTGATTCGAATTAGGGAACATTTGGTTGTTGCACAGGATAGGCAGAAAAAGTATGCAGATGCGCATTGGGTGGACCGTCAGTTTGTTGTAGGTGACCGAGTCGTTTTGCGAGTACATCCATGAAAGAGTCCAATCCGATATGGAAAGGGCTCTAAGCTCACACCTCAATTTTTTGGGCCAATCAAGATTCTTGAGAAGATTGGTCTAGTAGCTTACCATCTTGCTTTTCTTCCTAGTCTCTCACGCATACACGACGTATTCCATGTTTTAGTACTTAGGCCTTACCACCCTGATATATCTCACATACTTGATTGGAATGCCTTCCAGGTAGAGGATAGGCAGCTGGCTTTGCAGCTCATGGTCATCACACATCATAGGAGACTCACCCTCAGGGGTCGAGATATTGAGCAAGCTAGGGTCCAATGGGATCTAGAGATGATACATCAACTACCTAGGAGGATACAACTAGGATGAGGGAGCTCTATCTCTATTTGTTCACAGGCTTCCAAGAGTAAGCCTGATCCTAGGGGGAAGGATGTAGCACCCCTCTGATTTGCTTATATTTTCAGACAATTCTTTTACTTTGATAGACTATGATACTATGTTGTTGTTATTTGATCGTTGGCATTGGAGCGATGATGGTTTTTATATTGTGATGTGATGGTACACCTTATGGATGTTTATGGATTATGATATGCTTCCTGGCTAGCATAGTTGATTATTTGAGTAGATATTGATATATGCTCATTTGTAGTTAATTGATGTTTTAGTTTCATCAGTTTTGATGTGACACTGTATTGGTGAAGGGAATGGGATTGCATCACTCGCTTGCGAGCGCCCTGTGATTCCACGATTTTCTCTTCATGGTGTGATTGATTATGATATCTATACATGTGCGACATATGTTTTATTGTAGGATTTCAGGTACAGGACATCGACTCCACTTGGATTCACAGGTTTGAGTGTGTCCATTGCCCAATGGTATAGTTGATTGGGAGATAGTAACAGGGTTTCCTTGTCAAACCATGACCCTAGTCATAGTGTGTCGTCAGTTCTTGTTTCAGTATATTGTGTTGTTATGTTGTCCACATTTGCCTTGTCATTTATTTATTTTGCAAGGTATGTTCTGTGGGGAAATTAAAGCTTAGAATGTTTTAAAGTGATTATTTAATTAATCTTGATTAATGTTGTTAGAAGCTTTGTATTTGATTTAATTAATTAAATTAAATTTATTTCATCTTTGAGATTAAATTTATTTTATAAAGTGATTAAATTAATTAGATTAAATTTATTTAGAAGCTAATATGTGAATTTTGAATTTTAAATGCACAAATATGTTAGAAAATATCAAGAGGAAATATCTGTGATTTGTTTGGGAAAGATATTTTATATGTGACATGTGTTAGAAATATTAAACACTGTTGTTGGAAATTAATTCTTAGAGAGACTAATTGCATTAACTGAAAGAGGAAAGAGGCTACTTCACGGCAATGAGAAAAGATATTTTGGAGAGTTTGTTGAAAATTAGAAGTTTTGATGAAAATTGGGGAAGAAGTTCTGAGAAAAAATTGGCTTTGGTTTTGTTTTCATCTTTCTGGAAAAGTGGATAATTTGGAAGAAGCTTTAGTAAATTGGAATCTGGAGGCGAAGCTCTACTTCTAACATCATTTCCTCAAGCATCTGGAAATAAGTTCTTTAATTTTTTTATTTAATTTCAAATTGGAAAGGCTATTAGAATTAATTTTGTTGTTTTGGAAAAGATTGTCTATACAATGAAGAATATTGTTTAAAGCTTTGGATTGTTTTGAAATTGGAAAATTGTCGGGAAAGCTTTAAAACTTCTATAGAAATTGTTTTAAGCTTTATTTTGTTTGGAATGGGAAAATTATCATAAAATATTTAGAGCCTCTGTAGGAAATTGTTTTTAAACAATAGAAATCCCAGAGGGAAAACAATAGAAAATTTGGAAAATCTTTGTAGGAATGGATTTAAATGGGGGAGTGGCTCTCAATGGAGGCTAATGCACAAAGTGGTGCCAGGATAACCCATGTGAGAGTTAGTTAACTCAGTGGAAATTAAATAAATGTATTAGGGGAAAGGGTAGCTATAAACACTTAACTAGATAATTGTATCTTGCTCATGGGCTCAAGGGCTTGTTTAGACTTGGGATAAGACGGGAAGGCCTGGAATGGCAAGATCATTACTTGTCCCTTTGAAAGATATTTGATTCTGCATCAATTTGCATGGGGGCCAGCTATCATGAGAGGCTACCAGGATAACTCGAGAAGGGGGTCGGGGCCTAAGAAGATCTGTCGGGATAACCCATGCTACTTTGTGATGACACTCCTCCTATGACAGTAGTCTATGTGTATGGTTCAGTTGACATACTTGATTTTTTTACTCTGGAAGCAACGTAACCTTAATGTTAAGTTTGTACTTGTATGGTTTAGTATTGTGAGTTGTATGTGTCTAGAGGTTGTTGGTTTTTTAGGAATCCTTTTTACTATCTCCTAGCATGGGGGGTGGGCCTTCAGGTACCACTTGGTTGGGTGGAATGTGCACCTTACACCGTTGGGTTCCCACTTCATGTTCGGGATGGTAGGATCTTCCATATTGGAGAGCTCGCATGTTCCAGTTGCTTTGTTCCATCTCTTATGTTCTTTTGTATCAGTTGGATACTTTGTATATGTACTACTCCTCATTTGTATTCGAGGAGGATTCTTGAAACATTGTAATTGTAACATTTTATGATCTACCTCATTTTGGAAACGAATTGTGTAACTATTATTTGGAGTGAATACAATATATGAATGATTCTTTAATGCACTTTGTATCTTATAAGTTGAGTTTATTGATTTTGGATGTATGTTCTTAATATCTTGAGTTTAATTTTTATGCTATGGTTTAGTTACTTATGTATGTTATGGGATTTGAATGTAACCGTTGCCGCGTACCTTAGAGGATGTATGTGTCTAGAGTAGTGCACTTTCCTTGTTCTTAATTACACTTTTAAAAAAAATTGTTACACTTTTGTTGTAGTTGCATCTTCCTCTAGGGTTACATGGTGGGGTGTTACATCCCATTTTGGCATGCCCAATTGGACCCACATCCTTGATTTTAACAATGTACTGAGTTTTGTTAATTTTTTAGGTTACAAGGGTAGAATGACACAATTGATCTTAGAACAAAGCTTCTAATATCATAATGACACATTTGACTACAAAGTGGCACTTTTGACGGTACTTTAACGCTTTTGATAGTTACAAAGAAACATCTAATTATGTTTTTTTTCTCTATATACGTGTTTAGTTTACCATAATGGTGAATTTTATAGAGAAGTGGTGTATCTGACTATGGTGTGGTACTTTTGATAACTAGAACAATACATATAATAAGTAAAGTGGCACATCTAATAGGTAAAACTACACTTTTGATACTTTTTTGGTGCATTTAATATACATAGTGATGATTTTGATTATATGAATTGATTTTTTTAACATAATATTTGCATGAGTTTTTAGAAATAATTAATTTGTGCAGCTTGGAAATCACTAGGATAAGATAAGGTAAAACAAACTATTGAGAAATTTGGTGTTGGAATTTTAAATTGGTTTGATTTTAAAGTAGTTTCACACTTCATTTGGGATTTAATAGATTAACCTTATATTTCATGTTTGGTGGAATTTTAGTGTGTATGCTCTCCCCTTGTGCCTAGTGCAATCCTAGGGATCAAATGCACTCTTTGTTCATATTTTTTAAGTTTTCCCAAGGATTATTAGTAAAGTATGCTCTCCCCTTATGCTTTGTGCAAGCCTAGGGATCAGAAACATTAGTATCTTCTTTTTAATTTTGGTAAGAGGCCTAATTGGGGATTTAATCACCCCAAGGTTGACCTCAAAAATGTTAAATAGTGAGGTATATAAAGGGGGAACAATAAAATCTATACCTCAAAGTTTGACTAATATCATTCAATCTAAGTTTCAAGACCCTTGGTCCATCGAGACTTGTTTGGTAAGGAAATGAGGGGAGACCCCCTAGTATAACGAACTAAAAAATGGGCTTACTATTCTCAAAACCACTATGAACCTTGTTATTAGAGACCTAAGACCTTTGACTATTAATCTAGTTGTGGTGTAAGGTACAATGTCATGCCTAGATTTACCTAATATGCATCATCCTAAGGAGAGATATATTTATTTGGAGGTATCAAAATCTTCAAGGGAAGGGAAAGGTGAGCCCTTGTTCCACTAGAAACCTATCTATTCCCTATTGAGATTACAATGCCCATGTATAATCTTATGGTATTTTATTGCTTGGTCCCAAACTAGAGAGACACACCCTTAATGAATAATTAGGTTGTATTTATTGGTGTGTTTTCTTTTGAATACCAATAAAACACCATTCAAAACTACAACCTTGAAGTTAGTTTCCATCTTGTTTGCAATTTTTATCTCTTACCAAAAAACTAGTCAAAAACATGCAAAATTTATAAATAGCTACACAAAATTATGCTTATGATTATAAAACTACATTTCTAAGCTTTAAATTATGTATTCAAGACTTGTTGTTGTGCTCTTGAAACTCCGATATTTTGTCTTTGCATGTCTCAAGAAAATTTGTGTTTGATTACTACTATGGCATATCTAATAGCTATAATGGCACTTTTGACTATCTTTTTTTGCATCTAATAATCTTTTGGTGCATATGATTATCCCATGGCGCATTTGGTCATACTGTAGAAACCTAAACATTTCTAACACATTATTCTAATTTAGCATTCCCCTCATCATCACCCATCACCCCTTTCATCACTATTAATTAAATAATTTTCAATTATTTGATTAAACCATACCATTTCCTCTATTAATGAAATAATTTTTAATTATTTAATTAAATAATCCATCCTCCTCATCTACATAATAAATTTGAAATTCTTTAATTAGCTAATTATTCGTCCAAAATTAAATAATTTTAATTCATTTAGTTTGCACATTCCTCTAAAAATAAATAAACCTATTGTTTTATTTATTTACTAATTATATCATTTTTTATCTTTATTCTTTCAAAAGCTAAATTTAGAGACCAAATTAAATTTAGTCATCATTGCTAAATTAGTGAGTGAATTGAACTTCACTCTTCATCTCTCCATGCATCCTCATGCATGATCCTCTTGATCTCTCACAATTCTCATCTATCAATCTTATTTCACATCTCACACCATTGATCTGAATATCCTGAAACCTATATCCTCCACCATTTGATCATTCAATCCCTCCTCGAATCAGTAGCCAAAATATACTCAATTTTCATCTCACTTTTTATAACAAGGCTATGCTAAGTTTATGAGTAATCCATATATCATACTAAAGAAGAATAATCTTATATTTGACAATGGAGTAAGGATGTGTTTTTAGTGGAGGTAAAGTAAGTTAATTGATTAGTTTGATTTACGTTCTTCTTGATTACTTTCACTTTAATATTGCATAGACTTCATCGAGATTAGGTTTGTTTGATCATTAAATTGAATTATTGATTTTATTTCTATTTTCTTAATTTGATTGATGATTCAATTTATTCCCATTCACATTCTAGCACACCCAGTGGGACCCAAGTCCTTGATTTTTAGTAGTTGTACTAGTTTCTTAAAGTTTTTAGGTTATAAGCTACCATGATGCAATTGAACCTAGATAGACATATTTGATATGCAAAATGATGCAATTGAGGTTACAGTGGCGCATTTGATATTACAAGCTCACATCTGAATTTTTTTGTGTTTTCTTTATCTACAAGTACAATTTTTGTAGAGTGACACATTCGATTTGGTGAATTGATGATTTTAAAAAAATATTGTGTTTGATTTGGTGAGTTGATGCTTTTGAAAAAATGCTCACATTTTATTTGGTGAATTGACACTTTTAAAAAATGCTTGCATTTGATGGCAAAGTGATGCATATGATATTTATAGTGACACTTTTGATATTTACAATGATGCATTTGATTCTATTATTTTTATTTTCTAACCCTAAAATTTTCCTGAGTTTTGGAGCTAACATATTTGTGAAGCTTGGCAATCATTGGGAGAAGACTATGAAAATAGAATTGAAAAATCTTATTCAAGGAAAAAAATTCAAATGCTTTTATTTTTAACATAGTTCATACATTTTTGGGGCTCTAATTAATGAATTTTACGTCATGTTTGGTGAACTTATAGTGTGTATTCTCTCTGCTTGTGCTTTATAAGTTCCCTGAGATCAAAAGAACTCTTAGTTTACACATACCAAGTACACCCAAGGAGTACTAGTAAAGTATGCTCTTCTCTTACGCTTTGTGTGATATTTAGAATAAAAAACACTAGTATCTTATTTTTATTTTATAGTAACATGCTTGCTTGGGTATTTCATCACCCCAAGGGTGACCTTAACCATATTTATCAGTAGGGTATATAAAGGGGGGAGAAAAAAAATTATACCTCTAGGTGTGGCCAATGTCATTCAAGCCAAGCAACAAGAACCTCGGTCTATCAAGACTTGTTTGATGAGGAGAAGAGAGGAGACCCACCTCATCTCAAGAATTTCAGATGGGATTATAATTCTTGGAACTACTACAAACTTTTTTATTTAGAGACCTAAGATCGGTGATCGCTAATCTAATGTGGTGCAAGGTACAATATCATGTTTGAATTTATTCAACATGTACCATCCTGAGAAGAGAAAATTTATTTCGAGGTGTAAAAACCTACAAGGGAAGGAGGAAGGTGAGACCTTATGCCACTAGAGACATAGCTTTTCTCCCTTGGGAGTGGAGTATGCATTCATAATCCTATAGTATTTTATTTCTTGGGCCCACACTAGTGCCACACAACTTTAATACTAGATAGGTTGTAATTCTTGGCATGTTTTATTGTAAAGACCTATGAATACCAATCATACCATACCTTGGAGTCAATTTTCTACTATTATCTACTATTTTTTTTTTATCTCTTTCCAATAAAAACATGTCAAAATTAGTCTTACAACTTATCATAATTAGTCAAAATAATTCAAAACCTTACAAAAAAAATTTACAGTCACATAATTATAGATCTGACTGTTATTATGATACATTTATTATTACAATGACATATCTGATTATTATTTAGTGTATTTGATTATCCTTCAATGCATATAACTATATTGAACCACATTTGATATGCACAATGGCACATATGATCTACAGATTGATACATTTGATAGTACTTCGATGCATCTGATCTAAGACATTTTAAACTTGTTATATCAATCTAAAACCTATTTTTCCCACAATAATGCATTTGATAGTACAATGATGCATTTGAACCTATTTTGATACATCTAATATCTTTATTGATGTATGTGAAACCCATAGTGATGGATTTAGACCTAGTTTCACACATATGATATCTACATTGATGCATTTGAAACCCATAGTGACACCTTTGCAACCTACTTTGGTGCATCTGACTGTATAAACATTTTTCCATAATACTCCAATTTTTAGTTTCCAAAATTATTGAGCACACAGACTTAGGATCTGAGACCTATAGTATAATAGACATGTAGCCAACATTCATCATTCAACAATAAATCAAATTTCATATACATTTCAAATCATTGATATAAATGTTACTTTGTCACCTAATAAGACTTAGAATAGGCCTAAGGCACCCCAGTTGAGTCCATGATTAAAATCTTGTGTTAGAATCCATAAATTATATCATTCATTACTACCCCAACTTGGCAAGTTCATAACTCCTAGCTTGATGGTCAAAATTATGACTTACTTGCATTGTTGGAAAGATCTCCAAGAGTTGTAATTTCAATAAGTTGAAGAGTATTCCCACAACAACCATTTCAAAGGATAGATGACAATCTTGACCCAAATTCTACTTTAAAGGCCTTCGAAAATGTGATTTACTAAAAAATAGAAAATATAAAAAAAAAATTGATTTTATTTTTATTTTTTCTTGTTCCAACACCACCCAAGTGCTTCTGAATTGCTACCAGACCATCAATTATCTAAAATTTCCATCCCACACATAATTCAACAAGGTCTTTATACTTGTTCTCTACATAGAAAAATCATGGAATCTAATGAAAGTGAGTAAAACATTATCACAACCATGGGTGATACTCAACATGAGTTTGGCATGCCTTATTTTTTGGTCACCTCAAATGATTACCAAACCTAATTAATATCCTCATTAGGGGTTATGCCTACTTTGAAGAACACACACATATCAAGTCATCTACAATATTCCACATTCAACATTCCTAAAAACACATACATATTGAATCATTCATAGTCTCCTTCATCTAACATTCCATAACATCAATCATATATACAAGAAAATCAATCATCTATCCATCATTTGAAATTCCACAACATCAATCATGCATCTTATAAAATAAATCATCTATCCTCTCATCTAACATCCAAAAAATCAATCTATCCTCTCATCTAACAATTCACAACATCAATCATACATCCCTTCAAATTAGATCTTACAACAACAAACATCTATCCCTCAATATCACAATCATTCATTTAATACATCCAATATTTCATAACAACGATCATCTATCCCCCAACATCACAATCATTCATTCAATACATCCCATATATCACAATGAAAAACATATCTTTCAGATTCAAGATTCCCTCCCTTGAGCATGGGATTTGGGCACCCAAATTGGTGTTGGTAGTGGTTTTGGTATATTATTGCTTGTCTTCCAAGTTAGTATTCATTATATGCATTGTTTTCTCTCACAAATTTTGACTATTCTTAAGAGGTTGGTAAACCAATGAAGTATGAATCTCCATGGCTGATAAACCATGGGGATTGAATCTCAAAGATAGTGGTTCCAAGGGTCTCCAAGATCAATTCCATTCAAGTATTGCCAATGTTCTGAAATCCTTCCATTTTGTGTTTTGATTCCATTTTGATTACAAGAGTTTGATCCAGTTTTGAAGTGCATAGTACAAATTTCTAAGTTTTAGATTGTATTGTTGTTGTGAGAAAAATATTTTTTTTATTATAGTATTCATATATGTACTTTTCTATTTAGAACTTTTATATGAAGTTTGGGGTGAGTTTGTTTGGAGTTTGCTTTAATTTTGGTGTGAGTTTTAGTTTCCAGTTTATAGATTTGGTAATGTATTTTTCTGTAGTCGTTCACCACTATTATCTAATGAATATGACAATAAAAAGTATTTAATTCTGTGTAAATATCTGAAATAAATCATTCTACTTCAGTTGCTCAATATCCAATTTCAGTTTGATGTAATTTAGTGTTCATTTCCGTAATACCCAATTTCCTCAAATTTAAGTTTGATTAGAAAGGATATTTTCAGATTTCAAATTAATATTTTAATTGAGAGATATTACACACTCATATTGAGAAAGAATATTTAGATGTCATCATCAAATCACAAAATCTACAACACTACATTCTTAATCACCAAACTAAGATCATATCAAAATTAGATCCATTGAAGTATTTGTTAACAAAAGAAATAGTCATTGGTCACAAGACTAAGTGGGTTATGGTATTAAGTGAGTTTTGAATTGAGTGAATAGACCAAAAATTAATAAAGAGACAAGTCATTGCAGATCAGTTAGCTAAAGCATCTTTATATGATAATCTTCTCATTTTAGACTTTGTAGACAAAGTAGTTTTCACCATCACCCCTAAAAATCAATGAAAATTTTACTTTGATGGATCACACATAAAACATGGTTTAGAGGAACGAGTCCTATTCACCACCCCTCAAGGGGATTGTATTCCAAAATCATATCATTTGGAATTTCCTTGCACTAATATTTTTTTGAATATGAAGCACTTATTATAGGACTTAGAATTGTGATCCAATGGTAAATCAAAGAGTTACAAGTTTATGGTGATTCATAGCTATTTTTTAGAAAAGTTAATAATGATTATTAGATAAAGGATGATACATTATTATCATATACGATAATAGTTGATAACTAGAAAAAATACTTTTCTACTATATCCGTTGTAAAATAGCCCATATTGAATAATAAGGATGTGGATAGTGGATACTATGTCTATTTTTTATCTCTCCTAGATATGCCACACAATAGTTAGAGATGTGAGTTTTTAGTTAAAAAAAATTGGTACCTACCTTCGATGTCCTTGAGTTGGAATTCGTGTGTGAAATTTTTGGTCTCAATTTACTATAGTACCATAAAATTTACACCTACCTACAAAATGGTACCATCCCACCCAACCTAACCAATAACCAAAAGAAAACATTTATTCACTGTTCATCCTATTTCACCATTCTTGGTGACACATTATACTGAAAGAGTCTCAATGGTACATTACTTAGATGTCTAAACTTGGAAGTGGCTAAAATTTCCCTACATGAAGGTGTTCATGGGTTGAATCCTAGTGGTCATACCCTTTTTAAAAAGTTTTTGAGGACATAATACAATTGGCCACCATGGATCAAGAGGCAAATCAATTTATGAAGAAATGTCTATAGTGTCAACAACATGGATATCTCATTTAGGTGTCGGATCAAGTGTTACAACCCATTACTACATCATGGTCCTTTTCATAATAGGGACTTGACCTCATAGGAAATATTTCCCCCACCTCATCCAATGGCTATAAGTTCTTTGTCATCACCATTTAGTACTTTATGAAGTGGATAGAATCCATCCCATTAACCTACACCATAAACAAATAGATAGCGATGTTCATCCTTAACTACCTATTTTTTTGGTATCGTGTTCCTCGTGCCCTCATCGCGGATAATGAAACACCCTTTAAAATTAAAATTTCCAAAATTATTTTCTCATAATTTCATATGCAACATCATTTTTATACACCATACTATCCTGAAGACAATGGTCAAGCTAAGGATCTAACAAAACTGTCCTTAAGATCCTAAAGAAGACAAATAACGACGTTGGTTGTGATTGACATATCCAACTCAATATTTCCTTATGGGCTTACCATACTAGTATCCAAACACCATCTACTTCTGCTACACCATATTCCATAGCCTATGGCATCAAAGAATTTTTTCCTCTTGAGGTTGAACTCCCTTGTTTAAGGGTATCATTGCAACATCTTGTCAACAATAAAGAATACCAAGTATCTAGGTTAGGTGAGCTAGAGTTGACAGAGGACAAACATCTTCATGCATTAAATAATTTATAGGCTTATATCAAAATCATCTTTGTCATATTTACAATAAAAATATCAAGAGACAAAACTTTGAAGTAGGTTATCTAGTCCTCAAATAAAATTAAAATAATCAACTAGATCAAGACAACATGGGAAAATTTGAACCTAATTATTTGGGACCATTTTTCATCACAACAAGCTATGGGTCTGGATATTATCAACTTACAACACTTTAAGGTGAGCCCTTATAAGATTCCATCAACAATAAACACCTCGAGCAATTTCATGCTTAACCCTTGGGGTATCTTAAAGTAAAAATAAAAAACTAAAGAGAAATAATTCATCCAATGGTGAAAAAATGAGTGGCACCTTGGGAAGGTACTATGAAGAAAACTTGTTTACAATCATCATGTGTAGCAAAATAAAAAATAAAAATGGAAAAAATAGTAAAGATAAAAACCGTTCTCTAGTGAAAACCACTTTAGGTAAGTGCACAAAGTTGAGGGGCCAAAATGATCTGTATAGGATCTAGACTAAATTGCGTTTTGAATGCTTAATTTTTACAATGATTATTCCAAGTTAATTAAATCAAAATTAACTTAAGGAATTAACAAACTAAGAGAAGGTGAGAGAGAAGAAGAGAAATGCAAATAGTGTTTGATTATGGAGTTCGTCACAAACGTGACTACGTCTCCGGGTCTGCTCCAATAGAGTGACCGATCCGATTAATCTCCAAATCAATTACAATTGCACCAAAACCATTCTTCAAGCACTTCGGCAGCGTAACGATGCTCTAACGTGCAAGAATGACTCAAAGAATCTCCACAAGACCTCTCTTTCGTCACCTCAGCTTCAAGACTTCATCACCTGAAAAAAAAACTTAACTCAACTCTCACCTCACACCCCCTTTTATACATAAAATTAGCCTAATTAGGCTTAACCACCAAAATTAATGCCTAACCCCCTCTAACAGCTCGTACAAGTCCTCTGATGGCTCCATTTAGCTTCTGGTTTAGTTTTTTAGAGGTGGTTTTACATATTTATGGCTTAATAAGCCATTTGTTATGGTTCGGCTGACAGTCATATAACAAAATCAACCGTGGCCACCATATAATTAACAGCCATCTCGTGGCCTACCGGTGGTTAAATATTTTGTTACAATGGTGGTCGGCAGTTCCAACCCCGCCGGCCACGTTTTACCATTCACCACCGACAAACCTAAACAATAAAACCAAACAATTCCATATATATAATTGACAGCCGCATTTGGTGCAACGGCTAACGGCCTGGCCGTTTGGGCGGAGATCGCGGGTTCAAACCCGTCCGCCCTTTTTGGCAGTCTGCCTAACAAACCCCGACTGCCGAAGGCTTGATATGTGTCAACATGTTATTCGCGGAACCTGTTGACGTGTATGCTGACGAAGACAATCCGTCCGCTGAGAAAGTCGATGACGTGTGCTGACTGGACTACCACTGCGATGCCCTTACTGTACAGTTGGACACGTGTCACACTATGATTGGTCCGTACTAGATGACTCAACTGCCACGTGTCTCGCCGAAATTCATCCACATAGAATCCGTACAGTACGGACTGACACGTCAGCATGATGATGTCATCATCTATACCTTCAAGTCAACTGATCTTTGACTATTTGTAACTCGAGCATACGATGTCGGATTTCAACGAAATGAATGCCGTCGGAATCGTCTCGACAAGCTCTTCACGATGACACTAGTTCCATCAATTTTTGAAACGATCATTTTTTTGCCTTCTGGACACCCTCTGATCCCAGTTTGACCCAAGGTTTGACTGGCCATAACTTGCACAAACGGACTCCTTTTCGCTCCGTTCAAGCTGCATTGGAATCAGGATGTCGAGCTCTTTCTGATGGTGCTGATTTTGGAGTGAAATGAGACACTTAAATTTCACTGAAAATATCCACCGGATCACAAAACAAGGTCTTAAGTGGCCACTTTTTTTCTAAAATCATGAAATACTGACCTTGGATGAGAAATTGAGGATAGTTAAACCCAAAATTTTAAGATGCAACAAAAACAAGGACCGTAGTGCTCTAAATGTACTTTCTAAACTGTTAATTTTATTTGAAAATGGTAGAGATTAAGGGGTTCAAACAAGTTACCCACACAAATTAGTCCTGTTTTTTTCAATAAAACACAACATAGTGTCTTTTGTGGGTAAATCAAAATGGTAATTTTTTTAATTTTTTTTAAAATCACTTTAGTGAGAAATTAGCTAACAGCATGTCATGTGGACCCAAATTTTTCTGATAATTTTTTAATGAATATATGATTTTTTACTAATTTCCAAAGTGGACACATCTTGAAAAATAAAAATTTGTTTGTGCTAACCCTATAATTTTTGAAAACTAATTGAAAATCATTTTTTAAATATGTGTAGAATGGATTATAGTTTATAAAAATGTAATTTATTTGAAATTTCAATGAACAGTTAAAAAATAAAATAAAAAATACCAAACATTGGTTTTTGAAAAAAATGGATACACTAACAAAAGGAATTAAAGATGAAAACCTTAACATAGTCAAAATGTGAAAAAATTATATCGTTAAATAGCTAAGAGAGAGCTTAACATTACCCAATTTTTTTTACTCGACCTTGAAACATGTGCAACCCTGATGGTTAGCACGAACGAGATTATGTGAAATTTTATGGAATATGCAAAAACACATTTTTGGGCATTGGAAAGGCAGTCCAAGCCTTTGGGTTGGAAATCCTAAGCAAATCCAAGCCAAAGGCTTGGGGATTCCCAAATCAGGACAAAAAACGAGTGTGTTATAATGTGCTTGTGTTATGTCATTGCTTTGACATAACGCGAGTGCCTCACTTTAATTTTCTTTTGTGTATGTTTTATGTATCATTCCTCGCTTTAATTTGTTTTTGTGTATGTTTGTATAAGTGTATGTTTTATGTATGTACGTTATATCTATTTGTATGTGTGTATGCTTGTATGTATTCTTGTATCTATGTATGTACGTATTTTTGTGTGCTTGAATGTATGTATGCATGCATTCATGCATGTATGTATGTATGTATGTATGTATGTATGTATGTATGTATGTATGTATGAATGAATGTATGTATGAATGCATGTATTTTTGTATGTATGAATGTATTCTTGTATGTATGTACATATGTATGAATTTATGTATGTGTATTTATTGTGGCATCCATTTCCTTAGAGCGAGTATTCACCATTAGGATGGGTCCCAAAGTGGCTTTAAAAAGTGTCAAGTTTATACACCAAAATGGTCAACTTGAAGCTCTAGAGTATTGGGTTTAGGGTATTAGGCTGAGGCTTTAGGGTATAGGGACAAGGGTTGAGGGTTTAGGGTTTAGGGTTTAAGGTATAGGATTGAGGGATAGTGTGCAGGGTTGAAGGTATAGGGTATAGGGATTAGGGTTTAGGATATTCGGTATAGGGTTAAGGATTTATGATTTAGGGTAGATTAGAGTACAAGGTTGAATGTAGGGTTTAGTGTTTAAGTATGGGGTTGAGAGTTGAGAGATTATGATTGAGGGATAATGTTTAGGCTTGAGGGTATAAGGTTAAGGTTATAGGTTCTAGGGATTAGGGTTAAAGATATTGGGTATAAGGTTTAGGGTATGGGTTGTGGATATAAGGCATAGGGTTAAGGGTTAGGAGTGTAGGGTTGAGGGTATATGGTTGAGGGACAATGTTCAAGGTTTAGGGTATAAGGTTGAGGGTATAGGGTATAGGGATGAGGTTTGAGGGTGTAGGGTTTAGGGTTTAAGGTATAGGGTTGAGGGTTGAGGGTTTACAATTGAGGGTATATGGTATAGGTTTGATGGTTGAGGGTTTATAGTTGAGCCTAAATAATTTTTAGGGTTGAGTGTATAAGGTTAAGTGTATAGGGTTGAGGGTGTAGGGTTTAGGGTTTAGGGTTTAATGTATAGGGTTGAGAGTTAAGGGATTAGTGATTAAGTAAAGGGTTGAGGGTATAGAGTATAGGGTTGAGATTTGGGGGTTTGCAATTGAGGGATAATGTTCAAGGTTGATTTTCTAAGGTATAGGGTTGAGGGTGTAGGGTTTAGGGTTTAAGGTATAGGGTTTAGGGTTGAGGTATTAGGCCTTAAGTATAGGGTTGATGGTAGGTATTATGCTCTCACCTTGTGCAAACTCGGTGATCATAAAGCTAGACCCATCTGATTTTGTGTTCACCCATTAAAGGGCCTGCCTTAGTGGGAAAAATTACTCACCCTAATGGAATGACCCAACCGATAATGAGCTAAATCCAAGCTACTCCCAATAGGTATATAAATTCGAATGTTGAGGAAATCTCAGCATTACGGTTGCTCGTACATACAAGCAAGTTAATCTTGCCTCTTGTGTGGTCGTCTGAATGGGTGCCTTGATTAAGAAACATTTGCGTAGATTTTACAAAATCCTTTTATTTGCTGGTGCAGGAGGTTGGACCTCTGAAGTCATCCCATATTCTCGTGGTTCACTGTAGAGATAGAAAAATTTCAAAGGTCATGACCCAAGAATTCAGAACTTGGTATGCCCGTAGAAGTGAGTGTCATGGAGGGGAGCCAGTGCTACTAAGTTCCTAGGCTGTCTACTTTGAATAAGTGTGGCTGGAGAAATCCAAGTGGGAATTTAATGAATATTGTCCTTACCAACCTTAGGATTGTGCTTGTCTTCTTTAAACATAAAAAAATTTACATCAAACTAGTCCTTAATGAAAGTTCTTGATATTTCTTGTTATTTTTTCCAGCCATATTCCATCAAAAACAATCAAAAACTTGAATCAAAACCATTGAAAATATCAAAAATATCAAAAATATCAAAAATATCATTCTAGAACCACAACTGTCAGACACAAACCCGCAACTATCATTGTGAACCGTAACTATCAACTTTAAAAACCACAATTGTCTACTTGAACCATAATTGCTAGAAACATATCCGCATCTGACAACATGAGTCGCAACTGTGAAATGCATCTGATAAAAAATGAACCGCAATTGTCTGCTAAACAAAATTTCCTAAAATCTATGTCTAGAATCTAATCAAAACCAGTTTACAATGACCTTTGTCTGATAAACCAGAGACCTGCAAGTTTTATCAGTCCATTCTAAGCATCCCCATTATGAAAACATTGCAAAATAGGTTGCATCCCTTCATTCCTTTCCTTACACAATTTGGACTTTGACTCCTAGGTTGCATCTAAACCTTCAAATTTTGAACATAGTGAGACCTTTGAGCTTTTAGAAAATTCTTGGTTTCTCATTCCATTTTTCATTGACCGTTGTTCTTATCATTATCTTGTCATTTTTCACTTTATCAAATTGATTCTTAGTCTTGTGTCTTGGTCTTGGTTGTCCTCTTATGGTCAAAAGCATTTGGAATTTGTTGCCTTGTGTTCACATTAGCTTGAGTGCCACCCCTTTGTTTAAAATCTTAGGATTCATTTGCATTACATTTCCTTCATTTAGACTCATGTTCCTTAGATTGTGCTTTGCACCTTTATTCCAAAAATACAAAAAATATCTCACTTTTCCTTAGCTTTAGCATCATATCATTATCATTATCCCTTTTGCATCCATTAGTTTCATTATCCTTGCATCAAAAAAATATAAAAACATAGCATAGTTTCAATTGCATCATTATCTTTACCTTGTCACTCACTTTGATCATCAATCAAATTTTAGCATCCCTTAGCATTCATTATCCCCATCCTTTGGTCATTATTGTCCTTGCATTATCATCCCTACTTTAGCATCTTCTCATTATCATAACCTAAAATATAAAAATCCAAAACATAGTTTAGTGTCATTTACATCTTGCATTATCCCCAAACTTGTAAAAGTATCATATGGTTGAAACAAGGTCAAAATCCAAAAGAAAGGACATGAAGTATTCAAGTGACCCTTTTCATGACACTACCCTTGGAAAAAATTCAAATCATTCTACACCAACAAGGGACACATCACAAGGAAACCAAACCAACACATGGCAAGACATGAGCCTAGAGGAATTCAACAAACTGTAAGTGTGAATAGGGTATAAAGCAATAAAACACTTCTTAATGAAACATTGTATCAAAGATTAAGCTAATTAATCAATTGAAAGCGTCTCATTGTCTCCTATCTTCAAAGATTTATTAAGCTATTGTGCTCTCATATTTAAATAACACTATAACTATTAAAATGACAATCTAAAGAATGGAATGATGTTGATGCAATGATGTGAAGCTAATATGATAATACTAAATGATAAAAGAAACTAATATAGCATGGATTGACATGAAAATTGATAAATGTAGCTACAGGAGGCAGCCATGATTGTGAAAGCTTGAATGTTGGATTCTAGATGCTTGGATGCTTGATGCTTGATGCTTGATGAATTCCTGCAGAGTAATCTTGATAACCTGGATCCTTTCCTTGGTTGAATGAAGCTTTATTTATAGATTTCCTTGCTGTAGAAATGCATAGGGATGGCAAAGAGAGGCTTGGATTCAATCTGGAGGATTGAATGGTGAGAGATGGAGGAGATTGAGAAGATTTTGGAGATTTTGGAGATTGTCTCTACCCATGAAAACACCAGGCAAGAGAAGAAGAAAGATTGATGGAGGAGGATTGAGAGATAAATTTGCAATTTGTCTCCAATTCTTCCCGTGAAGTTTCAATCAATTAATTTTGACATGATTTTGACATAAATTAGACATAGGATATCTAATTTGATTTTGAGGAAATATAGAGGAATATTCCTTATGCCTTAATTTAAATATTTTTGATTTATTTAAATTAGCAAAAGAGGGATAAATAATTTAATAAACAAACTATAGAAGTTGTTTGTTAATTTAAATAGAAGAATATGGAAATTAATCAATAAAGTGTTTAATCTTTATTTAATTAATTTAAGATTGATGTGATAGAATAAAATAGGGAAATGATAATTAAATCAAACAAAGTATTTAATTTTGTTTATTTAATTAAGATTAGAAGAATTTAAATGTGATGTGAATGTGAACTATATAAATAAATATTTCTATTTATTCAAACAATAGAGGAAATAGGATAATTAATCAAATAATTTGTATTTAATTAATTGGATTCTCCAGACCAATTTTAGGTGTATACATTTTGCCCCTCTTTGAAGTGATGTGTTTACGCGTTGCTTCGAAGAAAATTTTGTTGCTACTGCCAGTATCAATGAAAAAAAATTCAATGTGCCCCAGACATGCCCTGGATATTGATTTTCAAATGATGTCGATAATATGCCCCCTCGAGAGATAAATTAATGATTTGATGATTTTTTTAGAATTTATGAATTTTCATGATGATTTGATGAAAAAATAATTTATCTCTCGACATTGATGAAGAAAATATAGCCCGTGGTTGAATTTCAATTAATTCTATGAATAAAATTAATAAAAATAAAAGAAAACACACCAAAATCCCTTTTCAAAAATATATATAAAGTCCAAAAGGTCATTTTCAAAGTCATTTGCACTTTTTAACTTTCAACAACCAGTGAGAGAGACATTTCAGCCAGTTGGAGCAAGATGCCTATCCCCTACCACACTCATCATTTTGAGCGCATGCGACATCACCAGTGGTCGGCTGCCTACGGACCTCAGGTATGTACCCATAATCCACCTCATTTTTTTAATTTTTCTCATTTTTCATGTTTTTTAATGCTTTAGCATTTTTTTCCTAGTTTAGCGCATCCAAGTCATGTTGTAGTGCTTTGCACTCCGGTGTAGCGCATCTATAAACTATTTTAGCGCTTTGAGATTTAGCACTTGCATTATTTTCTCTAGCGCTTTCATAGGATAAATTAGCGCTTTCATGATTTAGCACTTAGGTAGTCCGTTTTAGTGCCTCGATGTTGAATCTTAGCGCCTAGAATGTTCTAGCACTTTGATGGAATAAATTGGCGCATCGATGGTCTGTTATAGTGCTTCTGGTAAAGTAGCACTTTGATGGACTATTTTAACGCATCGATGTGGTAAAATAGCGCTTTGGGTAAAGTGGCGCTTCGGTTGCCTAGTTTAGCGCATCGAAGTGCCGAAATAGTGTTTTGGGTAAAATAGCGGTTTGAATGCCTATTTTAGAGCATCTAAATGATAAAGTGGTGCTTTTGATTTTTAGCACTTTGGATGCCTTTTTTAGCGCATCCATGTCAGATTTGCAAATTTTGACACAGTTAACTTTGATTTTTGCCAATTTCGATCATGTCCATTCTTCGGTTTGGTATGATTTGATTATCCAAATTCCCTTAATGACTAATTTTGATGATTTAATAAGACTTACTCTCATGATAGGCGATAAATAATCCTATTTGTGATAATCCTCATGATAGGCGAGGAATGATTCATATCTGATAAACCTCATGATAGGCGAGATTAGATAATGTTGATGATGAACCTCATGATAGGTGAGGTTTGTTGATATTTATTCATGAATTTTGATCAAAAATTCATACCAAATTTTGATTGGACATAGAATGACTTTTGATTCTTGACATAGTGCACTGATTTTAAGACTTTTTATGATGATAGGAGGATTTGCGTACTCTCCAGATGCGAGAGCAGTTTCCTTGGACTAACAATTTGATTCCCCATATGACTCCGGATGAGATTCAGATCATAGGTCGATGTGGTCTTACTAGTCTCCTTGATATGCCCTAGATTAGGATTAATCGGGGTCTCCTTACTGCTTTGGCCGAGCGGTGGCACAATGACCATAACACTTTCCATTTACCCACTGGTGAGATGACGGTCACACCCGAGGATGTGTGGCGGATACTGCGGATTCCATTCATGGGAGAGATCATTGTTTAAGATTCACATGAGGTTGGTGGGAGAGATGCTCTCTGTAGAGTCTTTCAGGATTAGCACATTGCAGGTCTGAGTGTCCGATGGCGGACGATAGCCGATGCATATGCTTCACTACCAATAGTATTAGTTGGATTCATTGGAGGTTTCCTTTGTCTTGATCGCAGGTCAAAGGGATTCTCTGTGGGTTGGGGCCGGATTTTGGAGAGAATGGTTGTGCATGGGATGAGATATGCGTGGGGGATGTGTATGCTAGCACATCTCTATCACGATTTACATTCAGTGGTATACTTTGGAGCATGCAGCTTATCAGCAGGGATGACCTTGTTACAGGTGTGGGCATGGGAGCATTTTTCCATTGCTCGACCATTTCTAGATCTAGATAGACCTGCAGGCAGACCGTATGTTTTCAAGTACAGAGGTAGACTTACCCAAGCTCGGATGGGTAAGTTAGAGCATTAGACACAAGTTTTAGATGACATGAAAAGTGTTGTCTGGCGGCTGTATTTGGACTGAGCAGTGGGACGAGGATGACACAGTGCTTGGGTATCTTTGTGATTCCATGTACCTGATTGGCAGGACCCCGTTTGTTTTGGAGAGATTTTTGTTACGGTGGGTGTATAAGTAGTATGGCATTGTTTAGTGTATGCCTGAGGGGGTAGCCCATTATGCCCAATGATGGAGTGATGTAGCAGATTGGGGGCCATGCCTATCATATGAGACACTAGTAGAGGGGTACAGGAATCTATAGCCATCTGCTTGGGATATGCGTAGGGATATTGCAAAGGCACCCGTGACAGAGGAGTACTCAGTATTTTTGGCATTATCTCCACATCCTCGTATTACGATTCCTGATGAGCCAGCACCGTTACCCATGGAGGATGATGTTGCCAAGGGTTCTGAGGAGAGTAGTGGGGATGATACTACGTCAGGCAGCAGTACCGAGAGTGGCAGTGATTCCAGTAGCGGTGATGACAGTGATGGTGGTGGTCGAGGTGGCAGAGGGGCTAGTCCAGTCAGTGTTGGACCATCATCGAGCAGGCTTTGCAAGAGGCGAGCAGTCGCAGTACCATCGATCGATCATCAAAGGCAGATTGCTAGTCTACAGACACTTATACAGACTCTTCAGGGGCAATTGGTACAGGTGCAGGGTTTGTTGGTACAAATGCAGACTTAGATGCAAATCCAGGCACAAGCTCATGCCCAGGCTTTAGCACAAGTTCAGGGACAGTTAGCAGCTGTTCAGACTCAGGTTGATACCTTGACAGCTGAGTGAGATAGTGCTAGCCAGATTGTTGAGAGGGCACAGGAGATGGTCGAGACACTGCAGAGAGTAGCTGATGGTACTTCGGTTGCAGATTATATGAGAGAGGTTCTGCAAGCTGGCTGCGAGGCTGAGTTTTATCGAGGTAGATATCATGATGCAGTGTCTTCCAATCATAGAGTCAGCTATGCCCCATCGAGATCTGGTCGGATGCGTACCCAAATAGTTAGCGAAGGTGTGACACACCCTCCACGGAGAGATCCCAGAGATCTTGTTCCTTTCGGGGGTGGTGGTGGTACTGGTCCTGTTGGGCCTGCTCATTCTGGTAGCAGCAGATCATAGATGTTGTATTGTGATTCTTTTTGAGATATGATGTATATTCTGAGTCAGCTCATTTTTGACGATGTGCTTTTTCTTATTTCAGACTTCATTGTATACTTGACATTGATGATATATATATGATATGCAGTGATTTCTATTTATGATGGTTTATTATTCTATTATGTATGCTTTTAATTTATGTGATGATGTATCATGTGATGAATGCTTTTATTTCATGTGATGATTCTAGATGAACGCATATGCAGAATATATGATGTATGGAAGTTAATAATGTATGATGTTTTAAATGATGATCTATGATGTATGATAATGGATGGGTTAAATGATGATTTATGATGTATGATAATGGATGTTATGAACAACAATGCATGATGTTTTATGATAAATGATAATGGATGTATGGATATGTGAGGTTAAATGATGACCTTTAATGTATGATAATGGATGTATGGATATGTGATGTTAAATGATGACCTATGATGTATGATTTTAAAAATTGATCAAATGCATATGATAATGATGTAATGAATGGTATGATGTATTTATTTAAATGATTGTTTGTGGAAAAGATGGTACAATAAATGTATAACTAATTAATGTTAAATGTGTGAATGATGAGATTCTGCGTCTATTATGTTTTTGATGATTTTTTATTTAATGTCAAGTATATTCAATCATATTTGTAGAAAAGATAATCATTAATTTGAATCCCTTATGCAACAATCACTCTACAAATGTAGAATTTATTATGAATGCAATCTAATTTTAACATGCAACTATATGCAGACCATTGTCATTTTAACAATACTTTTGTGCTTGGTATCATCATAGAGCTTTTTAGGATGTTGAAAGTGAGTACAAGCGTAAATGGTATATGTTAGACCAATGACAATTTGAGTACTACTTTAATGACTTTTGATATTGCAAGCAAACACAAGCATCTAGGTATAATTGAACCGAGATGACCTGAACATTCATTGTGTAAACAGGCAGTGATTAATCATTTCAATGTGTGAATTCTGAATGTCATCAGTGATACATTTGCATAGCACATCCCCGACAATTCATACATTCATATGATTAACTTACAGACAGCAGACAATAAAAATATCATTCTTCTTCCTTGTTTCTCTAGTTCATTACATCATTGAGATACTCCAAAGAAATGATAATCAATTAATCAAAAATACAATTTATCCACCTTTTACTTAGAGTGTTTCAATCATTATTCAGATTTAGATCATCCATCTTGATTTTGTGATTTTTTTGGATTTTTTGAGATTTTGACAAAAGACCTAACCTACTAACTTATCCTAGGGGTCTCGGGGGCTGATCAAATATTAGCCTTTCCTACATTACACATGCAAAGACCACATAGTTCGACTGACACAGACCTATGTTTTTGGATTTTTCTTTTCTAGACTGAATTTTTTACTTGTTTTTGGATTTTCTGATATGATACGGATGTTTGATGCTTTTTCGATGGTGATTGATGTTGCGCTTTGATCATTGTTTTTGTTTTCTTTTCGTACTATTATTTTCCTATTTGGCGAGATGGATGTTCTAGTTGCCTCTAGTGATATCCAGATGTTTCCCCCAAGCTAGAGTGAGACATGACCATGTGACATGATTTGATAATGTATGCAATGATGACAAGACAAATGACATGATATGAAATGGTAACGACTGCCAGACTAATGATCTCGATATGTATCAAAATAGATGGGAAAGCTGATTTAGAAATCACATACGACACCTGTTTCCAGGTTTTCACCATATGTTTTGATTACACTCTTTGTTTTGTATATTTTTATTTTTTTTCTTTTTCTATTTTCTGTATTTTTTTGTATTTTATGTTGCCAAGACACCTGTTTGCCAAGTTTTCATCAAGGAAACCCTTTTTCAAAATTTTGACCTATGCACTAGGAATTTAGGTATAGAAATTTCTAAGATGGATACTGTTGATAGGTTCATCAAACAATTCCCCTTTTGATGTTGACAATTGATAAGCCCTTGATCTGTATATTGATATGATGACAAAAGGACCTAGCCAGTTAGGCTCAAATTTCCCTTTATTTTCCCTGTCCTATTGATTTCTCGAGTTTTCTTTTAGTACCAAATCGCCAACTTGAAAAGTGTTGAAATAGGCGATGGAAGCGCTATCTTTACAAATGCATTAATATAGTGTTGAAAAAGGTGATGGAAGCGCTATCTTTACAGATGCGCTAAAATAGTGCCCGAAAGCGCTGAAAGAGATGATGAAATTGTTGTTTGATGGAAGCACTATAATAATGACTGTAAGCGCTAAAATAGTGCCTGGAAGCGCTATTTTATGAAAGCGCTAAAACAGTGACCCGAAAAGCTGAAATAGGTTTCCAGAGTGCTAAAAACTAGATTTTTAAGACTCCCTATTGTAAAACTTGAATAGGCCTTGTGGCATATTCTATCATGGGTTGTGGAAAATAGGACTGACGTATGCATTGACTACGGTTGTGATATTGTGTGAGAGCTCTCCTTTGGAAGAAAGCTCATGAATAAAGTGGTTCTACTGCGTAATCAAGAGTATGACCTCTAGCAAAGTCGTGATATCTATGAATGAAGGTTCTATGTTGTAAAAAGATCTTTCGATTCTGATATAGAAAATGCCTTCTTCTTAAATTATCCCGATAACTGAGTGGTCTCTTGGGTTTGGTGATTTTGATTGCTCTCTTGACAAACATGGTTGACTTCCACTTTCGAATAATGAATTTCTTGACCTGATTTGACTTCTTGTTTTTTGGATGATCTTTTAATCTGATTTTAATGATTTTTGTGAAAACACAGCAAGCAAGTTGTGGAATAATTGTTTTAAACTGAATAGATCATGTATATTCAAGAACCACAAATGGTCCTTATTGATTTTCACAGGTTGCTTTAACAAATGTACATAAATCAGACAGACTCACACTTAAGGTCAAATAGGTCATCGTTATACTCAACAGCCCACATCTTGAAATTGCATTGACGCACACAGCCGTGTCACCCCCTAGAGGGCACCCCTATTTTTGTCATTTCCAGGCGCATACTCAAAGTTGGATTTCTCATCCTTTGAGCAAATGGTCCTTGGAAATTATATGGTGAGTGTCTTGGGGGCAGATTCTTCCCTCCCCTTGCACTATGAGTATGACAATGTTTGGTTACTGACTCGGCGGGATAGTACTCTATGGTTCATAGATAGGGCTTCCATGCGGTGCGGCAATTGATAAACTCCCTCAGGAGACCTCCCAATCTTTAGAACAAATATTTTGGGGATGTCTATCTTGCTCACTACCGTCAAGTTGGACTTTCATCAACAACTTGCATTTTGATTAGAGTGGGTTGGAATCCTTGGCTTTAGGTGTTCCCACTTAGGTCATTCCCGTAGGGTGAGTACTTTTTCCCACTACGGCAAGCCTTCTAAAGGATTTAATAAAGTGTAAATTGCATGAAAATAAGGATGAATCTGGTGCTTTGATCACCCAGTTAAGGGGAGAGCATAAGCCTAATCGCCACAAAAGCACAGCAAATAAATTGTTTTGTTTTAAGCCCAAAAAGACAAATTTTCTAATCTATGTGAAGATTTTGCTTCACAAAAATCATGATGTTCTTTTTAACTGATACTACAAAAGTGTGATGGCTACCCTAGGATTGATAAATTTTTAAACCGGATGACTATCCTAGGATTGGTTCATTTTAGTCTAACTGTATAAAAATTAAATTTTGGCCGCAGTCGTGTCGGATCCAGATCGAATTTACAAAAGCACTAAAACAGTCCACTAAAGCGCTATAGTTTTTAGCTGATGCACTAAAATTGAAAGCGTTGAAATAGAACACCAAAGCGTTAAATCAGCTTTTTTGGAAATGGGTGACTGATGCACCAAAACAGGTCATGGAAGCGCTAGAGTTGAAAGCGCTAAATTTTTTGATGGATGCACTATAGTATCATGAAAGCGCCAAAACAGAACACGGAAGCGCCATAGTTTTCCATGGATGCGCTATAGTTTTTGACGAAAGTGTTGAAACAAAACACGTCGAAAACCTAAGCGACACTTTTTAGAAAAATTGATAAAAATATGGGGTTAAGGCCCCATGGTGGGCACCAAATTGTAAGTGTGAATAAGGTATAAAGCAATAAAATACTTCTTAATGAAACATTATATCAAAGATTAAGCTAATTAATCAATTGAAAGTGTCTCATTGTCTCCTATCTTCAAATATTTATTAAGCTATTGTGCTCTCAGATTTAAATAACACTATAAATGTTAAAATGACAATATAAAGAATGGAATGATGTTGATGCAAATGATGTGAAGCTAATATGATAATACTAAATGATAAAAGAAACTAATATAGCATGAATTGACATGAAAACTGATAAATGTAGCTACAGGTGGCAGCCATGATTGTGAAAGCTTGAATGTTGGATGTTGCATACTGGATGCTTGGATGCTTGATGCTTGATGCTTGATGAATTCCTACAGAGTAAACTTGATAACCTGGATCCTTTTCTTGGTTGAATGAAGCTTTATTTATAGATTTCTTGGCTATAGAAATGCACAGGGATGGCAAAGAGAGGCTTGGATTCAATCTGGAGGATTGAATGGTGAGAGATGGAGGAGATTGTCTCTACCCATGAAAACACCAAGCAAGAGAAGAGGAAAGATTGATGGAGGAGGATTGAAAGATAAATTTTCAATTTGTCTCCAATTCTTCCTGTGAAGTTTCAATCAATTAATTTTGACATGATTTTGACATAAATTAGACATAGGATATCTAATTTGATTTTGAGAAAATATAGAGGAATATTCCTTATGCCTTAATTTAAATATTTTTGATTTATTTAAATTAGCAAAAGAGGGATAAATAATTTAATAAAACAAACTATAGAAGTTGTAAATTAATTTAAACAGAAGAATATGGCAATTAATCAATAAAATGTTTAATCTGTATTTAATTAATTTAAGATTGATGTGATAGAATAAAATAGGGAAATGATAATTAAATAAAACAAAGTATTTAATTTTTTTTATTTAATTAAGATTAGAAGAATTTAAATGTGATTTAAACGTGAACTATATAAATAAATATTTCTATTTATTCAAACAGTAGAGGAAATAGGATAATTAATCAAATAATTTGTATTTAATTAATCGGATTCTCCAGACCAATTTTAGGTGTATACACAAACAATTAACCCCTCAAGAAATCAAAAGGGCTTATCAAGATCCAAGAATCTTAAGGGGTGATCCCACCATACTGGTTTACAATTTTTTGCCAAATTGGACACTGAACTGATTTTTTCTATCTAAATCTTCACTTTCGGACACCTATAGCGGCTAAACCATGAGGAATTTGAAGATGATGCAAACTAGTGATTTGTGAAATTTTGTCTGTAGATTCTAAATATATGTTTTTCAAAAAAATTGGAATCGGATTGCACTTCTTTTTCCATCTCCTTTGAAAACTAGGTTTTTTCAATAAACACCATTTTTAAGGAATGACACTCATCGTATAACATATAACCTTTTTTCCATGAAGGATAAAATTATAATTTTTCCGAATTTAGATTTGTAACTATGATATCTAGTGCTTCCAATTGGTTTCATAGTGTTTTATTGAATATTTTTTCCTTGATCAAGTTTCAAAGTCAAACCAATTACAACTCAGACATAGGCAGACCGTATAACACAACTTTTTTTATATGTATCGAAATTCAAATTTTTTTTGTTGGGTCAAGGACTTCAGTATCTAGTGCACTCATATTTTTTCAAAAAAAAATTGATAATCTTCTATTTTTCCACATATGTAGAACAAAGAGATAGATTTTCGGTGAAAAATCTACATTCACAGGAAATAAAAAATAAATATAATAATTAAATTAAATTTATTTAAAATTATACTTTTTGGGAAGCTTATAATAAGGACTGCATACTTACAAAAAATAAATTTTAAATGAATTCATTTGATCCCCCAAAAGGTAAATCAAAAGTGGTTTTTAATCAACATTTTGATAGGTGTAAAGGAGACTCCATTATAGGTATGGTTTAAATTAGCGGGGTTCTATCCAAGGGGGTTTGATCTATGGTGGTTTGATCAAACCCTCTTCAATTGGAATCCTTCAAATGAAATTTTTTAAGGCTTAAATCATTATATTTTCTAAAAATATATGATTTCAACAAAAATCAAAATCTCCCAAAAATTGTAAACCAGAATTATGGTATCACCCTAAGCATGGTTGACCAACTTGTTAGTGCCAACCCTAACAAATTCTTCTATGACCTAGCTAAAAAGGGTGTCAAGTTACCTCAAGGTTTTGATGTATCGACTATTATAGAAGAAGAAATCAAAAATTCATTTTCACTTGGCATGCCTTCATCATCTAAAATGTCAAACATACCCCTTGGGACAACTTCACACATGAGTACCACCACCACACATATCCCAAGTATCCCAACATTTGAAAATAAGGTAATCCACACCACTACACAAGGACAAAATTTTACACTTGGAAGCACCTCCAACTCCATGGGTAAGACCTTTACAAATCCCCTTTTCCAAAACACACATCAAGGTTCCACTTCACAAGTTCATACACCTTTGACTCAAAATGAAAACCAAGGTCCCATTCCTACACTTCAAAACAAAAACCAAGGATCCTTATTTAAATTTTCAAGTCAACCTAGAGAGGTTCACATTGTCTCATGAAAAATCCCAAAGAAAAACAATAATCAAGGATCCATCCCATCACTCCAAAACGTGAATCAAGGGTCCCTCTCATCATTTCAAAATACCAACGAAGGCACCATTCCTTTGTCACAAAACATCAGTCAAGGACCAACACCTTCATTTGTAAACCAAGGACCCAATTTTCAAAACCAAAACACAAACCAAGGGTCTACAAATCAATTCCAAAACACCATACCACATGCAAACATGACGTTTGGAACAAACCTAAATGCCAATTTCATTCCAAATCAAACCAACACAAATCAATATGGAAACCACGGTCTCACATCACAAGGCATCAATCACAATTCAAATCCAACCTATGACCTTAATGTTAGCACCATGACACCAAATCAAAGTAATGCAACACCATCTCTTGTAGAATTCTCGATACAACCAATTCAGACCCTTCAAAAATAGATGAAAAACATGCAATTGGGGACCAACAAAAAGAACTATTTTGTGGAGGAATTATGCCCCTTTCCATTTGATCAAAATTTATACATGTCACCCTTTCCCCCTCATTTCACAACACCACCATTGCCTAAGTACAAGGGGACAGGGGATCCAATAGGGCACATTAAAAAATTCAACACATCATGTATGGAAGTCTCATATGATCCTACCTATTTAATGAGACTATTTTTGTGAAGCCTTACGGGGGAAACTCTATATTGGTTTGCACATATTCTTCTAGGAATTAGAACATGGGGTGAACTAGCTGACAAATTCATCAATAATTTTTCCTTCAATATTAAAAATGATGTCACCCTTGCAACATTGAGCACAACCAAACAAGAAGAAGGGGAACCTCTCACCTCATTCTACCAAAGATGGCGAGGTTTGGTTAGCAAATTCCCTTGTCACATTCTTGAAAAAAAATTGGTCACCATGTTTGTGGAAAATCTTAATGAAGAACTCATGAGTTGAATTCAAATCCAATGTTGCACAACCTTTGAAGAGATCCTTGAGAAATGTGTCCTTAATGAGAAAGGTCTTATCACCAAAGGACTAGTCAAGATAAGCAGAGAAAATACTAGTCCCAAAACAAAAATATCACAAATGATGGATTTGTCGATGCCAAACTGATAACCAAATGCCTAACCATTCAACTAAAAGGTTCCTCCTCATCAAATACACCAAACATGTCGAATATGTAGATCCAAATTCAAAACCAAACATTGAATATTGTCCTAAATAATCAACAATGAAGAGGACCTCCACTACCAAAAGAACATACACTCAATTGGGCGGACCCATTGAATCAATCCTCAAACAGATTTTACAATCTAATATCATCTAAATTTTAGACACCAATAATTATGAACCTACCTTGATCAAACCTAATTGGTGGAAAGAAGATGAGTATTGTGAATACCATCATGGAAAAGGACACAAAATAGCAAGATGTTGGACACTCAAGAACATCATTCAAGACCTCATTGAAAATGGAACAATATCATTGGGAGATTCACAAGGAAAAACCAATGTTGATCATACCATATTCAAGACTCCCTTGCAAGACCAAGATAAAGGGAAAGCCTCTAGTTCAGGGAACAACAATAGTGCCAACTATGTTGTAGTCATACATGACTATAACACCATTATTCTTAACATAACACCCTTTGATGATCACATTGCTACCATCACCATAAACAATCCAAACTCAGACTGTGTTGTTGCTACTCGCAGAACCAAGATAACTATTCTAGGACCTCTGCCTAATTCTCAGCCCAAGAACCAATATAATCTCTTGGAGTAGTTGGGGAAAACACCCACACAAATCTCTATCTTGCAGCTCCTTCGCACATCCCCCAGCATAGAGCTATACTTGACAAATCATTGCAAGAAGCGTTTGTCCCTGCCAACCTAGATGTCAATGCATTTCAGGCCATGGTCGGATACTTAGCCATGCCACATCATGTCACCTTCTCTGAGCAAGACTTTTCCACACCAAAATCTTATCATACTGACCCCTTACATCTCAAAGTTTGTGTTGATAAATGCAAGATTAGACGAGTCCTAGTAGACGATGGAGCAAGTCTGAATATTTGTTCACTAAAATTAGTGAATCATTGGGATACTCTGAGAATTGTATAGATCAAACAAATAAAATCACTATCAAAGCTTATGATGATGTTGATTGTTCATCCAAAGGTTTCATTTCACTTCCTATAAGAGTTGGCCCAACAATACAAGATACAGTATTTCTTGTCTTGGATCTAGATTTATATTACAATCTTCTCCTTGGTCATCCTTGGATTCATACTATGAGAGATATTCCATCCACCTACCATCAATGCCTCAAATTTCCACACAATGGCACTGAAATCACTATTCTACGCAACCCCAACCCTTTTTAGTATTGTTCAAACCTAAGGGGAACTATTGAACGTCAAGTTCCCATCAATCGAGAGGCCTCACCTTCCACTTCATCCGCCACTCCATCTCACTACATTGACCCATATGCTCTGGTCAAATCATCCACTCCATTCATCGCACCCTCCACACCTAAGATCTAGATCCAATATAAAGGATGTAGAGAATATAGCATGAAGAGTCTCTTTTTCATTGGAAAATTGCCTAAATCACCAAAGTCTTATGGAAAACCACATCCCATGTAGCCTAAGGTCACCTTCCATAATCCCCCTACCACCTTCACCAAATGGGGGGAACTTGCCAAGGAATCTCTAGATGATCATATTCTCACATGGTTGTACAGAGAAGAAGAAGACACTTAATCTAAGAGGTTTCCAGTTGAAAATTATCCAAAAGGGTTCCCAATAATGAAACGACAAGTATATGATGGACATAGTCGTCTTGGCCTAAATAAACAAGGAATGATAGAACCCTTGCAACCTCCTAAGTTGATCAAACATCAAGGGTTAGGTTTTGTACATATAAAAGTGACTATCTGAGGTATCGAATTACCTTCGAGTGAGGTTGCTAATGCTTCAGATGAGATCAATACATATGAATACCCTTGGGATTTTGATGTCAATTCTAATGAATATGAATGGGATTCCCTATTCTCCACTTCCTTTATGGACTTAGATAAAATATTCATAATACTTGATGAGCCTCCTCTTGAAACATAATTCAATCAAATGCTCACAATTGGTTCCCCACTAAGCCTACCAAGCCCTTGTCCAAAATCCCCCTTGAATAAAGAAGAATGGATTAAATACTTTTGGGAAACCATTAGCGCTGCCTCTTGGGAACCTGATAACTCTACATCCATCTTTACCCTGTCTGCCTACACCATCACTCTTGATAGCACTGATGATGTCTCGCCCCTTGTCTACCCCCAACTCATAGAATGGGATCAACAATACACACCAATTTTGGACACTTTTGAGAATGACAAAGCAATCGCTGAGTTTATGGGACTTCGTGAAGGAATACCTAGTGGAGATCATAAGGTTGGATTTTCCATAGGACTCAATTATGTAGCATAATTTGGTGAGGATATCCTATCCTCTAGTCGCAAAAGGGAAAATGACAAAAGTAAAAATAGAAATAATAGGTCTTCAGGTGAAAACTAAAAGGTGCCTACTGACCATGAAAAAGTAAAAATAAAGGATGTATATGAAGGTGAAAACCTCCCTGAGGCACCTGAGGATAGAGGATTGGACTGTCTCCCAATAGAATGAGAGAGATCATCGTTTCTAACAGAAGAGATAGAAGAGGTGAATTTTGAAACACAAGATAATTCCAAAATCATACAGTTAGCAGCATCTTTGACTGACAAGGAAAAGCTTGAGTTCACAACTTTCTTTACAGAAAGACAAGTCAATTTTGCTTGGTCGTATACGGATATGCCTAGATTGGATCCTAAATTGGTTTTACTTCACTTACCACTGCTACCTAATGTTAAACCATACAAATAAAAGCTAAGAAAAATGCATCCACATATTGTACTTCTTGTCAAGGAAAAATTGAAGAAACTTCTAGATGTTGGATTCATTAGGTATATTAATTACACAGATTGGATATCAAACCTTGTTCCTGTCACTAAACCAAATAGTCAAATAATAGTTTACACAAATTTTAGAGATCTCAACAAAGCTTGTCCTAAGGATGATTTTCCTCTACCAAACATCGACATCATAGTAGACCTCACAGCTGGATATGAAATGTTATCACTCATGGATGGATTCTTGGGTTATAGTTAGATAAGGATTGCTACTAAAGATCAACCAAAAAAACTTTTACATGTTCTTGGGGAACTTTATGTTGGAATATGATGTTGTTTGGACTAAAAATGTTGGAGCTACATATCAGAGAGTTATGACTACAATCTTTCATGATTATATGCATGTACTTATGGAAGACTATGTAGATGACCTTCTATCCAAATCTCTAGAATGAATTGGTCATCTAGCCATTCTGGATAAAATCTTCACCTGATTGGAAAAATACAAGCTCGGGCTAAATCTGAAGAATTGTGTGTTTGAAGTCCAATCAGGAAAACTCTTAAGATATATTGTCTCTCGTCGAGGAATAGAAGTTGATCCTACTAAGGTGAAATCTATTATGTAAATGCCACCACCAACCAACATCAATCAACTAATAATATTGCAAGGAATGTTACAATCAATCCATCGATTTATTGCATAGTTGGCCGATAAGATCCATCCATTCCAACATTTGTTAAGAAAAGGAATCCCATTCAGTTAGACTAAGAAATGCTAGGAAGCCTTTGATCAGATCAAAAATTACCTATTAACTCTACCAATCCTCATGCGTCCAATTGATGGAAGACATCTAATACTGTATGGAACATCAACTATATTGGAAATGGGAACATTGTTAGCACAAAATGATAATTATGGTAAGGAACACACAATTTATTATATCAGTCGCACCTTAGTTAGATATGAACTGAATTATAGTCCCATTGAATGAGCCTGTCTAGCAGTGGTATTTGCAACATAGAAGATAAGACATTACATGTTGAATCACAAAACAAAATTGATTGCTAAGATTGATCCTCTGAAGTACCTCCTTAGCATAGCAGCATTAATAGGAAGAATAGATAAGTGGGTTACGATGCTGAGTGAATACGACATTGAGTATGTAGATCAAAAAGTAATAAAAGGACAAGTGATAGCATACCAACTTGTAGATGCACTAGTAAAAGAAGATCACCCTTTGAAATTTGATTTTCCAGAAGAATCAATCTTTCTCATAGACACACCAACCACTTGGAAGTTATACTTTGATGGATCTTACACAATTCATGGTTTGAGAGCTAGAATTTTGTTCATCGCCCCTTAAGGAGATTCCATTCCTAATTCATTTTGAATCGCATTCCCATGCACTAATAACATAGCAGAATATGAGGCATTGGTGATAGGACTTCGAATAGCAATAAAATGGAAAATAAAGGATCTTCAAGTCTATGGTGATTCGTAGTTATTGATAAAACAAGTTAATGATGATTATGATTATGATACTAAGGATGATAAATTGATGCCCTAAAAATGCATGGTGGATAGCTTCAAACTATAATTTGATCATTTTTCTTTTGAATAGATCCCGAGAATCCAAAATAAAGCAGTTGATGCAATAGCTATCATCGGATCTCTCTTGGACGTTCCTAATAATGCATCACAATATGAGTTCTTGATAGAAAAATTGCTGATCTCTACATTTGATGTCCCCGAAACTGAACTTGTGTGAGAATTTTTTAGTCTTGATTCACCTTGGTACTAAGACATTTGTGCCTATTTTCATGACCAGATTATACCTCTTGACTTGTCCCTTAACCAACATAAGACCTTTATCTGACAAGCATCTAAATATGCCATCATCAAAGATAGCCTTTATCGGCATAGCTTAGATAGTTCCCTCCTTCGATGTCTCAACTCAAATGAAGCACAAACAACCTTACAAGAGGTACATCATGGTATATGTGGAGCTCACTCTGTTGGTCCTACCTTAGCCAAAAAGCTCATGAGAATGGGATATTATTGTCCTATGATGGAACATGATTCCTGTCACTTTGTGAAGAAATGTCACCAATTTCAGATTCATTGTGATCTCATACATGCACCAGCTCAGCAATTACAGCTGCTTACTTTGTCATGGCCATTTTCTCAATGGGGACTCAACCTCATAGGAAAAATACATCCCACCTATTCCAATGGACATAATTTTATCCTTGTCACCACTGAGTACTTTACAAAATGGATTGAAGTCATCCAAATGACTTACATTACTAGTAAGAAGATAGCCAAATTCATCCTGAATTACATCATTTTTCGTTATGGTATCCCTCAGTCCATCATTATAGATAATGGTCACCCTTTCAAAAACTAGGATGTTCGTGAGCTCTGTGAAAAATTCCATATTCAGCATCATTTCTCTACTTCATATTACCCCTAGGATAATGGTCAAGCTGAGGTGTCTGATAAGACTATCCTAAAGATCTTAAAGAAGACTGCCAATGATGTTGGTCATGACTGGCACTTACAACTTAACCCTACTTTATGGGCCTATCACACCAGTATTCGCACCCCTATAGGAGCCACACCATATTCCCTTTTATATGGATCTAAAGCAATACTTCCCATAGAGGTTTATTTACCATCCCTATGATTCTCTATACAAGGCTTGATTGATCAAGAAGAATACTATGTATTTCATCTACAAGAGCTAGAGTTACTGGATGAAAAGAGATAGAATGCTTTGACACACTTGCAAGCATATTAGAACCGAATCTTATGCAATTACAATAAGAAGGTTTGTTCTAGAATTTTTGACATTGGTGATCTAGTCCTAAAATAAAATCCAATGAATCAAGAAGAACAAGAAAAACCTAGGAAGTTTGAGCCTAATTGGTTGGGCCCATACATTGTCATAGTAGCATATGGATCTAGTGCTTATCATCTTTCTACTTCTGAAGAAGAATCATTTTCTGAACCCATCAATAGCATGCACCTTCACAAGTATTAAACTTGATTCTCAAAGTATCTCTTAAAAAGTCAAAAATACAAAAAAGTCAAAAATCACAAAAATGGTCACCTTGATGAAAACCTAGCAAACAGGCATCTTGGTGACAACAAAAGAAAAATAAAAAAATAAAAATTAGAAAAATAGTAAAGATAAATAATTCACCCAAAAGTGAAAACCACTTTGGTGGCACTTTGGATAAGTATCATGGTGAAAACCTGGAAAACAGGTGCCATGCGTAGTCAGTCTATGCTCCTATGTCTACTATCACTCCATCTTGTCTTTCATCCATTCACACTTATTCCTCATCCGTAATAAAGCTTCATCATCTTTCCCATGGCCTGAAGACCACAGACATTTAGCATCCTTCGCTTTCATATCCACCTGTCACATTCGTTGCTTCCCCTTGCACATGGTAAATTGGTCCTACACCTGACTAGGGGCAATTCCTTGACTTATATCTTCATGGGAAATAATACATGGTATCATCCCTTTAAAACCTTCAAAATCCATAAAAATCATAAAATATCCTGAAAAAAATCCAAAAAAATCATAAAACATTAAAATCCACAAAAATTGAAACATTTCCAAAACTCCAAAAAAAAATCAAAACATTTCAAAATCTAAAAACATTTGAAAAACTTCAAAACTTCCAAAAATAGAGTCCAAGTTTGAGTCTGAGTCTGAGTCAGTTTTGTTAGAGTGGTCGAACTACATTTCCTCTGCGTGTTTGCTACGTAGGCAAGGCTCATCTTAAATGAGCCCCCGAGACATTAGGTCAGTCCCTTTAGGTTTTCCAAATAAAATCATGACTCATTATTTTATCAAATAAGACAAATTCAAGTCATGTGGAACTACGAGGTCTCTGCACACTGCTACGTAGGCAAGGCCATCTTTCGATGAGCCCCTAAGGCCCCCTAGGTCAATTCCCTTAGGTTTCGTCAAGTTATGTCATGTCCTTGGTCCGAAAGCAATCATCATTCAAACTAAATCACGAAACAACAAAAAATGTAATCTTTCATCAATAAATTATCCTATCATCAATCAACCTAGTCATTCAGCTGGAATGTGGCATTATGTCATTTATCTCATTTAGTCTTATCTCTTTTCTTTTATCAGGATGTGTCCTTCTTGAGATTGAACTTTGTCAATTTGGTCATTCACCTTAAGTAGGATATGTCTTTTTTGCGGATAGGTGCCTCGTCAACACTTATCATTCGGTCAACTTTATCAGATGTGTCCTTTGCCTCAAACAAGATGTGTCCTTCTTGCTATTGGGTATCATCATATCACTTGGTCATATTCATCAATCTCTATCAAACAAATGATCAATATTTTTTAACCTATCAATCAAAATAATTTTTCAATCTATCGATCAAATCAATATGTCATCTTTGACAATCAACTTTGTCACAACAATCAATCTTATCATCTGGGTCAATCAAAATTTCCTTCATCATGGTGTTTCCTTCCTAAGGCTAGGCATGGTCAATCAAATCACTTTATCAATCCTTGTCAACCTATCAATCAACTCGGTCATCTTGGTCAACCTAATCAATCAATCAAACAATCATCATTATCAATGGCAAACACTATCTTGGCAAACACTTTGTTGGTCTAGATTTTCTTATCTTTAAGATTGGTTTTGGGTCATGTTACTTTGTCAATTTGGTCATTCACCTTAAGTAGGATATGTCTTTTTTGTGGATAGGTGCCTCATCAACACTTATCATTCGGTCAACTTTATCAGATGTGTCCTTTGCCTCAAACAAGATGTGTCCTTCTTGCTATTGGGTATCATCATATCACTTGGTCATATAAATCAATCTCTGTCAAACAAATGATCAGTATTTTTTAACCTATCAATCAAAATAATTTGTCAATCTATCGATCAAATCAATATGTCATCTTTGACAATCAACTTTGTCACAACAATCAATCTTATCATCTAGGTCAATCAAAATTTCCTTCATCATGATGTTTCCTTCCTAAGGCTAGGCGTGGTCAATCAAATCACTTTACCAATCCTTGTCAACCTATCAATCAACTCGGTCATCTTGGTCAACCTAATCAATCAATCAAACAATCATCATTATCACTGGCAAACACTATCTTGGCAAACACTTTGTTGGTCTAGATTTTCTTATCTTTAAGATTGGTTTTGGGTCATGTTACTAGTCTCCTCAAGGATGGCCTATCAATGGATTTAGAGGGATTATGATGGATCATGGCCTCTTTTCTTTTTTTCTTGTCTATGGTTTATCTTGGAAAAAATATTGGGACAATTGGGTCCCTAGTATGATCTGGTACATTCCTTGTCTTTATGACTATTTGTCTCTCCCAAATGGTCACCTTGCACACCTTGGTCTATGTCATACCATGGTATTTTTGGACCATTTGTGACATTTTTTTGATCCCCAATGATGATAAATATAAAATGTAAGCATGAAAGTTGGATCCCTTATCATCCCTGGCCTAACTTTCCATCTCCATCTCCTTTGTCTTTTCCATGCTAACACTCATCTCCACTATCTTCTCCGCACTAACATTTCTTTCATCTGAATCTTGACAAAGTCCTATGACACACAAAAACATCTTGTATCCATAATCATGTTATATTGAATCATAGAAAGCACCATCATCACAGACATCATTTTCATATTAGGTCATACATATTGGCATAAAAAAATATACAAAAGCATAAAATGTATCCATATAGTATTCATCATCATCATATTAGTATCATTTGCATCATGCATTTCATCATAACATTACAACTCATATCACATAGCATTACATATTTCATTACAATTCATTTGCATCACATTTCATATAACATTGCATTTTACATTATGATTCATCACATCACATCTCGCATCACATTTTACATTACATGTCATATATATTCATATCATTTTATCATATATCATATTAAGCATCACATTTTCATTCACATTACATATTTTCCATCAAACACTTCACAAAAAAATCCTACAAACATTACATTACATTAATACATTCCATCTCAAATTGCATTAATACATCTTCATTACATTCACCATTCACACATAACATAATCAAAACAGTCATAACCATTAATGCATTGCATCATGTTGCATCTAGTAAACATTAGGTCATCCACAATGCATATGATAAAAGCATAAATATTTATCACATAGCCATAGGCACATAATCATAAAGCACATCACAACCATCACATAATCATATAGAATGCATCAACAAACATCTTAATCATACAAGCATAATCATCCATCATATCACAAATCAGTACATGAACATGAATAAATAAACATATAAGTATCCATCACATGGTATGTCATCATAAATGCATAAACACATCATAATGCATAGCATCAACCACTGCCAAAATAATATCATATATATCACTCAAAATCATGTGTCATAGGTACAATTTCATGGTGTAAAAATAAAATGGAGCTCGCAAGATCTATAATCAAGTGTATAAGTGTCTATATAAATGCTAAAGACAATCTATCTAGAACTGCTATCATCTCCAACCCCTATAGTCTTGTGCTCTATAGTAGGAGGCCTATCATATGGGGTGTCCCTCCTAGCATCTAAGGTCTCACCCTCTGACCTGTTGTGTGACCTTCGACTACGTGTCTTGCCTTGTGATCTGTTAGTCTCCACCTATGAAAAGCTAGGCTCTCTCCTCTCTGGTGGCACAACCCTCTCATACAAGCCTTTGTAATACTAGGTGGTCACACCCTACCTCACTAGCTCATGTGCAATATCAACCATTGATGCACTATAGGTGGTTGTAAAATCAACAATTTGTTGCTCTACTCATTGTTGCCCAATCACTACTAGGTCTCTCTCCACCTAGAATGTATCCCTCTCGACCTTAAGGTCGTCCCTCTCTACAGTCACTATCCTCAATTATGCCTCAAGGGCTTGCACACAAACCTATAAAGCAGCTATCCTCTTCTCTATTGATCCCTCCCCATCTCTGGTCTCCACCTCATGTGGCATCTCCTCCTCTCCCATGATGATCCTCTCATAGAGAATCCGCTCTGCCTCATCCATATCTGCCTCCTCCTCTCCTCCTACCTGTCCTCCATCTCCACCTCCCTCAACCTCCATAGCCTTCGGCTGTGCACTCCATTGTAGCCACCTTTGCATGTTGCTCCCTAGCCTGTACCAACACCTCTACTATGACCCTAACCTCTAGAAGATCCTCCTCCATCTCTGCCTCCTCTCGAATGGGTGACAGTTGCCTACCCTCCTACCACCCTCTATACCTCCTCCTTAGTTGTCTAACACCTCCCCCTCATCCTCCTCCTCCATCACCCCCATCATCCCCTTGCCCCCCTCTGTCTCCTCTACCTCTCCCACCTCTGTCTCCCCGTTGACCTCTCACACCCCTGACTTTGCACTCTACTAGCACTGTTGTTGTGGATCTGTAAGTGGAATAGGCCTGTAAATCTTCCACCAGCCATCATAATCTGGTGTGGTGCCTACATCTGCATCTCCTCCCTACCACTCCCAATCCAAGGCATGTAAGGCATCTATCTCTTGCTCGATCATGGTGACTACAATCTATGGACCCTAAGGATGCACCTCACGCGATGATCGCCCATAATATGCTCTGCCTATTGGCACTCCTTGCCTCTCTCCAAACTATTGTCGGACTCTCTCTGGTAGATACATCTCAACAATGTGTTGACTCTGCACTATCCATCCTATTAGATATCTCGCCTGCCTACACCAAGGTAAGTGGTCATCCTCATCTATCCACAATGAGAATGTCTTGTAAGGTCTCAAGATGAAGCTAACCAATGTATCTTTGATGTGCCTCTAGTATCCCACATCTCTGACATGTTTCTAAGTCAAGGCTCCTTGATATAAATAAGAGTATGGTGTTGTGCCCACTGCCTACCAAACCATTGGTGGTCGAAACACTGCTATATGCTCCCATGCCCAAACTATCAACAAGGTCACACCACAGCTCAAACTCTGCTCCCTCTTATACACAATATCATGCAACTAGAAATATAGAATAGCCAATAGACATGGCCCCCATGTATACACTATCTTGTGTCAAATCATCGACCTCAACATCTCTCACCAACCAACAAGGAAGTTGTGGCCCCTACAATCAATGTTCACATAACATAGTCAAACCAATCATATGTCTCTACCAAGATCTCCCATTGGATCTCATATCCCTCAATCCTGAGCTCTGCATCATCATCAATCTCATAGTACTTATACAACACTTGAAGTCCTTGAGTCGGGTCATACTGCACATGCTCACCACAAATGGGTAATCTCAAGATCCTATACTCATCCTCTAGGGTGATTGTTGCCTCCCTCATAGGAAAATGGAAGTTTCTCATCTCTGAGTACCACCTCTCTACTAGTGCCATCAACATCCCCCTATTTTCCCTAATAGTGGGCATATATGTCACATATAATAAACCTAACTCCAACAGCACACCCCTCTCATTGTTGCCTAGTTGGTCCCATAGTCAGAACACATCTGGCCTAGACTCTCATGTGTAAATGGAAGGAAGACACTCCTGAAATCATCACACAGCCAATAATGGCAATCCTAGATCTGATATTAACCAACTAAACCTACATCGACCAAGTCAAACTTTCCTAGTCTGGGGAAAATCATTAATTAGGCAATTGTGTCGCACTATCTATCTAATGTGTCACATAAATCATAACCGGTCCACAACTACAAATGTGGCATTATGTGCAACATATGCATCGCATGTAGTCATTTACATCATTCCCTATCACATATGCGACTTGAAAATGCACTTACGTCGCATAATTTCATGTGGCGCACCGTAAACATTTCCTACCCCTATCCCTATGCATTTGTGTCACGCCGAGATGATTGCACTGAACCACTTATCGAATGTGTCAAATGTGATAACAGATGTGTCGCACGTCATGCAACGCATTCGTCTACTAAATTTTTCCCTAGCCTAAATGCACGTGAAACAAAAAAAATAAAAGCTAGGTTTGTACTAAGTACCAGGGCAGGCACTCTCTCGGGGCGGCGATGTGTGCGGATCCAATATATGTGGTGGGAAGCCTCTGGAACCGGGGAAATTTTCACTGTCTACTCACTCTGAGCTCTAAAGATTTCTAAATATGGAATGTGAAAATAGCCCGTTTTCAAATTCAAATTGCCATTTGTAGGTCCAAATTTAGGATTTTTTATCTACCTTGCCTTCTGGATGCACCCTTTGACACCCTTGACCCCAATTTTGACCCTGTCTTTGACCTTGATCATCAATTATGTCTTCACCATCGAAGTCTTGGCCATCCTTTTGTCTTATCGAGATAATTTTCCAAATTTTTGCAATTTTTTTTAAATTTGTTAAATTTTCCCAAGGGGGCATACCCATACCCTGCTATCATTGGGGCATCCTGGAGGATCTCCTGATTGAATTTCTTTGACACAATGTGATGAACTACATTATTTCAAAGAGGGGAAAAATGTAGACACTGAAAAAATGTCCTAATTCTGCGAGCATCATTTTTCCTGGTCGTCATCTTTCGATAATTGAATAATTTTAATTATTCAATTATGTTCGATCATATTCCTCTATTAATTAAATAATTTTCAATTATTTAATTGATTCACCTTCTCATTTCTATCATGATCAATTAAAATTATTTAATTTCATTGCTAATATATCCCTTTCTCCAATAATTTAATAAATTATTATTTATTTACTTATTTGTCTTGCATCCATAGTCAGATAATAATTATTTGACCCTTTATTCTTCTATAATTAAATAATTATCGAAATTATTTAATTATGTGTCATTCCTCCCTTTTGAATAAATAATTAAATAATTTAATTATCCATGACTATTTTTCATCTCTCCATTTAATTAAATTGATTAATTTAATTAAATGCTTCATCCTTCATTTTTTCCAAATAAATAATTTGAATAAATTATTTATTTTTCACTTGTCCCTTTCCTCCATTGTCCTCCATTTTCAAATAAATAATATAAAATAAATTATTTATGTGCCTCCTCCAGTCAAAGATGCCATGTTATTAACCCCTGTCATAGGCTTAATTTCTATCATAGTCATCAGGTGTCATAGTCGTCGATGTCATACCTGTCATAATTCCTCCAAGAATGGCATATTCTTGGTGCATCAATTCTAGACCATTGATCTTGGCATCTTTTGGGAGGCTCGATCTCAACCATCCATATTGTAACCTCCCTTTCATGCATCCTCCACCATTGATCTTGGAATCCTTCTAGAGGATTAATCTCGGTCGTTCATTCGAAAGGTTGTTTATAAAAACAACCTTTCTCCTCCATTTTCAATTTAATAGCTAATTATCTCCAACTTTCTGCTTACTATTTTGTAGATATTTGCACATGTGAAGCAACAAATATGAGGGTAAAGATTGCAAAAAGGAGAAATAGGAGAGAAAGGGAAGTGATTCAAAATTCAAGCATGGGGAGTATTGTGATTTAATGTTCTTATTTTCTCATGCTTTCATTGTTTTCTCTTGTTTAAGTGTGGTTAATGGTCTAGAGGTGTTAGTTTTCACTATTCTAGACTAGAAACTAAGAAAAACCATCTTACAAGTTCTAACTCAATTTCCTTATGTTTCATGATTCTATCTACATCAACTTTGCATAGTGTCATGCTTGCATATGTTGTGTCACACTAGCTCCAATTCCATGATGCATTACATTATATACCAAGTTCATATGGTGTCATGTGTGCACATGTTGGTTCACTTAAGTACTAACTCATTGATTACCTTATGTATCATGATTCCATCCATATCAGATTTATAAGGTGGTCATGCATACACATTGTGGGAGCCACACTAGTTCCAAATACATGATTCTCGTATGTGTCATAATCCCTTCTACACCACTTACGATTTGTACACTTTGCAGGGGCTACACTATTTCACACTACAAAATACCCTATACACCATGGCACACATCACATCAACTATCACATTGTATTACAAGTTTTTATTCACACATGTTGAATGAAATGATTGATGATTATGGTTTTTTGTGTACTTGCACTTTTTGTAATTAATGATTTGGTGTGAAGGTGAAAAAGGATGGTGTGTATTTGTAGGTACACAATGATATTGAGATGCCATATAAGATCCAAGAATGTATCATTTTCATGCTTGTCCACTTATTTCACCATATTTTTTTATTTTGGCATGGATGAATTCTATAGATTAGCACACACATAAAAGTGGAGGGAAAATGTAAAGGATAAAATAATATACCTTATATTTATACAACATGCATTCCCTCTTCATGCCCTTTTCTACCCTTTGTTTGTCATGTTTGAACATAGAGCCTCTCATTTACTATCGAACCTGCAACTCATTGCATTTGGCTTCCCTTTGATTGTTAAATGCCTCTTTGGACAACCATATATTGTACATCATAATTTGATGAATAATTTCATATTTGTGTAAGATATTTCTTTATTCTATAGTACCATGGTGGAACTAATCTTTATCTACTTTTCATGCTACAGATATGATTCTTCATCATGTCGAATAAATGATCGAGGACATGTCATCTAACACACTAGATGAGCAAGAAGCATTGAATACAAAAAAAAAAGAGAAGAAATGAGGCAACTTCGTGAAAGAAGGAAATTGAGCATGATAGTAGAAGACATGCCAAATCAAGAGGAATGTGAACCATCAATGAGAGATATGGTATTGGTGGCACAAAGGAAATAAATGTAAAATTTTCATGCAATGAAATATTATATCCTGTAGTTGGAGACACTCCATCTACCACAAGTCAAGATGGAGGGACACCGTCTACCACAACTCAACTTGAAAGTACATCATCACTCACATATGAAGATGGAGGTACACCATATTTACCATATCAACTTCAAGATACATCATCTATTCCATATCCGATCAAAGGTATGCCATTTATCCCATCTCATTTAAATATTGATGATATTCCTAATGCTGAGGAAAACTTACCTTTGAGAACACCTCCTAGAATTTTGCGTAGAAAGCCCAAGTTTTTTATTGATATTGATGAGAATATTCTTCAGGTGATGGATGATAAGATTCCAAAATTTACTTGTAGAAGATGTGCTAATAAGATTTGGAGATCATTCTTTGAAAAATTAAATGAAACTGGAAGATGTCAACTATTTGTTGAAATGATGAGAAATCTAAAGTATAAGTCCATTATGAAGATTCTTGAGTTGTGAACATCAAAAGCTTCAAGTGACAAATATATTGTGAAGAATTTAATGAGTGCATATGAGAGTGTGGGTACCACCTCACACATAAAATATAGTAATGTCACATGATGTTTCTTTACATCAACAATAGTAAGTAATCAAACAAAGAAATATCATCTCATTAGAAAGATAAGTCAAGAATTGAGAATAAATTGAAAAAATTTATTGAGAGTTGTTGGAAGGCACCAAAGAATTGAGGACACTAATGAAAATTAATTATGGGCATTCTCAAAGAGACTACCATGAAAAGATAAACCAATTTTTGAAGCATTGAGATCACTAATTGAAGAATTTTGGAAGAATAATACAAGGGTATCTTTGAATCAAAGATATGTCATAAGAAGGAGAATCGATAGACAAAACTGTGAGCCACATCCAAAGCATTTTTTTGGATATGACTCAAACACAATTTTTTGTTAAATTTCTATACATTTATCCTCAAGTTAAAAATTTTGAAATATTTTTTTAAATTATAAAGCCTTTATATGTTGAAATAAATCACACACGCACTACTTGTTGTAGAGTACACATTGAGTTTTCTAACCATTTTGATGTTTATCGATGTATATGTTTAGATTTATATATTAACAATATTTTGTAGGACTGTGGAATACATGCCCCACCTACATTTTCAAGAGATTTCATATCAAAAAAATTATGTGAAAGAGAGGAAGGTCAATTATTCCACAAGAAATTATGCTTGGATGGTGTATGTTAGTATCATGGTGGCTTGAAATGTATGCCAATTTTTGAACATATGGAAAGTACACATGCAGTTGGAAATGAACTAGTAAAGTTTGGCAAGTATAAGACAGTGGCCTACAATACAAAATACAATAAAGAAGTAAAAAGGTGTGATTTGGTTATTAAAAAGATTCTAATGTGTCAATTTATGTCTATATTTTTTGATACTATAGTGTATGAGTATGCAAGGCATACCCACAAAGCTAAATGGTTGGACTTACAATTCAAGTTATGCAAGGATACATTTCCACTTGGTATCATTGTTTTAGTCATTGAATTTTTAGAGAACTATAGTCTATAGCTACAACATGAGGTGAAATCACAATATTACAACTCCACATAGGTAGCTATATTTGTGCACATAACATTCATTCATGTCAATGATAATACATAAGATGGGATAAAAATCATAAGGGAGTATCATTTGTATATTAGTGATTCTTGCACAAATTCTATAGAGTTCATGCAAGGTTGCTTTTAGGTGTTCTACCATGATTTGTCTAGAAGGGGAATATCACTCCATCAGCATATCATATGGTTGGATAATTGTGCATCACAATTCAAGAACTCGTGAATTTTCTATTGGTTGAGCAGGATGCATAATATTATAGGTATTCAACATATGTGGAACTTTTTTTAGGTCGGGCATGTAAAAGGGGAGCATGATGGTGCAAGATCATGTATCAAAAGTGATATAGCATGAGAAGTTAAAGTCTAAATACAATGCAAAGTTGAGAGATGTAAAATCAATTGTTGAGGGGTGTAATGCTTCAATGGGTCCAGGTAATGAAGGTAATTCTTCAATTCATATATTTTTTTGGTTGATAGATGATACTAACATTGCAAAATATAAGGATTATTGTACAGTGATAGGATCAAGTGAGTTTCGCTCTTTCAAAATCACTAATGCAGGTTCATACAGTATCCATATGTGGAAGATGAGATGATTTTGTTCTTCATGTGCAGTTCAAGCCTAGAATGAGTGTGAGTCAAAGGAGTGGGTAAATGAATGGGGTTAAGATGTCTAAGCCCACTTAACAGGTATCATCTCCCGACATCACTACAAATGACATAGATGGAATCATCAGTTGAATTGATCACATGTCAGATTTATTTCAACTAGGTAATATATCTACTTGCATAGTTTTTGAAATTCCTAATATGCTATCTTACTTTGTAGTTTTTTTGTAATGTTGACTAAATTTGTCTAATTTGATGCACATATCAATGTAGGGCATGTTTATGCAGTTATTGCAGATGAAGAAAATGAAGAGGGAACAAATTATTACTTGTGTCATTGTGTCAAGGCCAAAAATAAATTGTAGGCCATAGTTACAGATGGAGAAAGCATCGAATACCCTACAGGATCGATGGTTGTTAGTGGAACATGGCTTAGAAGGTACCTAGTTAAGAATTCTTTAGTTTGGTTGTTTCATGACTTTGGCATACATCAGAAGTTTCTTCATTACTCAAACCTTGGTGTGGCATCGAATTTTAATTTGATCAAATAGGGGGGTAGAACTTTGAACAAGAACTTGTGGAAGGTGTGTGAGTCTGACCATAAGGTAATACTTGACACAATAAAGAGTAGTGAAAACCCAGATGGTTCATTGGATTAATTTTAAGAATGGACATTGAATTTGTAAAGTCATGTTATTGATCACTTTTTTTTGTTATTAAAATATGTATTAGTATCTTGTGTTCTAAATACTATGGAAATGAGAAAATCACATTATTTCATAGATTTAAACCTCTTCTTCATTCTAACTCATATATTGTAGTTGATAGTTAGACTATATTAGTGGCTGAAAGAGTATTAGTGTTTCTCTCTTTCTTAGGTCACATTAGAGTATATTAGTGTACCCTAATCAACACATGATTTGGTCATGCTTTATTTTCCTTTTGACTGTTGTCCTACTTTAACCAAGGTGATTGCATTGATTTATTTCTCCTTGCCACTTGTCATATTCCTTGATGCCCCTCATTTTCTCATGGCCACTAATGCTTATACATTTGTATTAGTGATACCAATTATATCATCCTTTAAAGTTTCCCTCCTTTATCCCTTTGGCTGGTGTCCTCCTTGACTAATATACCTGTCATCTTCCTTTCTTCCCCTTCTTGTCTCCAATATACTTGCATGGTTTCATTGGGGTACAGCTTGGTTACATTTTTATATCTCCACCTTAGATTGAAACTCAAACTTAGACACAATTTTTACATGACTTCATTCTTGTAGCTACCATTGAGGCCAACTCAATCATAATCTCATGATTTTTTGTCTCATCATGATTCCATTTCATAAAAGCATCATAGAGCATGTGCAATTACATTACATCAACACAATGCATTTTACATTACTAGTATAGAAACATGCATCATTTCTATGGTGTGCCTTCAATCACTTCTTATTAAATGAGCCCTTGAGTGATCCATATTACTAACCTATATTGTATTGTTCCTCCTCATAATTCCTATTAGTACCTCTGACTTTAATCATTATTTATGAGTTATGCATGATCACAGTCATTAAAGGGTCAATAATCTCATGAATGTCACATGAATTCATGAACATGATTATAAGATGCTACCCTCTGTGATCAATAACCCTTCTTCAATGTTGTTGTCCTTTGATCCTGATTTTTCCTTTATGATTCCTTTGTGCATGTAGTGTAAAGTTGTAAGTTGGTGTAATTTTTGTTCAATTATTTGTGTGACCAAATTGAAAGCTCCAACATATCTAAGTGGGGGGTTTATGCTTAAAAGGTCATGTTTTGTACCCGACATTCCAAATCATTCCAGGCTACATTGAACTGACGATTTCTCATAAGAGTTCTAAGTGTGAAAAAGTGGAAAATTTTATGAGCTCTTTCTAAAAAATATTGGAACTTGCAACCATTTCATTTGAAGGTACAAGGTCATGTAGTGTCCTTCTACAGTAACCTCTCTTAGTTTTTAATATTTTCAATCTATTTGTCTGTGGTGACAATTTTTTAGTTGATGGAAAAAGCATCAGATGCATGCAGTGTAAAGTTGCAAGGAGGTATAATTTTTATTTTCTTCATCGTGCAACCAAATCGACAATTACAACACATCTATATGGGTAGGTTTATGCTAGGCAAGGTCTTGTTTCACACCCCAAAATGTCAAAACATTCTAGGCTAGATTGCATAAATGATTTCTCTTAAGAGACCAAAGTGTGAAATGTTGGCATATAGCGTCTAGTGTTGTCATTGATGGCAACCTAAAGTCATTCATTTGGTCTATAGTCTAGTATTGGCTCATACCAGCAAAACAAAATGAAGAACAAGGCATCCGGTTAAAGTCAAAGATTTCGATCTGAATACCTCACCAGACTATTATTTTGAGTTGTGGATCTCAGAGGAATGTTTTTGGATGTTTGTATTACCTTATTCAAGAAGAATATTGATGTGCATTCACTGGTGTACGATCTAGGAGATCTGGTGCACTAATTTTCTAATTATTGATGCTAGAAGGCCGACTTGTTGAATATAGTAGTTGTGGATATCTAAGGATTAATTGATTAAATATTTTCATGTTTGAACTTTTTTAGTTGGGTCCTCACTATGCTTTAACCAACTATGGGTGGTGCGCATAAATAATTAGTGGTGGATTTAGCCGACAGTTGAAAAGTATTTTATGTTTTATGTAAGCCAACATATGAATGATCAAATCCTTGATAGTGGATATATATATGAGATTGGTAGTATCATTTTATAAGAGTGAATGTGTAGTATGTGAAGTATATGAGTGTGTGATGTGAAAATTAGAAGAATAGTGGTGTGAAATCATATGTGCATGGATTTGTGTTATGAATTGTAGAGAAGAGAAGAGCAAAGCAAAGCAGAGCAAAGAACAGAATCAGACTGGGGATCCAGAATATGATCCATGAGCCTAACTGAAACTATAACTTGGCTTAAGTAGATGCTACTACTTCAGTTCAACCCTTCAGATGGTTTTAATCTGAAATTTTGTAAGGCAGTGAGCCTTTATATTGAGCAGTGAGCTCAAGGCAGTGTGCCTGAATGCAAGTGCATTCCCTTTTGTCAAATTATGGATTAACCTCCACCATGGTTTTTCCCCTAACAGGGTTTCCATATAAAAATCCTTGTGCTATGGTGTTGTGGATGATTACTTTGTGTGTTTGCATCTTTCTTTGGTTTAATGTTGAAATGGTTTAATTATCAAATTAATAAAGTTTGAATTTGCAGAACACTGATTCACCCCCCCCCCCCTCTCAGTGTTCCCTTGAGTCCAACATGAAAAAACAACAAAATTTGGCGAGCTCTTTCTCAAAAATCGTGGCACTTACAACTATTTTTTCTAAAGGTACAAGGTCACATAAGGCCCCTCTACAATAAACTCTCTCATTTTTCATAGCTCTAATCCATTAGCCTATGGTGAGATTTTTTAGTTGTTGGCAAAAGTGTAAGATGCATGTAGTGTAAAGTTGCAAGGTGGTGCAATTTTTGTTTTGTTCGCCATGCGACCAAACCACCATGTCCAACATGTCCATATGGGTAGGTTTATGCTAGGTAAGGTATTTTTTCACACCCCAACATGTCAGAATGTTCCAGGCTACATTACACCAATGATTTCTCTTAAGAGATCAAAGTGCAAAAAAGAAACAAACTTTGACGAGCTCTTTCTCAAAAACTTTGGCCCTTACAACCATTATATTTGAAGGTAAAGGGTCACGTAGAGACCCTTTACAATAATCTCTCTTAGTTTTTTATATCTCCAATCCATTTTCCCATGGTGACAAGTTTTCAATTGATGGAAAAAGTATCAAATGCTTTGAAGAGAAAGTTGCAAGGTGGCGTAATTTTTGTTATGTTCATCGTACGACCAAAATAACAGTTCCAACACATGCAAATGGGTAGGTTTATGCTAGGAAAGGTCTTGTTTCACACCCCAACATGCTGAAACGTTCCAAGCTACATTACATTGATGATTTCTCTTAAGAGACCAAAGTGCAAAAAAATAACAAACTTTGATGAAATTTTTCTTAAAAATCATGGCACTTACAACCATTATTTGTAAAGCTAAAAGGTAATGTAGGATTCCTCTACAATAACCTCTCATTTTTTCATATCTCTAATCCATTTTCCTGTGGTGATAAGTTTTCAAATGATGGAAAAAGTGTCAGATGCATGTAGTGTAAAGTTACAAGGTGGCATAATTTTTGTTTTGTTCATTGTGTGACCAAACTGACAATTCCAACATCTCTGAATGATTATTTTTACACTAGGAAAGGTACTATTTCATACCCCAACATGTCAAAAAATTATAGGCTACATTGCACCAGTGATTTCTCTTAAGAGACCAAAGTGCGAAAAAGTAGAAAAATTTGACGAGCTCTTTCTCAAAAATTGTGGCACTTACACCGATTTTGTTTGAAGGTACAGGATCATGTAGGGTCCCTCTATAATAACTTGCTTTATATTTGTATATCTCCAATATATTTGACTATGGTGACAAGTTTTCAATTGATGGAAAAATAATTAGATGCATGTAGTGTAAAGTTGCAAGGTGGCATAATTTTTGTTTTGTTCCTCATGTGACCAAACCGACAGTTCCAACACATATGAATGGGTATGTCTACACTAGGAAAGGTCATGTTTCACACCCCATCATGCCATAACATTCCAAGCTATATTGTACCAATGATTTCTCTTAAGAGACCAAAGTGTGAAAAAGAAACAAACTTTGATGATATCTTTCTCAAAAATCATGGCACTTAAAACCAATATGTCTAAAGTTATAGGATCATGCAGGGTCCCTCTACAATAACCTATTTCAGTTTTTCATATCTCCAATCCATTTTCCCATGATGAAAATTTTGCAGTTGATGGAAACAATGTTAGTTGCATTCAAAAGAAAGTTGCAATATAGCCTAATTTTTGTTTTGTTCATCATGCAGCCAAACTGATATTTCTAACACATCATAGTGGGAGGGTTTATGGTAGGCAAGGTCTTGTTTTTCACCCAATCACACCAGATCATTCTAGGATACATTGTATCGACACTTTTATTGAATGCACAAGAAAACTAAGAGGGGGGTGAATCAGTTATACCTTAAAACTTCAAAACCCTCATTAACATTCAAATCCACATTCATTCATTAAACCCTTAATTTTGTTATGATGAACTAGCATGAAAAAAAAATAATAGAGATTGAAACAACTTAACACCATACACAAGAGAACACCAGATTTACATGGAAAACCCAAGAAGGGAAAAACCATGATGAGGATTAGCTCATAGTATAAGTAATATCAACACCGAATATAATAGGGCTCACTGTCAGAGGGCTCACTACCCAAAGAAGAAAGGTTCATTACTAGAAGGATCACTGCCAGAATAGAAAAGAAGATAGACAAGGAATGTTACATAGAGAAAAGCATCTCAATACAACCAAGAATCCACCACAATGACTTCAACACCTTTGTAGTCTAATTGAAGAATCGTAGCCACATTTTTCTCACTACATCCAGTAAACTAACACTTGAAATCTCGTATTGCAATTCTCAATTTCACAATCTAACACACTGCACTTCACATCATTCACATATCTCACATCTATCTCTACATCCTTCAACAACTTAACTCATAATTATACCATCTTCAACCTTGAAACCTTCTCCAAGGTCGGCTATGCACCTTAAACATGCAAATTTAAATTAGGTTGGTGCCAAAACACTTCCATGGTGGATAGAAGTGAATGCAGACCACATCAAAACTTAATTTGGACCAGAATCAACAACACAACTCAACCACACACTACCACAAACAATATTTATCCTTCACATGTAGTGTAAACACCAAATCATATATTACCTATGCAAACACCATTAAAATTTTAAGTACACACTTCCTCAAACCTAATGACAACTTGTGAACAACACAACATGCTTAAAAATGATCTATAATACTCCATGAACACCCTAAAATACAACAAACTCCTTTATAACAACTTCCACCTAAAGAATGTACACACTCAGACAACTCTTCCATATACTGTTACTTGAAAAATCTGTTGGACTAACCGCCAGCATCTCCCTTCGGGTTCACGACATGGTTTAACCACCTCCCGTGGATCTTAACTAATGCTTGTATCAGGCATTAATAGGTTGATCTTTTGGTGCAACGAAAAGACCAACAATTGGTATCAGATCCGGTCACGGGTTCAAACCCCTCAGGTGACGCTGAGGGGGGGATTGTTGGACTAACCACCAGCATCTCCCTTCGGGTTCACGACATGGTTTAACCACCTCCCGTGGATCTTAACTGACGCTTGTATCGGGCATTAACAAGTCGATCTTTTGGTGCAACGGCAAGGCCAACAAAATCATCTTTCAAAGCAAAAAATCTCAAACCCCCTTGAATGAAGTAAAATACCAACACCATCAAAACACCTTTAGAATCACAAGACTTGAAACACAATTACGGAGAAAAAAAATTCTCCTAGACACCTCTGCAATGCACAGTCACACACTAGTGAACACAATTTTTTTTGTACAATGATCTAGCATACAAACTCTTGAATATAACTCCTCAAAATCTCTTGGAAACCAAGCACTAGAGACACATCCTCATCATCTTAAACACTTCCACAACCATAGATAGAACCTTATCAAAGAAACACTAGAGGTTGACACCAGTGGCTTTACTAGTGACAACATAATGTAACTAATCAAAGCATCAGTTGCTCATACTCTTGCAACTATCTCAATAGAAAATCTTAATAAACATTAATGACAACACAAACTTGTTGAAATAATTGACAACACCGACTACTCATACTTGCATCAAATTTCTCTTAAGAGCCCTAAGTGCCAAAAAGTGGCAAACTTTGATGAGTTGTTACTCAGAAACTGTGGCACTTAGAAACATTATGTCTAAAGGTATAAGGTCACTTTTCATATATCCAATCCATTCCACTATGGTGATGATGTTTTAGATGTTCCAAAAAGTGTTAGTTGTATTTAGGAAAAAATTTTCCAGAGGCATTATTTACATTCTTTATCTCATCGGGGTAAACTAACAATACCAACACATTAGGGTGGCTACAAAATAAGCCCACTTTACAATTTTTGGTCATCGTAGGTGTCTTTATACTCTTATGACTGAATGGTCTACACCAAATAATTAGTTTTCTCCATTGATTGAACTCAATGCAGTCATAAATGTTTTAGTTAATATAAAAATACATTTTTTGAGATGAAGGAAAGTCTGGGAATGAAGAATACCTATAATATAAATTTTAAGTAGTGATCAATCAACTAGAGGATGGGTATTTGAATATACTTCAATAAAATTATTGAAAACATGGTGTAAATTGTTTGTACTTTGTCTTGAATAAAACTTGATTCCATAATTATATGCTAAAAATATGGCATCCAAGACCATAGACACATAGTGGTGTAGGAAAGATAATAATTAACCAATAAATATAGGTGAAATGAGTGTGAATATCACCATAAAAAAGTTAATAAAAAAGGAAAAACATAAAATACCTTTGGGAAACTAAAAAAGGTAAAGGTACATCATGATAAAAATATTCACATCCTCAATGTCTTCATTTTATCAATACAACAAAATATTACAAATGAATGGATAAAAAAGCATATTATTCAATAAAGTGTGATAATGATTATAAACAATAATACATAAATCTAAAAATAAGTTATGAAGCATGGAATACACTTAGTTTTTAAATATTTTAAGTAAACCATATACAAATATCCAATGAAGCTTGTCATTGTATAATGGAGGCAACATATTATTATCAAAAACTTGAAATCTAAAAATATAATCCTTAATTAGTTTTTTTCCCTTGTGTTTTCATTACATGCTTGAGAGATAAAAATATTATGGGAAATATTTTGCAAGAATGGATTGAAATAACATTTTAATCATTTATAGTTATGTCAAATAATTATTCATTTATTTTAATAATCATTTATAATGTAAATATGGACACCATCAATACAAAAGATAGGTATAAACCAAATAGCCATATAGGAATACATCAATATATGTCGATATAAGTATAACATATATATAAAAAAGAGTCGTATAGGCTTACAAGAATACCATATGGGCATACAATGTCATGTATATGCAATATATATGCTCAAAAATTTCATATAGGCATACAACAAAGGACCGTAGTAAATAGTCATTTCCCTTTAGGTGAAGGAAACAAATCACAAGTGGCCTTTGATCATCAGGGGGATGGAGATGCGTATGATGGTGGTCTACTTTGAATTCATTCACTAGACCTATTTAATTCTTCATGGAGCCGCACCTATTAGAATAAAAAGTATAGACATTAATATATAGAAATTACATTATATAAAATAAAATATTTAATAAAATAATCACTTACCACAACCAAATAATCTCTCTCCTTATTAACACCAATGACATGCTCACACTCTGGAATTGTGAAGCCTTGTAGCAACCAACCAGATAGAAATTAAACTACAAATGAATAATTATTTTATTTTTTAATAATAGACAGCTAAAATAATGAATATAATTTGAAATTTACCAATCTACCTCATACCTCTATCAAAGGAATCGAGCTCGCTATTACTGCAGTGACACCATGCTCCACTATCCTATCAATATCAAGAGGAATGTATACTTGCATCATCTGAAAATAAAACAACATTATTCAATTACCAAAACTAGAAGAGAGATGCAGTTCATGGCTTATAATGTATTACATAGTCAATAAAATTTTGAGTACTTATTGAACTATATATTGCTTCACAATTTAATAGGTGGTTACTAGAATACTGTGTTATTTTTAGTCTAGTTATGAATCCCATAACTATAGTGAATATGGCATAACAAGGGGATTTATTAGGGTTTATTATATCATGGCTAGATTAGAGTTTATATTTTACCATTGCATAGTGAATACTTACTTGAGAATGTGATTTGGTTTTGTATAGGATTATGTTTACTAGAGAAAAAGAAATACCATTTTGAACCTAATAGATTTTCATATGAATACCATTTCAATATCACAACTTAAAATTTATGAACAATATAAGATTATGTAATATTTAGTGTGAGAAGTAGTGTATGTTTTTGGGTATAATAATGTGATTGTAAACATGAAATACTATACACCACGTTTTGATTGAATGAAAAATTCACAGTGTATCTTCACTATTTAATAGTGGCTAAGGGTAAAGAAAGAGTGTTCAACAATACTTAGCCATAAAATTATTATATTTATTTATCGTGCTATATAATTCAATGTATTGTTGTAAAGGATGAATAAAGTTTATTGGGATAATGAGGTAGATAAATGTATCAAATTAAACTATATCAAGGAATGGAGAGTCATGTTAGAAATAAAAGTTAATGGATATAGGATAGTTTAGCATTATTAAAAGAAATGAATGTTGATTTTAATTAAAAAGTACAAAGCATACTTACAAACTATCTATAACCTTCAAGTCATTAAACATTATTCAATTACGAAATATTTTTTATTTTAAAATTAAAAATACTTTGTATTACTTGAGTGAAAATTTGATGACCACCTCCACTAACAAGTGTTTCCATCAAAGGTCGAAGATTAACCCATTCAACATAAAAAATGAGATCTAATAATACCATTCATAAAAATTTCAGCTATTCACATGTAATATTTATAATTCTTTACTAGTTACATACCTTTGCAGTAGACTTCATTGTGTAATAGGGAGGTGGGGGACCACTAAAAATAGAGTGAACACTATGACCCTAAAATTTCATTATAATCATTCAACTAATTTAATTAATGTTGTATTTCAAAAATGAAATTTAATAAATTAAATTAAATTAAATTAAATGAACTTGTTGATATTTACCTGACTATCAAGGTCAAATGTGTCATTTAGGAGGGCATATGTCATCACCATCTCATCAACTATAGATATACCTTGGATACCTACATCCTGACTGTCCTCGGGATCATAAACACAAAGTGACCCACAAGCCTGACATAAATAAGGTGGAACTTGATTCCTCAAGGACTCACTCACCTCACCCTATTCTAGAGGACCAATATGTTCTATGAGGCTTTGAGTGAGGGAACTAATTGAATACAATGTATCCACCTCAACACTCTCCTTCACAATGGAAGGGATAGTCAAATAATCTTATGTTGGTCTAGCAAGTGGTCTCATTGGCCACTATGCATCAATACATGCCCCCACTCCGTCTTGTGTGGAGCCTCCACCTCTACCCTAGAAGTCCCACATGTCAAAATAGTTTGGGATTTTATTGAGGAAAACTCACAGCAGAGTTTCCTCAAAAAATATTGTAGTACCTCATTGTTGTTGCATGGAGGATGGTAAAAAATCATCCACCACCTTTCCCAAAAATACTTCTTTGTCCCTTGGTGATTGCACCAATGGATAGGGAACCTCTTGCATGCAGGATGTAAGGGTTGATTCATTTTAGGGTTCGTGAATAGTGTGCAAATGTTAGATTTTGTAACTTTTTCATCTTTAACTTGTTTATGTGATAATTTGTCTACATAAATTGTCTAAACTCTTGTCTCTTCTCAAACCAATTATTTATTTTCTTGCTAACTTAATCTACATGATATATTATGGATTGAAGTGATTGAGCAAGTGTGGTTCTATGTGAGGTTGTGCTTGAAGGATCTCTCAACCTTACAATTAACTCAATTTTTTTTGTTATTTTCAATTTTCCCCATTAAATTTTCTTGAGTTCCTGTAGCATAATGAGGAATTGTTGGAGGTATTTTTTGAGGTTGTTCTTTAACAGGGATTTGAGCATGAGGTGAATTAGGATTTTTGGGAGGATTTGGGGGTGCATTAACAATTTTTGAAAATTAAATAAATTTACATCAAAAAATATATTCAAATAACCTATTTAATACCAAATTCACTCAAGGAATAGAAATAACTTACTCCTTCGACCTCCCCAACATCATGGTGAAATTTTGACAAATTCTCGACAAAGAAATGGAGCAATTTTGAGCTTTATAGAATGTGAGTGCATTATGCAAGGTTTGCAAGCCATAGAGGAGGTTTTGAACAACTGATAAAAATGAATGAAATGAATTTTCTTTTTTTTTTGCTTAAATAAGCAATAACACGAGTGTGTTATAACATGCTCACATTATATCTTTTTTCAAGTTTAAAAATGGTGTGGCCACTTTTGGCCCCCCATCTTACTGCAACCACCCCTTTGGTGGTGCTTTAGACAAGTATCATAGTGAAAACCTATTTACAAGTTTCATGTGTAGTAAACACCATATACCATCTATCATGTTCTTATCCATTCCATTCATAATAAATTCAACATTCATCCATATCCATCTTCCTATCATATTTTCGCTTACACACCTAGCATGACTTGGTAATTTACTAGTGTCTAGCATTACCCATCCCATCTAGTACCATAATAAAATCAATCCACTTAGTCCATAGTAAAATGATCCTACACCTAACTGGGGGCATTTTCTTAAACCTAGTCATAGGATTGGATCCTTGTTATTGCCTTAAACTAAGAAATTCAAGAAAATCACATATTCCGAACATCTCAAAAAAATAGATATTTCAAAAAAAATAAAAACATTAGATATTCCAAAAATCCAAAAATCCAAAAATCCAAAAATCCAAAAAAAAAGCATATTCCAAAAATTCAAAAACATTAGATATTCGAAAAAATTAAAAACATTAGATATTCCAAAAATCTAAAAACATTAGATATTCCAAAAATCCAAAAATTTACATATTCAAAAAATCCAAAAATATTACATATTCCAAAAACTCCAAAAAAGTGTCAAATATTCCAAAAATATAAAACATTACATACTCCAAAAATCCAAAAAAAATTACATACTCCAAAAATCCAAAAAAACATCAAATATTCTAAAAAAATCCAAAAATATTAAATATCCTAAAAATCCAAAAAAAACATCAACACAAATTCGCCCATCCATAATAAAATCATCACTCATACTAAATCATCAACACAATCACTTTTGATAAAGCAAGGGGAAAAAATGATGTAATAATCGAAACCTAGATAATTCATGTAAATTGCAAAATAGGGTCCTTGCTAAAACAACCCATTACCTACATACTAATTTCCTAAATCGTTCAATTCTTCATCCCACTCAATGCCTTAACGGATATATCTTTTCTAAAATAGGCACAATCTAGTAGAACAATTAAAATATCTTTGGTAAGAGATATGTTGTCTATGATATGTTTTATCAATCAATCTTTCATTTTGATTTATCTTTTTGTCTCCTTCCACCGCTTGCTTGAAGCCACTTTGATTTTTTGATATCTTGGTGTGTCTAGAGGAGCACGGAATGGGGCATAGCCATTTCTTTTATTTGTTATGTTTGTGGTGCGTTCTCATAATATGACCATGACAAATAATTTTCTTGTGTATATCGAGGTAGCTTCTTGCATAATAAATGGCCTTTGCATATCAAGTTCTCCATACCTTTTGTGCATAGGCTTATCATGATCTAAGTTTTATTTTTACACACATTCAAACAAGGTTTTCGTATGTCTACTATGAATAATGATAATCCTATTTTTTTATAGATTCAAACTCGATACAATAGATATAACACCATCTTGTTTCTTCATACCTTGGTGTGTAGTGTCTAATATATAAAAATAAGGATTTCTCTCTACATTTTTGGAATAACCAAAAGAAAAAAGAAATCATTTTTTATCCTTTTTATAATAAAAATCCCAAATCATTCCAATAAGTATAGATTTTATTGATAATTGATCAAAATGATTCATCTATCCATTATTACCCTACATCAATTCTTCTATCCTACTCATCATACTAACCATTCTATCCTTGTGGCAGGACACAAATAAAAAAATCTATCTCATCCTGCATATACAATCATTAGTATCATCATAAAATCATATATATCCTAAATCCATTATCATGTAATATAGGAGCCCTTATGTCTGTTGGTACATCCCTCTCATAGTTCATGTAATAAGGGTACATCTCTCCCATAACATGCATTAGGAAAAATCCACCTCCACCTCCACCTCCACCACTTACTTCCTCTACTTGCAAATGTTGAGCTATCTCAACATCCCTCTCACCTATCCTCTGGGTTAAAAAATAGAGAGGTTGTCCCTCTCTTATATCCTTTATGTCAACAAAATCAAGAGGCTATCCCTCTCTCCAGTAACCATCCCTCTTTGTGTAATCCTAGTCTCACTTTGATAAGGTGATTTCTAATCTAACCTACATGTCACCATAACCATATCCACCATCTCCTCCTTCCCAATCTCCACCATCTCCTCCTACCCCATAATCACTATCTCATCTTCCTCTATCCACACCATCTCCCCATCCACCATATCCTTCTCCCAACCCACACCAACCCTCTCCCAGCATCTCTTATCCTCCCCACTCATCATCCTCACCTCCTCCTTATTGTGCTCCATGTCCATCGCCTCCATATCCTCCCTATGCCTATATCTACCCTCCATCCCCACCTCCATCTTGGGCTCCATCCCCACCTACATCACTCCCATAACCCCCACCAACATCATCCCCTCTATCCTTTACCATAGCCAATAGGCCCTAGCTAGATTAGTGTCTCTTGTCTACCTCCTAATTATTCCTCCACCTAAGTATTTCAACTAAACTAGTTGAAATGATACCCACCATTTGTTAAAATTGGGTGTAGTCCTTGCATCTCTAATTGTTGCACCCCATGCCCACTCAAAAAGAAAAAAATGACTCAAAATTATCTATATCTACACAAGGGGCTATTATAGTCCCCCACTCGCCAATCTCCTATTGTGTGCAAGAAAAAAACAACCTCCTCACCGAGTAGGCTTTGAATCTCTCCATATTGTCGCTTGACTCTCTCTGGTAGATATATATCAATGATATGAGAAGTGTGTCTAATCAACCACTTGGTTTGTCTAAAATATACTAAATGTGTGGCATCATCAATCCATGCCTCACATAAATGATATGACCTCGAAATAATACTCTATAGCATCATAAATTGTAATCCTTGACAATTACACTCTATGTTTTCCTCCCCTTAATTTATTGGAGCTAATTAAGCTCCTAATTTTCTAAATTATGCATTATGTCGCCCAATTTTAATATTTTCGATAATTTACAAGCATAAAACAAATTTTATCATTTAATACTTTGTCCCTAACACTTAAAACTTTGCAAAATAGGGCTAGGACACTGGCACCTAGTTTGCCTATGTCCCCTTATTTTGGCTCCAAATTCAAATATGTTAGTTGTGGCACTTTATTATTTGAAATTTGAATATCTAAAGTCAACCATCAAGATCTAATTTTGGGAAATTAGAATAATTGTGTATAAATACCTAGTTATTGCATCAATTCAAATCATCTAGAGAACATTAAGGAGAACTTATGATTAAGCAATTATCAAGAGCATTCAAGAGCAAGTTAAGAGCGGCGACTAGAGTTTTATTGCAACAATTCAAGATCTAACATCATGTCAAAGAGTATGTGATTTTATGTGTTATCATTGTTTTGTGGAGGATAACATTTGTTGTAGGTCTTTGAAGCATTCAAGAAAAATAAAGCAAGAAATATCCAAGATCCTTGAGGCATTGTGTATGACTTTAGTCCTTCAAGGAATCCATTGAAGGGTGATGGATTGTAGTATTTTGTTCTTCCTTTCAATTATCATTCCTATCATTTCCATTACCATTATGGAAGTGGAAACACTTTCATGGGGTTTGACTAAGGAAAGCCCCTAAAATGGCCCAACATTTCCTCTCTTTGTGAATATGGAGATCTCAAGTTGAAGAGGAGCAAAGGAAGCTTGAGGAAATTTTATTCATTATTATTGTTGAAACCCTATACCTTGAAAACTCATGGAAACTCAATTACAAAAATATCTCACATCGATATGACCAGTTTGTAGATGGGAAACAAAAGTGAAAATTTGTAATCAAAGAACTATAGAAACAAATCCAAAAATCCCTAGTAGGACAGTGGCACCCTCAACACCAAAATCCTCAAAAAAATAGTTGAAATTTATATCACAGGTGCACAATGTCCTCCCATGTTCAGATCTGTTGTTACAATTTTTGTTACTATTTCCTATTGTTTGAAATCCTGCATTTTTAGTCTAGGGCTTATTGTTCAATTGGGTTACTTGGTGCATTTCAATTCTAATCCATTTTCATCCCTCAAAAAGGATCAAATCTAGGTTTGGTTGACTCACCTTATTTGTTTGAAATTCAATCCAATTGCCTTGTGGATCTATATCCTAATGAAATCCTAGAAAATGATGTAATATACCTTAGCTTTTGGATACTAAACCTAGGGTATCCACTTTTCTACATTTCATTTTGGTGAACTTGAAATTTACATCATAAACCTTCTAAAATCTACAATAGTTCATTCTAGATCTAGGGTTAGTATTGCATTGTTTTTCATTTTCCATTTAGGCATCCATTGTTGCATTATAAAAAGCATAAAAATACAAAAATATTGCATTATTCTCTTTAAAAGTGATATTAAATCATCATATTCAAAATTTTATATTTTTAAATTAGTCAATTAGTTCATATTAAATCTGAAAATTGAATTCAAAATTACAATTTTCTCTACAAGCATTTTTTAGCATTGTTGCATATTTGTATTTTCAAGTTCACAATCATAAATTAAGCAAAATCTAGAATTATTCTCTATCAAGACTATTTGCACATAGATCTGAGAACCCTAAACAATAATAGAGAGTCAAATTTTAAATTTTCCAAAGCCCTATCTATGACATGGGCGCCCCAAGTGCCCCTGTCTTGATATTTTTTGTTCAAATTTAGCTCAAATTTTTGTTTCTATGCTCTTAGTTTGTTTTTGTTGTCCGATTTCTGATTTTAGTTTTTCAATTGCAAAAAGTAGTGTTATATTTGAAAGGACAGTGTTACTTTGCTTAGCTCATTGAAAGTTTGTGAAAAGTTGTTGCATTTTATTACTGGAAATTATCGAAGTTGTAGGTACATTGCATGTACTTTCTAAAACATTGCATAATTGGGATAAATTGCATTTTATTTTTGCAAAACTTGAAAACCCTAGGTTGTCACATTTTATTGTATAATTTAGAAACTCATGAAACAAAAACAAATTCAATTCAAAACTAGAGTCTACATATTATTACATAGCCCTTTCCTATATAACCTCTACATTTGAAACTAAAATTTTAGAAAAACCATAACTAGGACATAGGTTTCCTAGGTGCTTCTATCCTATCAATTTTTCCTGAAATTCTAAGTGAAGAATAACACCTATTGTCAGATTGAAAATCCGAGGTCTAATTTCTAGATTTTTGTCTATAACAAGTCTATAAGTCTATTTCTAGTCCTAGGTTGCATTAGAAAGTGTAGACATAGTGTGCAATTGAACTTTAATGATTAAACTTGGGGAAAGCATAGTAATCTAATCATGTTAGATATCTTTCCACAAGCACATTCTATATCTACCAATCCCTTTAGTTGTGATGACTTTAACATCTTAGATGATACCCTTGAGGAATTCATCTCACTTAGATCATCCACTAAGGCTCCTAACATTCCAACAAATAGAATCATTGATACTCATGATGATCATAGTAGTTATTCTAATAATATCCCTCCTACTTGTAAGAGTATCTTAACATAAGAAAATGAAATTGTTGACACATTTCTTAATAAAACTTTTCCTTATCTTCATTCACCTCCTAACATCTTCCCTACTTGTGAGAATGCTTTGGTGGAAGAGGATGCAATCATGGACAACCATGACAACCATAGTTGTTCTTCTCTCAAAACCTTAGCTACTTGTGATGAAGCTACCATGGTGCTAGATGATCCAATCATTGAGTGTCATAAAAATCTTGTTTGTTTCTCTCCCAATACTTCTCCTACTTGGGAAAATATTGTGGCACAGGAGGATGAAATCATTGATAAATTTCTTTCAATAAATAGTAAGATGGATGGCATAGATGAAGATGCTAAGTTGACATTAGAGCCCCCCTCAATAGAAGTGTTGGATCTTGTGGTTGTGTTTTTGATATGTGGTTTTCATTGATGTCAATATTATTAGCATTAATGTCTTTAAGACTATATATGTTGAGGATATTGAGAAAATTGTAATAAAATAAGTTGCAAATTGTCTGTGAAGCAGTGAAGATCAGTATGATGGAAAGTTGTGGATTAAAGTGTTTTTTTTCAATCCTATCTATTTTATCCATCGAAAGTTTTAGAGGTGCACATGAATATTTGAGCAAGTTGTGAGTTTATGTGTTTCGATAGTTATTCTATTACAGAAGCTGGTATTCCTAGAAGAAGATAATGCGATTCTGGTAATCTAAGTTGGTGTGTATGTTCTTGTGGCATTCATGGACATTTCTAGATTGTTTTCTATCTATTTTGCATGTCTGCATTGATCGTTGTGCTCGCGATCTGTGATTTTCTCTTGTGTGTTCATGTTTTTCATGTCCATGGCTGACAGGGTGATTGAAGCATGTTGTGGATCTTTGAGGAAAAATATTTGAAGGTGTTTTGTGTTCGAGGACATTTTTTTGGGTCTCTACTATGTTGTGGCCGACCTTGGTAGATTCATATTAATAATCTTTATTTTTTTGGGCCGACAGTTTGCATTCATTCTATTACTTTGTTGAAGTTGACATGAAGCAATGTAATTACTTGCTGTGAATATATGTGAGCGGTTGTTTATCTCATTTGAGGTATGTATGATGTGAAGTGTAAGAGTGCTATGTGAGAATAAAGATCAGATCATTCGAAGGCAGAGCAGAGTGTGAAGAAGATTGAAGAAAAGTGAAGAAGTGTTCATGTGCTTAACCGAAACTGTAATCAGGCATTAGCAGATGCTACCTTCTCAGTTCAAATTCTTCGAATGGATTTAATCTAAATGTTTATGTAAGATAGTGAGTCTTCCCTTGTATTTGAGCAGTGAGCTCTATGCAATGTTCTTGAATGTGTGTGCATTCCCCATTTATTATTCTTATACTTTTAACAGAGTATAAACTTGTGGATTAACCTCCACCATGGTTTTTCCCCTAACAGGGTTTCCACACAAAAATCTTGGTGTTATGTGTATTTTTTATGTCTTGTTGATTTAAGAATAAGGGTTAATAAATTTAATAAGTTTGAAATTATGTGACGACTAATTCACCCCCCCCCCCTCTTAGTTGTCTACCTTGTGTTTCCAATACTTGGTATCAAAGCAGGTTCATTGGAAGAAGTTTAATAGCTTCAGGTGATCTAGGATGGTGACATATAAGAAGGATAGTCTGAGATTTGATGGAACAAACTATTCTCTGTGGAAGACTCGAATGGAGTGTCACCTGAGATGCATTGGTGAATCTTACTGGAACATTACAAGTAATAGGTATGTTATTCTCAAAATGGTCCTACTACTACTATTGAGATTGGGAATGTTGAATACAATATCAGGGCAAGGAAGTATTTTTGAGTGCTTTGACTGATTCTGAAATGACAAATGTTATGGATCTGAAGACTGCTTATGAGATTTGGAAAAATTTGGAAACCTTGTATGAAGGTGATGATAATGTAAATATTGCTAAGCTACAAAGTCTAAAAGGGAAATATGAACTGTTGAAAAAATGGGTCATGATGATAATATCACTACTTTTATGAAAAGAGTGAATGAACTTGTGAGTGGCATCGGATGTGTTGGTGGACAGTTAGATGAATAAGAGATTATTGCTAAAGTGCTTAGATCCTTGTCTACTGCATACAAATTTAAAGCTACAACTATTGATGAGCTCCAAACTATGGCAAATTTAACCAAAGATATGTTGATTGGTAAACTTACTGCTTTTGAGTTGAGTGAATTCGGTGATGCCCTTCCTAAGATAGAATCTACATTCAAAGCTACTACCTCTGAGAGAGACAATCAGAAATATGATCTAGGTGAAAGTTCCTCTAGAAAGGTATTCAAGTATGAGGAAGAAATAAGACAGATTGAAGAAGAAGAAAGAGAATTGAATGAGCTTGAAGCACTTATTATCAAAAGAGAAGCCAGAGGAGAAGGTAAGTATAAACAATACTTGCCTGTTAAATGTTTCTCTTACAATAAGATAGGTCATTTTGCATCAAGGTGTCTGGAAAGAGTTCCTAAACCAAGATATAACAAGCTTAGATTTCAAAAGAAGTGTTATTATGTCATTGATGAAGGTGTGACAAATGATGAATCTGATAAAGGGAATGTAAGTGAGGATGAGTTTTTTTTATTGCTATCAAGGAAAATAAACCTGTGTCTAGTGAATCTACTAGTTGTACAAATGTGGACAAAGCCCTAGCTGCTCGAGTTGAAGAAAGGGATGAATGGGTAATTGACAGTGGATGTTCACATTACATGAGAGGTGATAAAAGCAAATTTGTGAGCCTGGAAAATTATGATGGTGGTGTTGTAAGATTTGGTGATAACAATGGTGGTATAATTTGTGGCGAAGGATGTATTTATTTTGATGGTAAGCATAATATTGATGATGTTCTTTATGTTGAAGGTCTGAAGCATAATATTTTAAGTGTCGAACAGATGGTTGATAAGGGATACAATCTTCAATTCAAGGATGGAAAGTGTAGAATATTGGGAAGTTTTGGAAATGTGATTGCTTCAGATACAAAAATAAAAGGTAACATTTTTCACCTGAATGTTGCTAGTAAAAGTTGCTTGATTGCTCAATTTGATGAAATTTGGTTGTGGCATAGGAGAATATGTCATGTAAACTTTGACAATATTATCAAGATAAGTTCTTCTCAGGCAATGAGAGATCTTCCTAAGTTGGTAAAGCCTACTAATGCCATATGCAAGGAATGTTAGTTAGGAAAGCAAACTACAATTTCATTTCAGAGCAAATAGCATTGTTCAAATGAATTGTTGGAGCTTGTGCATACTGACTCATGTGGTCCTCCTAGAATCAGAATTTTGCAAGGTTACAGGTATTTCATGTTGCTTATTGATCATTACTCTAGGATGATGTGGGTTACTTTCTTAAGGGAGAAATTTGAATCTCTAGAGAAGTTCAAGATATTTAAGGCTATGGTTGAGATAGAGGTGGGTCTAAAGATTAAGTGTATGAGATCAAATAGAGGTGGTGAATTCACTTTCGGTGAGTTTAGTTCTTTCTGTGAAGTGCATGGGATAAAGAGACAATTATCTGCACCACAGACCCCTAGCAAAATGGAGTTGTAGAAAGGAAGAATAGGATAGTTTAAGATGTTGCTAGAACTATGATGCTGGAAGGAAATATTCCTCATATCTATTGGAGAGAAGCTATGAGTACTGCTATTTATATACTCAATCGGGTACAAATCAAAGGTGATATTGGTAAGAGCCCTTTTGAGCTATGGTTTGGTCATAATCCTACTGTTAGATATTTTAAAATCTTTGGGAGTAAATGCTACATTAGAAGAGATGAAGATATAGGAAATTCTGATCCTAGGAGTGATGAAGGAATCTTTCTTGGTTATTCTACTAAGAGTAAGGCCTATCGGCGTTACAACAAGAGATTGAATAAAATGGTTGAAAGTGCAAATGTTAAGGTTGGTGAAGACATTGCTAGACCATTCAAAACCAGTGGATATGATTCTGATGATTAGAATGATAGTAAAAAAAAAAAGTCAGAATTCAAATCAAGTTCAAATCATTCTAGTGAGAAACTAGTGAAAGTATAGAAGAGAGATCACAAAAACCTGAAATTCAAGAACAGCCTAAGACTCCAAGGTATGTGAGATTAAATCATTCAGAAAATTAGATTATAGGTGATAAGAACAAATCTGTCCAAACTAGGAGAAGAATTGTAGAAGAATATTGTTTGATATCAAAAACTGAGCCAAGTAATATAAATGAAGCATGCAAAGATGAACATTGGATTGAAGCAATGAAAGAAGAACTGCAGCAAATTGAGAAGAAAACATGGATTCTTGTTCCTAGACCTAAGGACAAAAATGTAATTGGAACTAAATGGGTCTTTAGAAATAAATTGAATGAGCAAGGTGAAGTTATTAGAAACAAAGCAAGACTGGTATGTAAAGGATATTCTCAGATGGAAGGAATTGACTTTAAAGAGGCTTTTTCCCCTATTGCTAGAATTGAAGCTGTGAGACTATTTCTTGCCAATGTTTCTTACAAAAACTACAAGGTTTATCATATGGATGTCAAGTCAGCATTTCTAAATGGTGAATTGGAAGAAGTGTACATTGAGCAACCTGATGTATTTCAATTGAATGATTAGGGAGATATGGTGTGTTGGTTGAAGAAATAATTGTATGGACTCAAGCAAGCCTTCAGAGCTTGGTATGCTAGATTAGACAAGTATTTGTTGAAGCTTGGATTTAACAAAGGTATTGTTGATAGTAATCTGTATTTCAAGATTGATGATGATAAAGATTTGATTGTGGAGTTTTTTGTTGATGATATCATTTTTGGAGGAGATGATGGCTTGTGCATGAAGTTTTCTAATGAGATGTAGAATGAGTTTTAGATATCAATGATTGGAGAGATGAAAGTCTTTTTAGGATTGAAAATTACTCAGTTAGATAAAGGGATCTTTATATCTCAATCCAAGTATGTGAAAGAATTGCTACAGAAGTTTGGTATGGAAAATCCAAAGCCAGTCAGTATACCCATGGTGACCGGATGTAAGTTGACAACAAATGATGATTCTTCGAAGGAAAATCAGACTAGATACAGATCAATGATTGGTGGATTGCTTTATTTGACTCAAACTAGACCTGATATCATGAATCTTGTATGTATTGTTGCAAGGTTTCAAGTTGATCCTAAGGAATCTCATGTGACTGCTATGAAAAAAAAATTCAAATACTTGAAGGGAACAGTTGATTTTGGCCTGTGGTATCCTAAAGATGATAATCTTACTTTAAGTGCCTTTACTAATGTTGATTGGGCAGGAGATGTGAATGATAGGAAAAGAACTAGTGGTGGTACATTTTTCTTGGAAAAGAAGTTGATTTCATGGTTAAGTAAAAAGCAGAATGCCATTTCTTTGTCTACTCTAGAGGCAAAATACATTGTTGCTGCTAACAATTGAACTCAAGTATTGTGGATGAAGTAGATGTTGAAAGATATCAGAGTTGTGTATGATAAACCTATTGCTATATTCTGTGATAACTCAAGTGCAATTAACATTTCTAAGAATCTAGTGTTGCATTCAAAGACCAAGCATATATCTATCAAGTGCCACTTTTTGAGAGACAAGATTAGTGATAAGGAAGTCAGACTGGAGTATGTGCCTACTAAAGAACATATTGCAGACATCTTTACTAAGCCATTTCCCAAGGATACTTTTGAGTATCTCAGAGGGAAGTTAGGGGTGATTACCCCTCCTAATCAGAACTAAGATGCAATACATTGCATCAGTCAGAGCATTTCACAGTCATATCTTGATTTGGATTGATGTTGTGGTGGCTAATACTCAGGGGGAGTAGTCAGATGATTCATATATGTAGTTCAGATTTTGTGTATCTTTTTCATTGATGTCAAAGGGTGAGAAGAATAATGTGAAAAACTCTTGAAGAATTAAGGGAGAGAGGAGCAGTATGAAAAATTAGAAATTATCGGAGGAGAAGAGGTCAGAACCTAAGGGGGAGTAAGTGTTGAAGTTAGTTGCATTGATGGTGTTTTTCACATCATGTGTTGCCATCAATGCCAAAGGGGGAGATTGTTCGATGTTGTGGTTGTGTGTCTGATATTTGGTTGTCATTGATTTCAACACTATTAGCATTAATGTATTTAAGATTGTATATGTCAAGGATATTGAGAAAATTATAATAAAATAAGTTGCAGATTGTCTGTGAAGCAGTGAAAATCAGTATGATGGAAAGTTCAGTATGTTGATGGTGAGAAGTTGTAGTGTTTGTTTTCAAACCTATCTATTTTATCCATCGAAATTTTCAGAGGTACACATGAAGATTTGAGTTTTTGTGTTCTGACGGTTATTCTATTACTGAAGTTGGTATTCCTAGAAGAAGATAATGTGATTCTAGAAATCTAAGTTGTCTATGTTCTTGCAGTTTTCATGGAAATTTCTAGATTTTTTTTATCTGTGTTGCATGTCTGCATTGATCATTGTGCTCGCGATTCGTGTTTTTCTCTTGTGTGTTCATGTTTTTCATGTTCATGGCTGACAGGGTGATTGAAGCGTGTTGTGGATCTTCGAGGAAAAATATTTGAAGGTGTTTTGTGTTTGAGGACATTGTTTTGGGTCTCTACTATGTTGTGGGCGACCTTGGTAGATTCACATTAATAATCTTTATTGTTTTGGGCCGACAATTTACATTCATTCTATTACTTTGTTGAAGCTAACATAAAGCAATGTAATTACTTGTTGTAGATATATATGAGTGATTTTCTATCTCATTTGAGGCATGTATGATGCGAAGTGTGTGAGTGTTATGTGTGAATAAAGATCAGATCATTCAAAGGTAGAGCAGAGTGTGAAGAAGAGTGAAGAAAAGTGAAGAAGTGTTCATGTGCTTAATCGGAACAGTAATCAAGCATTAGCAAATGCTACTTTCTCAGTTCAAATTCTTTAGATGGATTTAATCTGAATTTTTTTGTAAGATAGTGATTTTTCCCTTGTATTTGAGCAGTGAGCTCTAGGCAGTGTGCCTGAATGCATGTGCATTCCCCATTTATTCTTCTTATACTTTTAACAGAGTATAAACTTGTGGATTAACCTCCACAATGATTTTTTTCCTAACAAGGTTTCCACACAAAAATCTTGGTGTTATGTGAATTTCTGATGTCTTGTTGATTTATGATTTCATGGTTATTAATCAGATCGGAGAATAAGGGTTAATAAAGTTAATAAGTTTGGAATTATGTGATAATTGATTCACCCCCCCTCTCAATTATCTACCCTTTTGTTTCCAACAAGAAGGTCATCAACAAGTAGATAAATCAATTGAGGTTATGAATGCACAAGTAACAATTGTATCTCCTTTAATTAGTGGAACTCCTAATTTACCTCACATTATAAGACCTCTTAAACCTCCAGGTGTTATCTTAAACTTTGCAAGGTAACTCAATAGTAATAATGTGTCATAGCAACCAAGTTATCACATAATTTCTCACACATATAACATTCCTTAGTGCAGTGGAAAAGAGTATGATCTTGTTGAGAGACTTTGATGTACTCTAGAAAACATCTCCCTTTGGAATTTGATTTAAATGTCACCTACATACAATAGGGTACTCCAAGAGATTTTGCAAAAGGTTGATGCCCCATCTTCAGTTAGACCAAATGATGTAATCACCTCTTTTGATTGTACATGCAAGTGATAAAGTTAGATATTACATTCCCTCTACATGAATTATCCTCGCTTGAGATCCAAAATAAACACGGGGCCTTAATAATAAAGGTGATTATTAATGAAATTATAGTTAGGCATACTCTCATAGATAATGGATCAAGTCTTAACATTTGTAGCATTAACCTTCTAGATAAAATTAGTGTGGACAAGACTCTTATACAATTCAATGATGTTAATATTTTTGGCTTTGGTAATGTTAATAAGAAACCATTAGGAATGATCACATTACCCATTGAGGTTGGACCTGTGGTTTTTCCTACTCTTGTTCATATCATGTCAAGACCTCTTTCATAGAACCTTCTCCTAGGTATACCGTGGATTCATGCCATGAAGGGAGTTCTATTAACTCTTCACCATGAGATGATGTATGAATATAATAACAAGATATACACGATTGAAGTAGATGACTAGATTTACAATTCACAAGTTCAACATGATCATAGCATTTCCAACTCTCTTAGTACTTTGATTCCAACTTCAAAGGTAGAACCTATACAAGTTGATGGTAATCCTAATTGTATTTCATCCACAAAAAAACTCTTAGATGATGATTGGGGGAAGCTATATTTTACACCTTGTTTCAAAGGGGAATCTAAAATCTCACCCTCAAATTCCAAAGAGTCAAATACAAATGATTAATCTTCAAAAACCTATTTTGGGGATGATTGGGGTTCATTAGATTTACATCATCCTTTATGGAAGAGTACAAAATCGCATAATCTAGACCAAAATAGTCTTGTGTTTCATTTTATCAACTTCTTTCTACATTAATTACATCACCCCATGGTGGTGATGGGGCCTCTTCAACTCATGTCCCCCATGAGAGGAAGATGCATAACTTTCAAAAACTTAAAAAAGATTTGCATTCTTGGAAAGAAGTCAATCTTTCTTAGAAGCATGTCGATAAAATATCTTCATCTAAGTTGGAAGCATGTAATGGTCTTGGATACAAAATTCTTTCTCAACATGGATGTAATGAAAGCATGAAACAAAATAGGAAACATTTGAAGTCTATACCATAATTTTCCAAGTAGGGTCTAGGTTTCCAACCTTCATCTCCATCTTCATCTAATGATTTATCATCTACTATGTGTATGACATCTTGTGATAAGAAAGCAATCTTTTCTTCACAAAAGAAATAAATCCCCCTACTATTGATCAAGATAATATCTTATTCAGGCTTCTCAAAGCTTTCCTGATTACTCTTCCTCCAAGAACATGAAATAAATGGGTGTTAAAAAAGGAAAAGGGTGTAGAGTAACTATGATAGAATTTGTAGTATCTTCTTGTATTGGGAAGCACAACCCAAACCACTTTTACCAAATTTTTTATATTAATGTGCCTCTTTAAAGATTACCACAATGCTACACTTGGAAGATAGCTTTCATCAAATGTTTATCATTAAATAGCTTATTAAATATAATTCTTAAGGTTTCTAATGCAGATTTGTTATATATATTAAGTTATAATGGTATTATGATATTTAGATTTTATTTATTGTATTTATGATGTTATTTGTTAAATATTAATTTCTTTATTTCATTTTTTTAATATATACTTTGTTTGTTATTAACGATAAATAGGTTTGAAGGGTGTCTGAAACCTTGAACAAAAAGGAACAATGGCAGCAAAGATAAAGCATTAGGCTACCAACCCAAAAAACCAAAAACAAGTTGATTACAGAAACATCAGCACACCATCAGCGTGGAGCAACAAAAAACATCAAAACAAAACAAAACAAATAAAGAACCATTAGATTAGTTCCTTAAGCATCCTAGCCGCTTTCAGGTCCTTGGAAATCATCCTATCATGCAACTCCATGACTTCCTCCACATCCTGCCTAAGCTTCATTTTTCCTTTCTTTGTTTTACTCTAAGTGCGAACACTTGGCCTCGTACCCATATTTGCGGCCTGCATCTCCTTGTCAGCACTTTCCCCCATATCCTTGTCTACCTTCTCGCTGAAGAGATATCTACCCATCCATTATTTGGCCTTCTCATTGAGGAAGACAAGACCCTTCACTGAGGACTCCCATTTCTCCCTATTGAGGTTGATGATCGTATCCATTTCCTTGCACAACTACCTGTAATTCTTTTCCAGCAAGGACAACCTCAAGCCATAGTCTTTATTCAATTTTTCCAACTCATCCACCACACAACCGACACTAAAATTCAATGATTTGGCCAAATCAAAAATGGAATCCTTCTCTTTGAGGCTACAAAGCGTGGAGATATTGCATTGGGAAATTATGTCATGCTTGTTGTGGAGGTCATGCACCTACTGAACAAACCACATTAGTAAATTGAAAGATATGTCCACCCCTTCTTTGATCATACCCAAAGCTTGTGAAAATCCCATGGCCCCCCAAAATAACCCTCTCCCCTAATGGGAGCTCACGGAGGGATCCTCGTCCTGCAAACCATTAGGATTAACCTTCGAGTTAACTTTACCATTGGAAGTCACCCCATGGGTGGACTCATCCACATCAACAATATTGTTCACCTTACCAGCAATAGGGGTCCCTCCATCAACACTGCAATCTGGGTCCAAATTTCCCACATTCACCATCTCATCACCCAGAATACCCTCAGACACATTCGAACGCATTGTTGCCACCTCCTTAGAGCACACCAGTCCTTGAAACTTTTCCTTCTTTCCACTACAAAGCCCCTCCTCAACATCATCATCACATACCTCCTTCAATTTGTGCTTAACACATGGGATGGAAGGTTTAGCCTTACTAGTAGAGGGTTTCTTACCACCAGTCGAGGGTGTATAGTCTAGGTCAGTGTTGTACCCATCAGACCGTGCCTCTAACTCCATCTCCATTTTTGTCCCCACTCTCCACAACCTCCTCAATCTGACATTTCCCACTCCCTCTCCTCTTCTTTTTCTAAATGGGGCAAGGAGTTTCACCAATATAATTAGCCTTAATGAAATCAACTATAAGAAGCATCAAACCCTCATATAGAAAAGGGTTTCTAGGATCCTTTCTAAAACTTGCAATTCCCTCTTCAAGTGAAATAAATAGGTAGAAGGGAAAGGTGATGAGCTTACCATGCTTGAAATGGTCCAGCATAACAAAGTGGTGACCATATAGGGTCGTGTATCTTCCATCAAGTGTGAAGTACCACATTAATGCCATGGCCACATCCTACAAAATAGGTTTAATCTTAGACCTATCATATCCGCCACAATCCAACCTCACCATTTTAGTTCTCTCTCTATCTCGTAGAAAATTCTGCCTAGCAGATCCCGACAAATTCTTGTCTCTATAGAACTTCCTTCGGTCGACATCCCAGTAACCTCTGCAGTAAAATCTTCAATAATAGTGGTATCTCGACCAAACATGCTCAGGACATGGCCATGCCAAGCATCGACAAAGTCCTTGGAAACACTAGATTTAAATCCATGCAAGCTTTCCATGAGAGGGGTAACCTCTCCCTTCTACAAGATCGCCCAAACATCTACATTGGCCTTGAAATCATCGTAGGAAAGTGGTTATGTTCTGCACCTATCCCCACCCATCATCAAGATCTCCACAAATGTAGACAAAAACCACACCTGATTACCAAAATACAGTAACATAAGAGGAAAATAAACACCCAAAAAGCATGTGTTCTTGCCAACTGTGGTACTGAGGACAATAATGGTGAAAAGGCTCATGCATCTCTGATTTGAATGCCCATAAATTCCAATGATTTTCGCCAACACTAAGTGTCCAATCAGACAAATAAAACCATGATAACCACGCAAGCCTTTAGCCGAGGAGATAGCTAACATCAACGTGCTAAGATTTTTTATCATTAAGAAAATTAATTAACCCAAAGGGAAGGATATCATTTTCCTCCCAATGCCTTATTGACATCACCCCATGATTTTCCACCTAGTTAGCAACCCGATATGCCTCACAAAAGGTATGAGAAATTTATATTTCATTAAATTCCTGCAGTAAAGCATGGGCATCCAAGATGAATTTTTCAATAGTCTATGACAGGGGAGAACCCTTCCTAAGACAATGAATAATATTTAGGGAGTCCCCTTCGATCCATAACTTTGAGATCCCCTTGTCCCTAGCCATTTTAATGACATGGTATGCTTTTGATATATACTTTGTTGTAATTAGAATTCTAAGACAATGTTTTGCAACTATTATAAATCAAATTATATCGTTTAAAAATGTTTGAATCATTTCTACTCATTGTGCAAGGATTATAGCATTTCTTCACCAAACCAACCTTTCCATCAATTTTGAATCCAATAGAGGACTCTTCCATTCTTTAAGGTGAGTTAATTTGTAATTTCACGTATCATCATTTTTCTTCAACATTTTTGTAAATTAGACAAAACAATGATAGATAATAAAAAACTGTTAGATAATAAGAGAACCAAGTTTATTTAGTTGGTTAACTTTAAGTTTTCGTATTTCAATTGCATTATCTATTAATATGAATGTTCTTTTCTTATCTAGAAGGAAATTCCACCAGATAGATATAATCACAATTATGTAGACAAGTAAATAAAAAATAATAGAAAACAACTTTTTTTAAGTTGTGCGGCTCCCTGCCAACATGATAATTCTCAACCTTTTATCTATCATCGTATGCTCTCATCTTGCCCTTCGAGGGATCTTGATGATCAAAAATTTTTAGATAATAAGGTAATATAATTTAATTTGTTTGTTAACTTTAAATAATAATGTATAGCTGGTTAGTTTCTTAGTTGTGCGACTTCCCCCCAACATGCTAATTCTTAACATTTTATCTACCATTATATGCTCTCATCTTGCCCTTCAAGGATCTTGATGATCAAAAAGTGTTACATAATAGGGGAATGAAATTTAATTAGTTTTTTAAATTTGAATACCTTCTATAATTGGTTAATTATATTCTAGTTGTATTTCATATTCGATAGTCATCTAAAATTTATTTGTATTTTGAATCTTTCTTTTCTAATATTCTTCAATGGAAAATGCAATTGTTATAAAATAAAACTAGATTTACCATTCAACAACTATAATTTTTCAAATCCAAGCTTATAGAGTACTACAATGGTACAAGAATACAAAAATTAAATTTTTTAAATATAATTTATTTTCTAGCTATGGTGCGACCAAGATTGAATTTTGAATCCGAAGAGCAAAGAAGACAATATCGAAGAGAATGTCAAAGAGAATATAGAAGGGAATATCAAAGACAACAATAGGAACAAATGATAGATGTTGAAAGGGAAGAAGAAAGAATAAGAGAAAATGAAGCTCATAGACAAAGATATTGTAGACAAAGGGTAGAAGTAACATTACAACAATTGGAATTAGAGAATGTTGAAGAAACAAATGTAATTAGAAACAATCGTCAATGAACATTTGAATGTGTAGCAGAAACACCTCAGCATGGAACTAAATTTGAGATGATTTTAGGTGTACAAGGCAACACACAAAACATACCAAACCCAAATGGAATGCTTCACATTGATTTCAAAAGTTTTGAAATGCAATTTCTACATTGATTATATAGCTTTAGAATTCCAAACATGTGCTATATTTATCAAGAATCCTACCTAGGAATGAAATTATCTCACACCTTAGAAGGTCCCGCATGCAATAGATATCAACAAGAGAGAGGAAATAATATATTTTTAGCTTCAAATAATATGGATCCTGGGCCACAACCAGAGGAGCTTACAAAATTGACTTAAGTTGAAGAAGTGTTGATTGCATGTATCAACCTAATACTACAAGTTACACAAGCAATGGGTTGTTAATATAAATGCATAGGAAACACAATAAGTTTTACTTAAAATTTGGAAAATGTTTCAAAAAAATTCCACATTCAATAAAACAGTTGTCAATCATTATTGTTCGAAGAAGGGATCCGCGTGGCACAAATTATAACTTCACGCTCAATAAGGATCATGTCTATAGGGAATTAAAGGACAAAGTAGAGCGTGACAAGTTTTATTCAAATGTTAGAATTGATGAAAATGCTCTGAATGATCTAACAAGAAATTTGGATAAAAATATTTTTGACAAATTACAAATAGTGCATATGGAATTTGATTTTGATGCAAATGAAATCATATTTGTGGGTCTAGTCATGGAGATGGATGAAGGTAACATAATTTAGCATACAACATCAATGGCTTATAGGCCACATAATACCCAAAGAGAAATGGAATTGATTCATGCATGGGTTAATAACCCTAATGCAAATTCAACATCATTGATTAACTGGCCTAGAATTGGTGTGTCTCCTATCAATGAATATGTCACTTCGAGTTACTTGATATGGCACTCCCAATATTATTCACTAATCATAGATGTGATTGGTTAGAACCATGAATGAGTTGAGTGCATATACATGAATTTCTTAAGCATCTATTATGGTACAGGGATCATTGTTTTGTTCAACATGGACTAGATTTAGATATTTCATGATGAACATGATAATAAGATACCGTGCACAAAATTTATCTACTATATTTGTAAAAAGAAGTTTTCAAGACATGTCAATCACCATTAATTAGTTGTGTGAGCATATGGAAAATATACCATATTCCCATCTAGCTAATAGGTTGATGCGGTTTGGAACAACATTGATGGGTACAAGGTCATATTGGGATAATGTCATGCAGAATTGACTGAAATTCTTCATCAAATAGGCTCTCCTATAATATTCTTCACCTTGAGGGCAATAGATATGTATTGGCTCAATTTGCATACATTAATGCTAGGAAAACCACCAACTACTCCATGAGAGTCTTAAATTTGGCAAAAACAAAATGTTATTGAATATCCTCATATAGTCACACACTACATGCACTTGAGACATTCAATATTCAAAATAAAAATACTATAAAAAGGAATGAATGTTAAAGATTACTGGTCTAGATATGAGTGGCAACATAGGGGCTCACTTCAGGTGCATGGATTCATATGGATACATGGAGCACTGACTATGGACAACTTGGATTGGTCAAATGAAGAGCAACGCAAAACCATAACAAAGATATTTCCACTCTATTGTTCAAGCATAGAATCCTAGAGAAGATCCACATCAACAAAACATATATGCATGTTGAAAAAATTAAATATATACATACAATATATGACATAAACTATTTGTATTTTATAATATAACTAATAAATTTATTTATATTTCCATTTGTAGGCATTCCAAAAAAAACTCTACATCCATGTCTTGAAAATACTAAACAACTTGTAGAGATAGATGTTGATCATGACTATGAAGAGATACTGAACTGTATAGAGTGACATATAATATGTAGGGAGGGTTCATTTCTATGAAAAAAAAGAGGAACAATGGTTTACAGCTAACTATTTTAATAAGTTAAAATATTTATATCAAAATAAAATATAATATAATTGAAAAGTACTAAAATACATTACTTATATTGATTATAGGTATAATGCTCCTTGACCATTGAATTTGGAAGGATCCAAATTATATGAAGACATAGAAATAGGTGAAAGGAAATTTAAGCTAGCTAGGAATGATGATAGAGTAAACACACACAATCTCTACATATTGCAATTGTGGAGAGTCAATATAGATTGGCAACTTGTTCTTTCCAAGAAAATTGTAATCAAATATATTGCAAAGTATATAGCAAAAGCAGAAAAAAAACCTCATAAACATACTTGTTGGATGTTGCGGTTGTGTTGCTGATATGTGGTTGTCATTGATGTCAACACTATTAGAATCAAATCTGCTTAAGGCTGTATATGTCAAGGATATTGAGAAAATTATAAAAAAATATAGTACAGGCAGCCAGTGGTGCTGAGAAGGTCAAAATGTTGGAGAGCTCTATATGTTGAAGATTTGAAGGTGCACTTCAAAGGGTTTGTTGTTGAAGATTTCTAATATGTTCTCTGAAATTTTTAGAGGTTCGCATCAAGTTTTGTGGAAGTTATGAAGATTTGTGTGCCTACAATTATTCAGTTTATGTAGATGGTGTTCTTGGTTGAAGCGGATGAAATTATGGTAATTTCATGTGTTGTGCATGTACCTGTGACATTCATGGATGAGTCTAGATCATGCTCTATCCTTCTTGTGCATCCGCATTGATTGGAGTGTTTGTTATCAGATATTTTTCCGATGTGTGCCTAAGTTCTCATGTTCTTGGCCGGCATGATGGTGTTAGCATGTTGCGGGTCCATAAGGATTAATATTTTATTGATTGGTATATTTGGAGGCATTTGTTTGGGTCCTCACTATGTTGTGAATGACTTGTGTTGGTGTGCATTGAAATTTATTCATGTATTGAGGCCGACAGTTATAATTTACTCTTTATTTGTGGTTGACTGAATAGTGGTTGTAAATCTGTGTAGTGGATATATATAAGATTGTTTTCCTCATTTAGGGGGAAGTTCTCAAGTGTACAAGTGATGTAAATGTGCGAATAAAGGTCAGATCATTCAAAGCAGAGTGTGGAAGAGTTTGAGCAAAGGGTGGAAGAGTTTGAATAATTTTTTGTGCGCCTAACCGGAACTGTAATCAGGCTTTTATAGAAGCTAATTTCTCAGTTCAACTTCATCAAATGGATTTAATCTGATTACTGTATGTAAGGTAGTGAACCTTCCCTTTAAGCAGTGTGCTCTAGGCAGTGCACCTAAATGCAATTGTATTCCTTTTTATTCTTCATTATATTTCTAATAGGGTATAATCTTGTGAACTAACATCCACCATGGTTTTTCCCCTAACAGGTTTTCCACATATAAAATATTGGTGTTCATGTGTCAATGATGTGTTGTTGATTTAATGCTTGCACTGTTAATTATTAGATATGTGATATAGGGTTGATTAATGTTGTATAAGTTTGATTTTGGTAACTACTGATTCACCCCCCTCTCAGTTGTCTATCCTTGTATTTCCAACAATTGGTATCAGAGCTAGTTCCTATGAAAGAAGCTTAACAACTTGAGGTGATCCGAGATGGCATCATTCAACAAGGATAGTCCTAGATTTGATGGTACAAACTAATCTCTATGGAAAGTTGGGATGGAATGTCATTTGAAGTGTATTGGGGAACCTTTCTGGCAGATGACACAAAGTGCATACACCATTCCTCTGAAGACGAAATCAAGCAAGCAGAAATTAATACCAGGGCAGTAGAAACATTGGTGAGTGCTTTGACAGATTCGAAGATGACAAATGTGTTAGGATTGAAGACTGCATACCAAATTTGGAAAAATCTGGAAACATTATATGAAGGAGATGCACTAGTGAAAAGTGCTAAGCTAGAAAGTCTAAAAGGCAAATGGGAGAGCTTGAAGATGAGTGAAGATGAAAACATCTTTTCCTTCTCCCAAAAGATAAATGAATTAGTGATGGATATTAGATGTGCTGGTGGAACTTTGGATGATGATGAAATTGTGGGTAAGATACTTAGATATATGCCCCCTTCCTACAAGACAAAATTGCATGCTATTGATGAACTCAAGACAGTGACAAATATTACAAAAGATATGTTGATTGGAAAACTTGTTGCATTTGAATTGAGTGAATTTGGTGAGTCTTCTACTAAGACTTTATCTTCTTTCAAGGCTACTGTATCCGAGAAAAACAAGCAGGGATATGATTCAGGAGAAAGTTCCAAGAGAACATTCAGGTATGAAGATGAGATGAACCAGATTGAAGATGAAGAAAAGGAATTGGAAGAACTGGAAGCATTGATTGTGAAAAGAGAATCAACAAGTCATGGTAAGTACAAAGGAAAGTTACCTATTAAATGTTTTTTCTTGCAGTAAAATAGGTCATTTTGCTTCTAGATGTCCTGAAAGAGTTTCAAAGTACTAACCTAAGAACACTAGATTTCAAAGGAAGTGTTATTATGATGAAGAAGGTGTAACTGATGAAGAATCTGATAAAGAAATTGGAAATGAAGATGAATGGGTATTTATTGCTATCAAAGAAAATGGTCAGGTGTCCACTGAATCTTCTAGTAATGTGAATGTTGAGAAAGCTCTTGCAGAAAAAATTGAAGAAAAATATGAGTGGGTAATTGATAGTGGATGCTCACATAATATGACTAGTGACAAAAGCAAGTTTGTAAGCTTAGAAAACTATGATGGTGGTGTTGTGAGATTCAGAGACAACACTTTTGGTGTGATTCATGGAAGAGGCACTATTTCTTTTGGTGGTAAGCACAATACTGATGATGTTCTTTATGTAGAAGGCTTAAAGCACAACTTTTTGAGTGTTGGACAGATGGTAGATAAATTTTACAATCTGCAGTTCAAGAATGGTAAGTGTAGAATAATGGGAAGTTCAGGAAATATGATTGCTTCAGGAACAAAGACAAAAGGTAATATCTTTCATTTGAGTGTTGCTAGTGAAAGTTGTTTGATTTCTCAAATTGATGTAAGTTGGTTATGGAATAGGAGGTTGTGTCATGTGAACTTTGATAACATTGGCAAAGTAAGCTCTACTCAAGTAGTTAGATATCTGCCTAAGTTATTAAAGCCTACTAACACTATGTGCAAGGAATGTCAGATGGGAAAGCAAACAAGAAATTATTTCTAAAGCAAATAGTATAGCTCTAATGGAGTACTGTATTTGATACATATTGATCTATGTGGTCCTTCCAGAATCAAAAGCCTACAAGGTGAAAGGTATTTTATGTTGCTCATTGATGATTATTCTAGAATGATATGGGTCGCTTTCTTAAGAGAAAAACATGAAGCATTAGAAAAGTTCAAAAGTTTTAAAGCTATGGCAGAGAATGAGACAGGTCAAAGGATCAAATGTCTAAGGTCAGACATAGGTGGTGAATTCACTTCACGAGAATTCAATTCTTTTTGTGAAGAGCATGGAATCCAAAGACAGTTATCTGCTCCCCAGACACCTCAACATAATGGAGTTGTTGAAAGAAATAACAGAACTGTTCTAGACACTGCTAGAACCATGATGCTGGAAGAAAATGTTCCTCATTTATATTCGAAAGAAGTTGTAAGTACTATTGTGTACACCATTAACAGGGTGAATGTCAATAGTAATTTTGGTAAGACACCTTTTGAGCTATGGTTTGGTTATAAGCCTATTGTTAAGTATTTTTAAAAAATTGGAAGCAAATGGTACATCAAGAGAGACGATGATATAGGTAAGTTTGATGCTAGAAGTGATGAAAGAATATTTTTAGGATACTCTACTAAAATCAAAGCTTATCGGTGCTTTAATAAAAGGTTGAAGAAAATGGTTCAAAGTGAAAATGTCAAGGTTGATTAAGATATTGGTAAATCATCCAGATCTATTGATTATGATTTAGATGATCAAAATGATAATACTAACAATGATGTTCAGGTACAGAATCAACTTCAAATTGTTTCGATGAACCAAGGGAATCAAGAAGCAGAAGTTAGCAGAAGTGCAGAAGAAAGAACACAAGAACAAGAGGTAAGAGAAAATATCAAAACTCCTAAGTATGTAAGGAGAAATCATTTTGATAGTTAAATCATAGGAGACAAGAGAAAAGGTGTGCAAACTAGAAGAATTCTAGAAGAGTATTGTCTAATCTCTAAAGTTGAGCCTAGAAATATCAGTGAAGCATGTAAGGATGAACATTGGATGGAAGCCATGAAAGAAGAACTATTGTAGATACAGAAAAATGATACATGGGATCTTGTTCCTAGACCTCACAACAAAAATGTGATAGGAACCAAGTGGGTGTTCTAGAATAAGTTGAATGAACAAGGTGATGTAGTCAGAAACAAAGCAAGATTGGTTTGTAAAGGATACTCACAGATGCAAGGTATTGATTTTGAAGAAATTTTTGCTCCTGTTGCTAGAATTGAAGTTGTAAGATTATTTCTTGCTTATGCTACTTTAAAGAATTACAAAGTTTATCAGATGGATGTAAAGTCAGCATTTTTGAATGATGAGCTAGAAGAAGAAGTTTATGTTGAACAACCAGATGGATTTCAATTGACTGATGAAAAGGACATGGTATGTCGATTGAAGAAAGCTCTATATGGACTTAAGCAAGCTCCTAGAGCTTGGTATGCTAGATTGGATAAATACTTGTTGAAACTTGGATTCAATAAAGGTATTGTTGAGAGCAATCTATATTTCAAGTTGGATCAGAACAAAGAACTGATCATTGAAGTCTTTGTTGATGATATTATTTTTTAAGGTGATGATGATTTGTGTATGAATTTTTCGATGAAATGAAAAGTGAATTTGAGATGTCAATGATAGGAGAGCTGAAATACTATTTAGGATTGCAAATCACTCAGTTAGATGATGGAATCTTTGTATCTCAGTCTAAGAATGTGAAAGAGTTACTAAAAAGATTTGGCATGGAATATTCAAAACCAGTTGGTACACCTATGGTGACCGGATGCAAACTTACACAAAAAGATGATTCTCCTAAAGCAAATCAGACAAGATACAAGTCAATGATTGGTGGGTTACTCTATTTGACTCGGACCAGCCAGATATAATGAATGTTGTGTGCATGGTTGCTATATTTGAAGTTGATCCTAAAGAGTCGCATGTGATTGTTGTGAAAAGAATATTCAGATATCTGAAAGGGACAGTTGATCTTGGTCTTTGGTATCCTAAGGATGATGATATTACTCTAAGCGCTTTTATTGATGTTGATTGGGTAGGAGATGTAGATGAAAAGAAGAGTACCAGTGGTTGTGCATTCTTCTTGGGAAATAATTTGGTATCTTGGCTAAGCAAAAAGTAGAACTTGGTTTCATTATCTATTGTTGAGGCAGAGTATATTGTTGCTGCAAACAGTTGTACCCAAGTATTATGGATGAAGAAAATGTTGAGAGATCTCAAAATTGAATATGAATAACCCATTGCCATATTCTATGATAATTCAAGTGTCATTAACATTTCTAAGAATCCAGTGTTGTATTCAAAGATAAAGCATATATCCATCAAGTATCACTTCTTGAGAGACAAAGTAAGTGACAAAGAAGTTAGATTGGAGTACATACCTACCAAAGAGAAAATTGCATATATCTTTACCAATTTGTTGCCTAAGGATACTTTTGAGTACCTCAGAGGCAAGTTAGGGGTGATTTCCCCTCCTAATCAAAACTAAGATGCAGGTATTTGCATCAATCCATGAATTCATAGCCATATTATATTTTGGATTGATGTTGTGGTGGCTACTACTCAGGGGGAGTAGTCAGATGATTCAAATGTGTGATCAGAGCATGTGTACCTTTTCCATTGATGTCAAAGGGGGAGAGAAACAATGTGAAAAATGTGGGAAAGAAGAGCAAAGAAGGAAACAGGAAAGAGTGCACAATCTCAAGGGGAGATTGTTGAAGAAGATTTAGTTGGGTTGATGGTATTATTTTTCACATCATGTGTTGCCATCAATGCCAAAGGGGGATATTGTTGGATGTTGTAGTTGTGTTGTTGATATGTGGTTGTCATTGATGTAAACACTATTAGCATTAAATCTGCTTAAGGTTGTATATGTCGAGGATATTGAGAAAAATGCAAAAAATATAGTGCAAGTAGCCAATGGTGCTGAGAAGGTCATGTTGGCATTTTTTACTGCAACCCAAACGTATTTCCTGAAAGCTTCTATGAACTTGCCATGTTCAATAATAAAAGTCTAGGAAACGTATGGCCAACTTGACGAGAATAGCGATAAGGCTAATTCTCCTACACTTCAGACTCTGTAAGATCTAGGAGGGTATTCCCTAAAATGTGCTCGTAACATACAACATTAAACAATTTATTTGCACATGGATAAGCAACAGATAGATTCCCCATTTATGTTAAAAGGATGAAATCCTTCAAGAAATTGGTTATTCCTTAAAAAAGCTCAGGTCCAGTTAACAGAGAATCACAAACATGACTAAAGTAGATTGATAGGAAATGTTTGAATAAAATATCCTGAAGCCATAACACAACATGAGAGAATAAAACATGATCAGAATTCCAGTGCCATATCCCAAAGCGCGGAGTCAAAAGAGAAAACTGAACTACAGGGCAAATTTCATCTTAATAATCTATGATCTATATGAATCGCATTACAATCCACATATCTATACTTGAATCTATTACTTCTTTATGAATCCTATTGTTAGCTTGCATGAACTCACTGATTAACTAAAGCATTTAACCAATCCTTTGAACCAAATCTATCATTAAACTTAATTCACAGTAAAGAACAAATGAAGATCAATGAAAATCATCTTGGATCAATATTTCATTAATAATCCATGCAAAGTATCACAACAGGAGAGAAAACAAACTCAAAACATTCGCATGTTTACACAAACATTCTTAAGAACACCATAATTGACCAAGTTCTCTTATCTGACTCAAAATATTTTAAAACCTAGACTTACATTCATACTCTTTTTTCACTCGACTCCTATTTCTCATATCTCGAATATTTCAACAGACCTCTCTCACGGCCCAAAATTCCCTTTTATAAAACAAGGGAGCCAACAAGCTTCAGGTCAGAGAGTACACATGTCCATTTGTAATTGGACCGCTTATTCCAAATTCGGTTACACATTCATCATGCGAGTGGAAAGCATAAGACAAGAATCATCATTATTTGTTATAGAAGAAAAGAAACCACCCTCCAAAGGGCCACTTGTTCACGTCGTAGAAGGCATCTTTAACCATTGCAACACTTTACTCCACCTCAGCACCTTGTACTTGAATTTGAAAGGAGAATGCATATTTTCCAATATAACCTCTAAGGCTAGACCTGTTTTATACATGACCAAGTTGCATTTCCCAGATAATATTCATATTTCAAATTCGTATGTAAACACCTTTTTCCATAATTCAAAATCATCCTCGGATGGCCAATTAAAAGCCATAACCTGATCAATCTTATCTTGATAGGGTGCATACTTCACCATTACTGACATGGCCATTTTATCAAAGATCTCTAAGAAACTGATTACAAATGACAGCTTCTCCAATGTATTCTCCAAGATACCAATGTCAGCATTTCTATATATCTCATGGGTCTGAGCAATCATGATTTTAGTCATATGATCTTTCCAAATCTGCAAAGGTTTTATCTCGTCTTGACTATGCAGAATATGTGGCAAAGGAGTTAAGTCTTTTTCCATCATATATAGTCTTTAACCCTTTGATCTTTAACTCCATAGGGGCAAAATACCCCTAAAAATTCTACTCCACAATTCCCTTGACAAATTGGTAGGTTGAAAAAACCATAAGATATTTATCCCCATGTTGTTTTGCTCACTGCCATGAATTTCAACTTCTCAATTCTAGAGCTCCATCTGTCCAGCAATGGAGTGGCCACCTCTCTACCTCTTGGGAACATCCTAAGTGCTTGCAACATTAGAGCATAATTTGAATGAACACTATTCAGTTTTCCCTAGACCTTCCTACTTAAATGTTTCAGCATAGTGTCCACAATCACTTAATTGATCCTTCCTACAGATTCCTGAATTTGCTACACCATCTCCTTATATTCCTCAACTTGCTGAATTAATTTCTCCCTGGAGATTCCTTTTCTCGGGCTATTAGCCCTTTCAACTACAATAGGCACTTGTCCCATGTTATATGGAACAATAGCTAAGGACTGTCCTGGTGAAGAGGGTTGAGATTGTTCCACAGGTGGGTCAAAGATAGTGTGGCTAGAACTAGCTTGCCCCTAGGACCTCAATGTTTCCATTTGTTATTATAATAAAGCCAACTCAGTTTCTAGCTCTGCCACCTTTTTTTGACTCTTATTATATTCAATAATAACGCCATTGTACTAGCCTCTAAGAGTATCCCAATCCTTGGTCAAATCCTCAGTAGTTGCTCTAGTGAATTTTGCAACATTTACAACCATATCAGCAGCCTCCAATGATGGGGTATCAACAACTCTTCTTATAACTAAGTGACCACTAAAATCAGATGGTTCTGCAATAATTGGTTTCTTGGATCCAGTGGACAAAGACCAGACTGCCAAATCATCCCACTCTTCACTAAAATCTGACCCCTTGAGTGCTAGCATAGCTTCTTCATCAGTTGCAAGAAGTGGCCTATTGGCCCTTCTTATTTTATCAAACACCACAGTATCGGCGATATCCCATTCAAGGAGTAACAATACTCCACTCTTCTGTACTAATGCTCGGCCCTGCTCCGGTGTTATTTCTTTGAATTTTTCCTTCATCTGTTCTCTAACCTTAGATTGAATTACCTTCTCTAGAAGCTCAGGGTGCAAAATTCTTTCTTGTGCCACTTTCTCACCATATAATGAGACATGTGCTCTCCACACAAAATCTTTAAAATCACTGGTTTGGATAAAAGAGTCATCCATCATGAACTCTCTGCAGGCCTCCATTCTTAGATCATCATTATTTGTTATTCCCCTTATTTCATCTTTTCCCAACCTAAGAGCAACTGCCCCAGAACTTGATGGAGTATCCAGTGGGAAAGATGGAGTTCCTTGATGCATTTCATCAAGGATAACAATGATCTCTTCATCCTCATCACCATCATAGTTAACTGACTTTGTTCTTTCAATTTTTTGTCTCTTTACTGATGGAGGACATGTCTGGTCAACAATTCTACAAGAGGAATCCAAATCAACAATATTTAGCATTGACTGCCCCGACGAAGATGGTGCAACACTTTTAGCAACTTCACCAGCCTTGCTTCCCCTTTTCCTAGAGAGAACCTTTATCTTCTTTGGAGGCTGATAAGTAGGCCTCTCCTCCAACCTTACTTTAGGATACTCCTCGATATTTTGTGACTTTCCCTTCTCTTCCACAACCCGTTCATCTTTCAGAATTCCCACCAAACTCTCAAAATTATCGATGGAATACATAGCCCTATTGTATTCACCATTAATACCAGGTATAGGATTGAAAGCTAGTATCTTTTCTTGCTTTCTCTTCGCCATCTTGGTGAAGGCGAGGTATTTTTCCTTTTTCTCATCTTGTTCCTCTACATAAAAAATGTTCCTAATAATATCTTCAGGAAATTAGAAATTATGGAAAAAAGTTCAAGTCTGGTGCTTAGCCTTCATTTGAGAGATAAAACCCTCAGGATCATGATTCTTAGGGCGTGCAATCTTGAATTCATAAGGTCTAAGCAGTTTGTACAAATCCTTCCATCCTCCCTTTATCATAACAAAATCTGCAAAAGTTGTATACTCAGGGAAGAAAGACCCTTTCTTCTATTTTGTTGTCAAATGTACTTCTTGAGCACACCCCAACTGTCTCATGATTTCCAAAAAAATAATTCTTAGAGGCACATCCCTCGGAAAAACATAAGGGTTGACATTTTTTCCATACACTCTGAAAATTGTTGTATTATGGTAAGGGATGATATCTCCCCAATTATGTGTCAATTTCAATTCAGGCCTTCTCTCCATTGGCCTCAAGAAATCATGAATCTCTTTAGGAATCCTGGGAGGGTCAAGAACAAGAGCCTTCTTCAATTTTGATCCAAAAAAATTTTGGAACGTTACATAATCAAGCTTGTGATCATGCATATCAAGGATCCTAGTCCAATATTGGACAGGCATTTCAATACTGCCCTCCTTTTTCTTCAATTCCATATCCTTTTCAAACACTGTCTGGCCCTTATATAGAAAAATGTGAATCAACAGGAAATACCACTTGAAACCAACCCACTTCTTTCCTTCCTTTAGAGCTATTAGACATCCATGCATCTTCTCTGCCAAATAAGTGGCAAAATCATAAACCACATTAAAACCCAGATGTTGAATGTTCATAGCCATGTACATGACATCGGTAGGCAGAGTATTCTTCAAACCTGATTCCCAGAATTTGGCACAAGGTACAAACTATCTTCCTGAAATAGCTAGAGAAATAGTTTACAAGAAAAGGCTCTGGCTCATTCTTTCCAATTACCACCTGCTTCTTACTCTTTCCTTTTCGTGAGGTTGCCAAATGAGGTACCAAAAGAGATGTTCTGAACAAACCCTTGGTGTTTTTGTATTCTTCTCTGAAGGCCTCAAGATTTATAGCAACCATGTCCTGATTCCATTCATGTAGACCAAATATATCTGCAATTTCTTCCCTAGTTATCTTTATCATTTCTATGCCAAAATGAGTTCTAACAACTCTAGTTATAAGGTCATACCTTGTACAAACATCTTTCAATAAATCTACATCCAAGTAGACATTAGGATCCACTAGCTTGCCTAAATCCAACCTCCACAGGTTATATAAAGGAACACATAAATTTCTATTCCCAAACCAGTTTGAGAACAACTTCCATCCAGTATATGGTAATTCAGCATCCCGGGCCGCACATTGCTTGTTAGTTAATTCTTCCACGAGGAACGGCCCATAGAACAAATCTTTTCCCTCAGGCCTTTTGCTTGTAGAAGGCTTTAATAAATCTATGATGTCCTAGGAAAAGGGTCTAGTAGTGGCCTCAGAGCCACAGCTTCTGGCCTTGGCCACCATTTATACAAGATAAAAAAACTTGAGCTAGGGTTTTTATATATATCTAACAGTTATTACTCGCACTCTATAGCTTTAAACAGGAAATGCTTCACAATTCTATAAACCTCAGCAATTATCAAGACAAGCTCTAAAATTCTTTAAAGCAAATCTACTCAAACAATCTTTCAGGAACAAAAGAAGAAACAATTGATAATGGTTCTTCAAGCAACCATAAAACCTTCTGAAAACACAAAAAAATGGTATACGTGTTACTTACGATTTCACTTGCAGAACGTTAATGACAGTGAGGCTTGAAAATCACAAAGACGGCTTGCTTCACTCAGCACCAGGCAATTCTTCTTCAACGTGGAAATATACACGAAAATAGCAATTCGCTAATCTTTTAGCATTTAATTATGAGAGCAGAGTCAAACTCGACCATTACTATTCACTCGCGTGAGATAAAATGGCTATGGTACAACACCAGCCTATTTCAAATGTGAGTCATTGATCAAAAACAATGTAGGCCCAAAAAATGGCTGAGATTGAGTCAAAACAGTTTGAAAATGCCACGTCCATTCACTTGTCTTCAGGTGAACAAGAAATCACCTACCGGGCACCACATTAGCACGGAATGAGCCCCACCTTGGTTGTCCATCATACAGCATCGGCATCCACATGTCAACAATTCGCACACCTCGCAGCATTATTAAAACTAAAGTTTTAATTGTGCGAGGTCAACGAGGGACGATCACGATGCATCAGTAAAGAAACAGCTGTCGGCACTAGCATCCATTATCAGTCAACGAACAAAACTAGTCCCCACCATCAAATGTGACATGTGGCAGCATATCGCACACCTCACACCACTTTTATGACGTCAGCAGGAAACCTTGTGAGGTCTACGAGGAATGGTCCAGATGAAGATCACTTCATCCGACGGCTACGCAATCTGCACATGCAAAAAAAATGTTTATAAAATAGGGGACTAACTAGGTGGATGAGGAAATGACCCTCGAGGTCGAAAAACATTTTTTAGAGGTTAATCTAAAATAATTTATCAGCCCGACACTATGGAAAAATACAATACGGTCAGGACGTAAAAGATCGAAAGGACAAGTAAAGAGGGGTCGGTAAAATCATGACCAAAAGGGATTAAGACCTCACTTAAACGACCGGCCACCATTAATAATAAGTCAACATTCAAAAAGAACACCTATGACCCAGACTCATTTGTAAAACCCAAAACCCAACCAATTAGAGCCGAGGATAAACAAACTCAGAAGGGGAAGAATTTGAAAGCACCACCAGGTCAGAATGTTGGAAACCTTTGGATGTTGAAGATCTGAAGGTGCACTTCAAAGGGTTTGTTATTGAATCTTTCTAGTATGTTGTCTAAAAGTTTCAGAGGTTCGCATCAAGTCTTGTGGAAGTTATGAAGATATGTGTGCCTATAGTTATTCAGCTTCTGTAGATGGTGTTCTTGGTTGAAGCGGATGAAATTATGGTAATTTCATGTGTTGCGCATGTTTCTATGACATTCATGGATGAGTCTAGATTGTAATCTATCCTTGTTGTACGTCCACATTGATTGGAGTGTTTGTGACCGGATATTTTTTTGATGTGTGCCCGAGTTCTCATGTTCTTAGTCGACATGATGGTGTTAGCATGTTGCAGATCCATAAGGATTAATATTTTATTGATTGGCATATTTGGAGGCGTTTGTCTGGGTCCTCACTATGTTGTGACCAACTTGTGTTGGTGCGCATTGAAATTTATTCATGTATTGAGGCCGACAGTTGTAATTTACTCTTTATTTGTGGTCGACTGAATAGTGGTTGTAAATCCATGTAGCGGATATATATAAGATTGTTTTCCTCATTTAGGGGGAAGTGCTCAAGTGCACAAGTGATGTACATGTGTGAATAAAGGTCAGATCATTCAGAGTAGAGTGTGGAAGAGTTTGAGTAGAGGGTGGAAGAGTTTGAAGAATTTTTTGTGTGCCTAACCAAAACTATAATCAGGCTTTTATAGAAGCTAATTTCTCAGTTCAACTTCATCAGATGGATTTAATCTGATTACTGTATGTAAGGCAGTGAGCCTTCCCTTTGACTAGTGTGCTCTAGGCAGTGTGCCTGAATGCAAGTGCATTCCTTTTTATTCTTCATTATACTTCTAACAGGGTATAATCTTGTGGACTAAAATCCACCATGGTTTTTCCCCTAACAGGGTTTCCACGTATAAAATCTTGGTGTTCATGTGTCTCTAATGTGTTGTTGATTTAATGCTTGCATTGTTCATTATCAGATTTGTGATATAAGGTTGATTAATGTTGTATAAGTTTGATTTTGGTAACAACCGATTCACCCCCCCTCTCAGTTGTCTATCCTTGTATTGCCAACAATACTACCAAATTTTGATGCATCTTGCAAACATAGAAAATACTTGTGATTTGGTTGCAAGAGGATATAGAAGGATTTTGACTAAGACTGTTGTAGAAAGAGACATTGGAGCTCAAGAAACATGTCACATGCTACTTGAACTTCCATTGGTAAAGAGCGATAGAATATTTATCAATCTAAATGTATCACGTAAGGTGTTCAAACTTGCAAGTGTAAATGATGAAGATAACAATGAAGAACAAACAAAATCTTTCTTTGAAGGCCTTTTTCTATGGAAGCTTCATACTGATTGATGTAGCCAAATCATGAATATAATCCTAAAAGAAAAAGAGATAACAAATGGGAGCCAAGACAAATAGTTGCTATTATTAGAGTATTTCCTAGGTTTTTATCCATTCCTCCATGTGAGTCAGAAAAATAGATTGATTTTATATTATCAGAGTTATTATTGTATAAACCATTTCATGACATGGAATGAGATATTGGTCATGATAATGACTCCATAATAGAAAACTGGGAGTCATTTCACTATAACCCTTGGCACGTGGAGCAAAGAGCAATTGTAGAAAATATTGAAAACATTAGTGATTCTAAAATTGAAGACAATGAAGCTATTCAACAAAATATTATAGAGCATGAATGGGAAATAACATCCAGAATACATAATGGTTAGAATATCCAATTTTCTGAAATAGATAGGTAGAAGATATGTTGATAGTGTAATGACATAAAATGTATACCCTTACATTTTCGCATATTTTTGGCCCTCCTTAATTTGAGCTTAATCTTGCCACGATTTAGTGTTGTAATGTGTTTAATGCATTCACATTAGGTCTTGGTCCCTTGTAAACTAAATGGATTTGATTGTGCCTTGTTTAAGGTTTTGTAAAGTGTTGTACTACACTTTCACACTAATCTAGGGTTTTCATTATTAATTAGGATTCTTTATGTCTTATTTGGCCTTATTTTGCATCCACAAGCCTTAATTAATGTATATTTCTAAGGATAATCCCAACATCCAATCATGATTTATGTGTTTTTGGATTGTATGGCACAAATTTAGTGATCTATGACTCATATGCCACCTTGGGCATATGGGTACCACCTAAGTTTCGGGGCCTCGACCTAGATTTCACATCAATCTAATATTTTCTTCAAAAATGTGTCCCATAGCCTGGCCTAATGGGACTCATATGCCACTTCTGGCGTATGAGTCTCGTGTGGCTTAAACCTAAATTAAATTCAAATTCTTGGCAGGATTTTATCCTCCTAGATCTGATGTCGACTTGTAGTGTTGTAATTTTGGGAAATTTGGCATAAACAAGTATAAATACAAGGTTATTTCACTCATTTTCACCTAACAAGCAATCAAGTTATCTAAGACTTTCATGAGAGCATTCCTTATGGTGAATTTGAGTTCATGAGAGCATTAAAGTGTTTACAAGAGCATTCAAGAGCATTCAAGGGTTGATTATCAAGTTTTTTGGAGCATTACTCAAGTATCAAGCATCGTGTCAAAGTCTTTATGCATCATATTTATTTTTGAGCTAACAATTGTGATGCAGGGCTTCATGATTCAAGTAAGCATTAAATTCAAGTTACACATCATCCAAGCAAGAGTCTAGATTTACATCCATTGGAGCCATTTCATGCATGTTTACAACACTATTTATAGGGTTTGGTGAGTTGCAACATTACATTTTGTTCATTCATCATTCCTCCTTTACATTTGATTTCATTGCAAGGTTTGATTATCGAAACAAGGTTTGACCAAGGAAAACCCATTTCCACTAACAAAACAACTTTTTTCCCTCTCTTTAGTGTGTGATTTACATATCTAGGTTGATGACCCTCTAAGGAGAAAGATTCAAAAGAAGTTGTCAAGATTGCAAAGTCATCAAAGTTGCCACCTTGTTTAAAAGACCATTGAAGGACATGTACAGAGCATAATCTTCCAGTCCAAATCCAGAAACCAGATTGAGTATATAGAGCAGACGTTGAAGAGAAGATCCTTATCTTGATCCTTCAAAAAATCCAAACTAGACTAATACGCCACTCCTGGCCTATGAGTCCCAATACAGTGAATTTTCTAGTTTTTAGGTGTTTCAGACTTATCCCTGTCAAATTTGTATTCCTTCCCAAAAACCCTAATCTAGGACTAAATCACCTAGACTGGCGTATGAGTCCCAATAGACTTTAGATTCAACATTTTCAACATTTTAGGCCTCCATTCAATTTGCTATAGGTTTCTAGGTGCACCATTCTGATTTCTCAGTTTCTATTTTATTTTGCATTCATTTTTAGGTCATACATTCAAGCTTTGCATATCATTAAGTTTTAATCATTAGGTTTGCATGTTACTTGTCTTTCCAATCCCTAACTTGGTGGTGAACCCATTTTTAGTCTCTAATCACACCCTAGGACACCCTATTTCAAAATCTCTTTCCCTTTTCCACCTTTGGATTGAGGTCTCTAAGGTCTCCTTGAGTGTGACAATAGTGAAGTAGGAACCTTATCCCCTTGAAAGTGGGGGCTCCCTATTTTCGTTGTCACATCTTTGGTGAACCTGACATGAACACCTCTTTTCTCATTTGGAGTGCATATTAGTCCTAGATTTATCTTACATTAACTTTGCATTAGGGTTTTTATATTAGTTGATTTGCATCTAGGTTTTCTAAATCTTGCATTAGTGAAAGTGCATATAGGTTGCATTTTTGTACCTTGCATCATTCAAATTCATCTAAAATCTACATTTGTACTCAACTTAGACATTATACAAACCAAAAAGCATATATTTCACTTAGAATTTTTTTAAAATTTATGGAAAAACCCTAATTTGGGACTCATACACCCCTCTCGGTGATTTAGTCCTAGTACAGGTGATTTTTCTTGATTTTTGGGTATTTTGTGCTATTATTCAGCATTTAAATCTCTGAAAAACCCTAATTGGGACTCATACACCCCTCTAGGTGATTTAGTCTCATTTCATATTTTAGACTACATTTTACAACATTAAATTCCTTGTTTTGTGCTTTTGTTTGCTATTGTTAACTTTTTGTTCCAATTAGCAGAGTTTTTGTTTCATTCAATTTGTTGCATCTAGCTTAAATCAATTCATTTCATGCATTGCTTGAATTCAAAATTGTATTTTAGAGTGTAATCAGTAAATCGCCTTGTTTAGAATCTAAAATTTGCTTTCACACTTCATTTTAGGCCCTTACATTACCCTTTACCATCTCTCCATTTTGAGTTTGTCCACTAAGTTTGTGAAATCTTGTATGAGCTTTACAACTTGGTGTCCTATTAGCAATGCTATTGTGAGATGTAGTTCAAGACTCATGCCATCCTGTGATACACCATTCATCATGGATCTTGGGTTCTCTAGCTCTCCTCCTGATAGCATTGATAATCAACCCTATATGGATTCTAGTATGCATACTTCACTTCACATGACTACCATGACTTCAACTACTATGTTTTCCATTAGCAACACTACCCCTACTATCCCTAGCTCTACTCAAGCTTTGGGATGCACTCAAGGCCAATGTGGAACTTCTATCCCTACCTCTACGATACGTGTTTCCATCCCTACATATACTAGCACTCAACCTACCATAATAATCTGACCCACTAGCAGTGTGAACACTTCCTTAGGCATTTCCATAGGGAGTTCATCTAGCTTTGTGCCTTCAACTATAATATCTCCTTAAACCTCCTCCATCCCTAGTTTACATTCACTTTTCCTTTGCATACATACACTACTCCACCTTATACCCCTCCACCTTACAACAATAATGATGTTATCATTAACACACTTTTGCAAAGCATGGAATCCCCTCAACAACAAGTCGCAACCCTAAATTAAAACAATAATGGTCAACCCTCACAATACATCAAAACCAATCCCTTATCCTTGGAAATATTGAGAGAACAAATGCCACAAGGCATAGAAGTTCCCCAATTTGAGAAATGTGGTGGGAAAGGAGATCCTATTAACCATGTTTTCACTTCTACTGCCTTATGTAGTGATTTCATCTTTGAGGATAAACTTCTAGCTAAATTATTCCCTAGATCCTTGAAAGATACTACCTTGGAATGGTTTTCCTCGTTACCGAATAACTCAATTCGTTCATTCAATGAAATTTTTGAGGCCTTTATTAACCATTTCCAAGTGCACATGACCCCTAAGATGACCTTGGTTGATTTGATAAGATGTAAGCAAAAAGATGATGAAAAGGTTACTGATTTCATTTCACGTTACCAATCGCTTTATTCCCAAATCAATGTGTGAATTCCAATCCTCACCTTCAAAGAATGTTCATTGAGAACTTGAAAACTAAGATGTAGCATAATCTTTACATGATGAAATTCCCTTCCTTCATTCACCTGTGCATTTCCCTTCATGATTATCAAAACTTGGTTGGAAGTCGTGAAACAAAATCCACTTCTAGCCATCCTAAAAATTTTGAATCTATGAGTCAAAACAATTACCAGCCCTTTAGAAAACAGAATAAAGTTTTCCTCTAGATAAACCCTCCTCAACCAACTCAACATGTTAATACCCAACTGGTTTCTATAAGGAAGACAACTCCTTTCACATTTGGGGATTTGGCTAGGTAATTTACTCCCTTATCGGATACCCTTAATAACACAATGTCACAACTTTTAGAATGGAAAATGATCACTTTACCTCCTATTAGAGCACATGATCCTAATAAACCCTTACCCCCAATCTTTAGATCGAATACTTATTGCCATTATCACCGAAAAAATGGATACGACATAGAACATTGTAAGCATCTTAAGCATCTGGTGCAAGACCTCACTTATTCCGATCTGCTATCTATTGGAGGTGTTAATGATCAAGTAAATAAGTGTGTTGTTCCACCTAACCAAAATTTGCAAATATTTACCAACCCTATACCAAAACATGATGTTTCATTTGTCAAGGAAACTAAAAAGAAGGTTGTGATGAATGTTGACACAGATGATGACATGGACATTGTTGAATAAGATCCTATGGATACTAATGGACCAAGTCCTTTGGATGACATGGTTGGATTGATTGAAATTCAACCTTGTAAGGGTCGAACTAAAAATACTCTTGACATTACTTTCTCCTCACAAGATATACTTAAACATGCATCTGATGGTCCTCTTTGCATAGCTAGCCAAATCTATGATAAGCCCACTAATGGAATATTAATTGATCCCGTTTGTGGAGATAATGTGATCACCAAGGAATTCTTACTTGTGCATGAACTCTATCAAGAAAAATATGATAAACTAAAAGCATGGATAAAGATACATAATGGTTTCTCTTGCCCTACAATGGGATTGATCACCCTTCCCTTAACTATTGGATCAAAACAATTATATGTCCCATCCTCCATCATCTCGATGTCAGACCAATTTCATGTGAAGCTTGGTTATCCATGGCTACGCTCCATGAAATTTGTCTCGTCGATTGTGCATAAATGCTTAAAGTTTCCCTTTGACAATGAAATATTTATTGTGCATCATAGTGGCTTTAATATTTTGTCTTCCTGTGGGAATTTTTCCTTAGATTTATTTTGGCCTAAGCCTATGGAGCCTATTAAACCTCAGGAAGACTTCTTTTTAAAATCCTATAAAAAAATTAAAGTGAAGTGTATAGCAAAGTTATCCCTCAAGAACATGCCTCAACCCACAACTGAGCCTCTTATTCTCGATGAAACTATGATTGAACCTAAAGACATTCTAAACAACCAAGACCAACCTAAAACAAATCCTTCGCTTAACTCTTACAAACAACCAAGAGACAATGAAAATAATCCTTCCATGCCTCCTAGGATAAAGCATATTTACAAAGCTAAAAAGAAAGCGGTTGAACAACCTCATATGGTTCCTTTTGTTCTTCCCCTTAGGGAAGAAAAGAAACCTATGGTTGATAGACCCGATCCCACACAAATACAACTCAAAAATCAAACTAAAACAAATAGAAATTCTAGAGAGAATAGGCATAGGCAGCATGCTCTTGCTCAAAAGTTGAATGAAGAAATAAAAAATGAAAATAAAAATCCAAACTTGATTGAACCAATGCACGACGAGTCTCCCTCTCTGCCACAAAAATATCCTATACCACAACCACAATAGAATCTAAATCCTTCTTTGGACATTATCATTTGACCTCCTATTGTGATTAACTTAGATGATGATGATGAGGTTGATAATATTGATGGAGAAGTGCATAATGAATTGAATACATTGTTTTCCTCTTCTATGAGCTTAAATGACAATTCTCCTAAGAAGAGTGTTGAAGTTGGTAATGACCCCAATTTGGCATTTTCTATTGTCCCTTTGGCTAGTTGTCTTCCTTTCGTATATAATGAACACAATTGGGATGTGGAAGACCTGCTAATAGGTTGACTCGCATGTGCCTTGCTAGTCTTTTGCATTTTAAATTTTTTTTTGTGTAATTTGATCCCTCGTGCCATTCTATTTGATTTTTCTATCTCTTTGTTACATTCCTCTATTTGTATCTACATTCTTCTCTATGTCGTAAATCTTTCACCTTTTCCTTTATCTTTTCTTTGTCTTATGTTTACCTTTTGGGGATGACACAAGGTGTCAAGACATTAGGTATCTTCCATGTTGACCCAAAAGCTTTTCCTTTATCTTTTCTTTGTCTTGTGTTTTCCTTTTGGGGATGACGCAAGGCGTCAATACATTCATGTTTCTTCCATGTTGAACCAAAAGGTTTTTCCTTTATTACTCTCTCTTTGTGTCATTCTTCTCATTCTATGAGTATTTATGGATTGATGATAGTTCTGAGCTCTCTAATAATATTGTAGCAAGAACATACTAACCCTGAATCCATGGATCCCTTATGTGATTTTGTGGGGGAAACCCTTTTTCACTGGCAATATTCTTTTGCATTCCATGCTTCATTGTGATTCTTCTCACTTCATGTGATGCATCCTTTGCTTTGTGGTTAACGTTGGGTGTGATTTCTCTCAAGAGAATAATCTCTCTTAGTATATTATATTCCTCTTAGTGGCTCGATGTGACACACTACATCCCCTAAGTTGTGGATCTTCTATTCTTTGATTGCTCCTCTCTTGGAGACATTAGGCACTATGTTCCCTAAGTTAAGACCTTACATGAACTAATTAAAACTCCTTTGAACATACTGTATGCCTCTTTTACATTTATGATAATTGCTATATGGCCACCTTGCATAACACACTTTGCTTGTCTTTGGAGCCTCTCTTTTTTTCATGGGTGTCAAGCATACAAAGCTTTTCTTGCCTCATGAAGCTCAAAGTTCATTGTTATGTGACACCTTATCAAATTTATCATGAGGTGTAATGGTTAGCGTATGGGAGCCGAACTTAGGCATGAATTTCCCATAGCCACTTGCTTGTCTATCTGAGTGTATACCGCTGCATGTGTATGTGTCTCGTTGGGGGCTCACCTAGTGGATATTGGATTCCACTAGGCCTTATGAGTGTGTGTTGGTTTACATAGTGGACAACGTTTTCCACTTACAAGAATTTCTTTTGGACAAATAGCCTAGATTTGATCCATAACGAGTTGGAAAAATGGTCAAAGCTTGATCCATTCCTGCCTTTGTCTTTATTTTTCTTTATGTCTTTGGAAGTGTATGCTTGTGCCTTGATGTTGCTCCTTTTATCATTTTCATGTGTGTCTTCTTGCACCTATGTTGGTCTGCAATAAGATCTTGATCTTGGGGGCTTGGCCATCTCCTTCAATCTTTTTCATCCTATGTCGTCTGCATTGGTACACTCAGACCCCTCTTGATGCATTTTTTTCTTCTTTAGTATGAGTTTGAAGCAGGTTCTTCCTCTCACTAAAGTGGGGGCTAGATGTAATGACAGAAAATGTATACCCTTAATTTTTTGCATTTTTTTTGGCCCTCCTTAATTTGAGCTTAATGTTGCCTTGATTTAGTGTTGTAATGTGTTCAACGCATTCACATTGGGTCTTGGTCCCTTGTAAACTAAATGGATTTGATTGTGCCTTGATTAAGATGTTGTAAAGTGTTGTACTAAACTTTCACACTAATATAGGGTTTTCATTATTAATTGGGCTTCTTTATGTCTTATTTGGCCTTATTTTGTATCCACAAGCCTTAATTTATGCATAATTTTTAGGATAATCCTAACATAAATCAACATCCAATCATGATTTATGTGTTTTTGGATTGTAAGGCCCAAATTTAGTGATGTGGGACTCATTCTACATTGGACATATGGGTCCCACCTAAGTTTCAGTGCCCCAACCTGGATTTCACATCAATGTAAGCTTTTCTTGAAAAATGTGTCCCATAGCTTACCCTAATGGGACTCATACACCACTTCTAGCATATGAGTCCCATGTGGCTTAAACCTAAATTAAATTCAAATTACTGGCAGTATTTTATCCTCCTAGATCTGATGTCAGCTTGTAGTGTTGTAGTTTTGGGAAATTCAGCATAAACAAGTATAAATACAAGGTTATTTCATTCATTTTCACGTAACAAGCAATCAAGTGATCTAAGACTTCTATGAGAGCATTCCTTATGGTGAATTTGAGTTCATGATAGAATTCAAGTGTTTACAAGAGCATTCAAGGTTTGACTATCAAGTGGTTTGGAGCATTATTCAAGTATCGAGCATCATGTCAAAGTCATTATGCATCGTGTTTGTTTTTGAGCTAACAATTCTAGTGTAGGGTTTCATGATTCAAGAAAGCATTAAATTCAAGATACACATCATCCAAGAGAGAGTCAATATTTACATCCATTGGATTCATTTCATGCATGTTTGCAGAACTTTATTTCTATGGTTTGGTGAGTTGCAACATTACATTTTGTTCATTCATCATTCCTCCTTTACATTTTATTTTATTACAAGGTTTGATCACCAAAATGGGGTTTGACCAAGGCAAACCCCTTTCCACTAACAAAACAACATTTTTCCTCTCTTTAGTGTGTGATTTGCAGATCTAGGTTGAAGACCCTCTAAGGAGAAAGATTGGAAAGAAGTTGTCAAGATTGCAAAGTCATCAAAGGTGCCACCTTGTTTACAAGACCATTGAAGGACACGTACAAAGTAGAATCTTCCAGTCCAGATTCAAAAACCATATTGAGAAGATGGAGCAAAGGTTGAAGAGTAGATCCAAATCTTGATCCTTCGAAAATGCTAAACTGAACTAATACACCACTTTTGGCATATGAGTCCCAATACAGTGAATTTTCCAGTTTTCAAGTGTTTTAGACTTGTCCCTACCAGATTTTTGTTCCTGCCCAAAAACCCTAATCTAGGGCTAAATCGCCCAGACTAATGTATGTGTCCCAGTAGACCTTAGATTCAAAATTTTCATCATTTTAAGCATCCATTCAAGTTGCTATAGGTTTCTAGGTGTACCATTCTAATTTCTCAATTTTCTATTATGTTTAGCATTCATTTTTAGGTCATACATTCAAGATTTGTATATCATTAGGTTTGCATGTTACTTGTCTTTCCAAGCCCTAGCTTGGTGTTGAACCCCTTTGTAGTCTCTAATCACACCCTAGGACACCTTATTGCAAGATCTCTTTCCCCTTTCCACCTTTGGATTGAGGTCTCTAAGGTCTCCTTGAGTGTGATAATAGTGAAGTAGGAACCCTACCCCCTCGAAGGTGGGGGCTCCCTATTTTCGTTATCATAGATAGACAAACAGACTGGTGTGATGAATACCACGGTGAAGTGTACACAAATCAAGCAATGCATTTCATAAGAAGCATGAGAGATCATGGGTGTCTCATACATGATGAGATATTTTAGTGTGTTGACTATACAAACCTCAGTGATAAATAAAGACAGGCACTCAACATAATTATGGAACACTACCATAATAATCATAATCCATCGCCCTTGCTAATGATAATTCAAGGAATATCAAGAACAAGAAATTCATATCTAATTGGTGCTATAGTCAAGCTCCTCTTTAAAATGTGTCAATTTTGGGTCAATCTCCCCTTCTATTACCTCCACCAACTGGAGTTGCAACATTCAACATTGGAGCATCCATAGTTCATTCAAAACTAAGAATACTAATAAGATATTTTTCTCAACTAGAAGGAGCAATACTAACAAGCTTCTAATAAGAAATATCACACATCAAGTATAATTTGATTGATGAAATGAGCTTCATTGGTTAGAACATGCTAGAGAACATAAATTCTTGACTCCGACAAGCATTCCCAAAAAATAAAAACATTAAATTTATAGGTATACACATGATTATGATTAGCAAAAATAACTATTTTATATTCTAATACAAGTAATTCACATATATGATTTTTTTATAGAAATAAAAGTATGTAGTATTGATAATAATTTTCATCAATTAGCTTTCAGGTATATCTACGATTTTGGTTGGAGATTTGGGTCATTTACCTCCTATTAGTGATAGACTAGCATATGGAAGCAATTGAAGATCTAAGTTACTATGGGAAGAATTCAAAATTGTGGTTACTTTAGATAAAATATTCATATAAGATGGACAAAACATCCACCAACAAAGATTTCGTTAACTTTTGACAAATTTGAGAGATGCAAACCCAATAATTGATGATTGCAAATTTCTTATGAAAAGAACCACTATTACCATAGATGCAACAAGCAATAAGGAGTTTGATAATGGTTTTCATTTTTTCTCAACAAAGAATGTTCATAATCATAACAAGAAAATTCTATAGTCATTGAAGCATCCAATTGCAAGTAGTGTTGTAAGAAAATTAGGAAGTATTAATGTTGCAAAAGGATGCTCAAATGATGAGCTTGATCTAGAATTATTGATCAGTAAGGATGTCAAGGTAATATTAACTCCAAATATTTGGATACAAGCAGGTCTTGTAAATAGAGCTCTAGGATATATTCGAAAGATTGTATACAAACCTGGAAGTAGTCCACCAGAACCACCAACATATGTAATGGTTGAGTTTGATATCTATTCGGGAATACCATTAGATGATTACAATCCAAATATAATTCCAATTATAACAATACAAAGGGGGAGGAAAATCCAAATGCCATTAAGATTGGCTTGGGAATTGATAATTCATAAATCATAGGGTTTGACTCTTTCAAAAGCCATTGTTGATATAAGACCAAGAGAAATAATGGGATTGAAATTTGTCACCATGTCTCATGTAACGTCTCTAGATGGCCTAAGCATTATGCCACCATTCAAATATGACCATTATGAGAAAATGAAAAAGGGTAGACAACTTACCAAGAGAAAGGCTAAAGAAAATAGACTAAAAATTTAGGAAGATAATTGATGTAACATATTTTCTTCAATTTTATTTCAATGAGTAAAAAGTTTCTAAATGTAATATATTTGTATGATTTTTAGTTTTATGCTACTTTCAATTCTTCTATGTTTATTGTATTTAAAATTTGATAAATGAATATTTCTTATGTAACACAATTATGATACTTTTCAAATGTTTCTAATGAGTTGTAGTAAATTTAAAAATCATTTGGTACCCACATCGATTCTTCAAATTTCACACCATAATTAAAAAAATTGGTATGTTTCATATGCTTCTCACATATTCAATAGTTTTTTAGTACTTCAAATATATATTAATCATCTAAGGATAATGATGAACAATGAATTTTATATTTAGTTGTAAATTTTTAATTATTGATTACCCTTATTTACTTTTTACAAAATGGCAATGATAAATGAATCATGTGAAGCAGAACATTTTGTTTCAAAGCCACCATCGACAAAGAAATCAATTGATTCTAATACATATGTTGAAACACCTATTGAGAAGTTGTGTAAATCAATTGAACACTCTAAACAAATCATTTGTGAACTTGAAGATTCAACGCTTCTTACAGTAGCGGTTGAAGAAGAAGAAATTTGGTCCAAATGGAAGATATAGCTCAAAAGTTTCATAAAACATGCCAAAAAGTTGTAGAATTTTCAGGTTTCCTAAGAGAAATATTTTATGACGAACAATATGAACAAGGATCTTCTAAAAAAATTATAGAAGAATTCCTACTATTTTTAATGGTAATTAGTATAGAGAAACAAGAATTATATATAGTGTTGTTTGATCTTTGCTTAACTCATACGGACAGTATTTTGATAGAGACTTTGATGTCTATTTTGTTAAAAACAGTGTTCTTATGTCTTCTATGTAAGTCGATGACTTTTTATATAAATAGTTCAACTTGTGTTTTAAATATTGCATAGTTATTTCCAATTATGTAAGCGATTTCCTCGGGAGACAGATCTACTACAAAATTCAATGCTTTCATATGTCAAAAAATATTAAATTTTTAAACTTGGATTTATTAATATATTGGTGGAAATAGTTTAAGTAAAAATATAACTCTACCTTATGAAAAACTTAATTTAGAAAAGTTTTTTTGATGATAGATAGTTGAAATCCAATTCGACATTTTCAAAATAAGAAAATAATAATACTACAAGTAAATGCTTATCTTTTTTAAAATTCAATCTCAAATAGAATTTTTAAATGTTCTTGTAATAGTGCTTATGAATATGATAATGTTTTTTAATTTTGTGCGACAAACACATCAAAATTTTCTATATTCATATGTCAATAATGAAATTTAAATAAATATGTGTAATTATTTTAGGATAAATGGTTCACTATGTGGAATTCCATGAGAGAACATTTGTTTGGGGCATTATGCCAAACAGTTCACATGTGTTATCTATTCTTCAATTCTAATACAATGGATAAACCAATTCATTGTTGTCATATTTTAAAATGATTTTTTTAATGCCTACATTTATTAAATCTAAATTTTAAAATATTAATTTAATAATTATATTATATTCATTAAAGTAATTCCTCATGTTAACATGATAGCATATAGGAATTATTTTATAACATATATCTACATATTTACTAATTTATATAAAATTCTAACATAAACAATATGTTGGACATTGTGGTTGTGTTGCTGATATGTGGTTGTCATTGATGTCAACACTATTAGCATTGATGATGCTTAAGGCTGTATATGTCGAGGAGATTGAGAAAATTATTAAAAGCATAGTTCAGGCAGCCAGTGAAACTAAGAAGGTCATAGTGGTGAAATTTTATGTATGTTGATATTCAAGTGTTGCACGCTAATGGGTTTATTGTTGAACTTATCTAGTATGATGTTCGGAAGTCTCAGTGGTACACATCAAAGATTTGTGCAAGTAAAGTATTCTGGTGTTCCTAAAATCATTATGGTACTATAGCAGTTGTTCTTGGAAGAGGAAGTTGGAATTCTGGTCATTCCAGTTGTTGTGTATGTTCATGTGATGTTCGTGGATGATTCTAGATCATGTTCTATCTTTGTTGCATGTCCGCGCTATTTGGTTTGATCGTGGTTGAAGATTTTTCCAATGTATGTTCGGGTTTTCATGTTCTTGGCCGACATGATGGTGGTAGCGTGTTGTGGATCCTTATGGATTAATTTCTTGTTGTTTAGCGTGTTCGAGGATGTTGGTTTGGGTTCTATCTTTGTTGTGGCTAACTTGTGTTGGTGAGCATAAAGATTTATTCATGTATCGAGGCCGATAGTTATAATTCATCTATTATTTGTGGTCGACGAAGTTGTTGATGTAAATTCGTGTAGCGGATATATAAGAAAGGTTGTTTTGTGGTATGAATGTAAGTAAGTGGTGTATGCTCAGTGTTTTGTGGTTGTTTTGTGGTATGAATGTAAGTAAGTGGTGTAAGTAAGTAAGTTTCATAAAACATGCCAATCATTCAAGAGCATAGAAGAATGTGAAAGAAGATTGAACAGAGTGTATGTGCCTAATCGAAACTGTCATCAAGCTTTTGGAGAAGTTGTTTTCTCAGTTCATCCCACTCAAATGGTTTTAATCTGATTGTATTTACTTTGAGCAGTGAGCTCTAGGCAGTGTGCCTGAATGCAAGTGCATTCCTTATTCATTTTTCATTATACTTTTAATAGGGTATAATTGTGGGTTAACCTCCACCGTGGTTTTCTCCCTTAATAGGGTTTCCACGCAAAAATATTGGTGTTATGTATTTATGATGTGTTGTGTAATTCTAGCTTTCACTATTATTCATCAAATCTGGAATTAAAGGTTAATAGTTTGATTAAAGTTGTTGATTTTGTTACAACTGATTCACCCCCCTCTCAGTTGTATCTTCTTGTTTTTTTGACATAATAAATGCATCACTAAAACTATTTGTAGTTGTATATCTAACATGGAAAACTTTAGTGGCGAATCTTTGCCAATTGGAAAATTTTAGATATAGGCCAAGTCAAAATTGGTGAATTAATCGCACCCAACAAGGTGGCCAAATCACCCATATTTTATGAATTATCGATCCAATGCATGTCCATTCACCATCAATTGTTTTTACAAGGCATATTTGAGTAATAAATTTGCCATAACAAACTACGAGCATTTCAAATGGACTGATTAATATTTTTGTTTGTGAATCACATAAGCATGTAATAAAACACCTACATATTCGCCAATAGTATTAAAATAATATTTTATCAGGACCCATTTCACCAATTAAAATTTACAAATAGTTGCTTGTGAGAACGCATTTCGTCAATTAAAATTTACAAATAGTTGCTTATGAGGACCCATTTCACCAATAACATTAAAAAATATATATTTGAGGACACATTTCACCAATTGTCATGACACCTCCATGCTAATCGTAGGGCCATAATCGCCTTGAAAATTACAATGTATCGATGTATAATCACGCGGGATTCGCCAAATTTTTAATATACCATTTAAAAATCCCATGAAATTCGCCAAATATAGATTGATATAAATACAATTGAAACTGTCATTTATTCTTACACATTTTGTTTAGTTCTTGATTCAAAAGTTGGACTTGGAACCTTGAAGTTGATCGTAGGAAAGTTACAAACTTACAACACAAGCATTCTTGCATTAACGAATAGCAAGTCAATGAAAACCTAAACTTAAAGGTGAGTGATCATTTCTTCATAATGTTATAAGATTTCTTTATCTATTTTCCATTCTTTCTTCAATTTTAAAGATGATATAGAGTAGAGAATGGGATCTATATTCTCTGTCCTTCTTAAACAAGAAGACATTTTTTCTAGATTTTATTCGAAGTGAGAGATCAATATTTCGAGCAGGAAGTGAAACAAGGGTAAGACTCCTTAGGGTGGTTAAGGGATTGGGAGGCCATCAAAACACCCAAAACGTAGAGGTAGCATACAGTCTTACTTTGGAATTGGCAATGCTTCTGATCCATCAAATCAAGATGGAGCTACATCATCAACTCTTCCACCAAATATTAATGAAGAAGGCATTCAAATACCTCACTACCATTAGAAGGTCAAGGTGAGATTGTCGTTGAGTTAAATGAGTCAAATTAGGATGGCAATACCATAGAAGATGTTCCAAGGGATACCTTGGTTAGCTAGAATGAGATAATTGACTTGGATCAAGATGATGTTGGTAGCAAGAAAAGAAAATGCAAATCAAAAGTGGGGCATGAGTGGGAAATGACAAGGAATTTTCAACTTGGATGGTTGTCAAAGTACCCATTCATTGTACCAGTGGGGAAAGCAAACAAAGATGAAACTACAACATAATGCATGTGTATGATTTGTAGCTAGAAATGTAAAAGGGACAAGAAGTTGTAGCTAAAGCTTGACACTATAGAAAAGCATATCGGTAAAGTTTATGAAAAACAAATCATAGATGGAAAGGAAAAATCAGTCATACAATGGAAATCAAAGGGAGAGTGTCTTCCTGTTAAGTATTCTGTGAAATATGAAGAGCATAAGCAAAGAATGTTGAAGCTTGTTGCATGTCGAGGTACAATTGAGGCTCAATTTGGAAAAGCAATGGAAGGAGCACATATGTCAAAAATTGTTTAGATGAGTTATTTTTCATATTTTTTCCAGAGGGTGTCCTATGATAGACTACCCTGATTATTTTAATTTATTATCTTTTTTGGGTGTTCCTCACTTTCCTAGCTCACATTGGTCAGTAAATGCTAGATGGGAATGGGCGAACTGTCTTATTGTAGTGGAAAAGCAAGATTTAAAGGAGAAATTAAAAGATTCAAACTTTATTGCATTATCTTTAGATGAAGTTACTATGGTAGATAATACTTCTTGGGTCTATATGCATGTGTATATTGTAAAACAACATGTCTACCAAGCTCATCTTCTTTGTGTTCAAAAAATGAAGGACAGTTCAACATCACAAAATCTATTTGAACTAGACAAGAAATATTTGAACAAAATTGCAATTATGGATGACTTGACAATTGCCAAAAAGTTGGTGTGTGTAGGAGCTAAGTCATGACTTCAAATCATTTAAAAAATAATAAAATTTCAACCATTGATTATTGGAAATCTAACGGTTCTAGTGTTATTTTGGAGGTTTGAATTCGCAAGTCTAGAGCTTCAGACATTTGCTTCTAGAACGCAACTACAACCATCCATCAAAAATTCATCGAACAATCATGGGTTATATTAATTTATGTTGACATTTGGCTTCAGACATAATGAATATGTTGTCACTTAGCTTTCCTTCATTCCCATGCATCTCCTTCATCAGCTTTTTGGGCCCCACTACTCTTTACATGCTGGCAGAAAATCCATGTGTCAGCATCTCGCTTCCCCTCTGAGATTTGTAAGGTTTAGATCAACAGTCGTGAGCTAGCGGGAAACAACCCAAATCAACCTGAAGACCGTCAACTTGCTTCCCCTTTAACCAATAGGCCAGTGACCATAACATATATCCTCCTTTAGCAATAGACGACTGAGATTAGAACATCTCGATGAACAATTTTTCACGTGTTCATACATCCTTTTAGCATGTTGTTTAACCTTTCATAATTTCTATGAAAAAATTCACCAAATATTCCCATGCCCTTTGCAGTTTTACGAGCGGTAGAAATGATGTCGCATGACTCATGCTCGCTATCCCTCCATAAGCCTAGATCGGACAATGCGTCCCACACAAGCTAGCGGGGAACAACTGAGATTCATTTGTTAGAGCACATCTCAACCGTTGATTTGATCACATTCATCCATCGACACCTTTAAATAGTGGTAGGGCCCGCCATGAGGGTGAACGGGTGTCACTTACCCGCTATCCCTCTGGCTTCTTCATTTTATTATTTTAATCTCGTGAGCTAGTGGGGAACCAAAGAAAATAATTTTTTTGGTTTGAAAACATTTTTGAATCATTAATAAAATCAATAATAAAATGTCAACCATTGATTTTTGGAAATCTAACGGTTCTAGTGTTATTTTGGAGGTTTCAATTCGCAAGTCTAGTGCTTTAGAGATTTTCTTCCAGAATGCAACTACAACCATCCATCGAAAATTCATCGAACAATTGTGGGTTATATTAATTTGTGCTAACATCTAGCTTCAAACATAATAAATATGTTGACACTTTTCCCTATTCCAGACACTTTATGAAGGAATTTGAATGTGCGAAAAAAATTGTCCCAGAATAGAACAATATATAATTGTAGCATTTGATATTTTCGCCAACCACACTAAGATTTTTTTTCACATACCAGTTTATTTTGCCACTGAAATTTTTATTAGTTTGAGATTATGTTTTTTTTTAAAAAGGGGTAAATTTTTTATTGAAACTCAAACCAAGGCATTACATAATAATAAAGGGCCAAAGCCCTAGGAATCCACAAAAATCATCCAACCAAAGCATAAAGCCACATCAACCTTCACCAAAACCATCCCCATCCTCTGTAAGAATCCTCATCAAGTCCTAACGAGACTCATGGGATAATTATTCCCACGCATGAATCCTCCAACCATCAATATGCTCAAAATCCCATCTAGCCAAATAATCTGCAGCCCTATTCCACTCTCGCAGAATATGGACAAAAGAAACTGCCTCCATCAAAGAGCTAACCTACAAAATCTGCTACACCATCATAGCTAGCTGCCAACTAACATCAGACATCTTTTGTTTATTAAGTAGATTAATCAAAAAAATTGAGATTATGTTTAATTCACCAATGGATTTTTTATTCATTTTAAAATAGGTTTAATTCACTAATGAATTTTTTTTTCTGGTTTAAAAAGGTTTTAATCGCCAACAAAAATATTTTTTTGTTTTGAAAATAGGTTTAATTCGCCAATGGAAATATTTTATTGGTTTGAAAATAGGCTTTAATCGCCAATGAAAATATTTTATTGATTTTAAAAATTTGCAGTTCGCTCTGATTTTCCACAGACTTCTATTGATTACAAAAGATTTTCCAAGATTTTACTCCTTTTCTGAGGGGGGGTTCTTAAAGTTATCCCTGATATATAGCTCTAATTTGAACTATAATCCTAATTGTAATCTTAATTGTAATTCAAATCCTAATCACAACCATAATTTTAATCCAAATTATAAACCTATTTCTATCTCTAATCCCAGCCCTAACCATAAACTTGATCCTAATTTTATATCTAAGCCGAGTCTAATTCTAATTCTACTAGTAATCCTAAACTTAACCCTAATCCTAACCCAAAGCCTAATACCAATCTATCTATAAACCTAACCCTAATCCACATCCCAATATAAAATTAATCCCAACCTTAACCTTAATTTTATCTTTAACCTTAACCCTACCTATGATCCTAATTATTTATGTAATCTTAACCCTAAACCTAAATGTGATGATAACTCCACCCCAAATTCTAATTCTATGTCTAATCATAACCCTAATGCTAACCCCAACCCTAATACCAATTCTATCTCTAACCCTATCCATAACCCTAAGCCTACCCTTGATCCTAATTTTATCTTTAGTCCTAACCCTAACCATAACCCTATCCCTAATTTTAACCCCAACTATAATTTCTAAACATAAATCTATGGTCCTAATCCTTATCCTCACCCTATTTCTAAACCTAACCCATTTTAATATGCTAACCCCAACCCTAACCCTACCGCTCATCTTAAACATAATCCCAAACCTAACCCTAACCCTATCACTCATCCCGGACATATTTCTAAACCTAAACCTTATTATATATGATAACCCTAACCCTAAACCTAAAAATAATCCTAAACCTCAACCTAATCCTAACCCTAATACTAACTCCAACCCCAATACCAATTCTATCTCTAAACCTAACCCTAACCCTATTCCCAATAATAAAATTAATCCCAACCTTAACCCTATTTTTTTCTCTATCCTACACCCTAACCCTAACCCTCAACCATAACACTAAACCTAACCCTAATGCTAATCCTAAAAATAAAACTTACCCTATCCCTAATCTCTAAGCCTAACCCTAATCACAATACTAACATTAACCCCAACCTTAATCATATTTCTATCTCTAACCCTAACCCTAACCTTAACCATACCCTTGATCCTAATTTTATGTGTAATCCTAACACTAACCCTAATTGTGATGATAAACCCAAATATAATCTTAATTCTAACTCTAGTCATAATCATAACCCTAACCCTTACCCTAACCATAATCTTACTACTAATCTAATCCAACCCTGATCCCAATTTAAACTTTAACCCTAACCCTTTTCCTATCCCTACCTATAACGTTAACTCTATTCGTAATTATAACACTAATCCTAATCATAACCCTAACCCTAACCTTAACCCTTTTGCTAACCCTAAGCCTAACCTTTATGCTAACCTTAACCCTAATTGTAACCCTAACCCTAATAATTTTGTCTTTCATGTCGCACTACGAATGCTACTAGCATATATATAATTTATTAATATATATATATCAAGTTGAAAGATAACCTTATCAAGGTGTCTATTTTAAAAAAATTCTCACATTAAAGTGCAATAGACACCTCGAAAAGGATATCTCTCAGTATTTTTATATATATTATTAATAAATAATATATATATGCTAGTTATGTCGAGAGACATTCTATAGTCATAGAGGGGTGGGAAGGACCTCCGTAAAAAAAACCCTGATCATTGTAAATTGATGTCCATCTTCCTGTTCTCCTGCCCGTTATGAAGGATAGTGTTGGCGATGGTTACAGAAAGAAATAGTGTTGGTGGTCATTACAGAAAGAAATAGTTTTGGTGGTTATGTTACAAGATGATCGATGGTAGTGGAAGAGTTATCTCGATGTAATATAACGTTCTCTTCACTCGCCATATCTCCAGTGTAATAGACAAGAGATATTTGAATGCATTTTTATCTTCGGCTATTTTTTAGCAGTAAAATTTTTTGAGCAGAAGCAATTTTTGTTTCCAAGAGCTGTGATATTTTCAACTAGATGAAGACTATGATTTGAACAACAACATTAAGGGCAAGTCAGTAGTTGCAATCTGATGGTAACTAGATTTAATGAGTAAGCCAAGTCCAGAGTGTAATTATCATTGCATGCTTATTTGTCACATATCCATGACTAACATAAACCTTCACCGAATGTAGTATGTATTCACTCCAAATTGTTCATGCATTTGTATCTTTGCCTATTTCTGAGCAACAATGGTTTATGAGCTAAAGTAAATTTTGTTTCGAAGATTTGTGATCTACTGTTTAGTGGACGGAGAGCTACATTTTGGACAACATTAAGGGTGATATCCTTGGTAAGTAACATATATCATGTTTTCATCAATTCCTAGCAACCTCTGTTGAAATATGACGTTTCTCAATGCCTATCTTGAATACAAATGCTCTTGGAAATTTTTGTGCTAAATCCATCCACATGCCTTGTTATTATCTCTCAAATGTATACATGAAATAATTACATATATCATCAAAGAAAATGACTACTCATTAAGGTCATCTTGAGATAACAAAAAACTAACTTCAAATCCCACAAAGTTTAAAATTCACTAAAGACCTTCACCTGCTTAAAATTTATTATGTTTTGTATCTTTAGGGACTAACAAAAATAATGTTTGTTGCATGGTAGTTTACCCATCTTTTGTTACTAATTGATAGGAATTTTCTGAAGTGACTTAAATATTTGTCATGATTTGTCAGATCTCAAGGTTTATTTTGTTTGAACATCATCTAGAATTGGATTCTATGTATTTGGTTTGGTAAATGGTCTAAGTGCTTTAGTTTTGAATGTTAATAATATCCATGAACTCTTGATTTATGTAAAAAAAAAAATTAGCCATCGTTGTGCTCTTCAAATACATAGAAGCCTATCAAATATAAAGAATGAAAAGTAATCAAATACATATAAGCCTTTCAAGAAATCTTCATCGATTTAGGGCCCCTTAATGCTAATAACCTTTGGTCAAAAAGAAGTTTTCAAATGACATCGAATCAAAAAAAATAATTCTACCCGATAACAACTATCCATGGCAATGGCTTAACATGCCATAATACTTTAAAATGGTGGAGTAGGTAATCCATTAAATTAAAAATTAAATAATGGGACATCACAGTATATAATGTCCAAATAAAAATATAGTAGTGTGTTTTCAAGATCTTGAATTGATAAAATGGTTAGACTATCCTATTCGACGGTATTGAAATTCAATGTTGCTCTCTAAATTGAAAAGTCCTAACATGGCCACATAGAGGACTAAGAGGATAGAAAACATCTTGGTGAAATTCTAGCAAAAAATATAAGCATAGAATGTCAAATAAAAAGATGTAGTAGACCAATCTCAAGCCCCGAATTTATAAAATGGTCCTATTGTCCTATTGAATGATAAAATTTAATGTTGCTCTCAAGATTGAAAAATCTAGACATCTCCTACCAAAAAGGTCTAAGATGATAGCAAACAAAATAATCCCCGAATTGACAATCTTAATAGTTGTTATCAGGTAGACTGAATTTTTTTGATTCGATGTCATTTGAAAACTTCTTTTTGACCAAAGGTTATTAGCATTAAGGGGCCCTAAATCGATGAATATTTCTTGAAAGGCTTATATGTATTTGATTACTTTTCATTCTTTATATTTGATAGGCTTCTATGTATTTGAAAAGCACAACAAAGGCTAATTTTTATTTATTTTTTTACATAAACCAAGAGTTCATGGATATTACTGGCATTCAAAACTAAAGCACTTAGACCATTTACCAAACCAAATAATTGTATAGAATATATATAGGAATAAGTCATGGAAAAATCACAAATGACAATGAATCACGAGAAAAAAAATCCCATTGATCAATGTTTGTTAATATTATATTGGTACCTTGATATTCTAAAACTTTGTTGCCTAACAGTTATTGATCTATCTATGAAATTGCGCCTGGATCAATTTGAATTGAAATTTGTTATCCATGGCAATGGCTTATTATGCCATAATACTTTAAAATGGTGGAGTAGGTATGTCATTAAACTAAAAGTTAAATAATGGGACATCATAGTATATAATGTCCAAATAAAAATGTAGTAGCATGATTTCAAGATCTTGAATTGATAAAATGGTTAGACTATCCTATTTGAGGGTACTAAAATTCAATGTTGCTTTGTAAATCAAAAAGTCCTAACATGGCCACATAGAGGACTAAGAGGATAGAAAACATCTTGGTGAAATTCTAGCAAAAAATATAAGCATAAAACGTCAAATTAAAAGATGTAGTAGACCAATCTCAAGTCCCGAATCGATAAAATGGTCATATTGTCCTATTGAAGGATAAAATTTAATGTCGCTCTCAAGATTGAAAAATCTAGACATCTCCTAACCAAAAAGGTCTAAGATGATAGCAAACATCTTTGTGAAACTGCAACAAATAATCTTGAGAGGAAAAATTGACATAATTTAAATATAAAACTGGATTCAAATAACCAATTACCAGCTATTACAATTTAGTTGTTCCTACACTCTTTCCACACATTTCATCACCTATTGCCCTATAATCAAAGATCCCCGTTGTAGTTGCAAAAGAAGTAATACAGTTTGTTTTGATCAGAAAACAACATACAATGTAAGTATCCATGACCATTTAATTGTTTGAAATATATTCTACACATTAAGTTAAAGGAAGCTACCCCTTATCAATAACCGATAACCAGTTATTATACCTCATCTCATCCTACTCGCTCACCTATATTTAATCACCTATGGCCCTAGAAGTGAAACCCATTTCAGTTGCAAAGGAAATTGTCTGCTCTCTTGTGAGTGAAATACATCATGTAATGTGACTATTCATGGCCATTTATTTCTTTATAATATATTATACCCATTAAATGAAACTTCACCACCTTAAATACCTATTATTGGCTTGCAGGAAATACACCAATCTATTAAAATGCGTGTTAAAAAAGGAAAAGGGTGTAGAGTGACTATGAGGGAATTTACAGTATCTTCTTGTATTGGGAAGCACAACCCAAACCAGTTTTACCAAATCTTTCATATTAATGTGCCTCTTCAAAGATTGACACAATGCTACACTTGGAAGATAGCCTTCATCACATTTATCATTAAATATCTTATTAAATATAATTCAAGTAAGGTTTCTACTGCAGATTTGTTATATATATTGAGTTATAATGGTATTATAATATTTAGATTGTATTTATTGAATTTATGATATTTATTAAATATTAATTTCTTCATTTCAATTTGTTTATATATATTTTGTTGTAATTAGAATTCTAAGATAATGTTTTGCAATTATTATAAATCAAATTTTATTGTTTAAAAATGTTTGATTCATTTCTACTCCATCATGCAAGGATTATAGCATTCTTCACCAAACCAACTTTTCCATCAATTTTGAATCCAACAAGACTTTCATTTTTTGAGGTGAATTAATTTTTAATTTCATGTATCATCATTTTTCTTCAACATTTCTATAAATTAGACAAAACAATGCTAGATAATAAAAAAGTGTTAGATAATAAGAGAACCAAGTTTATTTAGTTAGTTAACTTTAAGTTTTTGTATTTCAATTGCACTATTTATTAATATGAATGTTATTTTCTTATCTAGAAGGCAATGCAACCAAATAGATATAATCATAATTGTGCAAACAAATAAATAAAATATAATAGAAAACATTTTTTTAAGTTGTGCGGCTTGCCACCAAAATGATAATTCTCAACCTTTTATCTACCATTGTATGCTCTCATCTTAACCTTTGAGGGATCTTGATGATCAGAAAGTGTGAGATAATAAGGTAATGTAATTTAATTTGTTTGTTAACTTTAAATAATAATGTATAGTTGGTTATTTTGTCAAATGTGTGACTTCCTCCCAACATGCTACTTCTTGACATTTTATCTACCATCGCATGCTCTTATCTTTCCCTTTGAGGGATCTTGATGATAAAAAAGTGTTAGATAATAAGGGAATAAAATTTAATTAGTTTTTTAACTTTGAATACCTTCTATAATTGGTTAGTTATATTCCAATTGTATTTCATATTCGATAGTCATCTAAAATTGCTTTATATTTTGAATATTTCTTTTCTAATATTCTTCAATTAAAAATACAATTGTATAAAATAAAACTAGATTTACCATTCAACAACTATAATTTTTCAAATCCAAACTTTTGGAGTACTACAATGGTACAAGAATATATAAATTAAGTTTTTAAATATAATTTATTTTCTAGCTATGGTGCGACCAAGATTGAATTTTGAATCAGAGAAGCAAAGAAGACAATATCGAAGAGAATATCAAAGAGAATATAGATGGGAATATCAAAGATGACAAAAAGAACAAATGATAGATGTCGAAAGGGAAGAAGAAAGAAGAAGAGATAAATTGATAATGAATCTCATAGACAAAGATATGGTAGACAAAGGACAAAAGTAAAATTACAACAATTAGAATTAGAGAATGCGGAAGAATTAAATATAATTAGAAACAATTGTAAACAAACATCTAAACATCTCTCTCATTCTAAAAAATAAGAAAGACAACAAATTGATCCCCAACCAAGTGATAAGCACAATCGCCTATCTAATGAAAATTCAATTTCAATAGAACATGTAGCAGAAACACCTCAGCATGGAACTGAAGTTGGGATGAATTTAGGTGTACAAGGAAACATACAAAATATACCAAACCCAAATGGAATGCTTCACATTGATTTCAAATGTTTTGAAATGCAATTTCGACATTGATTAGATAGCTTCAAAATGCCAAATATGTGATATGTTTGTCAAGAATGCTACCTAGGAATGAAAGTATGTCGTACCTCAGAAGGTCCTGTATGCAATAGATATCAACAAGAAAGAGGAAATAATAGATTGTCAGCTTCAAATAATATGGATCTTGGTCCACAACCAGAGGAGCTTGCAAAATTGACTCAAGTTGAATAAATTTTGATTGCACATGTCAGCCCAATACTACAAGTTACACATGTAATAGGTGGTTAGTATAAATACCAAGGACACATAATAAGTTTTCCAAAAAATATGGAACATGTTTCAAAAGTTTTTCCACATTCAATAAAATAGTTGCCAATCATTATTGTTCGAAGAAGGGATCAACGTGGCACAAATTACAACTTCACAGTCAATAAGGATCATGTTTATAGGGCATTAAAATACAAAGTAGAGCATGCAAAAAATTATTCAGATGTTAACATTAATGAAAATGCTCTGAATGATCTAACAAGAAATTATGATGAAAATATTTTTGACAAATTACAAACAGTGCATATGGAATTTGATTATGATGTAAATGAAATCATATCTGTGGGTTTAGTCATGGACATGTATGAAGGTGTTTTAGGGGGTAAACGTTAGACACAAACAAGATCAAACATGCTTGAAACGAGAATCTAAACTAAGATCAAACATATTAATCTAAGATCTAATCCTACACATACAAAATGAAACTAAGTTATTTGAACATACATTAAGAAATCTATGATTATTGAATGGAATGTAAACAAAAAGCATGGTGTTACCATCCCGTAGTGGAGTGTATTCACCTAATGTTGGGTTGTTCTTATCACCGTGAAGCCTCCAAAGTTTATGTACAAAAGCTTGAGGAATGATTGCTTGATGTTGGTTGATCAAAGAAATGAGGTTGAAGCACTAACAATGATGGTTGTGAATGTCAGTAGTACTTCGTTGTGCAAATGATGTTGATTGTTTTATCCTTATTTGTGAGGAAATGGGATTGTTATATAGAAAATGAGATTCAAAATGAACGATCAAGATCGTGTTGGAGAATATCTAGATCAACGACTGGAGTGTGTTGAGAGGATTTAGACATGAGAAGATTGTGTAAAGTTGATTGCATAATTTGTGTGATTGAGGAATAGATTGGCTAGTCAGAGATTAGATTGATCAGTTTGGATTTTAGATTGATTAGTCAAGATTTAGATGGCTTAGTTAGGAAATTGATTGATTATTTAACAACTTAGATTGCTCAGTTAGAAATTTAGATTGATTAGTTAACAACTTGGATTGCTCAGTTAGCAATTTAGATTGATTAGTTAACAACTTGGATTGCACAGTTAGCAATTTAGATTGATTAGTTAACAAACTAGATTGCTTAGTCAGAAAGTGGGTGAGGAATATGAATACATTGATTTAATTAATTAATTCCTTTTTGGAGTTGAACATGCAAATCAAGTTTGAATTTTGCAAACAAATTTGCATTAGTTTGATTTGATTTTTGATAATTGATTTGAATAGTTTGATTTAATTATTCAAATTTTGGAGGGAAAGTGTCATAATTAAATTATTATGATTTAATAACTTAATCAACTTAGGGGAATAAGGTGTTTTAGTGACATAATTAAATAATTGGCATTATTTAATCATTCAAGACAATATAAAGTGAGATTAGGACTTCATTAAATAAATGTAATTTATTTAATTGGTCTAAATGATGAAACATGAATTAATCAAATAATGTTGTTTTATTTCATTAATAGTAGAATTAGGGTTTTTAGGACTTTATTAAATAAATGAAATTTATTTAATTCATCAAAAATGATGAAAAAGTGAATTAATTAAATAATATTGTATTATTAATTTAATAGAAGAATTATAGTTTTGGGATGTTGTTTTGATGTTGTGTGATATTTTGAGATGTTGCAAGATGATTCTGAGATGTTGTGGGACGATTTTGAGATGTTATGAAACATTACGAGATAATTTTGAGATGTTCTGAGACGTTTTGGGATGATTCCAAGATATTGCAGGATAATTCTAAGTTGTTCTGAGATTATTTTGAGATGTTCTGAGTCATTCTGAGATGATTCCAAGATGTTATAGGATGATTCTAAGATGTTTTGAGACGATTCTGAGATGTTTCAAGACATTCTGAGATGTTATGAGATGATTCCCAAATATTGCGGGATGTTGAATTAATTAAACAATGTTAAATCACTTAATTAATAGACAAATATGAGTTCCACAATGCTAGTTCATAAGTTAGGACATTTTTAGGTGTCTACATTTTTTCCCTCTTTGATACAACGTATTGGTTGCTTTGTTTCAAAGAACATTGAATCGGTATGCCCCAGGTGCAAGAGTTACCCCAGTATGCTGCAAACAGAATAGCTTGATGCCCCCTTGAGAAATTTGGTGAAATTTTTGGATAATGAACCAAATTTTACAATAAGCTGATGTGATGTGTTAAATGCAAAGACTGACAGAAGAAATGTTAATAAGAAGTGAAGAATAGCTGATGTTGTTATTCATTTACAAGTTACTTTTTCTTTGCTTGGAGGCTTCACAATTTGAACAATCCTATTTGATGTAGCAAATAGATATGATGCACCAGGGTATTAATGACCAAGGTGAATTTGTATCCATCACGTGGACTTTGAATCTACAAACAAGGAGTACTCTTGCTCATACCAGAAATATGGAAACCCTATAGAGTGTATGGGTGAGAAGCTTTAAAACATGTCGGACCAATAGTACAGGAGGTATTAAGAACCTAATAGGCCATTGTTACACAAAATGCTTCAAAACAACTTTCACACATAGACCAAAGCAAGTATTCACCGTGGTAGTATAACAAAAATATCCAACAAATAGTAAACTAAAATGATGCTTAATTGCCCCCATTCCTTCTTCTCTAAAACCTAATGGACATCCTCAAGAGACCCTATGAATGATTCAATAATGTAAATCGAAAAGATAAGACTACAAAAAGATAAAAAACAAAGTTGTTGTATCACTTGCTCTATCTGTTATGAGACCTGGTGTTGATCATGTCTATTGTAGGAACGTATAGGTTAAGACATATCTCAAGATGTTGTTGGGAATTGTCAATAGATAGGAAGTTATACTTGGCTTTGTTTTTGTATGTTTGTGTTCAAAACTTTGTGATTGTTTTCTTAAAAAATTCTAGCTTTTGATGTTGCTTTGTTTGTTTATCTATTTTGTCAAAGGGTGAGTGTGACGATCTTCTTATTATGGATGAACCTTTATTGCAGATAGGTGATGGTGGAAATAGGATTTTTGAGCTTTTTCAAATGTTTTTGTGCTTTTTGATGTTGTTTTGATGTTGTTTTTGTTGTGTTTTCAAGATATTTGGATGTTTTTGTTTTGATTTTTGAGGAACTATGGTGAGGATTCGGGGAGCCTCACATCATGCAGATGCATTTCGAGAGTTTGGACATCCTTTAGGCATCAATTTCTTGGCATGCACCTTGTCACTTCTCATTTTTGTTTCGTTATGTTCTTGTATTGCGTGTACAAAGTTTTCTTGAGTCAATAGAATTTTTTTGGTGATTTCTAAGCCTCTGCATCATTTTCCTTTCATTTTCTAGGTCACAACCTAACACTTAACCTTTAAACCCTTTCCCTTGACCCAAAACCTCACTTTTGTTTCATGCACTTGACTTAAAACCTCGCCCTTGTCTGAAAACCTCACTTTTTGCTTGCTCTAGAGTTGTTTCCTCACCCTTGCTTAAGAAGCTCACACTTGCTTTAAAGTCTTGCATCTAAAAACCTCGCACTTGATCTAAAAGCTTGCCCTTTTCTCTTGAAACCTTGCTTTTGTTTGCTCTGTGACTTGTAATTTTTACCCTATCTTCAAACAACCATATCTTGGTCATACGGAAATATTTTTCAGTGCTTTTTTTTAAATGGGGTAGAATTTCATGATCTTTGCAATGGTGTAGGTGGTTTTCAGTTTTTGACATGTTCAGAGTGAAACCATAACATCATGGATTAAAATGATTGCAGGTGATCCTTAAACTACTATAGCCGAGGGAGAGATGACTTCGGGATCTATTTGATCCGATTATCGGTTTCGTGGGTTTTACTATTTTGTGAATGTTTTTGGATTTTGGATTGTTTTGGATTGTTTTGGATTTGTTTGGATTTTATATTTTTGACTAAGTTGGAAGAAAGCATGATAAAAACCTAATGGGGCTGACCTAAGGCCTCGGGGGTTAATAAGCCTTGCCTACATTGTATACACAGAGACCACGTAGTTTGACCATTTGACTCAAAGCATAAACTTTTTTTTGGGATAAACAACATTGATAGCTTGGATTGATATTCCATTTATGTGTCTAGAGGATATGTTGCGAGAAATATACTTGAACTAGTTGTGGGGTTCAAGAAAATGTTGATATCTTAGACTATTTGAGTGAAGGAATAATCCAATGATGTTGTTTTATTTTTGATGTTTTTTAGACGTTTTTGATTTTTGATAATTTTGTTTTTTTTGGATTTTTACCCTTTTTCCTAGGGTATTAGATGTTGAAAACCTAGATTGATATTTCACTTTTTTTTCTAAAGGATATGTTGTGGAAAATCCTACTTGAACTAGTTGTGGGGTTCAAGCAATTGTTGATATCTTAGAATGTTCGAGCAAAGGAATAATCCATGTTGGCAACATCTTTGAAGGTTGCCTTAGTAGTGTGTTGGCGATACACCTATTGTTGCGATGAACTGTTTTGAAGGTTACCCCGATAGTGTGTTGGTGGTATACCTTTTTGATGAGATGAATTTTTGCAAAGTTTACCTTGATAGTGCATTGGTGGTATACCTTGTTGTTGGGATAAATGCTTAGATCACAATGTGAGCTAGAAGACATAGATCAAGATTTATTCTGAAGAAAGATGCAAGCATTTGCCCTCGGTGTCTAGAAATTAATGGGATGGCTTATCTTGTGATATGATTTTATGTTGGGACAAAGTATGCCTCTTTGGACAATGCCTTTATTGCTTAGATAATGTTGGATAGGATAGGATCAATGATAGTGACCCATGTCAAGATGCTTTTCATAAACAAGTGTAAAGTGTTCACCAAACATTTTTTAAGATCAAGATAAGTTGTATTTTGAAAATAATGGATTGGATTTATCATGGATAAGTTGAGATGCTTCCACTTGAAATGGTGTAGATGCTCGATTCTACACATGATGCCTGTTTGCCAGGTTTTCATCATGGTACTTGTCCAAAGCGCCACCATAGTGGTTTTCACTGGAGGATGATTTTTCTCTTGACTTTTTTTTCTTGATTTTTTAATTGATTTTTGATGTCACACAAGATGCATGTTTACCAGGTTTTCATCATGGTGACAATTTTTTGCTCATGTTGGACCACCTAGTGGTGGTGATGTAGACACTACTAGTGTTGAGATGGTTGTTGTTGTTGTCATGACGTGCCAATGATATCTTGCTTGGAGGAGTTTTTTTGCTAAGATACAGGCGCTTGAATGTAATCCCTGATAATTCTTGTCTCCCTTGTTGATACCAGAGTTTACCTTACCTTTATGTGCACATCATGATAGAGTGCCCTTAGAGTCCTTATGATAAATAATTGTTGCCAACACATGGTTAATGTGAGATTTGGATAACATGGATGGAAAAATGCAGTGAGGGATATGATATTTAGATGGATTGGTCGACAGTTTGGAACCTTTGACTCTCCAAACTTGGGATGATGAGCAATGATAGGTGGATATGTAGATTTGATTGGGACCAACATCTTGATATACCTTGTAATTCACTCTTGAAGTTTTCTTTTGCATTGTTGGACATATTTGATGGATGAACTTCCCTTTTTTATTTTGCCATAGTTTCTTTGACTAAGGGAGTTTGATAGGGATTATTTTCTTTCTTTTTATTTTGTATCCATTTGAATTTTGCTTGTCAATTTTGTCTTGTTGATTATTTTTCTTTAATAACTTGTTTCATTCTTGGGTATAGCTTTTTCTCTTGTTGTTGGTCCTGTTGGACTAACCGCCAACATCTCCCTTTAGGTTCGCGACATGGTTTAACCACCTCCCATGAATCTTAACTGACACTTGTATCAGGCATTGATAGGTCAATATTTTGGTGCAACAACAAGGCCAACAATTGGTATCAGAGTGGGTCACGGCTTCGAACCCCTTGGGTGACGCTGAGGGGGGGATTGTTGGACTAACCACCAGCATCTCCCTTCGGGTTCGCGACATGGTTTAACTACCTCCCATGGATCTTAACTGACACTTGTATCGGGCATTGATAGGTTGATCTTTTGGTGCAACGGCAAGGCCAATAGGTTCCAATCAAAGGGTTGAAATATCTGTGGATGACGATTCATGACATGGCTAGTTGTAGCGTTGGTAGCAGTTTTATCATAAGGACTCTTTGTGCTCTTTATGTTGATGCTTGCATTAGATAAAGTTGCCCCCAGTATTATGGAGGTATCCTTGATATGTTTAGATTCCTTTGAATAACCAAGACCTTGATGTTTAGGATTGTCAATAATCTACACCAGTTCTAGGATACCCTAGTCATGTAGGCCTAATCCTTTACCTTGATAATGCATTTGTTGAAATATCTTATTTATAATAGGATATTTTTTGTCTTGGAAACAAGGTGCTAATCCTTCTCGACTCTATTGTGGATCTTCAAAGCTGGTATCTTTTTCATTGGTTATATAGATTTCTTTGACAAAGGTAAGTGATTCAATTTTATAAGTGATAGGATCCTCCATATGTGGGTAACTTCCTGATTGATATCTTTGACCTGATCCTATGAAATATCAGATTTTAATGCTTCTTCAAGAGGTGTTTCTAATTTACTATCCACAAAAAAGTATCGCTCATGATTCATTTTTTATATGCCTTCATAGGATGTTTCTGATTCACAACTTATGTATAAATCCTCTTCCTAATCCATTTATGATATGTCTATACAATATTTTTCTTATTCATAACTTATGTATAAGTCCTCTTCGAGATCCCTTTCTGATATGTCTCTGGATTCTGCTATGTCTTGACTCTTTGTAGAGATGTTAAGAGTAGGAGGCTCTTGTTCCTTGGTAATTATACAAGAGTATGAGACTCTTGTCTTAGATGAAGATCATCTACATGTCCATTATGAGTAAGCATCTCATAGGTATATGTATGTTTGCTCAATATATGGATTTGTTCTTCTTTTGGAAAACATCGGATGTCTTGGAAGATATTTGTCAATTCATTATGGTATTTTGATGATAGGTATTCTTGATCTTGACCTTGTGTGGTATCATCTTTGATATGATTTGGATCACATTCTTGGCATGGATCAATTTCAAAGAAATTTTTGCTTGTAAAGGATCCTTAGATTTCCTCAAAGCGTGGACATATGGATGGTAGCTCTTTGTTTAGATTTTTTACATTGGGTATAAGCATTGGATGAAAAGTGTATTGATCATCAATATGTACTACCATGAGGTTGAATGATGTCAATATATCTTGGACTAGATCATTGCTAGACTTTGGTGATTGATTTTGATCATTCTTGGGAACAGCTTTTTGATTTATGTCCTCTTGCTCACTAGATGATGTAGAGACATTTTCAATGTGATCGGTGATAGATAGCTCTTGATCGTTGTTTTCAACCTTTGATTTTGAGACTTTAGCCACATTTTCATCAGTAGATGGACCTTGAATGTCATCTTCAATAGCTATTTATCTTTGATCAATAAGTTCTTGGATGAGATTTTCTAGTATAACACATTTTGATGTATCATGACCTTTTACTCCATAGTATTTGCAATAGATCGTGTTATCATACCATGGGAATTTGATGTTAGGTTCACCACTTCACGATGGTTTTGTAAGTGTGATACATTTAGCATTGACTAGTTGGTTTAACACACCCTCAATTGGATCCCCTAAAGGAGTGTACTCACATTTAGCGGTATGGTTTGATTGTAAGGTTGGTTGTGGTAAAGGTGTGGACCCTTGATAACCATGTTGTGTATAAGGAGGGTTAAGTCCCTTTTGTGTGTTGTAGGTACCTTGAGGGTGGGGTGCACCTTGATATTGAACTTGAGGAATCCTCTGATCTTGAGTTTAAGGTGTGTCTTGATGTTGTAGAACTCCTTGATACTACATTTGAGGTACATCTTGGTGTTGTGGAACTCCTTGATACTGCGGTTGAGGTACATCTTGATATTGCACTTGAGGTACACCTTGGTGTTGCAGAACTTCTTGATATTGTGGATATTGGAAGTGTTATTGATGTGGATATTGAGGTGTTCATGGAATAATGTATGTTTTTTGTGGATATGTAATGTTCTAACATTGCACATGACATTGGTGATACGTCAAATTTTGATTTTGTTTAAGTTTCTCAAGATCTCTCTCAATTTTATTTAGGGTGATTTGATGTTATGGAATTATTCCTTGATGGTGATTTTGAAACCACTAATGTTGTTTCCCTACCTGATGTTGTGACCCTTGATAAAATTGATTTGAGTAATAGATCAACATGTTTTGGGGATTTATTTATACGCAATACCCTATCGTAATGTAACTTGGTTTATATCCTCATGGGCCAATTTTTTCATTCATGGTGTTTGTTAGTGGGATGTTGGTGTTGTTCTTGCTTGCTTCCATTTTCTTCCTATGTTGTGATCTTGCAGTTGTCATAAACAACTACCAAGCTTTTTTGTGACTGATTTTGGTATCTCCTAGTCTCTGGAAAAGACTTGGCCTATTGGTGCAAAGTGATAATAGAAAAAGTCTAGATGATTTTGGCGAGAGCAATATCTTCTTGAGATGAAACCTTTGGCAAAAAAAATTGTAGGGCAGTTGTTTGAAAGCTAGAGTATAGACTTCTACTTAAGGATTTGATTTTTTTGGTCCTAAGGATCTTTTGCTTGCCAAATAGCATGAAGTATGTATGTCTATTTTCATGCGGGTAGTGGTAACATAGGTCTTCCAGCCGTTATGTTTGCTTTCTCTTCCTCTTTTTCTAAGATAATTGGTGTGGTGAGAAATTGGCGGGGTGTTTTTTTCTTCTGAAATATTAAGGTTCTCAAACTACTTATGATGTCAATTTTTTCATCTTCAAAATTATGTGAGACTAGACTGAAGGATCGGTGCTACAAGGTCCAGTTATTGAAATAGAGCAGTTGGTCGCCAGATGGTCATAAATTTTAATGGTGTTGTGAGATGGTTGTTGTGAAGCTCAAGACCCTAGGGTTTGAGTGTTGTTTTAGAATGGTACTACTTTTCGGAAATCAAAATGTTGAAGAACTAGGGTCGATATTCCATTTCCTTGTCTAGAGGATATGTTGTGGGAAAGCTTACTTGTACAATCTGTGAGTCCCAAGTAACTATTGATATCATAGATGTCTGAGTGGAGGAATGATCCTAATGGTTTGTTTGATTTTTTTTTCTGATAAGTAGGATGGAAATAATAGATGAGGAACTATGTGATCGTCTAGCTTTCCAATTGTTTGGTTTGAACAATGATCCTGTAAACAACTCTCTCAACTTTCTCCGTGTTTGGAATATGTCAAGTGATAAAACAACACTTGGACTGACTCAACAAGCATGGACTTATGTGACCTTCATGTCTATAGCTTAAGTTGTGAAATCACAACACCTAAGCCATAGTTCCCAAATGTTTACTTTGATTAATATAACTTGAAATAAAAGCCAGAATATTTAGAAACCTTTAAGGAAAAATCCTTTCAAGGAGTGAAAACATAAGGCTTCTTTCATAAGTATGCACTAAATCAAAGGGTTTTTTATTCAACCATCTCATTCAGTGTTTGTTTGAATGTGTTTTTTTTCGTTAAATCAATCACAAAATTTGATGTCAAATTATTTTGAATATATTTGGTGAGTTTTACATAAACAATCAATTACAACCCTATGGGATAGACACCATTATTTTAGGTAGGCTTGCCTCATGCTCCAAAGAGATGATTTTACAGGTAACTTATGGCACGGGCTTGTAGTTGGACATGGAAAGTAACTTCTCAGAAGTAAATTCTGATGCACCACTTTCAAAGAATGTTTTTGGATAATAGGGTGGCTTCCAAACTAATTTGATTTTTAGTGATAACTATGAACGCAAAAATTTGACACTCACCCACTGGCCACTTAAGGCTCTTTAACCGTTCTTGTTCCACTTAAGGCTTGGGATTAGGTGCACTCTGTTGTCAGCATGACTTGAAGCTACTTTCTTAAAATTTCATAACCTTTGATATAGCCTGCTAGTAAACGTGATTTGAGACCTTGCAATGAGTTCTCCAACGTAGGATGTGTCTCAAAGCAAGCCCCCTCTTTAAGGTAAACTTGAAAATAAAATGCAAAGCTTAAAAAAGTTCTTTTGCTCACCCAAGATTTCCAAAAGGTGTGAGGGGAGAAAATAAAACACTTTAGCTTCCTAATCACTAAATGCACGATGAATAATTCATAGCAAATTGATTCTTTTTAAACACCTCGAGTAGTGTTATCTCCAAAAATATGTGAATAACATAAACAAATTGTTCTTTTTATTTGCACCAATATGAAGTTTTTCAAGACATCAATCATTTAAGATAGAAATGGTGCAATATAAAAGAAATAACTTGTTCATTTTAAGCCCCAAACTTGAGTGTTTCTAAGAGATCGGTCTTGGTTCTAACTTGGTCAACAAAATGAAAATCATTTGCGTTCTTTTTTTATGCACCAAAATTAAAGTTCCTAATTATGAAAACATGAAATGTGTTCATTTTTAGAGCCCCAAAATTGAAGTGTTTTTTTTTGTTCTTTTTATGAGCACCAAAATAAGAGTTCCTAATTATGAAAACATGAAATTGATTCAATTTTAATAGCACTAAAAATAAATGTGAGTTTTGTGTTGTTCTTTTTAAAGCACCAAAATAAAATTTTCATAAGTTAAGAAACTCAAAAATGGTTCAATTTTAACAACACAAAAATCAAATGTGAATTTTTGTTGTTCTTTTTCGAGCACTAAAATCAAGTTTTTCCTAAGTTAATAAAAATTATTTGTGGATCTAGAAATATTTGACCAATCGTCTTCCCTACAAAAAATGAGTTAAATTTACTTGAATCCTACATCAAATCCATTAATACCTATTACACATTCAAAAACAAGAAAACGTTGATGGAGAAATTCATTAAAATAGTGCACGATCCGTGCACTTGTCTATTAGAGCAAATGCTCAGAAAAAAATGTAGAAGCGCCCCTGTCAGAAATAGATGCTCAAATCTAAGAGTAGATGCTACCACTGTCAAAAGAAAATGTGAGGGTTTTGAAGCAAGTGTGTTGATCTTGTTGCAAGTGCACAGTTCCCATGGCAAGTAAGTAGTTCTTGTTGCAAGTGCTTAGTTTTCTTGACAGTCAAGTGCATAGTTCTTCTGGGCAGTGCATGAAAACTTCTTCAAGTTTGCTTTCAGAACCTGCAACTTCAAAAATAGCTCAAACGAACGTTAGTGGAGGGGACAAGGGTCCCACCGAGAATGCCAAAATATGTGAGGGGGTAAATATTAGACACAAACAAGATCAAACATGCTTGAAACAAGAATCTAAACTAAGATCAAACATATTAATCTAAGATCTAATCCTATACATACAAAATGAAACTAAGAAATTTGAACATACATTAAGAAATCTATGATTATTGAATGGAATGTAAACAAAAATCACAGTGTTACAATCTCGTAGTGGATTGTATTCACCTGATGTTGGGTTGTTCTTATCACCGCGAAGCCTCCAAAGTTCGTGTGCAAAATCTTGAGGAATGATTGCTTGATGTTGGTTGATCGAAGAAATGAGGTTGAAGCACTAACAATGGTGGTTGCGAATGTCAGTAGTACTTCATTTTGAAAATGATGTTGATTATATGATCCTTATTTGTGAGGAAAGGGGTTTGTTATATAGAAAATGATATTCGAAATGGACAATCAGGATCATGTTGGAGAATATTCAGATCAATGGTTGAAGAGTGATGAGAGGATTTAGACATGAGAATATTGTGCAAAGTTGATTGCACAATTTTTGTGATTGAGGAATAGATTTGCTAGTTAGAGATTAGATTGATCAATCAGGATTTAGATTGATCAATCAAGATATTGATGGCGTAGTTAGGAAATTGATTGATTAGTTAACAACTTAGATTGCTCAGTTAGAAATTTAGATTGATTAGTTAACAACTTAGATTGCTCAGATAGCAATTTAGATTGATTAGTTAACAAATTAGATTGCTCAGTCAGAAAGTGGGTGAGGAATATGAATTAATTAATTCCTTTTTGGAATTGAATGCGCAAGTCAAGTTTGACTTCTACAAACAAAGTTGCATTAGTTTGATTTTGATTTTTATAATTGATTTGAATAGTTTGATTTAATTATTCAAATTTTGGAGGGAAAGTGTCGTAATTAAATAATTATGATTTAATAACTTAACCAACTTAGGGGAATAAGGTCTTTTAGTGACGTAATTAAATAATTGCCATTATTTAATCAATCAAGATGAAATAAAGTGAGATTAGGACTTCATTAATTAAATGTAATTTATTTAATTTTTTGAAATGATGAAACGTGAATTAATCAAATAATGTTGTTTTATTTCATTAATAGTTGAATTAGAGTTTCTAGGACTTTATTAAATAAATGAAATTTATTTAATTCATCAAAAATGATGAAAAAGTGAATTAATTAAATAATATTGTATTATTTAATTAATATTAGAATTAGGGTTTGGGGATGTTGTTTTGATGTTTCAAGATGATGCGAGATGATCCCGAGACGTTGCAGGATGATTCTGAGATGTTATGAGACATTACGGGATGATTTTGAGATGTTGTGGGATGATTTTGAGATCTTTTGAGATGTTTCAAGATGATTCCAAGATGTTGTGAGATGATTTTGATTTTTTTTGGGATGATTTTGAGAAGTTTTGATTCATTCCAAGATGATTATGAGATGTTACGGGATGATTCTGAGATGTTTTGAGATGATTTCAAGATGTTTTGAGACATTCTGAGATGATTTCGAGATGTTGTGAGATGAATATGAGTGCCACAATGCTAGTTCACAAGCTAGGATATTTTTAGGTGTCTACAAAAGGTAACATAATTGAGCACGCAACATCAATGGATTTTAGGCCACCTAATTCCCAAAGAGAAATGGAATTGATTCATTCATGGGTTAATAACCCTGATGCAAATTCAACAACATTGATTGATTGACCTAGAATTGGTATATCTCCTATCAATGAATATGTCACTTCAAGATTACTTGATATAGTATTCCCAACATTGTTCCTTGTCGGTAGATGCAATTGGTTAGAACCATGAATGAGGCAAGTGCATCTACATGAATTTTGTAAGCATCTATTACGGTACAAGGATCATCATTTTGGTCAACATCCAAGATTTAGATATTGCATGATGAACATGATAATGAGACACCATGCACAAAATTAATTTGTTGTATTTGTAAAAATAACTTTATAAGATATGCCAATCAACATCAATGATTTGTGTGAGCATATGGAAAACATGCCACAATCCCATCTAGCTAATAGGTTGATGTGGTTTGGAATAACATTGAGGGGTATAGGGTCATATTGGGCTAAATGTCATGTAGAATTGACTAACATGTTTCATCAAATAGGCTCTCCTACAATATTCTTCACCTTGAGTGAAACAGATATGTATTGGCCTAATTTGCATGCATTAATGTTAGGAACACCACCAACTACTCCATAGAAGGCTCAAATTTGGCAACAATAAAATGTTATTGACTATCCTCATATAGTCACATAGTCATTCACTTGAGACATTCTATATTCAAAACAAAATACTAGAAAAAGGAATGAATATTAAAGATTATTGGTCTAGATATGAGTGGAAACATGGGGGCTCACTGCATGTGCATGGATTCATATGGATATATGGAGCACCAAATATGGAAAACTTGGATTTTTCAAATGAAGAGCAATGAAAAAGTGTAGAAAGATATTTTCATTCTATTGTTCAAGCATGAAATTAATCCTAGAGAAGATCTATGTTAGTGAAACATACAGGTATGTTGAAAAAAAAATTAAACATATACATACAACATATGACATAAACTATTTGTAATTTATCATATAACTAATAAATTTATTTGTATTTCCATTTGTAGGCATTCTAAAAAAATTCTCTAAATCCATGTCTTACAAATGCAAGACAAATTTTAGAGATATATGTTGATCATGACTATGAAGAGATACTAAACTGTGTAGAGTGACAAACAATGTGTAGGGAGGGTGCATGCCTACGAAAAAAAGAGGAACAATGGTTTGCAAGTAACTGTTTTAATAAGTTAAAATATTCTATGAAAATGAAATATAATATGATTCAAAAGTACTAAAGTACATTACTTATTCATATTGATTATAGGTATAATGATCTTTGTCCATTGAATTTGGAAGGATCCAAATTATATGAAGACATAGAAACATGTGAAAGGAAATTTTAGCTAGCCAGGAATGGTGATAAAGTAAACTCACACAATCGCTACATATTGCAATTGTGGAGAACCAATATAGATTGGAAACTCCTTCTTTCCAAACATGATGTAATCAAATATATTGCAAAGTATGCTGCAAAAGTAGAAAAAAACTCAGAAACATACCACCAAATGTTGATGCATCTTGCAAACATAGAAAATGTTGATGATTTGGTTGCAAGATCATATAGAAGGATTTTGACTAAGATTATTAAATATAAAGAGATATTGGAGCTCAAGAAATATGTCGCATGCTACTTGAACTTCCATTAGTAGAAAGCAGTAGAAGATTTATCAATCTAAATGTATCACATGAGTTGTTTAAACCTATAAGTGTAAATGATGAAGAGAACAATGAAGAATAAACAAAATCTTTAATTGAAGGATATAAAACAATGTCTTTTTCTATAGAATTTTTCACACTAATTGATGCAACCAAATCATGGATATATAATCCTAAAATAAAAAGAGATAACAAATGGGAGCCAAGACAAACAATTTCTATTGTTAGAGTAATTCCTAGGTTTTTATCCATTCCTCCACGTGAGTCAGAAAAATGGATTAATTTTTTCTTTTCAAAGTTATTATTGTACAAACCATTTCATGATGTTGAAAGAGATATTGGTCATGATAATGACTCCATAATATAAAATTGGGAGTCATTTCACTATAACCCTTGGCACGTGGGGCAAAGAGCAACTATTAAAAATATTAAAAACATCAGTGATTCTAAAATTGAAGACAATGAAGCTATTCTACAAAATATTACAAAGCATGAATAAGAAATAATATCTAAACTACATAATGGACAAAATATCTAAGTTTCTTAAATAGATATTTTGGGTAGAAGAGATTTTGATAGACAAACAGATTGGTGTAATGAATACCAAGGTGAAGTGTACACAAATCAAGCAATGCATTTCATAAGCAACATGAGAGATCATGAGTGTCTCATACATGATGAGATAATGAAGTGTATTGATTATACAAACCTTAGTGATAAAAAAATAAAGACACTCAACATAATTATAGCACACCACCAAAATAATTAGAATCCATCATCCTTGCTGGTGATAATTCAAGGAACAACAAGAACATGAAAGTCATATCTAATTACCAGTGTTATTAGTCGCTTTGAGCTCTTGAAAATGCAAGGATTGTGGGTCATTCTCCCTTTCTATTACTTGCACCAATTGGAGTTGCAACATTCAACATAAGAGCATCCATAATTCATTCAAAATTGAGAATCCCAATATGAGATTTTCCTCAACTAGGAGCAAGACTAACAAGTTTTTAAGAAGGGATAGCACACATCAAGTATATTTTGATTGATGAAATGAGCTTCATTGGTCAAAACAAGCTAGATAACATAGATTCTCGACTCTAACAAGCATTCTTAGAAAGTGCAAATATTAAATTTGTAGGTATACACATGATTATGATTAACAAAAATAACTATTTTATATTTTAATACAATTAATTCACATATATGAAATTTCTATAGATATAAAGGTATGTAGTATTGATAACAATTTTGATTGGTTATCTTTTAGGCATATCTATGATTTTGGTTGGAGATTTGGTTCAGTTGCCTCCTATTAAGGATAGACTAGCATATGACAGCAACATAAGAGCTAAGATACTATGGGAAGAATCCAAAACTATGGTTACTTTAGATAAAATATTTAGAGAAGATGGACAAAACATCCACCAACAAAGTTTTCGTCAATTTTTGACAAATCTGAGAGATACAAACCTAACAATTGATGATTGGAAATTGTTTATGACAAGAACCACTATTACCATAGATGCAACAAGCAATGAGGAGTTTGACAATGGTGTTCATTTGTTCTCAATAAATGATAATGTTCATAACCATAAAAAGAAAATGTTATACTCATTGAAGCATCCTTTTGCACGTAGTGTTGTAACAAAATTAGGAAGTATTAATGTAGTAGAAGGATTCCCAAATGATGAGCTTGATCTAGAATTATTGATTAGTAAGGATGTTAGGGTAATGTTGACTTCAAATCTTTGGATACAAGCAGGTCTTGTAAATGGAGCTCTAGGATATATTTGAATATATCTAGCTCTAATTTTAACTATAATCCTAACTATAATCTTAACTATAAGTCAAATTCTAATTGAAACCATAATTTAATCCAAAATATAAACCTATTTTTATCTCTAATCTCAACCCTAACCATAAACTTGATCCTAATTTTATATCTAAGACAAGTTTAATTATAATTCTACTAGTAACCCTAAACTTAACCCTAATCCTTACCCAAAGCCTAATACCAATTCTATTTGTAAACCTAACCCTAACCCACATCCCAATAGTAAAATTAATCCCAACCTTAACCCTAATTTTATCTCTAACCTTAACCCTACCCATGATCCTAATTATTTCTCTAATATTAACCCTAACCCTAATTGTGATGATAACTCCACCCCAAATTCTAATTCTATGTCAAATCATAACTCTAATATATAACCCTCAACCTAACCCTAATTTATAACCCTAATGCTAACCCCAACCCTAATACCAATTCTATCTCTAAACCTATCCATAACCCTAAGCCTATCTTTGATCCTAATTTTATCTCTAATCCTAACCATAACCATAACCCTATCCCTAAATGTTAACCCTAACTATAATCTCTAACCCTAAATATAAGGTCCTAATCCTTACCCTCACCCTATTTCTAAACCTAACCCCTTTTATATATGCTAACCCCAACCCTAACCCTACCACTCTAAAACAATCCTAAACCTAACCCTAACCCTATCACTCATCCCAAAGATATTTCTAAACCTAACCCTTTTTATATATACTAACCCTAACCCTAACCCTAAACATAAACCTAAACCTAACCCTAACCCTATTCCCAAAAATAAAATTAATCCCAACCTTAACCCTAATTTTTTCTCTATCCTTAACCCTAACCCTAACCCTAACCCTCAACCATAACACTAAACCTAACCCTAATGATAATCCTAAAAATAACGCTTACCCTAGCCCTAATCCCAATACTAACATTAACTCCAATCTCAATTATATTTCTATCTCTAACCCAAGCCTAACCTTAACCATACCCTTGATACTAATTTTATTTGTGATCCTAACACTAACCCTAATTTTCACTAGTAGAATTTGGCAAATAAATGGCCACATGACTAAAACGTTTACTCACAACAACTAAAAATGACTAAATTCTACTATTTTTTTGCAACTCGGCTAAAAATGAGTAAATAAATGACTAATTCAGTCACAACTAAAAAATTATTTAGTCACACAAATAAAAATTACCAAATAGCTAGTCATTTATTTAGTCACAATCCATTTGAATAGATCATTTAAGAAATTAAAAATCAATAGTGCTATTCCTAATTTTCATTTTAATAAACATATTTAAAACTTTCGTCGAAACCTCATTTTCAGGCGTAGCCCGCCAAAATGGAGAATTGAAATGACATAATTTTCATTTTAATAAACATACTCTAAAACCTTTGTTGAAATCTTATTTTCAGGCATAGCCCGCCAAAATGGAGAAGTGAAATGACTCCCTATAAATAGTTGAAGCTGATTGGGTTCAAGGTTTTCAATTAAGAATGATAGAGAATGGTAAGGAAATGTGTGTGACAAGAGGCATAGGATTCATTGTTGCTTATCTCATTCCTGCTCTGTTGAAAAAGGGTTACATTGTTCGAGCTATTGTTTGTAATCTAGGTATTTAATTGTCATATATTTGCATAATTTCAAATTTCTTCAGATTCTTTTGAAGTATCAATGTATCCTATATAGGGTTTAAAATGATTTCTTTTAGTTTAAAATAAATAAATAAATGATGTATTTCCCTATGATTAGATAATGTGGAGAAGATAGGGTATCTATGGGATCTGCTTGGTGCAAAGCAGAGGCTTAAAATAATGAAAGAAGACCTATTAGAAGAAGGCAACTTTGATGAAGCAATAAATGGAGTGGATGGGGTGTTTTATACTACTTGCCCTATCGCAGTACCAAATGATCACAACATCATGGTAAGTTGTCCTCCATTGGATTTTTTCTTTTTTTTGTTCTGATGACATAAATTGGTTTAGTTTTATTCTCTATGAAATGTATTGCCAAGCAGGAGGCCTTCATTGATCCTAGTGTGAAGTGGACTCTCAATGTCCTCAAGTCTTGTTCAAGATAACCCTCTATAAAGAGAGTCGTGCTTACATCCTCCTGGTTATCTATCAGATGTAACTACAATACTCAAGAGTTTTCTCTTTTAGATGAGTCCCATAGGAGCAATCAAAAATATTACAAACAGTATAATGTAAGTATAAATACCCTCCTTTGAAGATTATATTTCACTGGTTAGAAGCGTTGAATTGCTTGTACAAGAGTAATTAATAGGCACTGCTTGTTGTGAGTATATGATTAAACTTGATCATCTTGGTATAAACATCAAAAATCCCCAAAATGTCTCCATAAACTTATCCATGAAAGCTTTTATTTCTTAGGTTCAATTCACATCTGCATAATTCCAAATTTAGGGTAAGTTTTGCCTGCAACTTTGGTATGCATATGAAAAAACTCTTGCTGATAAAGAGGCCTGAAAGTATGTAGAGTGGCAGGGCCTCAATCCCGTTGTGGTAAACCCATCATTTATTGTTGGGCCACTTCTTGCACTTGAACCTACTAGCACTCTTGCCTCAGTCTTGAACATAATGAAAGGTTGGGGCTACGGTTAAAAACTTTGAGAGTTGTGAGTATTTAAATGATTATTGTGTCATAGATTTTTTAAAATGAACATTTTATAAAAGGGTTCTAGGATCTCTCATGAGCATGTTCCAAACATAACATGAGCATGTTCATAATAGAACCTAATTATCTTCCCGCTTCAAAGGTTTTGTTTCAGACATGTTTCAAACCCTATAAGTGGATCATAGTTGATTTGAAGCTATCATTGCTATAAATTATAAGCCATAAATGTTAATGAATTGCTAATGGTGCAATGGTTCACTAGTGAATTTCCAACAAATGATGAAAATGAATGCAGTGTAACTTGGACGAATAAAATGTATCATGCATTTGTATGGAACTTGAATTGGCCATTTTTAAAATAAAAAAGTACCATTGTGATCAAACATTGTCACCCTTATTTACCTTTTGTGAGCGTCCTTACATTTGACACCTTGCCCAATCACTATCATTCACATAAACATTAAGAGGTCTCCCTTAAGACAACAATCCACCCTTTTAACTAAAACCCTAGGCATCTTAGAAACAAAACAAGCATATATAATGATTTTTTTTATCACTTTTGGGGCAATCTTGTCACTATTTTCATGTATTTAACCTCTGAGATGATATTCACCTTATCTCCCTTTGATCATCACAAAATATGCTCCATTGCTTGCATGGATATTCTCAAGAGAAACACATCTCTAAGGCATTGTCCTCACAACCATTAATGACAATGGACTACCTTCTTGATCTTCACTCAACACTACATTTAAACTGCATTGTCACTGCCTCCTTTAGCTATATTGACCTCCATATTTATTTGAAAATATATCTTGGTCTATGGAAAGTATGGTTTTGGAATCAAATGGGTTCACCACATGACATTCAAGATTGGCTGCTACACTACCTTAACTCCTCATCTCTTTTAACTGTCACCACTTAAAATTTGCTTGCTTTTTCTTGACTATGACCGAGTCATGCAAAATCACTGCCTTGCTCACTGTTATTGATACTATTCATGCTCTCCATCTTGAATCTCATCATTCCAACAGAAACCTAGTCACACAACCTTGAATGACTTAATAACCACTAAACATTCTTATTGTCCTTTGACTGCAACAAGACTAAGTCTTCAAACTGCACATTATTCTTGATATGATTGTTCACATGACCATTTGATAGTGGATTGTTTCTTGACCAAACATCTCTCAATGTTAACCCATTGTCCCTTGATCAATAGACAGGCCTTCATTATTATTTGGTTTGCTTTGATTAAAATTCTACCTCTTTTGACCTTTATCTCTGAAAAAGCAAAACCTTGCAATCCTTCACCTGTACAGTCACTACCAAACTTAATCTCATTGCATTGTGCATGATATCAGATTGCTTTGATTTAATTGCTCTTACTGAGGAATCCAATCCCTAAATTCCCTTGAACAATGATAGAGTCTCATTTTTCCTTTCAATATTAAAACATTTATCAACAACCATCAAAGTGTATCTTCTCCTTGTAGGGCAGTCTTCAAATAGTTGGCATCAATAAGGGTTCTTGTCACTTCTTGCACAAAACCATGATGTAAAGGATCCCCATTCAACTCTTAATGCAGAGAACATGAAGAACTCACGTGCATGTGTTGCATGCATTTACATGGTCAGGGATGATGACCTTCAGGAACACTACAACCTTTTCAAACCCTTCCCTTATCACAATGAAAACACTTCCACGTACAAGCTACACCCCAAAGGAATTCGATGGCAAAATAATCTGAAAACTAACATGAACACAATATACATGCACTCTCCATTATTGAGACTAAATATGAGGCTATTGAAAACATCATAACCCTCCTTGATAACCATTATAACTGCATTTCATTGATTAGAAATCTACACAAGAAACCAACTAGGGTTTTAAATATATTATTTGCAACATTTCTCATTATCCTCTTGGGACTGCTACTTGGAGACCATATCATTACAATCACATGGTAAGGACTGAAAATCATTTCATAGTCACCTATGAGATACTTGTCACCCTTTCATGTTGAATCATGAAACTCGGAATGCTATCACTATCCATGTAAGACCTCTTCATCATTTACAAACCTCTCCACAAGGATATGAAGGAAAGTGATAGTGGTAGTAGGGATAACTATGTAGTACTAATGAAATATTAGTAGTAACTTCATAGTATGTAAATGTTGAATTTGAGATAATATTTCAAACCAATGTAACAGTATGCACCTATCTTTCCTTTCATGTCAATTTGCAAGCTAAAATGTTCAAGATAACATTGTAGGGACAAGGAAAAAGATATTGCACCAAATTATACAGCATATTACCTATTTGGTGTAGATTTATATCAATGCCAAAGAAAAATTGATCATATTGCATGACATGTGGAACTTCTTGATTTTGATTCAAGTGAAAAAATGCCACCCATATTAATTGTAAATATCCAGATATTTCACCAAATAAATCAATTTGAACTGTTAATTGTATGCAAACTTGAATGTGCATTTAATGTGATGCAAGGAATTAGTGGAAGTAGATTTTGTTCACACTTAATGCAACATTTTTTCTTAAAGTTTCAGTTTGAAATTTTGTTAATTGTTCTGATCTTAGTTGCAACTTTTAAAATGATCATCTAATGGATAATTGTTTTGTTTCCCATCAATTCAATTAAATCTTGGTGTGTAATGATTAATAATGTCCCTTTTGGATTTCTATAGATTCCATCTTATCCAGTTGCAATTTTCCTGGGAGAAAGTGATGGCAAAGGGATAAGTATTGTGTTCTATTTTAAGCTCTTTGATAGCTATGCAAAAGAGATTACAGTTTATTTTCAAGAAGGTATCCAGGTGGGGTATTCTTGACCCATATATATATTAAGTAGATTCTTTGATTGGAAATATCGAACTCTATTTGTAGAAGGAAAAATAATATTGTACTAAGCCAATCAGAATTCACTTTCCAACTTCATGTGGCTTTTTGAGGTCAATAATTGTTATGTTGAAGACTTAAATGTATCTATTTTATATTTATCTAAAGACTTAAAGGTCAATAATTGTTGACAGTGGTAATAGGTGATCAATCCCATTATTTTGCCTACCCATAATGAAGGTTTCACATTGGTGTTGAGAACATTGCATGAGGTCTGAGCTTATAAAAATCATTGCTTAAAACCTATCATAGGTCTTGTCATTGTATTCCATTGAAGTATATTCTTACAAATCCCAAAGAAAGTGTCAAAGATTCAATAACAAGCCACTGATCTATTTCCATTGAGGCATGCATTGACATTGTTTTAGTTTCCTTTCTATTAAGTGAACCCTCATAAAAACCTTGCAAAATCCAATAATGAATAGATTTTGAGAGCTTCCTTGCAAAATCCATTTTGTGCACATTTTGCAATCATATAATTTCATTCCATGAGATGACATCTCTTTGAGGCATTTTTTCAAACAATTTAGGTTTATGTCTATGATTTCACATCTTGCATATATATCTACCAGAGCATATTTAACTATAATTCAGGTAACTTTTAGATTGCTTTGTTAAATGGATGCTTCAGAAGCTAGGAAACTATAGTTAACTGCATTATAACATATTCAGGCATTTTTACCCTGAAAAGGATACATTTACTCAAGTGTTTTGCTAACATTTATTTTTGATGTGCAAGTTATGTCATTTTGTATCAGGGACAACCATGCTTAACCCTCTATGTTAATAGTTTTTCTCAAGATAAATCATCAGATTGAAATTTGTTGGACACATCAATGTGTTCTTTCCTAGACTTCTAGAGGAGATTTTCAAGTGCATTTGTACTTGAATACCATGATTTCTTTGTAAAGTGTGGAAGTAGTAAGCAAGTTACTACATTCCTATCAAATATTTTAATGGTATTTGTTGTCTAAATTGATTGTTAATGGGAATTACCCTGTATACACTAGTTTCTTCTGATTGGTGTGCCTCTGATTGATTGATTAACTCCAATGTCACATATGCTACCGGATATTATCTATGCCAATAATTACAGGAATGGGAATGAGTGTCAAGAGATATGTCACTTGTGTGTCTACTTGTGTTGTTTTCTTGTAGCTTATATTTGATTCCTTTAATAAAGTTGTGTGGTATTTATTTTTATTTTTTTTAATTTGTGTTTTTAATAAGATACCTTTTATTTTATGAGTAAGATAACAAGCCTATTTCCACTTAAAGTGTTTTCCTAAAATATTGAGGGTCTGATTTTGATGAATGTGACTCTTCAGGCATGCTATATTTGTATTCATTGGACTAACTGTTTATTTTGAATTTTGAATTTTACTGATATTACTTTTGAAATGATTAATCAGGCCTATTATTGATTTCAATGAAATAACATTTCATAACTTGGAATTCATTTTTAAGTAGATATTTTAAAAATCTAATGATGAGTCCCTCTTTCCATTCAAAATATGTATTTCATAATGGTTGGTCACCATCATTAGATTTATATATCCCTTCCTTCCTTCATAAGCAGAAATATATATGTAATTTGTGTCACTAGATCATAATTCTATAAAATAAAATGATTTCATGTAGGTTAGAAGCGATTGATTTATCATTAAATAAATAATGCCCACATCTCTGTTACTTGAGAATTATGATATTGACATAATGGAAAAGAAAGATAAACCAATGGAATAAATAGAAGAACAATGTGCAACTATAATCTTCTCATGCAAGCATGTTGTGGCCCTCATTTTCCATGCTTAAGATTTCTCCTTGGAATATTTTGATATTAATTTTATATAATATATTTATATTGTTACTATATTATCTTAAGGACTATCCTCTAGGTCCATACTTGGTATTTGGTTGAATATTATCTTATGGACTATCATCTTTACCATCTAATTGTATTCTTAAGGACTGTCCCACTTCATGTAAACCTCTCTTTCTCATTATCAACACCTTAAAATTGACTATGGTATTTCCTCAAGATATTGTCCATACACTCCTTAATACACTTGTAGGTTGTTCTTTTGAAACTTTGTGAGATGGAAATATTTATTAGTTTACCATACTACTTTGAAGACAATGAACCATTGACAAGATTTATAATGTTTTAAAAGCCTTCTTGATTTCTCAGTTACTTGTCTTTATGTATCTTTTAAAGTTTTTCATACTACCCTATCACTGTTATTATTAATTTCAATGCCCCCTTCATGGTATCCCATGGACTATCATTGTTTATTTGAATATTCATGACTATGATCTCCTTTTGGGAATCTATAGGAAAGTGTCATGCCTTACTTTGAAGTCCATTTCCTTAAATCTTTGCTCTTTTCTCATTGCTCCTATCCTAGGGCTTGGGGTCTCCTTTTTCTCTTTTCCCACTACATAGCTTGAAGTCTTGTATGCTAATGTGTCATAGACTCCTTCCAATTTGGGCAATAGACTCCATTTTGTGAGAATTAATGGTCAATAAAGATTCAAAGTTTGATATCTACTCCTAATGACCCCAAAAATGTTTTCCTATGGGTTTTGATTCTCTTGGATGTTCCTTCAAAGAAAGAACTTCATCATCATCTTGAATCAAAGTATCCTATGCCTTCAAATCCTCTAAATTGAAACTTTATGCAATGATCCCACAAATGCATTAACTCTATCCTTTTATTAGAATGACTGTCATCTTTTGCATTGGCTTTTCACATTATGATTTTGATCACTTGATCATTTATTCATATTAAATCATGTCTACTAACTATCCTTTGTAAATATTTCTTCATTATTTCCCACTCTCACTCTTTACCTCTTAACACCATGGCCATAATGATTGTTATTGCTCTTAGATAGAGGCTATTGTCACTATCATCACTATCTCTCTTTTTTTGAAGACTTTGTCTCTATTATTCATGCTTGACAGTCATCTATACCTTCATCTTAGCCTGCAACCTTCTACAAACATCTCTTCCCTCCTACATAGGTTGAAGAGTTATCATAAGAAACTTCTTTAGTAACGTTTCCTTTACATTCTCCATGGACTATCATGCTTGTAAGGAATTTTCATGACTTGTAGACATTAATTTTAGGTTTATATGTTGGATTGAAATTGTTCAATCTCATGATATCCTACACATTATTTTTCATTATATTGTATATGAACATATTTGTGTGTCTTTTATCCTTTGTCCTCTAGGTTCTTTTCTAAGCATCCCATACTCTTTTTGCTTGCCTTTTCCATTATTTTTTCATTATTCCCTACTTATATGACTACGATATCTACCTTTAACATGCATCTACACCATCATCTAGGGCTTCTTGGGTAGGATTCAAGAAAATCAATGTAGGAGGTGACAAAACAATAACAACAAAACAAAAAAGACTCCTTCAAGAATATAACCTAATAAGATGACTGAAACAAGAACATATATCATAAATGAATGCCCTAAAAACCATTGAATATCATATACCACTTCCATATACCATATGTTGTAGTTACAAGTGCTCTGCTAGAAATACATGAAAATATGGAAGCATAGACAAGGAAAGTAACTTGTTTCAAAAAATGTGATATCATGGATACACCCTCTCTCACAAGCAATTCAAGTCATTTTTATGATGATGTGGGGCTTTCTCGCATCACTGCAAGCATGAATTGAAGTGCTTATGGGAGAGTGGGTGATATATAGGGGTGTTACTTCCTTCCCTCTAATGGCTTGATCCTAGGTCTCCCTTTCCCTATCTCTCTTCTCGTGAGGTTGGACAACTCTCATCACTTGATGGAAGTGAAGTTCAAAAGGGAGGATGGGAGTAAAATGCCAGTTTGGGTTGGAAGGAGAACATCTGGTCCAATTGTCCTTATCGGTGGCATGTTAGGGAATATCGAATGTGTCGGGAGAGATGGAGCGAGAGGGTAAGAAATCGATGATTCCAATGCCCTGTAGCTATCTCATCCACTTGGATAGAGGGATGATTGTCATTTCAGAGATGGAGAGGTCTCCAAAGTGGAGATGTTTGTTCCCAATAAAAGGCCCGCTCTCCCACAAGCACTTCAAGTCATGTTTGTGGTGATGCAAGAAAGCCCTTCCATCATTGCAAGCATGACTTGAAGTGCTTGCAAGAGAGTGGGTATCCATGATATCACATTTCTTTGACGCATTTTTTGAAACAGTTCGCTTACCTTGTCTATTCTTCCACATTTTCATGTATTCTTTTGTTTTAATCATTTATTTCATATTGGCCTCATTTTTGTTGGCTTTGATGAATTATAATGATTATTCAGATGTTTATCTTATTATACTCAGAACTGACTGGGTAATGTGAAGTTGGAATGAAAGTTGAAAAAACCTTTTGCAAAAGCACATTTGGATTTCTACCAAACTCCTTGAGTTTTGTAATTTGATGTAGGAATGGTTCATATGTGCATGTACATGGGTATTTAAGGAGCTTCCAAAATAAGAAATGTGTGAATGTTTTCTCTGTGAGGTGTGTATTAAAAACTGATAAGTCGAATTCCTAAATGTGTTTGGTTTAGAATGCATGTATTGACTCAAAAGTGCAGTCTTCCTTAGCTCCAATTTTCTCAAATTTATATTGGATACAAGAAAGTTTTGTGCAAAAAATTCTAAATGAAATTTGTTGGACACATCAATGTGTTCTTGCCTAGACTTCTAGAGGAGATTTTCAAGTGCATTTGTACTTGAATACCATGCTTGCTTTGTAAAGTGTGGAAGTAGTAAGCAAGTTACTATATTCTTGTCAAACATTTTAATGGCATATGTTGTCTAAATTGATTGCTAATGGGAATTTCCCTATATACACTAGTGTCTTCTTATTGGTGTGTGTCCAATTGCTTGATTAACTCCAATTTCATAGATGCTACTAGATATTATCTATGCCAATAATTATAGGCATGAAAATGAGTGCCAAGAACTATGTCACTTGTATGCCTACTTTTGTTGTTTGCTTGTAGCTTGTATTTGATTCCTTCAGTAAATTTGAGTGGTCTTTATATATTTTTTTTTTAATTTATGTTTTTAATAAGATACCTTTTATTTTATGAGTAAGATAACAAGCCTATTTCCACTTAAAGTGTTTTCTTAGAATATTTAAGGTTTGATTTTGATGAATGTGACTCTTCGGGAATTTTATATATGTATTCATTGGATTGACTATTTATTTTGAATTTTGAATTTTACTGATATTACTTTTGAAATGATTAATTAGGCCTATTACTGATTTCAACAAAATAACATTCCATAACTTGGAATGCATCTTTACACATCTCTACAATATTAAAGTTCCTACATTCTATTAACTAGGCCTTATTGTAGGGAATTTAACGTTTTTTCTTACATTTTATAATAGACTTGAAAATACATTATCTCATGAAAGATCCTACCCAAGAATATCAAACAAATAAGATGTGCATTTTATTTCAAATTTTAGTGATTTTTCTCATGCATTTTTTTATGGTTTTTGTGTATAATACTAATTTGGGAAACTATTTTCCCTTTTGGTTGGGTGGCTATTGACATCATTTCACATGGACCATGTCCTCAGTACACTCCTGATTACTTGCTCCTCCTCCAAACAATTTTTCACTCTGATCCTAGGTACTATCAATTGATAGAAATCTATTTTTGATGTTGAATCCAAAGATGTTTTGAAGAGAGGTCTTATTTGTTGAGTAAATTTTGTAGGGAACTGTAAAATTTGCACTGATGATGTCTCAAATGGAGGGTGGTTGTCCAGTTGATTACAATGTCATCACAAATATCTTTCTTCGGGTAATTACTTTCTAGTTGTTATAAATTCATATATCTTCTTCCTATTGATAAATAGCTTATGGTTTTTGATGTGGAACTCTGAAGTTGAGGTGACTATTAAACTATTGCTCTCAATGTAATTTTTTTTGTTATATGATTATTTCTTGTAGTGCCTATATTGGGTTTAGATTCATGCATCAAGTTGTTTGAACAGTTCAAGTCTTACAAAGGGCTATATTTCATCTTGGGTGTATATTTGAGCTCCAGGTGATTTGACTTTGGATTGTCAATTGTATCATTTTGTCACTGATATTCATTGATCTATTTGAGGAGGTAATTTTTTAGTAGCTTGGGAACCTTGTACTTATATGGTAAATTATATTTTCAATGTCATTGGTAGTGAGGATCCCGACATTCACTTCAAATTCATTAAAGCAACAACCAAAATTGGACAAATCGAGGAGGTGGAATGTGTAACCAGAGAGTCAAACTTCTATGATGCTAAAAAGAAAAAGAACTTTCTCATGGAAGCAAGACTTCCAGATGCTCGTCCACTGATAAATGTTTGTGATCAATTTTGATTTGTCCACTATCATGTTCAGTAAAGATTATTAGTCAAGGTATATGCAGAACATAGTTCTTAGTCCATACTGGGTATTCATGGTGTGAATTCTGCAAAGGAATCTTTCATAGGACCCTTAGCTTCAATTTTCAAGTAGTTCTTTCATGTTTTGGAGTTGTATAAGCAAAAAATAGAGTATTGTAACTCAGTTTTCTCGGTCACAACACTGCGAAACACACTTCGTAACACATTTTTCAAAGAAAAGACATATTTAAGTCTTGTATCTGTTGTAAAAACACCTTTTCTGAATAAAAATTTAGTATTTTTCCTTCTTAATAGCTATTTCATTGTGTGCAAATGAATGATTGATTATATTTTTCTATATTTTATGTTTAAACCTCAAAAGCATTGTCTCATTTCCAACACTTTTAGGTAGAAATCAGATGTGAACAAAATATACTACCAATTGATAGAAATTAGTGAATAAATATGACTAAATATACTACCAATTGATAGAAATCAGTGAATAAATATACTACCAATTGACAAAAATTAGTGAATAGATAACTAAATCAACGACTAAAAATATACTACCAAATTGATCGATCAAAACAACCAAATAAATGACTAGCAATAAACTACTAATGGTCATGTGACCAAGCTCAGTGAATAATATGACTAAATCAATGACTAAATATACTACCAAATCAATCAATCAAAATGACCAATCAAATGACTAAAACTAGTTTAGTCATAAATTTGGTCATGTTATAAATGACTAGAAATAAATTACTAATGGTCACATGACCAAATTTAGTCATTTATAAGTAGTTTTTAGTAGTTTTTTTAGTCATTTATTATTTTTTATGTACTAGTGTGTGATGATAATCCCAATCTAAATTATAATTCTAACTCTAATCATAATCATAATCATAATCATAATCGTAACCCTAACCCTATTCCTATCCCTGACCATAACCTTGACTATATTCATAATGATAACACTAATACTAATTGTAACCCTAACCCTAATAATTTCGTCTTCCATGTCATGTTGTGAATGCTACTAGCATATTTATATATATATAAAAACATCTAGAGATATCCTTCTCGAGGAGTTAATTTTTAAACAATTTCTCACATAAAAGTGCAATAGACACCTTGAGAAGGATATCTCTAGACGTTTTTATAAATTATTAATAAATAATATATAAATGCTAGTTATTTAATTTAATATAGCATTATCTACTTATCCACATAATTAAATTTTTATTATTATTTAATTAAATCATGCATTCCTCTTATCTCCCATAATTAATAATATTTTTTTAATTACTTAATTAGCTAATTATTCCTTCAAAATTAAATATATTATTTTAATTTATTTAGTTTCCACATTCCTCTAAAAATAAATAAATTCATTATTTTATTTATTTACTAATTATATCATTTTGTATATTTATTCTTTCAAAGCTAAATTTAGATACTCAAGTTAAAATTAGTGATCATTGCTAACATTAGTGATTTGATTGAACTTCAACCCTAGTTCACTCTCACTCTCTCCACTTCATCTATCCATGCATCCCCATGCACATTCCTCTTGATCTCTCATCAATCCTCATCCATTGACCTCATTTCGCATATCACACAGTTGATCCAACATCTCTGAAAGCTATAAATTGTCCATCATTTTGATCATTTAATCTCTCCTCAAATTGGCAACCAAACTATACTCAATATTTATCTCGCTTTTCCTTAACAAAGTTATCCTAAGGTTTTATGTGTAATCCACATCATCATAATAGCATAATCTTATACTTTACAATGGAGTAAGGCTAGGATTTTTTGGTGGAGGTAGAGTAGATGAATTGATCTGGTTTATGTTCTTATTATTTCTTTCATTTTGATTATGCACACACTCTATTGAGATTATGTAATTTTGATTATTCGAATTGTTTTTATTTAATTTTACAATCATTTTCCTATCTATTTGAGTTTAATTTATCAAAATAATTTTTTACCTATTTACATTATGGCATGCTCGGTGGGACTCGCATCCTTGATTTAACGATTCAATTGAGTTTCTTGAAGTTTTTAGGCTATAGGTTATAGTGACGCAATTGAACTTAGATTGATGTATTTGATACACAAAATTATGCAATTGAGGTTATAGTGGCATATTTGATGATACAAGATCACACTTGATTCATTGTGTTTATTGTTTGCAAGTTTAAATTTTCATTCAATGTTACATCTAAAGTTACAATGAGGCATATGAAGTTATAGCAATGCATATAAAATCCACATCAACACATCTGACAGGTAAATCAATTATTTTGAAGGTATATTGACACATTTAAAATTCACACTAATACATTTGAAAATAACAATGAGACATTTGATTAAGTAATTTCGATTTTCTAACCCTAACATTTGCTCAAGTGTTTGGAACTAACATATATTTGCAACATTGGAAAATGCTTGGAAAAGAATGGTAAAAATAGACTACTGATGTATCTGATGCAAGGTAAAAATTTCAATTGCTTTGATTTCTAGCATAATTCACACTTAATTTGTGCTAGTTAATGAATTATATGTTGTTTGGTGAACTTCTAGTGTGTATTCTATCTCTTTGTGTGAGCCTAGAGACCAAAATAACCCTTATTTTACACATGTCAAGTACACCCAAGAAGTAATTAAAAAGCATGCTCTTCTCTTGTGCTTTGTGCAAACCTGAGAATTAGAAACACTAGTATCTTCTTTTAAATTTTAGTAAGAGGTATATTGGGGATTTAATCAACCCAAGGGAAACTCAACCATGTTTATTGGTGGGGTATATAAAAGGGGGAGAATGATAGTTGTACTTCTAGGTGTGGCCAACGCCATTCAATCAAATCCATAAGGCCCTTGGTTCATCGAGACTTGTTTGGTGAGGAGAAGAGGGGAGACCTCCCTCATCTTGATCATTACACGCAGGCTCACTATTCTTGAAACCATTATGAACCTTTTTCTGTAGAGACCTAAGATTTGTGACCATTAATCTAGTTGTGGTGCATGGTATAGTACCATGCTTGAAGTTACTCAATATGTATTATCCTGAGGAGAGATAAAATATTTGTACGTATAAAAACCTACAAGGGAGGGATGAAGGTGGTACCTTGTGCCATTGGAGACCTAGTTATTCCCTCTTAAAAATGGACCATGCATACACTCCTATTATATGTTATGATTGGGCCCATAGTAGTGTGGCATACCTTTAATACTAGCTAGGTTGTACTTCTTGGTGTATTTTTTATTGTGAAGACCCATGAATACCAATCATACCATCACCTTAGAGTTATTTTGCTAATATTGTTTTCTTTTTTTTATCTCTTTCCAATTAAAACAAGTCAAAATCATTCTTACAACTTGTCAAAATAAATCAAAATCAATCAAACCCTTAGAAAATTTTAGTTACAGTCACATAATTATGTATCTAACTATTAGTGTGACACATCTAATTATCGTTTAACATATTTGATTATTATTTTATGTATCTATCTATACTAAACCATAATTGATATGCATAGTGGCATATTTGATCTATAGATTGACACATTTGATAGTACTTCAACAAATCTAATTTGAGATATTCTAAACTTGTTCTATTAGTCTAAAACATGTTTTTTCACATAGTGATGTATCTGATATCATACTAATACCTTTGAAACACATAGTGATGACACATTTGAACCTAGTTTGATGCATCTAATACCTATATTGACATATTTGAAATCCATAATGACACTTTTGAAACATATAATGACACATTTAACTACATGATTTTTTTCCAAAATACTCCAATTTTCAATTTCTAGAATTATTGTGCACACAAACCTAGGATTTGAGACCTGTAGTATAATATAATTGTAACTAACATTCACCATTCAATATAAAACCAAATTTTCGCATCCATTTCATACTATTTCTCTTTGGAATTTTAGGGTTATATTAGCTTTGGAAAAAATATCATCATCAATAAAAAACATCAACCCACCAACAACAAATATCAATCATAATATCATCTAGATCTCCCATCTTATCTCTAGTTTAGCTTTCTTCTTTGAAGTCAACCTTTTCAAATATATAGTTGGATAACATCAACCTTTGTGAGAAAATTAGCTTAATGATCTATAATACTTCTAAGTTTGTGAACTCACTATCATCCTTTTTCTTGGACTCATTAGTTTAGTACAAGCAAAAACCATTATTACCATCTATCTAAATGGAGATCTATGCTAACTTTGTCTTTTATAGGTTTTTATCTTCCATCAATCAAACAACATAAATATCACTTTTTGTCCAAACCTACCCCAATGTATCTCTCATATTCCATATCGAAAATCAAACTCATTCATATCACATTACCAACCTTAACTTACATCCATATTTCAAAAGGTCATCAAAATTGCATTCCTATTACAAGTTCACAACACAAGAAACTCATGGATTTTAATCCTAGTAGTTCAAACATCACCACACCTATGCAGGTTACTGAACAAAATTTTAGAATGCCTTGTCATTTATTCAATCCTAATGAATATCAAACTCCACAACCACAACCTCAATATCCACCAATTAGCATAGAAGACATCACAAACAAATATGTGGAATCTGATTGATGATATTTTTTTAGAAATGGAACAAGATTCCTCCTTAGTTAGAGAACCTAATGCCCTCATTACTTCATATCCCAATATATACTTTCTTAAATTTGCACAAAATGGTGCTAAGCTACCTTTGGATTACAACATTTCTACACTTAGGGAACAAGCCCTCACACATGTCATGTCATCTAATATTATGTCAAATGAGAGCATACCTATTGTTCAAGATATTAATGAAGCTATACCACAACCTTCAATACCAAACATCCTATTCAACCATCTATACCATCTTATGACACATATTCAATACTATCTTCAAGATAATATATAAATTAGCTTTACCAAAACCCAAACATAACCAATCAAACAATCACACATCCTAAATCCACCAAACACAAATATTCCTCATATATCACCGCTAAACATGAAAAACTACACAAACAATCCTTTTATGACGTAAGCCACCACATCTTATGTGCATAGTTGGGCGCCCAGGTTTGCATGTTGGTGCATGCCCTTGCATGAAGTCGTCGATGAGTTATGGAGCACTCGGGATTGACCAATTCTAATTGTCTATGGGTTAGGCACCCATGTGAAGGCCATGTGATTATTCAATATTTTATGCCATGTTTATGGGATATCCACTAAGGGGTGTGGGTTTTTCCAGGTGGTTTTGCTTGTTGTTTTTAGATGCCATTTGTGGTATTCTCTTCTACAAACATCTATATATTGGAGGCTTGAGATGGTGGTTTGTAGAGTTTGTTTGCAGGTTGTCAAAAGTGACAAAGCACTACCAAAATTCAAAGAGTATTGTATTGGTGTATCTCTTTTGAAGATTAATACAAACATTATATCTCTTTGGGTGTAGAGTTTTTTTCTTGCAAGGGTTTCTTCATGTATATCTTGTGTCACTTGTGTCTGGAAACTTGTGGTATTGTTGATTTTGCTTTCATTGTTGAATTTTTAATCACATAATCTCTTTATGATAATATTGAGTATATATTTTCAAATTTTTAAACAAATTTTTAAGTTCTATTGTTGCAAGTTTCACCTTGAATTTCCAACAATTAGAGTGGAGATGTTGGAGTTGTTAAATGAATTGTTTTGTTCATATACCAAATTGGTGATAGTGTTTTGATTTTGAATGGTGTGTGCATTTGTATGTAAGTGGAGTGCTTGCAATATTTTTGTGTTTGATGAGTTTTGGATATATGTATTTGTTTGATTGGTTATGTAGGAGATGTATGAGGAATGTTTATGTTTGGTGGATTTGGGATGTGTGCAATTGTTTGATTGGTTATGTTTGGGTTTTGGTACAACTAATTTACATATATGTCTAGAAAATGGTATCAAATCCATGTCATATGATGGTATTGTTACCTGGCTAAGCATATGTGGAATTGAAGGTTGTAGCCTAGCTTCATTAATAGCTTGAACTATAGGTATATCCTCATGTGATGGAACATTAGATGACATAACATTTGTGAGGGCTTGTTTCCTAAGTGTAGTAATGTTGAAATCTGAAGGTAACTTAGCACCGCTTTGTGCAAGTCTAAGGAAGTATGTGTTGGGGTCCAAAGAAATGAGGACATCAAGTGCTCTAACTAAGGAGGAATCTTGTATTTCCAAATGATTCTCTTTAGTTGATTCCTTAGATTCCATAGATTTTTTGGTAATGTCTTTTATGATGATTTGTTGATATTGATATTATTATTGTGATTGTGGAGTTTGGTATTCACAAGGATAAAATAAATGACTAGGCATTCCAAACTATGGTTTGGTAACCCCCATGGGTGCAGTGATGTTTGAACTAGTAGGATTAGAATCTATGAGTTTCTTGTGGTGTGACCTTGTAATAGGCATCCAATTGTGATGACCTTATGGCATATGGATGTAATTGAAGGTTGGTGATGTGATCTAGATGAGTGGTGGATGATTAATGATCTGGTAACTATTCAAAATCACTTGGGTGGCACTAGCACCAACAAAGATGAAAAAAAATGAAACTTGGTTTTTATTTTAATTTTATACATTTTAGTAAATCATATTTTTAGAGGTCTTTGGAGTGGAATTTGGGGTCAAGATTGTCATTGGTCCCTTGAAATGGTTATTGAAGGCATGATTTTCAAGGGATTCAAATTATAGCTCTTGGATATCTTTCCAATGATGTAAAGAAGTAATTTTGACCATTGAGCTAGGAGTTATGACCCTACCAAGTTGGGGTAGTAATGAATGGTATAATTTATGAATTTTGACCCAAGATTTTGATAATGAACTTGTGTGAGGGGGAAAATCTGTAAGTATAAATAAGATAATTGGATTGAATAGAAACTAATCTAAATAAAGAACAACAATCAAGATTCATTCCTTCACTCATGAAATGAAGCTTTCTAAGCTATTGGAAACACACAATGAAATCCTACGATATCAAAATGAATTCAAAAACAAAGGAAAGGTTACCATCCCATGTCAGAGTGTATTCGTGAAGATGTGTTGGGTTGTTTGTATGAATGAGAAGCCTCCATTGTTACGTGCGAGAGCTTGAAGAATGATGTGTGTGTTGATCGAAGAGCTGTGTTGAAGCTTTTTTCAATATTGATTATGATCTCAACAGTACTTCATTATGCAAAATAGGTTGATTCTTCGATCCTTATTTGTGAGGAAAGAGGATTGTTATATAGAATTTGTGATTTTGAATGAACTCTCTGGATCGCGTAGTAGAATGATCGATGGTCAAAAGATGTTGAGAGGATTTAGATGGGCATAATCTGTGCAAATTGATTACGTAATTAGTGTGATTAAAGAATAGATTGATCTGTTAGGAATATAGATTGATCAGTCAAGAAATATGTTGAATAATTTGTGGGATTGAAGAATAGATTGATCTGTTAGGAAATAAATTAATCTATCAGGAAATAGATTGAGAAATTAGGGGATCATAATTTACTCAACCAGGAAAGTGGGTGAGGATAATTAATTAATTAATTATTTTTGGAGTTGAACGTGAAAATCAAGTTTGACTTTTGCAAACAAAGTGACATTAGTTTGATTTGATTTTTGATGATGTTTTGAATAGTATTATTTGATTATTCAAATTTGGAGGGAAGTGACATAATTAAATTACTATGTTTTAATAATTTAATCGACTTAGGGGAATAAAGTGAATTAGCGACATAATTAAATAATTGGTATTATTTAATTAATTAGGAGGAATAAAGTTAGATTAGGACTTTATTAAATAAATGAAATTTATTTAATTGGTCGAATTTGATGAAAAAGTGAATTAACTAAACAATGTCATATTATTCAATTAATAACAAAAATTAGGGTTTTAAGACTTTATTAAATAAGTGAAATTTATTTAATTCATCAAAATTGATGAAAAAGTGAATTAATTAAATAATATCTAATTATTGTGGGTGTATGCGAGGGCGGCCCTCCAAGGTGGTGGAGGGCATATGTTGGTTGGCGAAGGTGGCACACAAGTTAGACCAATTGGTGATGAGGTGTTTGTTGCTTGGCGTGGTGGTAGGGTTCTTTTAAGTCCACATTGGGAATAATTGTGGGCAGGGTCTTTTGCAAAGATGGACATGTTGGTGCTCATAATGAGCACTTAAAGCTCTTAAATCAAGGAAAAATTTGGTGATAATGTGGCGGACTATCAATACTAGCTCTTCCACCGAGGGGACATATTTTTTGATTAGTTTGTATGGCATTTGTGGTTAAGGATGGCCTCTCCCGTGTGTGGTGTCATGGCATTAATGTCATCCGCACTTAGGCATTGATTTATGATTGTAAATCTAGAGTCTTCCTTGGTTAAATGCATTTGTGGCCATTGTGGAGGTTATTCTTTGATACCTGGTTTTGTTTGTTTGGTTTTGTTTTGCTGTAGGGTTGGTTTTGGTGAGTGTGTGTTAGCTCTTGGCGATGGCGGGGCACTTGCATTTTATAATTAAGGTTTTGGTGCAGACACACTGATTTCCTTGGGTGCCAAAACATGCCAAATGACCTTCTGAGAGGTTTTGGATCAACACCTTAAAAGGAATATGAACATCGATTCTCTATTGGTAGTGGCGGTGAAAATGGTGTTGGGCTCTAGCCATTTGAGCAGAAGTGAGTTTGGAAGAGACAACACGAATATCACTTCCAGGTTCGTGGCGTCCCTTTTGGACAACCAAGTGCCAAAGGCAGAGGCTAAATTGTTGCTAAAAAAAATTTTTCAAAAAGATTTGCTGGTGGGAGTGGATGATGTGTTGAAGCATTCCATTATGGGCAAGGGCATTCCCTACCCTGGAGAATGGGAGCTAGTGAAGAATTCAGATGAGGCAATGAAAATTTACCCTTTTCTGCTCAATTTTAAGGGTTTGACTCTGATGAAGCATTGCATGGTTGTTGTCGTTGTTGTGGAGTATATGAAAAAGTTTTTCGGTCTCATGGTTGTGTAGGACATTGATTGGGTAATGGATTTTGCGGTCTTTGCTAAGGCCAATGGTTTCCTATGAGTACGGGTTTGGTTTGGGCATCTAGTTTTTTACAAATTTTGTAATGGTCGGGTTTTTGTCTATCCCGCGTACATTTATTTAGGTGGGTGGGTGATGGTTTCTTGTTTTGGTGGAAGTGGAGGTAGGGCTTTCTTAGGGCCTTTGTAGGGGATTTCCTCTGTAATGTTGGCAAAGTGTTTTGGGCTTGGAGCTTAGTTGGTGGTAGTTGATGTTAATTTTGTTTGGTCTCATGGTTGGCACTACCCTGCACTAGTAGATGATTGTAAATCTTATCTTTTTAGTATTAATAAAATATATATCTTACGTATCAAAAAAAATAAAAATCTAATTATTTGATTAATAGGGGAAATTGGGGTTTTTGATGCTTTTGATGTGAAATATAGTGATATTTGATGATAATGATATTGATGATGCGAGAATGTCATTTAAGGTGTGTGATAAGTGTTCTGGTCAATTTTATATGTCTACAGGACTCATTTAGGGTGCCTTGGGTCTATCTATGTTTGTTGGTAGATCTCAAGTTTGTCTATTGTGGGTATTTTTGTATGAATAAAAGGTCTAGTGATAGTAAGCAATCTGAATGATAAAACAATTATGCTAAAATACAAAACAATTGTGCCAGAGGATAAGATAATTGCACCAATCAAGGATTCAAATGCATTATTTTGTGTAAAAATGGATGATATTCTAGTTTTTATAACAAAATTGGTCATGTTATAAGCTAAGACAAATGGACACAAATGTGGGCCAAACAAAGCTATAATTTCACCTAAGGAAGCTATAATTATGCCATAGGACTGAACATATGTGTTGTTTTGACCTAAAATTGAGATTCTAAGTTTTTTATGATAGACGGTGTGTAGAAGGATACATAATTACATGACATAATAGATAAGTGTGAGTTTTTGAGGTTCAATTATATGATTCTATGTAACTTTGGTCTAATTTGAGTGTTTTTGAGCAAAATTCGGTAAGAAAAACAATCACACAGTAACCATGATAGATGTTGATATTTCTAAGGTGACAAACTGAATGGTATCACTGGTTTGAACAAGTAAAAAACTCTAAGAATTATAGCCTAATTAGTGTTAAAGGTGTACCTTTCTAGTAGAGGCCCAATCAATAAAATATTGTAGAATACAACAGATACATAGATCCACTCTCAAAAATGGATAGCTAGGTCTCTATTGGCACAAGGGTTCACCTTCCTCTTTCCCTTGTAGGTTTTTACACCCCCAAAATAATTTTATCTCACCCTAAGATGATACATGTTGGGTAACTATGTGCATGATGCTGTACATTACACCCCACTAGAAATAATGACCAAAGTCTTAAGGCTTCTAAAACAATAGTTCATAGTGGAATCAGTGAACAATGAGCCCGTTTGTAGTGCTTGAGATTGAAGGAGTCTCCTCTACTCTCTTCAACTAACACGTATCAATGAATCAAGGGTTGCAAGACTTGGCTCGAATGACATTGACCACACCTTGGGGTAAACATTTTGTTCTCCCCATACCTCACCCAAAAATATGGTTGATGTCTCCCTTGAGGTGATAAAGTCTCCAAGTAGGCCTCCTACTAAACTTAAAAAGGAAAATTATGTTGTTTTTGATCCCCAAGTTCACACTAGACATGATGGGAGAGCATACACAAATATCACTTCCTTGGGTAAACAAACAAAAATGTGAATTCTATGGTATTTTTTATCCCCAAGTTTGCACTAGGAATGAAAGGAGAGCATACGTACCCAATATTTCACTAGACATGACAAACAATTCATTTACCTTAATGAAATTGAAGTGTTATTTACTCTAGAAAAATATTAAGACACAAAAACCTACAACCAATATGCCAGTAGTTTCAATTTTTGGTCTTCTATCCATGAAAGCCACAATTATGCAAGCAAATATTGGTAACCAAGAAAAACTCAAGCTACACAAAATAATTGCATCATCGAGTGAAAAAAATACGCCAAAACCCTAAGACAAATGCATAACAATAAAGGATAAAGGTACAGAATTAGACAAAATCAAACAAAGAGGAATTATACCTTCTAAATAAATGTGTCATTTTGTGTGAAAAATGTACCATAATTTTTAACAAATGTGCCAAAATATCTTGTAAATACATCACTTCTTGACAAATATGCCAATCTGACCAAAACAATAAAAATTTACAAAAAACAAAGGTAAATCCTAATCTAAAAGATAAATTTCCTATTCTAGGGTTAGAAACCTACAAAATCATAGTTAGTAATCAAGCAAAAAATGACAATAAGAATTAAAAAACAACAAAATGGCAATGATTAAATGAAAATTTTATCCCTAAAACCCAATAAGTTCTCTGATACAAATGCATCATTTTGTGCAATAAATATGCCAAACTATTTCACAAATATTCCAAACTTTTTGACAAATGCACCAAAATTCTTGAAAAACATGCCAAACTATCAAATAAATGCATCATTTTGTGACAAATGTGCCATTATATGGTAGATACACCAAATCACTTGACAAATACGCAAATTTGACTTGTAATTGCTCAAAACATAAAAAACTCAAAGAAATTGGTTAAATTTTAGGACTAAAGTGGTCCCACCGGGTGTGCCAAAATGTATGGCCTAGAAAATGACTATAAAATTAAATAATAAATAGAAAATAAAAGCATTCACAATCAGATTCAAAAAAGATCACACCAATAGAGCATTATGACAAAATTGTAATAATAATAAAGTGCAACAAACTTGCACACACACAACTCCACATAATTTTTCTTCGCTTAGCTCCATTGTTCTCCTCTTTGCACCTTGGAGAAAATGGTAGTGATAATTGTTCTCAAATTTTCTAGCACAAAGCACTGATAATATGTGTATAGTTTCTTTGCAACGACGAGAGAGGAATAGTTGATGAATAATAGGTTTGCTTTATATATTTCTTGATATCGATCAATAGTTGAGATCTGATGAGGGACTAAGTAGATCAATGGATGAGAATCCATGAGAAGAATTTATGGATAGTTAATTGATTGCATGATTTCATTAAACTAAATGCATGGATCAGTTAAAGAGGATTTGATTTATCAAAGAAGTATGAGTGGTTGTGAGTCAAACAAGATAGATTAGACAGAAGACTGATTTGATTGATAAGTGATTTGAAAGTGAGTGGGAGTTGATTGATGAGGTGGAATTGCATGAACAATTTATAAATAATTAAATAAATAAGTTATTAATTACATGTGCAAAGGGGAAATAAATAAAATAATCGATTTTTTTTATTTTAAAAGAGGATAATGTTGAGAGGAATAATTGGATAAGTTAAACAATCAAAAATAATTATTTAATTTGAGAAGTGGGTAATGGGAAATGAATTAATTAAATGATAATGTATTATTTAATTAAACTTAGGAAAGAGGAATAAATATTAAATAATGTTAATTTTTTAATCAATCTAGAGAAAAAGTAATGAAACAAATAATTTAATTAAATAATGAAATTATTTAACTAAATACAGAAGTCGGATTAATGATACCTAATGATGGAAAATGTAGATGTTTTGGAAGAAATATGTTAGCTAGATTTAGGTGTCTACAAGACCAAATCTCAAAAGTAAAATGAAGCCTAAAGTAGACTTCCTGTCATCCATTGAACCTACATAAATTGCATCGATGTATCCACATAAAGAAAAATATGTAGTGTTCTTATATTCTACATCATATGCCAATATGCCACAAATATATCTCAAAAAACACTTTGTTGCTTTCTAAATAACAATGCTAGTTTCCTACATAAACCTAAGAAAATATTTGATAGAATAGCTAATATCAGGCTTGGTATTAGGTAGATGAGAATCCAAATCAACTAATGATAAAGAGTAGCATTCACCTGAGGTGATGGAACATGGCTTGAAAGTTGCAAGCCTATCTCTATGGGTGTTGACATAGGTTTACAATCTTCTATTTTAAATTTATTGAGCGATGTCTTGGAATATTTCATCTAAGATACATAGATCCAATTATTCTGTTGTCACACTTCAAGTCCAAGAGTGTAGGAGCCTAAGATCTATCATCTTGAACAATCATTTAAGGTCATTGTTTGTTTCATAAATTATCTATAGAGAACTCCTTGTGATGACTAGATTGTCAACATAGACAATCAAATTTACAATCTTCTCCTTGCTCTTTAAGACAAAGATTGAGATTATAAGGATTCTTTATGAATCAATGACTAAGGATATGCTCATCAATCTTGACGTACTAGGCTCAAGGAGCCTATTTAAGATCATAGAGGGATTTGACAAGTTTTCATGTTTTATGTTGTTGGTCAGGAGTAACATATCCCTTGGTTGAATCATGTAGAATTTTTCCTTCATATATTCATTAAGAAAGGCACTCTTGATGTTTATATAATGAACTTCCAAGCCAAAATGTGTTGTCATTGACAATACCATGCAAATAGTCTTGATTTTTCTACGGGGGAAAAAGTTTCATCATAGTCAACACCTTCATTTTGTGCATAGCCCTTAGTCGCAAGTCAGTCGTTGTACTTGTCAATGTTACTATCTGCCCTATACTCAATTTTGAAAACCCGCTTGTATCCAATAGCCTTCGTCTCTAGTGGAAGATCAACAAGTTCATGTATATTATTCCTTAGTAATGTCTAATATTCTAAATCCATGAAATATTTCCAATCTTGTGAGTCAAGAGATTGTTGTATTGTTTATGGTTTTGTACTCTAAATAATCACACACATAAGACCTAAGTTTAATTCCTCATAAAACTTGTTACAAGTTTTTGACCTAGTGAGAGATATATCTGTAATTGCATCATCTTTATCATCCTTCATTGTGGCTTGGTAGCACTTAGGAATATTTTTATGCATAGGAGATGAGGATGGAGGTGGTGAAAGAGGGGGAAGTCAATCCAATAGAAATAAAGTCTCTTCTTGTGATTCTTACCATCTAATTTTTTCCTTTGTACTTTGGGAACATGCATGTAAGTTGTACATCCAAACACTCTAAAATGTGATATAGAGGGCTTCTTCCAGGTCCATTCTTCTTCAAGTGTTATATTTTCAATAACTTTGGTGGGTTCTTGATTCAACAAATACACTACTATGTGAACTACTTCAACCCATAATGGAGGAGAAAGATTTGCATCCTTCAACATACATTGCACCATTTTCATAATAGTATGATTACGCCTCTCTACAACACTATTTTGTGAATTCCCTCACCTCCACCCTCGATCTAAGTGAAGGGATCTAAGAAAATGACCAAATGAACTTTCCACAAAGGATCAAAACTCTTTGAATTTCTCAAATGTTTGAATTTTATGATCTAAGCAATATACCCATATTTTTTAGTATAGTCATCCATAGAGAGTAGAAAATTCCTAGAATTATTATGACTTGATGGCATCAATCTACATAAGTGTGAAAAAATTCTAAGGGACTAGAGGCTATATTTGTAGCATAAGAAGGACCCCTATGTTTCTTTCCAACAAGACAATTGAGAAAATAACTTCTATTTTCTACGTGGGGGTAAGTCCTCACACCAGATCTCTTTTACTCAATGCAAGAAGATAGACCAAAACGAGACAACCAAATCTCTAATGTCAAAGAGTTGTGGATGCATTAGTTTTCACTACAAGGACCTTATCTTCATGCGTGACATCAATAAGTTGAAACATCTTTTGACCCCTGAAGCACAAGCAACAACTTCACCATTTTTAGACTTCTCTTTAATGAGACAAATTATCTTGCTATTATAACAATCAAATTTAACCTTCAAGTTGTGCTCAATTAATTGACTTATTGAGAGAAAGTTCTTTTTGAGCCCTAGCATATAGAACATTTATAATTTGCATTTGTGAGTCTTGAGGGGCAAGGAAATATCACCAATTCCCTAAAATTCATACAATGTGGCATGACTAAGGGATACTTGCCCATAGGAGGTGGGTAGAGTGAGATCACAAAAATAACTCTTGCTCACTTGTCATATGTTTGGATGTACCAAAACAAACATACCAGATATAACTGTTTGAAGTGGAGACCTTTGTTTCTACCTCATACAAGGAATTTTCTTCATTTGAATCTCCTGTAGATTCAACATTACTGTGTATCTTTTTAGGGTTTTCCTAATAGTGGGGATTCTTCTTGTTGTCCCCTTGAGAAGGTTTATATGGATTTCTATGTTTGGATTCACTATTAGCATAGGAATTATAGCAACGATCTTTAAGACCATGTCCCTTTCTTCCATAAATGAGACACCATTTTTTCTTGGGAGAAGAGTTTTCTTGATTTTATTTTGATGAACCTAATGGACCACTTTGACATTCAGGTTGTTTTCCCTTTTTCTTTGTTGCAAGGATCTAATTATATTTGGAGTACAAAGTCTAACCATGGATTGCTTCTTGTTGTTGAATAAACTTTACCAACTCTTCAAAAGAAGGTGTTTTACTTGCCATGTTAATACAAGTGGAAATGTTTGCAATAGGGGTAGTGCTCTCGGGACTATGGGTACAAGAGAAGCATTTGTTACTTCTTCCTCTAATGTTTGCAATGATGTCCTAATTTTTGCCACTCTTCTAAAAAAAGTCTCTACTTTCTCATCATTTTGCATTTGAAGGAAATGTAATTGACATTGCAAGTGGATAATTTCATTCTAATTTTTGGCCTCATGTACTGTTTTAAGATGATCTTGGAATCATCTTTTGCAATAGTGGATTTTCTAACATGAGGTTGAACCTCATCTGAAAATCCAAACAAAATGATCAATTTGGCCTTTTGATTATCCTTTTCAAACCTAGTTTGACCAACACTAACATGTGTAGGTCTAACTGTGTGCCAAGAGACTGTATCCCAAAGGTCTTTGAAGTCAAGTTGGGTTTGGAGTTTCATTTTATAGGCAACAAAGATGTCACGTCTTAAAAGCTAAGAGTTGAGAAGCATGATTTTTTGGTGCATTCGTAACCATTATTTTTGGTTTTGAGGATCCTTATCACTCTAGACGAAACCCCTATAACTTTCGAATGAGTTTTCAAAATTGATAATGACTTTATTGCAATAAAAAATTGTACATTTTTTCTTTGAAATAAATATTTGAAATACAAAAATATAATCCTTAATTATTTTACTATATTAATATGCACTTTTATTTTGATTTTGAAGTATAAAATTAAAATATTTCCAAAATATCTCTTCTTAACCCTATAGTTCTCTTCCAAAAAAATTAGGTTTGAAAAAATAGACCAGAGATAATATGAAATTGAATGCATCTTTTCTTCAAATTCCCTAATTTTTTTAAAATGCTCACTTGTTTTTTTAAAGAAATGAATATCCTTATGGATTCGAACACATTCACATTCCTCCTCTCATTCAGTGGCACATCAATTCAATTGCAATGGTGGTAGCACTCTAAATAACGAGATCATCCTCATGACATTTATTCATCAAAAAATATTATACCTAGTTGCATTGTATTGGTACACGCCCATGCACATATGGTAATCTACCGAGTGTGAGGCAACCAATACAATGATCTCATTTTTTTAAGAATCTCCCTTCACTATGTTGTGACTCGTCTTTTCTCCAAAAAATTAATGACCTTAAAGGATTAATCAACTTTGTGACTCCTTATGGCAGCTCTTGATTGGGCTATGGCCTCACTTTCACATCGATCGCCAAGTTTGTGATATTTAGCAATAATATTTTTTCTAGTGAACTATCTTGTGAGGATTACATAGAATGAAAAATAGGACGTGACTCCTTTTCTACACATACCCTACTCTTCTCCACATGCTTGGAAAAAATATAAATTAGGACAACTTATGTTTTCAACCATTAATATTTATACACAAGCACATGGATTTTATTGTGCTATAATACCATATTTTAGAAAGCAAGATTGGAAATGATGTATAATATTCATTATGAATAAATATATAAATACAATGAGAAGTCGTAGTTAGAGAAGCAATCAATTAAGAACTATCAATCAATTGATCAACTAATCAGTTATGATACATAATACAAAATAAAATTTTAACACAAGATTAAAATAAAAGAACATATAATGTGATCAAGCTATATGATGTGAAGCTCTAAAATCAAGAAGCCATCTCCATGAATCAAGAATTGTAGATGAAAAAAGTTTCTTGTCTTCATATTTTCTATCCCATTAGCCATTCTAGTTGTTCCTAAATTTGAAGAAGATGATGATGTCAACGAAGAAGATGAAAGATGACATTATTGAGGCAATTTGACATTCTTCTTCTAAAGAAGGTGCTTCAACCCATCTATCTATTTTTTGTAACATCTGTGTTCATCATGCCCAATTTTATTGCAATAAGCACATGCAAGTTTCTCCTTCTTAAGTGAATCCTCTTTAAAAGAGGTGGTAGGATCATTGGATTCTATCTTAGGTTTTGGTTTCTTCTTGCCTTTTCCTTTGGGTAATTTGTTACCAATACCTAAATACCTAACTCTTGGAAGTGCATCTATTTGGATAATCTTAGCTTTCTTTCTTATCAAATAGCCACTAAAATTAAAAATAAGGCATAGTAAATACATCACCTAGGGCATCTATGGTGGAATAAAATACAGCATACAATCCTTTTAACTTAGATAAAATCTAGAATATAATTTCTTTATCATGTTTATCTTTCCCACAACTAGCCAATTGAGATCTCAAAGATTTGAACTTAACCAAACAATATTTAATGGAAGGAAATGCATCAAGAGAAAAATAAGTCAATTTTTTTGTATTTACAAAGAATAAATTTCACTAAAGTGTCAAATAGATCTTTGGATTTATCCCATACCTACTTAGGTGTTGTACAATCCTTAATATGAAACAACAAGTTGTCAAAAGCATGTAAGTCCATCAAACCCATAGCCTCTTCAAGTTTGTTCCTATAAGCATATCTCTTATACTCCCTACTGAAAACATGTGTATCACTCAACATAGACCATAAATCATTAAATAAGAGTAATTTTTATATCTTTTCTTTTTATTTGATAATTATGAAGAGTGAGGATCTCAAATGAATTGGAACTTTTCATTAAAAAAATAAATACCAATAGAGAAAATAGAGAGTGTAAAACAATAATTTTCCTTGGAACATCCCATTATTAATCAATATTAAAATTTAAGCCGCCAACCAAAAAAACCACTAATTTTGATAATTTTTCCAAGAAATGAGCCAAACTACACAAAATGACCTCTAAAATTTTAACACCTGAGTTAGAATATAAAAAAATAATATGGATGGATATGTAGAGCTCAAAAATACCCTTTTAGCATAAATTATAATCTAACATCAAATATTGTGGGCTGCACAAGATATGGCTTGTCAAAAAATTGGACAAATACATTTTTCAAACTAAAAAAAGGCATTTGCAACAAAATATGGAAAAAATACATGTACCACTATGAAGTTCTCAGAACAAGCTTTCTAATACGAATAAGAACACAAAAAAAATTGACCTCTTGGAAAAAACCCATGCCTCATCAAAAAATAACTCCTCTATGCAATCAAAATTAGGTCCCCTACACTATTTGGGTGGTGTAGTTGTGGTGTTGCTAGGTGAATTGGGTAGAGGTTATAGATCTAGATAGATGGCTAGTGGATTGAAAATGGGGGTTTAGGTGGTTGGAAGATGGAACATGCCCTTAGGTGGAGCAGAGGTAGTGGATTTGTGACAATGGGGTTGCATTGTTGTTGGTGGTGAAGAGTTAGTGGTAGATCACATCGTGTCTAATTAGTGTGGCAACCTAGCTTTAAAGCCCTTACAGGTTGGCAATGTCTAAGGGCTTTTCCCCACGTGATCAAGGGATTCAACCCTCTTATAAACACTATGCATCACTATCATAAGTTTAGGTACTATGTTGTATCATGCTATTAAAACTAGCACAAGACCTATATAGCATACACAAATTGGTACTTGTGAACCACTTAAACTCTACCAAATCAAAAAACATACCTTCAATGACACTTTGTGACATAAAAAATATTCTTTATAGAATTTGTCAGCTACACAGTTGATGTATTGACTAATAAACCTAATTTATAATAATTACTAACTTGTTTAGTTGTACAAAAGTGCATGGATCTATACAACTATTCAAATTTATACAACCATAAATTATTGAAACCTACAAAAATTATCATTTTTTATACTAAAACCTATCAAGTTTTATATCAATTTAAAGGTTTTTTGGCCTTTTAGACTCAATAGTGAGGTTTGTTTTGTACTAGGAAGCACTATTTGAAAGTTCTTGGAAAAAAATCTCTAAACAAGGGAAGGGAATTATAGATCTAAAGCTTTGATACCATCTAAGATTCATACAATTGACTAATTAAGAAGTCAAGACTAGTTTGTAAAACCAAAAATTACCTTCCACAAGAGAGTAACAAGAAAGAAATTCTAGATTTCTATTATCATACAATGAGTACAAGATATGATAGGATGCAAGACCCAAGATGGTCATATTGTATAAGAGAAACCTTGCTTATATAGGCAAGGTGAGAGATAATTAAATATAGGTATAGCATGAGACACAAAAAGTAAATAACCTAAAAGCACCCTAAGTAAAATTAGCTAACTAGGTGTGAATAGGACCTAAGAAGGAAATCAATTAGTTAATAACCTCATTTACACCAAAAAATGTAAGATTTAGTTTTATATACAATGAATTGAGTATCTCTCTCTCTCTCTCTCTCTCTCTCTCTCTCTCTCTCTCTCTCTCTCTCTCTCTCCTTTTGTGCTTCTCTATCTAATTACTAAATCAAGTGATTTGAACACATGCTTGATGAATATGAAAAATGCTTAAACTATTTTTAAAATCAAATCAATGTTAACGTGACTTCCAAATGCATCCTCTACACTAACTCACTCATCTCTAGTTTGTTTCAAAATGTGCTTTACTAATCCTTTTGCTTTCTCATAATCACTTGATGAAGATTTTGATAAAAATAGATTTGCATGAGGTGGAAGATCTAAGACATAACTTGGCTTGCCCACATCTAAGTGTATATACTCTATTTTATAAATTTCTATAAAATATCCCAAAAAATTTCACCCATCCTAAAATACTCTTGTTTGCCTCTAATCATGGTTGACTCGAAACCTCTATTTGGTATGCTTGTGTGATTTTCTCCATTATCACTTCTCCTAACATGTTTCTTTCTTTGCACTTGATGTGCCTTCTTGGATCAATCTAATTATAACATAGTAATTGTAACCCCATACCTTTGTGAATACCTTTCCTTGCACTCTATACTAGAATTACCTTTATAATTATTCTTTACAATTATAGGTTAGAACTACTCACTCTCTTCACACACCCAAATGCATGGTGAGTAATTACACATTTCTAGGGTTTCAATACACTTTTTTGTTGATACCACGTTGACAAATAATTATTTTCTTTAATATATAGCACTGAACAAGGGTCTAAGAACTTGTGACATACTCTTTAGTCAAATTATATGTAGACATTGCAAACTGAAGGGGATAGTTATCTATGCCACTTTTGATAAAAATATGAATGATGCATTTCCATACTTTGTTTAGATGTTGTAGCTTTTCTAAATTATCCATCATCCATTTTCTTCCCTCTAATATTTATTCTTTCATTGATTTATCCATGTTAGGAGCCAACCAAAGATATGTTCTAGAAGATTGATCAAAAACTCATTATGCAAATTATTTAATAGTTCATTCTCACACATCTTCCTAACTCATACATTTATAGGTATCTCCATGAAAATAAACTTGTTTAATTTCTTGATAAATGACTTGTGAATATTATCACATCACTTTACAATATATCAATTATAAAATGCACAAATATTAAGAGGGTACTAGCAATACAATAAAAATGTTGGCCATATCCACTATGCATGCAACAAATGTAGGCTAAAGACTTGTAGCAACTTGTGCATTATAGCATCACAATCTTTGAGTTCTCACTTAAAATATGCTCAAGTTCTTCGCCCTTTGATTAATTTGAACTTTATTAGACAAACACATATATAAAACTCACAAGTATACATGCTTAAGAAATAGTGGATGACAAAATAGGCAAAGCCTTACTTTTCTCAACAATTGACGAGGAGTCATTACATTATTAGGGTTTATATAGATGCTTTGCCCCTATGCCAATTCAATATATAATAGAAATGTTGTATATGCATTTATATTTGGTACATGTTTTCCTTAAAAGCTAGCTAGAAATCCTATCTTATAATCCTTATATAACATATGCACTAAAAATACATATTTATAGAATATCTATCCTATTTCAAGGCATTTTATTCTAATTATGGTGCATAATTATCCTAATATATTCTTGGTATATAGTTACAATATTTAAAATATCATAAAATTATTTTTTTCCTGAAATTTCTTTAAAGCCATATTTATTAGTTTTTAGTTGCAAGCTCCTTTGTAGTCATGTCACCTTTTTTTGTGAATGAGTTCACTCACACCTTATATCTCTATTTTTAGTTTTAGTTTTTATTTGTTGACATTGTCAAGTAATTATTACTAATGTTTATTTAGATTTTTATTAGACACTACTAATATAATTATGTATTTAATGTTTCAAGATGGAGAGTTCATTACAAGAAATGTGTGAAATATTCATCCATGCCCTTATAATGAGTGTTTGTTATGTACTTCGATGTGGACTTCTTGTTTTACTTTGACATGCATGATTCATAGTATTTTACAACTAAATCAGTGTGGAGTAAAATGTAAGGGTGAAAAGTTCATGTATTGCATTTTTCCCTCCATTTTGGAATCACTTTGACCTATTTGTCCCAAATGCAATTATTAGTATACTAGTGGCATATTTCTACATAAAAGCTAGCAATTAATCATTGTCTTTGTAACATTCCAACCCTTCATGAAGTAAATATTTCCTAAGTTTTCATTGTGCGAGTAAATAAACTATGTAACAAGATATTGCAATAAAAAATTTATTTTCTTTATTGAGAATATATATGAACAAAGATGCCATAACAATATACAACAAGGATTCCATTTCAATACAATAATTTTTAAAATTACAATACTCCAAGAACGTACACAATTACATACATAGCTCAATCGAGCTTCAGAACAATAGTTATAGATGGTTCAGGATCCACCTTTCAAAACCTTGGTCTTATGTCGCCTGTTGAGGAGAAGCATCACTTGAGCACTTTTCCACCAACCATAGACTCATATGCAGTCCCCTGCACATCTATCATAGACAAATGGCCTTGCCCTTCGACGAAGAGCTTGGTTGGGTAACCTCGTATGACTAACCACACTGAACTTATTGTTGTGCCCTATATGTCTAGAAGTAACCCTACAATCTACAACTAGCATGCACTACATGGACATGGTGAACTGATAGTGGAGCCAAAGGCAATCACACTACTTTGGCCAAAGTGTTCTCAAGTTGGGTACTTTGAGTGAAGGTCAACATTCACTTACACTACTTAAGCTCGTTTTGACTTAAGTCCTCTATAAACTATGCATAGGTAACCCTTCCATGGTAATCTCTCATCCCAAAATTAACCTATCACCTTTTATAAAAACTCTAAGGTATTTCTACTCATAAAGAAAAAGTACAAATCCCCTCCCTTCAATTGACAACATTTGCAGGAGTAACCCACTAGCAATTTAGTATAACCAAATAACATAGTTATGAGTAGCTCTTAAGCTACCCTTGTTTGATCATATCTAGTATGTATATACCTATGACAAACAAATTCCTCCTATTATGGAGTTGATGGTAGGAATTTGTTGATGTCACAATTTCAACTCATTTAATTTCTTTAATGTCAACCCAAGGATGTCTAAAGCTATTTGCGATAAGAGTTGGATTAGTCTTTGGGGGGGGTTTGGTAGTTTTGGCTCAATTAGGAGCAATTCAGAGCTTTTTTTTTTTCTTAAAGAGTTTTTTTGAACTAACCTTCTATTCTCGATTTATCTTAACTAACCTTCAAAATGGAATTTGAATAGAGAGATTTTGTTCCAAGACAAGTTAGTTTATGAAGGAATGGAGAATTAACTTAATCTAATTTTCAGAACTTTAAAACTTGATTAATTGCTTTGAAAATAAACTATTCCACTCCTCACTTACTAAATCGACAAGTAATTGTCTTTCTTTGCACAGAATCCATTAAAAGGATATTCTAGATTATCTCAGATACGCAAATGATCTTTAAACTAAGAAATGAACTACAAAACTTGATAAAACATAACAATGTAAAAACAATGATGCAATACAACTTCAATCTAAATTGTCTTTCAACTTATAACAATGAAATGATTTCAACTTAAGCTAATGTGGAAAATGAAAGATAATCAAATCTTAACAACTAACAAGATCACCTCATTCAGAAAGCGTGCTGAAAGAATCTTGAACACAGTGTTGAGATCAAATTTCTTCTTATTTCCAACTAATGTGCCCAAATAGGATCGAATTACATAAATGATTCTAATCTTAAAACATAAGGGAAAATTACATGAGAAAGATCAAAAACTTGATACGATCTAACATCCAACTGCGTTGGCTCTGGATATAAATATCCAACATTATTTCTAAAATAACAAATAAGCGGGGAACTTAATCTACTCAAAGTCTAAAAGATATCCTGGCGTGCAAGAATAAAGTTGGCATGGATCCTTGTAACTGCCTTCAATTGCATTGAATTCTAGATTTGTGAATTGGGTGTGCGGTGCTGGAGCTCGAGTTGTAGTTAATAAAGTCTTCATTCAGCATGATGAGTCATAAAAAAGGAGATTAGTGGATCATAACTCATTTGAGGATGAGTCACAAACAATCCTGCCATTCATCACTTTCAAACAAAATCAGCAATCACTTGGTTGAGTATTAAACATTAGCTCCAGATTCATAATAAATGTATACGTATGATAAAGCATTTATAGATTAATCAACACATTTTAATCATGCATATAACAAAAAATAAGCACTTATATTAACCATTCATACTCTAAGTCTTTATACCTCCATAAGTTCTTAAAAAATACATAAAAGAGAAGATCATGAGTTTTTAAAGCCAGATATAAAGTATTAAAAAGTTAAAAACTTAATGATTATGAGGTCAATACAAGGCCTCATAATTCTCCTCCTCCTGCATTTAACCAAGCCCTCATGGTTCATCTAGGTGGAATATGAATTCCTCTGTTGAGTGATTCCATCCAAAGAGCACAATCAAAAACTCCTCCTCTATATCTAGCTACAGTTCTTGTTGATACTGCAAATCCATTGTTATTTTCCAGATTTTCATACCATGTTCTGAGGAGCTTTGCTGGTATCTATGAAGGTGCATTAATTTTAGGTGCAAGCATGATAATGATAGGCATTTTGAATCTCATGCCAATCCAAAACTCTTGCAACTCGTGAATTAAAATGATTACTTGTCTTACACATGTCAAGCTCCATCTGAGGTTATTTGGCGATACTGGCTCTCTCCTCTTTATTGAATCTGGAAGTGATCTAAATCTCTCTTTGCATGCTTGGATAGCTAAAGGAGGAAGAGTGCCCTCAACATTTTGAAAAGTTGCAATGCTTCTCAACAAATTACTGACATAAACAAGAGTGGCATCATTCAACCTTGATACAAACCTGAATTTGTCAATGTAGTGGATTGACTTTGGATATTCATTTCTCATTGGTAATCCATATGTATGTTGCATGCTTTTATATTATTCCATTCTGGTTGACCACTCAACATGATTTTTCAATAATGAAACAAAAGATTTAATTTTAAGTTCACCTAGATAGAGATTGAGCAATGAATAATAATTATCTCCCATAAGAAATCCATGCTGAAAGAATTCACATGTAACGCCCTGCCATGGAACCCGAAAAACGTTATGTCATTCACACAAAGCAATAGAATAATTTATTTTTTAAAACAAATAACATGTGAGAACAACTTATCATAATCATTTTAGGGTTCCACAACAACGCTACTAAGTAATAACATCATAACGCCACAATAACCATAAATAAATAAACTCATGAGAATAGTCATGTCTAGATATATATACCAAGAGTTACATAACAATAATTGAGATTGTGACAAATCTTAGAACAAAACAAGTATCATTACAAGAAATCCTCATGTAACATCATGAGTGAATACAATGAAGAATAAGATCAAGAAAAGATGATGACCACGTCCACGAACTCGTCCAAGGAACTATGCTCTGCAAACACTGTGCATTCTGGATCCTACCAAGAATAACATGTCACGAACAACACACTTGCAGGGAACCCAATGGAAGATGTGACACATTCCTCCCAACCGTGTGGAGCTCAAAAGCCCACCCCCCATGCTAGGATACAAAACAAGTCCTCAAGTCAAACAGACAACAAGAAGAACATCACACAATACATAGTCAACATACATGACATCACAATGAAAAAATAACTGACATACTCCCAGAGGTGACTCACAATCACAAGAAACTCAACACAAGAGAACTAACAAGTGTACAAGGACAAAAGTGTCATCACACAAGCTCGATATGGGTTACCCAATGGGATCTTCATAGGTTACCGACCCCCTCACTTGGTTAAACCCTGGCAACCTCAACCAATCCCCGACCCCCACTCTCACTCATGCGAGATCAACATACCTTTCGAAAGGACAATATAATTGATATTCACCATTCCAGGCCTTCCCACTCATCCCAAGCCCAAATGAGCACTTGAGTCATGAATGAGGCTAACTTATCTGAATTAATATGAGATGCTACCTGAAACCCCTAAAAGATTATTTTAATTATCACTTGGTTAACACACTTCCGAGAGGTTACCCCTGCAACCACTTCCACGTTCAACCCCTATCGAAAGCCACTCCTCCTAAGGTACAACTCCTCAAAAAGATTTAAACAATAAGACAACATGCATGCAACATGAACTTCGTACACAAGGAATTAAAATCAACTGAACAAATAAATAACATTAAATGACATAACATGCATGACGAAACTTCCACAAATGCGTACTCTCATAACATGGAATACAAATTGCCTAAAATAGTATCACATAGGCATAACATGCGTGGACCACGTTTCAACTCAAAATATAAGACAAAGTCTCCATAAAGATTTAAACATAACTCATAGTCATAGACAATGATTCTAAGTCCTCTGGGGAACAATACATTGAACACCAAACTCTAATACAAAAGAATATTATCAAGTAGGAACATTTAAACGTAAGTTACAAATCTTACTCAAGAATTCCAATTAACACATTTCCAATTTAACATTTAAGTTAAATGAATGCCAAAACCATAAAAAACTTTCCTCCATCATTGATACTTCTAATACTCAATCTTAGATAGGATAAACTTAAATATTAAAATCTTCATTATCCAAACACATATAATTGATCATTAAAAGAAACAAATCAAATAACATAAGATTCATCTTTATTAATTTATTACCCCTTTCTTATTTACTACGTTGAGAATCTAGCCAATAAATCTTTTCATTAACCAAGTACCTTAAGCATTAATAGACTTATTAACTAGAGTCGCATTCACTAATTACAATTAATAAAGAAAAACTACAAAATAAGCATTGTCATTTGTTTTGATAATTATAACATTTCACACTTACATTAACTATATTTAATTAACACATCAAATTATAACCAAAGCTTTTGTGATTTAACTAAATCTTAAACAAGAGAAACTTTTATTTATCATGATTAATAACTATAGAATTATATTCTAATTTAAGTACATACATATATACTTATGCACCCATTATATTCTAATCTAAGAATATAATATACTTATATACACTTTATATTCTAATTAAAATTTACTTTAAATATACATTGTTAATAATGATTAATTTCCTCAAAGAACTATATATAAAAGAAGATTTTTATTAAAAACCTTATCATATATTTCAAGTGACAAATATCCATAAAAGAACTAATCTCAAACATAACCTAATCTTGTTTTAGTAAAAGAACAACTCAATATCTGTCGATACCGACCAAGGACACCATACGCTAGACTCGACGTCTAATGGCTACTAAAGGCATGCATCTGACATGCGGAACGGACTCAAGGAACTCGACATCAACTCAGTTACTAACGTCGACGACTCTAGCATGCAAGGTAAACATATATACCGAAGATAAAACAAGGAGAAACTCGGCTCAACCAGGAGTACGCAGCCGACCAAATAATTAAGCAGAAGAGTTTTGTCAGAGATAAAACAGTGATATTAATCTCCGGAAGAGTCATGACCTCACTTCACAAGGGTAACGGAGAAGGATCAAATACACCGGCTACCACAGAAGAATAACGCCTCCATAAACTGATTAAAAACATGAACAAGGGCAGCGTCACTACAATATAAGAAGACAGAATAAACCAGTCTAGATAAACTTGAGAAAGAATAATATATGGACACGGTTTTAAGCATTCATGCATGCGAATTAACTATAAGAGGAGAAGTACAGGCTTGGAACGGATACACCAAAGAAGAATGCAATAAAACGATACGCCAACGACGCCAGGAACCTATTTGGCATGCAACAGACATAACTAAAGGAGAATTACGCCAAGATTATGCAGAGAACATGCGAATTCAGTGAACAACAACACATATACAGTTTGGAACCGTGCAACGGCAGAACTCAAAGCGACAAAGGAAGTAACAGAGTTACCAGAGCATTAAGAATTCAAATGGAGAATCGACAGAAAGTATACTAAATTGGTATAAGTAACAATTAAAAGATTATAGAGCATAAAATGCTGGTGTCCATAGACACACACATCATCCACGAATTCAACGAAACAAACATGAGTCAAATTCTTTCAAGTTTCAACATGCTGAGAATGCCAGGAGTCTGAATGATAACCTCAATCACCGACAGAAAAACTAAGCCAAGACCATTATCAAGGATACGCTAAAAGATATGTCGGGATATATATATATATAACAGACATTAGATTTCAAGATTACCCAAGTTTTCAAGGAATAAAAACTATCGACCGATACGACACGAAACAATTGGTAACCGATTAAAATAACACAGAACAAGAAATAAAGCCAATTCATGAAGGACGGTCTAAATGACAATATTTTCCAGGGGACTATCAAGAGGAAACACAAAACTTTAGGAACAGGGAAGTCGACAAGACAAAGCTTAAACAGGTGCATACAATGATAAAAAGGGGAAATACATGATCCACCAATTCTGGGTGATATCACAAACTAAATGAATTTACAAAGTTTCATACGAATACATAATTCCAAAGCTAATTTGCAAATTTCCCATCAATCATTTATTTCATATCAGATCAATCACTATTGGTAGAATGTTTTCGTTTCCTTATCTATCTTGCTACAATTTCAATAGTTTTGACATAAATATTTTAGTTTTCTGAGGTGCATGCAGGTTTTGGAGAGAGAGATTTTCACAAAATTTCAAACAAAGTTTTTCAAGCAGAAATCTGACAAACTTTCAACAAAACCCAAAGAATTTTTAAAGAGAAAAAACTTGGTACGTTTTTCGAAATCGAGAAACGATGAAATGGAAGCCCCAAGATTTAGCACGTGCAACTTTCACCGTGCGTACACCGTCTCAACAATCAAATTTCCAGCTTTTTCAATCAAACCCCAATAAAATACCCAGACAATATCCTTTTGGTGAAAGCAATATTTTTCTCCTTCCTTTTCGAAAATCAAAACCCGTGTATAAAAAGAATGATCTTTTCTAAGTTATATTCTTTTTTTTTAATTTCCAAAGACAAAAAAAACTTTAACTACCTGTTTAGCATGCAAAGCATGCATCAGTTAAACTTTTATACATCTAAATGATCAAAACCAAATATTTACAACTTTAGATCAAAACTATTTGTTCTATTTTCGAAAACATCAAGATGCATAATCAAATCAATTTACAATTAAATAACCTTTTCGAAAACAAGATATTTTAATATTTCACTTTAATCACTTAATAAACTAAGAATAACTTTTCTAACTTAAATATTTCATTAAATCAATAAAGCAACATTACTATTTTCATTAAAACATTAAAATAATCTAAATTAACATTATGAAACATAATAGGTACAACATTACACAACAACTACGATCACATGACAAACGAGTGACATGACATAAGGGTGACGAGAGATACTCGTTCTTTTCAGAACGATGGTTAAGGATAGAGGAAAATTCTATCTCCCATCAACGATTCCATTGGGCCATGGCACGCTCAAACCTGACAAGTAGGTGGAGTCGATGCCTATACTTGAAAGTTGCATAATACTGCACGATTAATCCAACGACATGTATAAATATGAAGACACACCGTGAAGAAGAGTCGCAATGTAGCGGGGCACTCACTAATGAGTACTGCTAAATCATCTCCTTCACCAACTAATGTAAACATATAACTAACATAATATCAGCATGTAAACAATAGAACAACATAGATAATCATCATATAATGTCATCTCATGAACATCAACATCACATCATAAAGTAAAGTGTATCATCAACTGAGTTTCACAACTGGTCATGTAAACCATGACATAAAGCATTGAAACAACATAATATCAAACGTCTAACTGCTAACAGTATCTCAAAACAACCAAAATAAAAGTGTCATCAGGAGGGTCACTACATCACACATTTGATTCTAAATATCTAGACAACTGTTGGAATAAGAATCCATAAATTCATAATCTGTCCAAAAATCAACAGGTCTTTTTAGCACAATTTGATTCAACTTCCACTTTAAGAATAGTTCTCTAAGAAACAAACCATACACTCCAGAAGGCTTCCTTATGCAAACTAAGGCAAATACAATATCTATAGTCTGAATTACCCTTTCCTCTGCTTCTTCTTTTTCCTTCGTGGTCTTATCCAACTGTTCTTGGAGTTCTTTGTTAAGTTGTTTATATTTCATAGCTGCTAAGGAAAGGTATCTAGGCTTCTTTGTGTTGGTCTTTATTTCCAATTCTATTTTTAACTTATGAATTTCTTTATCCTTTTGCTCATCTTCTATGGCCTTTTTGGTCAGTTTTTCTTCTGCCTCTTTCAACTGTGAAAACAACTAACTAATTTCCTTTCCAAACTATTCTTTTAATTGACTTGTTTCTCCTTGAAATTTGAATATCTCCTTATCTTTTTGCTTCAATTTTTCCTCAAGTAACAAATTTTGCATCCTAAACTCTTCCAATTCTCTTTCTAACTTGGATATTCTAAGAGCTGTTTGAATTTTCTCTTCCTCTTTTTCCCTTAAATTTTCATTATTAGAATATATTTCTTGTTGTTCTATTGGTTGTTTTCCCTCACGATGGATAACTGCTTCTTCATTGAGTTGAAATCTCTCTTCCTGTTCAATTTCAACATTTGTCATTCTACTAACCTAAAAACTTTATATATTTGGTATCTCAACTTCATGTTCAGTTTCCATACTTGACACATTAATATTCTAGAATGGAGAATTAGGTTTTGAAAAGTTAACACCCCGAACAGGGGAATTATGAGTTGACAAATGTTCTTCTGGCGGAGTACATTCTGGACCCTTCATTGGAGATTGTGACTCTCCTTTTTTTTCTATCCTTTCTCTTTCAGGCTCTACTTCCTCCAACACTTCCTCATCAATCTCTTCTTTTTCATGCTCATCTTTCTCAACTTCTTCTCTTCCAATTTATTCTTCCCTAGACTCATCCAAATCGATGGTAGAAGTAGGCTTTCCAGACTCAAATTTTTCTTGTTCCATTCTTTGTGTTTTTGACCTAGTTCTCCTTTTAGGTCTTCAATTTTCACAGTTTTCTTCTTTTTAGAACTCTTCCTCTTAGTTTTAGAACTCTCCAGGGTTTCCTTTCCTTCAGTTGTCCTCTTCTTCACAGAAACAAAGCTCTCTGACTTGTGTTTCTTAGTTTTCCTTACTGATTGAGTTAAGTTTTCTTTTAAACCCTCTGTTTTCCTTTTCTTTGCGGAAATAGAGCTCTGTAGTTTTTGTTTCTTGGGCCTACAAATATGTTTAACTAGGTTTTTAGTTAAAACCCCAGTTTTCTCAATTTTAATTGTTCTGCCTTTAGAGATTCTAGGTTTTCCTTTTTCCCTATCAGTATTCAATAGAAATTTTCTCCATTCCTCTTCCCAGTTAGGTTTTCGCATGAAATGGTGCTTAACTATTAAATGCATTAGATCATGATGAGTTACTCTATTTTCTTTTTCCTTGCATCTAATATCCATTTCAGTAAGTTGAGAAAAGAGAAAAATAGGTAAATTAACCCTTACTTCAGGTTTAGTTGCTTTGTGCCTGACATGATTCAACAATTTGAGTGTTGGCCCTAGAACGGTTGTAAATTTACCTTCGCAAGTGAAGAACTTCATAACACAAAGTGCAATGGATGCCCAGGGCTTCTGCAAACTTCCTCGCTCAATACCCTTATTCTTCCCTTTATGTATGTGAAAAATCGGCAAGGGCTCTCTAGGAACATGAAATACTTCAAGTAGCTCTTGCAAATTTGAAATCCTAGGTTGAATAATGTCACCTTCCACAAGAATCCTAGACAACGCACTAATTACAATAATAGATACCTCAATGGGTTCTCCCTTGACCACTGTAAAGTTGATATGGAAGTTTTTGATAAACTCCAGCACAATTTCTCACTCATAGCCTTCATATTTGAGCAAGAAATCTAACCATCCAGCTTGTTGTAAATACCTTTTAGATTCAACATCTAAAGTTACTTCTTTTGGTTCTGCCATTCTTTTATACCCCATTTTTTTAGAAGACTGAAATTCTAGGAGCTCAAAGACTACCAGCAATGTCAAAATTTCCAGAAATGGCAATCCTCTTATGTTAGAAATGGCTGCGTTAATTCCTTTCTAAAATGAATGACAAGATATCATAATGAAGGCATTATTAACTGCATGTACTTTGCATGCCTATTATGTCTCATGATGTACTGACAATAGCATGTCACGTACATCTCAATCTGATTGCCCATCACCTCGCCTTGAAACTATCTTTTCATTTTTATTACCCAATTAAGTAATGAGAGGTTCATTTATTCATTTAAAACAAATTATATCTGGCCTTTCGAACAATCATAATTTAATCTATTAAGTACACTTTATAAACTATATTGAATGTACTTTAAACTTCAAAAAATGCCTAGAGATATAAATGCTTACCTGTCAATAATGGGAATCAAATGATGGCAAATATTTGTGATACGTGTCTACTTTAAATCACACAATCAACAATCAAAATTCGATCTCAATAAAATTATTAATGCAAGACACGCTGAGCTCAACCCTTGTGGGAGCCCACTTGTTTCCACATGCCAAGTCAGTAATTTTTTTTAATTTTTAAGTTAACCCTGTTCCTGCACATTTACACAAATGCATTAGTAATAAATGAAGTTGAAAAGCTTCTGACAACACACAACCATTTCATGCGCTCCTGATTGAATCATCATAGTTAACATTTAAAAATATTTTCAACTTGATTTATCAATCTCAACTGATCAAAAGAGATTAGGAATGATCAGGAGTAAATATGAAAACTTTAATCATTTGGACTTCTTCAAATCAGGCATGATCAGGAGCTACTATAAGCTTGAGTTAATTCAATTTTACTGATCAAGCATGATCAAGAGATTTTTTATTTTATTTATTTATTTAAATTTTTGCAAAGTAAACCGCCATTTCTGGTTTTCAATTTACTTTGTTTATTCATACCCATCAATAATGGATTTAAGGACTAACCATTTCACCCAAAGAAGAAAAGTCTTCCTTAGTAAAATTCTCAATTCTTGCTTGAAGCTCTGTGATAAATTCCTCTTTTGATGTTGGTTTGTGATAAAGCTTGAGCCTATTCCCATTTACCAACATTGTTTTTCTCTCCCCATCTATGGGTATTAACCAAACAACTCCATTATCAAACACTTGTTCAATTTCATATGGCCCAAGCCATCTTGTGTGTAGTTTTCCTTTAAATTCCTGAAACCTTGAATCAAATAACAAAGCCCAATCACCTGTAGTGAATTGCTTACTGTGGATATTTTTATCATGCCATTGTTTCCTCTGTCCTTGAATGACTTCTATTCGGTGCAAAGCTTCAGTTCTCATCTCATCCAATTTGTTCAGTTGCATTATTCTATTCCTCTGTGCTTCAGTAATATCTATCCCTACATTCACAATTGGTCTAAGTGTTTCTAATTCAAACTCAATGGGAAAGATAGGAGTTTTTCCATAAACTAACTCATATGGTGAAAATCCAGTAGTTGTCTTCCATGTTGTATTGTATGCCCACACAACTTTAGTTAACCTATCAGACCAGTCATTCTTCTTAGATGAAACTATTTTTGTGAGAATATTTTCTAGTTCTCTATTGGTCACCTCAACCTACCCATTTGCTTGAGGATGATAAGGTGATGATTTCTAGTGTTGAATTTGATATCTTTCTAGAAATGCCTGAAACATTACAGACATGAATTGTGGCCCTTGATCTGATACAAGTTCTTTAGGTGCTCCATATCTTTGTAAAATATTCTTGTATATGAAATCTGTAACTTTTTCCTCTTTAGTAGCTGGCAATGCTTTGACTTCTGCCCATTTTGTAACATAATCAGTACATACTAGTATATAATGATTTCCCTTGGATGGAGGATCTATTGGGCCAACAAAATCAATATCCCATTTTTCAAATGGTTCAAGTGATACTTGTGTTTGTAATGGAATCTTTGTTGATCTTGTAGGTCTCCCCATTCTCTGACATTGATCACAATGTTTGATGTAATGAGATGTATCCTTAGTCATAGTAGGCCAGAAATAGTCTGCTCCTAAGACCTTATGAACTGTTCTTATTGTAGAGTAATGTCTCGCCCCTTGTTCATCATGAAATTCTTTCAATATATCATATACTTCAGTTTCCTGCACACATCTTCGCATTACATGATCGAGGCACATTTTAAACAAACAACCATTAATCCATTCAAAACGAGAGCTTTCTCTAATCAATCTCTTTTTCTGTTTTGTTGAAAAATAAGAAATTTCCCAGTTACTAAGTAATTTACAATATCAACAAACCATGGTGATTGAATTGATATTGCAAATAGGTGTTCATCGGGAAACACATCTTCCGCAGGCTCATTATTACCCTGCAAAACCATTCTTGATAGAAAATCAGCTACAATATTATCTCTACCTTGCTTATCAACGATGGTTATATCAAATTCCTGAAGTAATAACAACCATCTAATTATACATCCTCCCACAACAACTTTATTCATGAGATAACGAATAGCTACATGGTCAGTATGCACAAAAGTTTTATATCTAGTGATATAATGTCAAAATTTATTTATAGCAAACACAACTACTAGGAATTCCTTCTCACTAGTAGTGTAATTCAGTTATGTTGGATTGAGGTTTTTTCTTATATAATATATAGAATGCATTGCTCCAGATTCATCGTTTTTCCCAAGAACTACTCAAATTGCAAAATTAGAGGCATCTATATTAATATGAAATGGTTCACCCCAAACTGGACCAACAATAATGGGTGAAGTTGTTAAAGCTTGTTTGATTTGATCAAATGACTCTTGACAAGATGAAGTCCGCAAAAATTGAGAGTCTTTCTTCAATAAAGTAAAGAGTGGAATTGCAATTCTACTGAATCCCTCAATAAATCTTCTATAATAACCATAGTGTCCTAAAAAACTCCTTACATCAGTTTGATTCCTAGGTGCAGGTATTTGCAAAATTATTTCAACTTTCTTTGGGTCCACTTTGATTCCTTCTTTTGACACATGATGACTCAGAACAATTCCTTCCGTCATCATTAGAAAACTCTTTTCATGGTTTAATGGCATTCTATGTTCTTTACATCTGTTTAGGACTCTATCCAGACTTTCCAAAGACTCTTCATAAGTTTTCCCATGGACTGTGAAATCATCCATATAAACTTCTACATATGTTGTTGTCAAGTCTACAAAAATAGCAAGAACAACACATTGAAAGGTTGCAGGAGCATTACACAACCCAAAAGGTAGAACCCTATAAGCAAAGGTACCCCATGGACATGTAAATGTAGTTTTATCTTGATCCGCTAAAGCTACTTGTACCTGGTTGTATCCACTAAACCCATCAAGGAAAGAAAAATAACTACTTCCAGATAAGTTATCCAATACCTGATCTATGAAGGGAAATGGAAAATAGTCTATCTTTGTAGCCTTATTTAGTTCTTTGTAATCCACACACACTCTCCATTTCCCAGTTTTCTTAGGTATGATGACCAATGGAGAAACCCATTTGCTGTCTGAAATAGGATAAATGAATCCTACCTGGAGCAATTTCTCTATCTCTAATTTCACAAAGTCTCTTAGAGCAGGGTTGATTCTTCTCCGAGGTTGTCTTACAGGTTTGACATCCTTAGTATAGATGTGGTGTGTACAAATTTCTAGATGAATTCCTCTCATATCCTTATAATCCCAAGTGAAGGCTCCTGTATTTTTCTCTAAAATTCCTTTTAGTCCTTCCTCTTGTTTTGTTGTTAAAGCACTATTAATAAGTAAAGGTTTGTCAGCTTGAACAAGGATTTATTTCATATTTTCTTGAAGATTCAAGGGATCACCAATTAACGTGTTTAAGGGACAAGGATGTGGAAGAATTTGATGAAGCAATCTATTCTCATCATGTTTTGTGATGTTAGCAAAAGGACAACATCACGAAGTTTCAGAATCACTACATTCTCCTAGATCTTCTTCTCTTATGTTTACAAAATCCTGATATTCCTTAGCATGTTCTGCCAAGGTCACCATTGTAAGGCCCCTTATTTCTTCATCCTCAGAATCAGGATCATCAATCCAGATTTGAATATCAGATGTTAAAGATGGTTTAGTTGGTGGATACAGAGTGACTTCTTTTTGTTTCATCCCATTAGAAATAGTCATACTACTAGATCTACAATCAATGAGTGCAACAACAGTTGCTAACCAAGATCTCCCTAAAATAATAGGATAACCCCTCTTTCTCTGTTTAGTTTTTAACACAAGGAGATCAACAAGATAATCCCAAGTGTCAATAGTGATAATGACATCTTCAAGAATTCCCTCAGGTTTTGCAATTGACTGGTCAGCTAATTGTAGAATTGTAGTTGTTGGTTTAACATTCATAATCCCTATCTTTTCAACTATTTCAGTAGTAATAACATTAATGGTAGCTCCCAGATCAATAAGAACATTCTGAATTTCAATACCATTAATGCTAAGGGTAATCACAAGACTTCCTGGATCACCATATTTTTGTGGAATTAGCTTCCTAGAGAGGACATCAAACAACTTTCCTCCAACTTGAATTGTAGGGGGAATCTTATTTTTCCTCCCAGGCGTCTTAACACACAAAGATTTAACCATCTGGTTGATCTCTGGAATATCACGAATAGCCCTCAATAGGGGAATTTCAATTTTTATTTTCTTGAGCTCATCAATAATCTGAGGATCAATTAGATCATGCTTTTTATCTACTTGTTCAACCAATGGTTCCTGATTAAGTCATGAAGGAAATGGTGCTTGTTTAACATGATCTTTATTGATTTCTTTTTCTATTTCCTTCATTAAATCTTATTGTTGATCTTCCTTAGTTTCATTAGGTTTCGCTGGTATAAATCTATTCCTCAAATGAATATCTCCTATTTCAATGTTATTCAAATTAACTGTGTTAGGATCAACATTACAGGCAGGTTGTTGAGGTTTAACATTCTTAGGATTAGGAACTGGCTGAGCAGGTATCTAAGGTTGATTGACTGGTTCAGAGCTTGATTGTTGGTTTTGTCTAGTTAACTGATTCTGATTCCAGGGTCTCTTTGGCCCCTGATTCTGCCATTGATTATTTCCTTGATTAGGTTGCCATTGGTTAGGCTACCATTGGGTCTGATTTTGTTGCCATTGAGACTGGTTTGGCTGCCACTAAGGCTGGTTCCATTGTGGATATTTAGTCTGCCCCCATGATGGTACCCGAGGGTTTGTCATGGGTGGAAGTGGATTTTGCATTAGTTGGGGATTCCATTGACTAGGAGAATTCCATTGATTATTCCACTTATTTGAACCCCAATTAGAATTGTTTTTAGGTTGACCAAAGGCAGGGTTAAACTATCTTTATCCTACAAAATTCAATTCTTCTTCTACTAGTTTCTTCAATTGAATCTAATTTTCGGGAGGAGACTACATTTACCAATAGAATGCTTCTTTTCACATATTTCACATAGATCTACTTGATTAAAAGGACATTTCCTTAGTGGATGCTTATCCCTACATTTAGGATAGTAGATGGCCAAAGGTTCAACTGTTCTTTTATCAGGCTGAGAATTGAGATGAAGGAGAATGTTTGTTTTTAAGTTTGCAATTTCTTCCATGACTTTAGAGACATCTGATGAAGAACCTTTGTTCTTTCTCCTATAACCCGGTCTTGTTCTAGAATAATTCCTACATATTTCAATAATTTCCTCAAATGTTTGTTTATTAATATCCCCTTTTCCTATCAAGCTCAAGGCATTCTCTGGAATCATCATCAATGCCTTTTAAAAAGATAGACTTACTAATTTCTTGATCTAATCCATTTCCATACCTTTTTAGAACAAATTGATACCTGTCTACATAGTCCTCTAGACACTCATCTTCCAATTGCCTCATTTTAAATAGTTCCTTCTTCCTATCCCTGACTCTGCAATAATCTTGATATTTATTCAGGAATACTGTTTCCATTTCATCCCAAGTATTTATTGAATTTGCAGTTAACCCCATAAATCAACGTAAAGCTGATTCTTTAAGAGTGGATGGAAATAATTTCAATTTTTGATTGTCAAATGTATAATCATAAGTCTGACATAACACTTTAAACTCGAATAAAAAATGATCAGGATCTACCAAAGTTTTCCCTCTAAATGTAGGTAAATTTGAAGGTGAGATATTTTTCATTGGTGGCTCATTAGCTCAGACATTTATAGCAATGGGAAAGGAAAAAATTTTGTTGGGGACCTCCTCCTCCTGATCTTTGTCTCCCATACTTTCTGACTGGGTAGATTCTGACCTAGTAGAGGGTGAACTCGTAGCACTAGGCTGGGATTCTTCTTGATGGTTCTCTAGATTTCCTCTTACAAGTTTTCCAGACTAATCTTTGAAAGCCTTCATTAACTGATCTTACTGACACTTAAGGCTTAGATTTTCTTTTTAAAGCCAAATTTTCCCCGGTAACGAAGCCAAAAATGATGGTAGGAATTCGTTGATGTCACAATTCTCACTCATTTAATTTCTTTAATGTCAACCCAGGGGTGTCTAAAGCTATTTGTGATAAGAGTTGGATAGATCTTTGGGGGATTTTTGGTAGTTTTGGCTCGGTTAGGAGCGATTTAGAGATATTTTTGTTTTTTTTAAAAGAGTTTTTTTAAACTAACCTTCTATTCCCAATTTATCTTAAATAACCTTCAAAATGGAATTTGAACGGAGAGATTTCGTTCCAAGATAAGTTAGTTTATGAGGAAATGGAGAATTAACTTAATCTAATTTTCAGAACTTTAAAATCTATTTAAAACTTGATTAATTGCTTTGAAAATAAACTATTCCATTCCTCACTTACTAAATCGACAAGTAACTATCTTTCTTTGCACATAATCCATTAAAATGATATTTTAGATTATCTCAGATACGCAAATGATCTTTAAACTAAGAAATGAACTACAAAACTCGATAAAACAAAACAATATAAAAATAATGATGCAATACAACTTCAATCTAAATTTTCTTTCAACTTATAACAATGAAATGATTTCAACTTAAGCTAACGTGGAAAATGAAACACAGCAGTAATAATCAAATCTTAACAACGAACAGGATCACTTCATTCAGAAAGCGTGCTGAAAGAATCTTGAACACAGTGTTGAGATCAAATTTCTTCTTATTTCCAAGTAATGTGCCCAAATAGGATTGAATTGCATAAATGATTATAATCTTAAACCATAATGGAAAATTACATGAGAAAGATCAAAAACTTGATACGATCTAACATCCAACTGCGTTGGCTCTGGATATAAATATCCAACATTATTTCTAAAATAACAGATAAGTAGGGAACTTAATCTACTCAAAGTCTAAAAGATATCCTGGCACGTAGGAATAAAGTTGGTGTGGATCCTTGTAACTGCCTTCAATTGCATTGAATTCCAAATTTGTGAACTGGGTGTGTGGTGTTGGAGCTCGAGTTGTAGTTGGTAAAGTCTTTATTCAGCATGATGAGTCATAAAAGAGGAGATTAGCGGATCATAACTCATTTGAGGATGAGTTAAAAATAATTCCGCCATTCATCACTTTCAAACATAATCAACAATCACTTGGCCGAGTATTAAACATTAGCTCGAGATTCATAATAAATGTATATGTATGATAAAGAATTTATAGATTAATCACCACATTTTAATCATGCATATAATATAAAATAAGCACTTATATTAACCATTCATACTCTAAGTCTTTATACCTCGATAATTTCATAAAACATACATAAAAGGTAAGACCAAGAGTTTTTAAAGCCAAATATAAAGTATTAAAAAGGTAAAAACTTAATGATTATGAGGTCAATACAGGGCCTCATCAGGAGTAATTACAAACACTTCACAAAATAGTATAATTCCTTTCAAAGCAAATACTATTTTCCCCTAAATACAAGTATTCACAATAAAACACTCAATCAATCAATCATAGATAAGCAAAGACAAATATAGGAAGAATATCCTCATGCCTATAAAATGCTTGTCCAATTGACTAGCAACAACTCAACCTTCCTAGAACAACAACTAGCTTAGCTTTAATCTCCCAAACAAGCTACACTAACCTCTATCTCTCAAGTTGACAATATACTTCTCTTAATGTGATATAATACTCTCACATATAATCAAAGCTCTTTCTCTTAATGTATAACAGAATTAAGCAAATAAGAATGCTCAAGAATTGCATAAGGAATGCGTCTAAAATGCACAACAAAAGTGTATGGAGATGCATCTCAAACAAGTGAGTTTTCTCTACTATTTATACAGTAGAAAAAGACTTCTCATCCTATAGAACAGGCATGAGTATCAACAACAATAATCATGCATAACCACTCACTTGACTTAGGTTAAAGGTGGTGCACAAATAAGAGCATACTCAACAAAACAAAGCTATAGGTCGACTTCATTTGTTGACAGTAGCATGAGACTATTTCAAATCAGCACATGATGAAAAAGATCTAATTCGAATTGCCTTCACAATGAACATCTACAACAAATAGGATTCATAAGGTGGCGAAAAGGCAAATAAATCTCTCCAATGGTTGGCGTGGTTTACTACATATTTGAATCAATGAATATCAAATATGCTACACATAATTCATATCAACTTAGTCTAGGATGAGTCGACTTACCTCATTAAACAGTTTGACCAATTCATCGACCTATTGTTCATAATCTTGTATGCATTTATCAGTTGCTGATACTTACTCAATGACATGGCATTTAGAAGTTTACTAAGTCAAAGATAATTCTAAACAAGGTGTTGACCAAGTCTTATTCTTATATTGACTTCATAACTGCGAATTGATTTGCAGATTACTTGCCTTTAATGATTCGTGGATAGCATGAGTAATATTCAACCTTTGAAATACAGTCACAAGTATAATATACCCGACCTTTGATTTAGTTAATAAATTGACCTATAATCATTGTCAATGATAATTGACCTGAAAGCATATAATATTTAAATATATATAACATATATATAAATAAATAAATATATATATATATATATATATATATTTTGACACACACACATATATATGTTAGTATATATATTCATATATATCATATGTCAATAAAGCATGTATACATTTGATATATAAATGAATACCACCAAAATAATGTTTACATAGTAATAACAATATATCGATTGTGTACACACACACACACACACATATATGTAAATATACGTCTCTACGTACATATATACATATGTATACATATATCGATACATTCGTATGGGCATATTCGTTTGCCAATCATACACATGTATTGATACATATACATATTTGGATATATGTATATATATATATATATACACTTTCGATTACACACAAAGTCATACATATGCATATTCCATGTATGTGCAACATACTAATACAAGCATAACAATATAGAGAAGAACTCATATACTTCAAATAGATAAACATCACCCAATAATGCACTCAACAGTAAACAAGACCCTTACTAAAGCAGACACACAAACTAAGGATGACTTACTAATTACCCAACACAAATAACTTGACTCAACCATACTACTGTGAGTGTGTGTGTGTAAGTTCATATAGATTACGTTACTGGTTACTCGACTAAGACCTTCTCCTGAGTGATACTTCCCCTCCTCTTGGAGGAATTGAACATATACCTGCATCCAACTAACACATTCCCATGATAACAAAATATGCATTACACATAATACATCTCCATAGTTAGATATTAATTCAATAACCATCCATTTCAAATATATGCATTTCTTCACATATCATTAAATGAAACAACATTCGTTCATAATGCATTGATAAAAAAGTGCAAGCACAATTTATTCATCAACAAAATACAAATTACATTCACATTTACCCTGCATAGTAATAGTAAATAGTAATTACACAATTGGGGTGTAACAGTGTTGACTAAACTTGACTCCACACACCCAAATGATCTAGATTTTGATTTGTAAATTCTTCATTCCTTTAATTAGATCAAACCCATAAATGTGAAATTGAACTCAATTTAGATCCATAATTTCATTTTAATCCCAAGACATTCAAAATTAAATTTTATCTTAGGAACAAGTTGGTCTACTACCAACTAGCCATTACTTGCTAACTTGAACACAATATGTTCAAATTAGTGTATTAGGGTGTTGTATAAAAGGACAAACCTATTCCATTTTAGACATCCATCAATGTGATATTCAATCATCCATTCTTATATTCATTGCATTACCAAATATTAAGACATTAACACACATTAAAGTTTGCACCATAGCAACAAATTAGACATCTTGCATGGTTGCTTGAATTATCTTCAATCTTGTTTGAATTGTTAAATTGACTCTAGGAGTTTTGACGAAGGTGAAACTATAAGCAAAAAAAAATCTATAGGTTTTGGTTGATACAACCAAGTCCAGATAGCAGAGGTAGACATGTTTTTGTAGGTTACAAACACATAGGACAAATCCATAGAAAAGGATTAAATTGACATATATGAGGATCAATTCCATAGTTGTAAAATTGAACCAGAGTAGAGAATAAGTCATTTGGTAGTTTTCTAGAACATTCTTCTTACATTTGATAATAAAGCACCAGGTTTGATCATTAAACATAATCTATAACAAAGAAATGTCTCCTCACACATGAAGCTAAGTACTTGAAGCTCCTTTATCAACTTCAAAAGGCATGTTTATGTGGTACATTATTGTATTAGCTCCTTTAGTTAGGGTAATCTAAATATACTTTTTTATTACTTTTGTTTATCTTTGGATATATGTATGGGGAGCATATATTTTCCTTACAATTGTAAAGGATACTAAACTAAAGATATCAAATTAGGAAGTTGAGTAGCAAGCTTAATTGTGTGGAAATTTTATGGCCAAGGCATTTGAGTCAAAGTAGTAGTGGCAAGGGAAGTTTGAGTGCTTCCCTTGTGAGAATATATGAAATTATGTGAACAAGGGATCAAGAACAATGGGTATGCTCAATGTATGGGTTTCTTGCACGATGTTGGTATTGATATAAATCATCTTCATCCTAATACCTTTTCCATCAATGCCCTCTACATGTTGATAAAAGATATCCATAAAGGCATTGCAAATGATATCTTGAGAGCCTACATAAAGTCAACTTGGACATAACCAACACAACTAATGTTAACATAAATACAACATTCCTTAAAGCATTTTATTCATATTGAAGATGGACACGTTATTCCTCTCAATTAAAATAAGCTTAATTTTGGTTTGGATTTCCCTTAGGTCAATTGTGGGTATGCTCTCATCTACTTCAAATCAAACCAAATCACTTAATCTCGAGAGATCAATGCATTTGTAAACTCTGCAACAAGGAACCAAAATTAGAGGAGCATTTTGCATATAAATGTTCAAAATATTTGTGATAGGTTCTACTATCTTTTTAGAGAAAATGATAACTCTCTACATTATTTTATTCATTATGAAAATCAAAGATGTGTACTTCTATTAAAAAAAATGACCCAACATAGAATCCCCATTCTCAAGAATCTGTAATAATTTTTATTTTAATATTCATCTTTTAATTTTTTTTCAACCTTATTTTAAAAAACAAACTAACTTATTATACATTATAATTTATCTTTCTCTCTTAAAACTTTTAAATAAAAATTATTTCTCTTCAAAATTTCATTAATTACTACTTAACATTAATAAATAAATTTCAAATTTCAAATTTCACCTAGATGTAATAAGCCATGATTCTCCCCACTAATAAAATATGGGAGTCAAAGAAACTCCTAAGTTCCCGACTAAACATCGCACAAATGCTGATCGTTTAACTGCAATGATAAGCAAATCTAATACAAATGAAAATCTCGAGTGAGAAATGACAATGGTAGCGAGAAGAGTGAAGAATCTCAAATCCTCTAACAGTTGAGGTCTCTGTCTCCTTGACAAAATAATTTTAAGACTATAAATATTGCTCGTCCCGCACGTTATATAAGCAGGAGCTTAGCAACCGGGGAATTTGCAAGAGTTTAGTGATGACAATGGAGATGATATTGGTGGGAGAAAAATGGGCTCAGGCTACTTCCAGATTGGGGGCGGGCTCTTGTTCGCTACGGCGCATACCCAAATCTTTCATTTCAAGAAAGGGGAACAGAAGCCTCATTTGCAGGGCGGTAGCAGCGGGGGATTCTACGGTAGCCATCCAAAGCCAAAGCGTCTCTATCTCTCAAACATTTGCCAATCTTAAGAGCCGGGGAAAGGTATATTTTATTATTTATCACTATTAGTTAGCTTTGAAGATTAACTTTCTCTTTATTTTATTGCTTCTCAAGACTCGGTTGAATACCCCAGTTGGCACTCATTGTATCAATTTATGTTTACTCGAGTGAAGCACTGAAACCGAACCTAGAGATACTATCTTTTTCTTAGTTGATTGGCAAAATTGATATTTAATAATAATGCACTTCATTATACTATAAATTGGACCAAATGTCCATGTGATCCGTAAATGGATATAGTTCATTGTTGAGTTCAATGACTGTTTGGATTGGATGGACATGGTTTTGGCTTCATAGACGTTGTTGCCTTTCAGAACCAAAAACGGCACTTTGTTTGGCACCAAAAGTGGAATATTTTTACATATTCATGCTCCTCTAGAAAAGTTATACACTTCAAAAAAATGGTACACAGTTTCCGAGTCTATACATAAGCATGGGCAGTAGTATGGACATTTTCCAGCTGTTGTAATCATGCATATCATTTCATGGAAATGTTGTCATTGTAGCTTGTAATTTGTTCCACTTGTTGTATGGTATACCAGCGTAACTTGTTGTGTGCGGCAAGTAGGGTGAGCGGAACAGGGCATTCCTCAAGAGGAAGCTTCAAATAGCACGAGCTTGGAAATCCACTTCTAGCAAGGAAAAGAGCATCGCATTGATGGATCGTATGCCCATCGATATTTTATTTTGCACAAATTCTCATTACAACTTTAGCATGTGTATAGTTGTAGTACGAGGAATAGGATTCATATGATATTGGTTGTAGTAGCATGCCTAGTAGCACTTCGACAAGGTTGTAAATGTTTATCATAATATATGGCCTTAATTGTAAGATTGGTTTTGGTGGAAAAGAAAATCATGCATGACAACTAGTTATATGAATGTAAAGAAGCTGTCATAGTAAATTGCTGTGATACAATTTCCAATCCATAGCAAGGACACCGAAGGAAACACCAATTTTTGATAGATACAGGTTTTAAAGCACGACAGATCCCTGCTACCTTCTACCTTGAAGCACTTTAATGCAGAGCATCGATGTACAGGGAGATGTGAGGGAGTCTTGTTATAGACACATGTACATAGAAGTTTCAGATATGGAGAGTGAAATTCGTCTATATTTCAAGAGTAAGATTTTGTGGGATCAAAAGCCTTCAAAACATGGGTGTGTGATTTGTAAATGGATATAATTTATCACCAAGTTTTATCTGTTTGAGTTCAATGACTATTTGGACTGAATGAACATGATTTTGGCCTCATAGATGTGGCTGTCTTTCAGGATCAAAAAGTTATGCCTTTTGGTGGCAACAAAAGTTGAATATTTTTACATAATCATGTTCCTCTCAAAAAGTTACGCACTTTAAAAAATGTCACCCTGTTTTGAGTCTGTATGCAAAAGTTATGGATTCTAGAAGATGGAAGGCCAAATGACCAATGAAATGGCAGTCATAAAATCAAAAGGGTGTTAGCGATCTTAGGTCTACATTAAGGGGTGGTTTAGGAACTGCTAGGGTGATTTTCAAGATGCCGATTCACATGAAGGGGCAGTTTTGTCATTACAACAGGAATGAGAATGTGAACAATCAGTTTGATGTTTGATATTCTAAATGCGAATCTAGAGACTTTCTAAGCACAAGAAGGATCCTTCAACACCTATTTAAGAAATGTCTGGGGTTGGATTGGATCAGTTGGAATCATTCCATAGTGAATACACCATCAATCGGAGGATTAGGAACAATCTACCAAGGACAGTCCACATAAAGTGGGAGTGTGACACTCAAGAAAGAAATTCCAGGCAGATTACACAACTTCTGTGGTTGAAGTATTTGAAGATAGAGACTACTAAGAAGAAAGGAACGGAGTGAGTTTCTCACACTTGTAATTGTTTTTATTCCAAGGAAATGCTTGAACGATGTGCAATTGCCACTTCCAATTGATTTTCCTCATCTTGAGGTTTCTAGGATAAAAATCTGTCTCTCTATGGTGTTGATTATTTCTGTATTACCTTTCCATTTTGATTGCATACTTTAATACTAAAATTTGGGAAGAATTCCACTATCATTTGAATGGAAATTCAAGTAACATTGTACGGATTAAACTCTTGTTTGACTGCTAATTTGCACAAGTATAGTTTTCTAGTCAATTATGGATTGACATGTGAAATTTTTACAATGGCAGTGATATTTACAAGAAAGGAGAGGGCTACAAGAGGGATTCTCATCATGAGATGTTTGCTATAGAGTGGATAAACAAAATGAAAGAGATGAGATGCCTTTGAGACCGGTATTGGTATTATTGAAATTGAGAAATGAGTGATAAGCTTTATAAAAATAAGTAGGATGGCAGTGAGAAGAACCCTAGCAAGATTCATCATGACAAGGACAATACTTGATAATATGGATTGAGGTAGTACGGATATGAACTGGACTTCTAAAACAGCTGCAAAATTTTTGAAAGAGAATTTTTTTACAAGGTTCAGAAACTTTAGATGCCCAAGGAGTATCATAAGTAACCAAGGGAAACATTTTGTGAATTAAATAATTGAAGAATCGATGAAGTTTGTCTTGATACATCACAATAGGAATACTCCTTACCACTCTCAAGCCAACGGAATGATGCAAACATTTAACAAAATAATAGAAGTAGCCCTTTGAAGAGTTTGCAATGTAGGTGGAAATGACTAGGATGTTAGATTTTTGGCAATACCATTGGCATACCACACAACATACAAATGGCCTATAAAATGTTAACCCTTTCAGCTAGTACATGGGTTAGAATGGTATTACCATTGAAAAACATAGTAGCAAGCTTGAGGATAGCAATATAAGTACAAATGATTGAGGAGGAGTCTCAAAGATAGATTGCATGAACTATTAAGATTGGATGAAACAAAGTTTATGGGGACATATAATAAAAGGCAAAAGAAATTATAGAAAGCCTAACATGAAACACAGAAGACAAGTAATTGGTTCTTGGAGATAATGTTCTCTATGACAACAAGTAAAAGGACCATGCATGAAAATTGAAGCTACGGTGGTTAGAACTGTAAGTTGTGGATCTTACCCTTTGTAGCAGTGCCACGAGTTGAAAGCCACCATGGGCAATTGGAAGGAGGATATGTCAATGGAAGTGGGATGAAGCTTTAACAGTTAACATTAAATTTAGAAGTGAGAAAATAAAAGGAAACGGAAAAAAGATTTAAAAAATATGGAAAAGAGAAAATAAAAAAGAAAATATTAAGTTTGATTTGAAAATCTATAGGGGTGGCCTAACAGCATACGTAAGGATGATAATGGAAAGAAGGCAAACTGTTGAAGTAACAAGGTGAAAATTCAAAATGATGCTTTGTTGGATAAAACTGTGAATACATTTATGAGCAATTATTCTACTTGGGAGTGCCAAAAATGGTGTGCATGCCGACCTTACTATGGTTGGATGAAAATAGCAGAAATCACATATATATAAAGAATTGATGGACCAAAGATGGGTATTAATCATTGCTTCCTCAAGTTTCAGATACAGGGTTTCAGGCATGACAAATTTTTTCCTTTTTGGGATGACAGCAGGACAACTGTTAAAATAAAATATAAAAATTAATAATCAACATTTTAAAATACAAATAATTTGTGAAACTTAACAATAACTTTGACAAACTAAAAGAAACTAATACTTAAAAAACACAAGTGTTTAAGTATATCCACTAAAAATATTAACATGAGTCCATACAAAGTCTATAACTCTTGGAATTTTCGCTACAATTGAAAGGGAGCAACCACATTGGTGCTTGAGTTAAATGGTGGTCAGCAATGGAATCAATTCTGATGTTGGTGAGTTTGACTTGCTGCTGTAAGTTCTTTTGGTCTTATAGACACTTGCAGACATCATTTAACCAAAAATTAAGTTTGAACAGTTCAATGTATTTCTTCTGGAAAGCTAGGATAAGGATCTTTTCTTGTGGGTTGCCTCCCACACTTCAGAAGTTTAACATTGACTAAACTTCTATCTAGAACAAGGCTCTTAGCCCGCATTTGAACAAATCTCTAATCACCACCAATCAAATGAGATCACAAGTTTGCTTTCTACTCAACAGGTCCCCAACTTTTATCAATGGCAGTGTGTTTTGTTCCTGTCCGCATTCTTGTGTTGGTCTAGAAAAATGGATGCCGAAGGGTTGATGTTTATCATTTTGTTTGTAAATGCATTTTGGTTTAACTGGAGTTTGTATGAGAAACAAGTCTTCCTAGTTTTTGTGCAAATGTAGTGGAATCATGTGTGACAAATTCCAGCAGGCAGGCAGCTATTAATATAGCTTTGATAAATTTGAAATGCTACCTAGATTCTTCACTCTCCTACGAGCAAGTGAAGAAATACAGCAACGAGTCACTGCCTTAGGAGAGCAAGTCTAGCCAGTCAGGGTACTCACTTTTTTATTTATGGGGGAGTAGTGTATACAGCAAAATATATGCTTGATGCATTTTTCTAATCAATTAGCATTATTTATATTAATGTTATATTGTTGGTGGAGGACTAATCATATTTGATATACGAGTTTACTTTGAGAAGGTTGTTTGATGTCTTTCAAGTTTGTGCTAGTAATTAATTAGTTAAATTATTAAGATAATGATTAATTACTAGACCTTTCATTGATTAATTAGATCTAATGTTTGTGGATAGCTGATGAGCGACCTCCTTAAATGGTCAAAGTTAGTAGCTTTATTAAAAACTAAGCATTAATATAATTACTAATTTAACCTAATTACTTATTGACTTGAATGAATAAGTCCTTATGAATAGTAACATAATAATCTTAGGGCTTCTTGCTTGTAGGGCCAACAACCAAGGTTCAAACCTCACGGGGTCTTTCCCTAGCGCGTCAACAATTGAGACTGTTTGACCTTGGTGTTAAGGGGAGACCCTTTGGTGAAATGGTGGGGCTTCTTGCCTGTAGAGCCAACAACCAAAGGCTCATACCCTTAATATCATACAATTTTAAAGCCTCAAAGATCAATGGCGTGTGTGGGAGGGAAGAGTAGCGGAGCAGGGTGTTTGAATGCCTTTGAAGCAGACGGTGATGGAGGGTCGGAGGATGATGATAGGGATGCAAATCCTTCTTTGTTTCTCCTTTGCCTTTCCTTTGGCATGGTGGACTTTGCAAAGGTGCTGGTCGTGGTGGAGATGCTAGCTGTGCTGGTGGTTGCAGAACCCTTTGATGCCAGTTTTTTGGTTTTCTTGTGTCTTGCACTTGCTGCTGAAGACGTTGGGTCTGGCGTGAGCGGGCTCTTTTCCTTGTTGTTTGCAAGCAACAGGGCCTTGGTGTTCCTACTGTTGATCGTGCATGGTTTTGGGGCTAAGGATGTCTTAGTATTCACCTTTTTTGGAGCACAATGAGGGTCCCGACCTTTTGCAATCGAATCCTTGGCGTTTTAGGAGCGTTTTTGGAGGGCTGTGGTGGAGGGGTTTGTTCTCTCCAAGTTCTTTGGTGTCCTGTTTTCACAGGATTGAAGGCTTCTACGCCTCTAAGTTTAGGGATCTTGTGTTGATCTTGTACCCCATTTGGCCTATAAAGCATATATTTATGCAAGGTTCTGGTTTTTGTTCTTTCAAGTTGCTCAAGGGTGCCTCTATGGTCACCATTGTTGTGTTTATCTTGCTAGCTAGGTCTCTTTCAAACTCTTATCTGTCTACCTAGATTTTTTTGTTGCTTTGTTTGTTGAGTGCTCCCTTTCTCAGGTTTGGAGCTATTGGGTCCTCTTCTCAGAGGGTGTTGTTTGTCGATTGGTGCCCCTTCTGGTTCTCTATGCTCATCTTTCTTGTGGGGCTGTCCTGTTTTGTCTTGCAACTAAGTTGCAGCTTGTTTGGTTCTTTGTCTGGGCTATTACCAGAATGTGTTCTTTTGGCTGGGTGGTTTTCAAGCTTTTATCCCAGATCCCAGATGTTGATGGTTTATTTGGAAGTGATTTCTGCTAGTGGTATGTTTTTCCTTCTCTCTTGGTGGAAGGTTTATGGCTGGTGGTAGTTTTACTTCCCCCTTGTCACTGTCTATTAGCTGATGGCTGGGTTACTTTTCAAGATTTTATTGAAAACCTAGATGAGTTTAAGTCTGAAAGTTGTTAAGGTGGCTTTGTGGTTGTTATTTGGGATTCCTTTCTTGGTCCACAGTATGTTCCTGGTGCAAATTTTACCAAAGGATGCTATGGTCGCTTGTTTGGCTGCTGTGCTGGCTTTCTCCTCGGATCCTATGGAGGTGGATTCCTCTCCTTTTGAGGTGGAGATGGGAGGTGAAGGTTTTTGGTTTCCTCAGTTGTTAACCCTATTGAGGTGGACGCTTCTCTTATGGAGGTGGAGGTTGAGGGTGTTGGAGATTTAAGGTTGCGGTGGATTAGTTGGTCGTGACATCCTCTCCAATAGAGGGGAGCTCTCTCCTTTAGAGGTGGAGATTCAGTTGGTTTCTAGGTACCGGGTGAGATTATGCTGCAGGGAAGCTGATTTCTTGTAGCTTTCTGTTGTATATCCCAAAGCCCCTATTGAGGTGGGGTGTTTGGACTTATTGGTTTTGTTGAGAAACAAGGTCTTGTTTGTGTTTTACACCATTTTGTTCACTGTTTTCCTGGGCTCAGATTTGGATGTTTTGAGCGGCTAGTTTGCTGACGCCTGGTTGATTTAGGCGGTACTCAAGTTATCTAAGGGTTTAAGGTCCCTATCAAAACTTGTTTGTAAAAGGGTTTAAGGCCCCTTCAAAACCTGTTTCATGCAACTCGTTTAGTTTTGTCTTTCTCTTTATGGCTGCTAATGGTCTACGTCTTTTATTTTAGGCAGCTCTCTCTTTGTTCGGGTTTTAGGTCCTTGTAAAACTTGTCTATACTAGGTTTCGGGGCCCCATCAAAACCCGCTTTAAACATAATAATCTTATTTTAGACACAAATTGCTTTGAAAAACTTTTATATAATGCAATTATTCTACATAATTAGTTAAGTAGAATTAATATTGGTTATAAATGTTTGATTATATATGTGGTTAGCATAAATTAGATATTTTCTTAGTAAGCCCTATTTTGTAGATAATGTTTAAAATCAATACATATACATATACATATATTTTTGAATTTTGTTAACAACATAAAGATATAATAGATAATAGAACTTATTATCATTTTAAGCAATTAATAGATATAGTGACATGGATAATCCTTTGATGAAGTTATATATACGAATTTTACTTCTCGTGGTATCCAATTACCATGTGAAATTAGGGGAAAGAGGCGTCGAGGCTAAATAATTATATCTTCTCATGCATAGTGTTGGCACCCAATTTGACTGTGTTTGATTGTGCTTGAATCCTAGCCCCCTTTGTGCATTTGACCTCATTTCTCATCACTTATAACCGGTACAAGATGATTCCTAATAGATCTCCCTTGGTTAGAGTTTGCACAAGTGTTGTCTCCTTTTCATCCTCCATATCCCTATTAGTTTTTAGAAGTTGCAAAACTCAAAAGTATTCCAAGTTTGGACATGTTTTGGTCATTTTCATATGTTTCTGTGGAGTTTCAGATTTTCCCTTCTTGGCATGCCTTCCTCCAAACCCCACCATTCCCCTTGTTCTTGTTCGGATATTGGACCATCTCATCCTAACATACCTTTTCCTCAACCCTACTCTTTCCCTTGCCCTTGTTGGGGTTTTAGACTTTCTCTTATCAACATGCCTTTCTTTTGACCCCCACAATCCAACACTTTACATTGTGTTATCTTTCTGAGTTGGAGTTTTGATCATTCTCTTGCCCACATGCCTTGTGGTATGATTTCCTTGGTATCCCCGATCCCCAACTCTTGATGGATCCCTTCATTTTTCCCTTTTCCTTCACTTCCTCCCTTTGCGGGATCTTGATGTGGATTTAGACATTTCTTCCACCTCTCGACCTCTCACCTACTTCCCTTATCCTTTTTTGCATCATTTCTCTGCATTCTTCCATTCTCCCCTTTGAAAAACTTTCGAGGTCCATTAGGATATTTCCCTTTCTTGTTCCTACATTTGGACCTCCCCTTCTTTCCCGCATTCTTCCACCTCTCCCTCTTTGTATGCTTTCAAAGCGGATCTAGATGTTTTCCCCCAACCACTTCATCCACTTCTTGTATCTTCTTTTGCAAAGTTTCCTTGCATTCTCCTTCATTTCCCTTTTGTGGACTTTCCCCTTGCATTTGGATATTTAGACCTCTCTCCTCTTGACCACTTACATCATCCAATTTCATGTTCAAATCCTGTAAAAACTCCAATAGTGTTTTCCTTATATTTCTTCTTGTACATACTTCAAACTGACTTTTGGATATCTTCCCTTCCACTTGGACATCCTATCCTGATGTCTAGTTCCACATCACTTCCTTGTATTCCTCCTTGGTGCTTCCATTCATTCACGACTTTTGCAAATTTTCCTTGTGCTTTAGGACTTCCATTCTTCCATCTAGTTTTGACCTTTGGTCCTAACTTGAAACCTTGTATGTCCATTTCTCCCATCTTGTTCCTTTCGACTTTCGGATTTATTCTAGATCACTTCCTTCACACCCTTGAACCTTTGAGTATGCCATTAATGCAATATTTGACCCTTACAACTACTTAGTCATGACTTTTTTGGACAAAAACCATTGTTTATTTTAAGGGCACAAATTCATATGTACTTTCAATGGCGGAGGATGAGGGCAATCATGCCACCATTAATGTAGTTGTTAAGCTCTAAAGCTTATGGACTTAATGCTTTATCTACATCATTCATCTTTTGGATTCCATTGGATCTCAACTTGCCTTCACACTACATTAAAGACATCTAATTGCTCATTGAATTTCACAAGCCATTGGGCACCCAACTAAAAAGTTATAAATACCAGTTCACTTGCCAATCAAACGATCAATCATTTTCTTTCTTCCATGCGATTGTGAGTGTGAAGAAGCTTCTAGGGTTTGAACTCTTGCATGTCTAGTTGCCATCAGAGCAACATTGTGTCCTTAGAATGTCCCTAGTACAGTTACACCTCCAAAAGGGCAGGGGATGCCTCCTCATGTATCATAGTAAATAAATAATACAATTTTTCCATTACTAAAATTGTTGGTTGTTATTTCCTTAAAATGGGTGATTGGTTTGTAAGAAGATAATCAAGGTGAGAGAAAGTGAACGAGAGAGCAGATAAGAGATGAGATAAAGATAAAAAGAAAGCAAGGGTGAAGAACATTCCAAGTACATGAATTTTAATTTGAGGTTGCAATTCTCCATATTATTTTTGAAGTACTAAAGATAGAAAAGCTCTTTAAATTCTTTGCAGATATTTGTTTAAACACTTTGTATAAATTTGCAAAACCTCTGTAGAAAAATGCTAGATCTTTGTTTATTTCTCTTTGAAGTTTTCACAAAATTTCTTAGATTTTGTATAAATTTTCCTTGAAATTTTGTCTAAATCTTTGTAGAAACTAGCCAAAAATCCTCTTTGAAATTTGGCAAATCTTTATAGGAATTTGTCAAAATGTTACATCCCAAATTGTGAGGTTACTATTTACTATTACTAAATAGGGTAAATATGAATGTAATGTGAAATCTGAAGAAGCTTGGACCTTGTTATCAATATGTATGTTATCTCATTTGATGTTATTCATGGTGAAATACTGCATATATGTGAATAAATGGTTATTGAAGTATTATTATTCTAACTTTAAAGATGTTTATATATATGCTGCTTATTCTTGTGAACAAAGGACTGCTAAGGTATGTGCTAGTGGTTGCACGTAAACGTTCAATCTCCAGGGGGAGGGGAAGTATTACTCGGGAGAGGAGCTTGGTCGGGTAACCGGTAAAGTAATCTATCTAAGCATACACACCCGTCATCTTAGATTGAGTGAATTGAGTCAGTTTGTGTGGGTTTTAGATAAGTCATCCATAGCTCATATTTTGGCATTGGAGTCTTGCTTACTTTCGCATGCTTTGTGAGTGGTGTTTATATATGTATCTGTCTTGTGGTATTACGATCATTATGATGGTAACATAAATGGGTGTAAGTAAATAGGGAGTGGACATATATACATATATATAGTATATGAACGTATCCATATGTATATACATATCGATACAGGCGTATGATGGCAGATAGATATGCCCATATGGATGCAACAATATGGTATACTTACATATACGTGCACATAGAGGTATATACAGGTATATACATGTATATATGCACACAACCTATATTATGTGGATATTAATAATTATTGCTTGACAATTTTTTTTTTTTTTTATTAGACTGCAGGAATCGGGTAGCACGACCCCCTATAAACTGCAGTGCGCCTGGTAAACTTTTTAACGTGACCGGCGGCGCTGGCGCGACACGCCCTCCAGTACCACGGGGGTGGGGGAGACTAGACCTCGTGACCAACCTCCTGCAACAGGAAAGATTTAGCCAACCGAGCTAGGGCCCCAACCCATTGCTTGACAAATTTACATATACATATATATGTATATATATACATATCGGATATGCTGACTGGCTCACGATATATATATATATATATAGATATAGATATAGATATAGATATAGATATAGATATAGATATAGATATAGATATAGATATATATATGTAACTATGTATTAAAGATTATATATACATAAATTACAGTTATATTAAAACATATAGATATATATTCATATATATATATATATATATATATGAATATAATATATATTTGGGTATTTAAATATATATATATATGTTTTATATATTTAAAACTATAATTATATATATATAATAAAATATATAATTTAATATCAACTCTCAATTTCAAAAATCGAATTATTTTCCAAATTGATCTCAATTTAGGAAATCGACTTATTTCCTATTTATTGAAATATTTACCATTTAACCATGGGAATCGGATTATTTCATATTCAATTGAATATTAATCATCAACTATGGAAATCAAATAAACTGAATATTTATCATTCGACAATAGAAATTGAAATATGAGGGAAATCGAAATATTTCATATACTATCTTTTGAATTGTGAAATAAAATGTTTTTAACAACATGAAGAAATCGTGCGCCTGTAAAATCCGTGCCATGACCAAGTCTCTATAAAAATCAAACACAGCTGCAAACTGGAGATGTGTCTTCATTTTTGGAATGGAATTTTTCCCTGTGTTTATCTAAATCCACCATTTCTTGTAGACTGGTGCCTTAGGCCTGTAGGTGTCGATGAACACCATATTCAACATGTGTTTTTGAATGAGTCTTCTCCTGCTGTCAAATGATTAAAGCCGACTCACCTCCTTGAAACTGAGTCCGAGAGAGGGATGGCGACACATGGTAAGTTGAATATTTCTTGCTTTCAGTGGTGGCAGAACCCCTACCTTTTTAGAAGGAATACGTTGGGGGTTGGGGCTGTATAAATAGCCGCCCCCTTCATCATTGTTGATCACTCATCTCTTTGGAGAAGCATTCTGTATCCCTTTTACTTATCTTTTTGGAGAGAAATCATTCAGCCTTTTGAGAATTCACCATATTTTATGTAGACACATTTTCCTGAGAATGGAGTTTAATTCATAATTACCATTCTTCATTATTGATTTACCAGAGCTTCATAATCTTAATCAGTTGCAACCATTACCAGTCTGATTATCCATTTCTGAGTGCTTAATTATGAGTGAGAAAAGTAGAGGTTTGAGAGGGAATTGTTTATGCTGGAATTGCTGTGAGTGTAGGCTGAGATATTCTTCTACTATCTTTTATTATGATTTTTTGTTTTGCATAGAGAGGTTATTATGCTGTTTGTACTGCATTTTCTGTATGTGCTTAGGAAGTGAAATGAGGTTATTTAAAAAAGAGAATTTAAAGCAATTTCTAGCTATTTGTTACATGTTTGTAATTATCTCCAAAATAGGAGAATGCTAATTGCTTATATATTATTCTGTTAGGCTTAATTGAATGCAAGAGTCTTTTAAGCACTCTTATCTAAGTTATTTGTTTAACTAGGGAAGCTGGTGTTTACTCTTAGGAGAGGTTACCTAGTATGGGAGAGGTTTAGTATACTTATGTGATTGTAGATTGTTTGAGGATAGGATATCTGGGATGACTGACTATCAAGTGAAGGATATACCTATCCTATGTACATACTTAGTTGAGTAGTTTATTACCAAATAGATTATATGGTGGTAGGGTATCTAGGATGACTGACTATCCATTGAAGATATACCTATCTCGTGTAATTACTTAGTAGATTAGTATGTTGTAAGTTATTTGGGATGATTGACTATCTATTGAAAGAGATACCTATGCTTAGTGTAAGATAGCCCTAAGTCAAATCGGCCCTGAATAGTGTATATGATAGATGACCTTCATTCAAAGTATTGAATGAGAACAATTTGCCCAAAGTAGTGAAATGTACGACATCCACTTAGACTGTGTGATGCTTGAGACTACACTGTCAGTTCATCGTGATCCTTTATGCATGCTGGTTCGGGATTGTGAAATAGAAAGTTCTAGTTATGTAGGACACAACACTACGCTCAGTTGGTTAACAATATTAGTTACTCTACCAATCTCTTTGTCGAAGGGAGGGCCATCTATCGAATGATAGATATGCGGGGGATCGCATTATAAGTCCGTGGTTGACGGAAAAGCACCCGAGTGATGCTTCTCCTCCACTGAAGGCTACTGAAGTACCAAGATTTGAAAGGCGGATTCCTGGACCTTCTTCCTACTATTTGTTCTAAAGCTCATTGGAGCTATGTTAGTTAAGGTACGTTTTCTCGTTACTTGTACTTGTGAAGTTATTGTAATGAAATGGAATCTTTATTGTAATTTTAATATGATATCTTGTTCATATATGATCAATAAAGGAAAGACAAATTATATTGCAATGACTTGTTAGCACATTTATTTACTGATTGATGTAAATTTGGAAATTTTTATTTTACCGAAGGGTCGGGTCGTTACACAAAATTATATCGGAATTTGCCAAATTTTTGTATAATTTTTTTTAATCGTTGCAAGGTTCCTCTTAAAAATATTTGAGTGCTCATCTTTTGCTAAATTGCTTGAGAAATTCTAGATTATAAGTTGTTTGTTAAATTGCTTGAAAGATCCCGATAGGGTTGGCCATCAACAATACTCATATAGATATATATTGGAAAAAAATAAAAATTGGGCATGGCTTGTCCATAGGGCGATCCCTTGCATAGGGTTGACCCTAATAGGAAACGTCCCATAAAGGGCTTGTGGCATGTGTATAGACATGCGGTCCTTCACACATTGGTTATTACACATACTTTAGTTTAAAAATCTTGACATTTTTTGATAATAGAGAGTCTCAATGCAGACCCAAATTGTTGCTTTCACAAAAAATCTTGATTTCAACTATCTTATGAATTTTATATATTTATTTATCAATAGTAAACATTAAAATATTAAATATAATTTTATTATATATATTTATTCATTAGTATATAAATAACATAAAATATATATTTTTTTGGCTACCATATGCAGGTTAGGCACCTAGGAGTTGCAAAAATGAGTGTTAAAAGCTCTAATTACCAGTAACCACAAAGTTCACTAGATCCATAAAAGTTCCAAAGTATTTCAATACATTCTTATATTTATCCACCTTGATTTCAAAACCAAAATTAGGGAACTTGTCATCGAAACTGCAACCTTCCATTAACCTATAAAGAAAACACCCCAAAAAAAGAGCCATATAATATAATATTGTAACAATCCTAGTACTTGTGAACTGTTGTTTGAAAGATATATATTTCCATATAATACCAAAAAGTTGACTTTTAACCACAGTGTAGGAGAATATAACTGACATATCTATATAGTAAATTAATTGCTAAACTAGAAGACCAGTCACCACAAAAACCAAAGTCCACAAAAAGCTAAGCATCATGGATAAGTTGTGGGGCAAATTACACAGGTCTCCTAGCTACTCCTTAGGGCACTTAACGTTTTTGCAACCATCATCATGAACCGACAGGGAATCAACCACCTATACCTCCTCAGATGTCTCATTGCAACAACAAACAAGTACATTGAAGCTAACCTCAACAAACAGATTCACCTTCAGCCCCATTACCAGTTTCATCACTGCCTAGTGTAGGCAACACACATTCTCGTTGAGCGTTGGAAAATGCCCAAGAGGGTAGTTAGAAATAGCTTCCGCTTGGTTCTCAATGCCACAAATGTCATCATGAAGGAGATACATTTTACTAGCAAGATATAACATCAATGCACAACTTAAGACTTGTGTAGCATCAAATACATTACTGTTTAGGGTCAAGGGGTATCCCTGCCATTTTGCAACCCTTATCCCAACACCAAGAGAGCCATCCACCTCCTTGGTAAATATTTAATATATTAAGGAATAAATGGATAAATAAAATATTATAATATTATAGATAAATAACAATCATATTATATATATATGGATGTTTATATTAGGTTTTAATCTAATGTGGAATATTAGATTTGACTCATTTGTGTATTTCCGTACAATGGATTTGTATATATATACATCAACTTGAAATCATGATTAAAGTCCAATCTAATCTATACTAAAGTTTAAATGCTGTGTTCCACGGCCTTTTGGGGACGGGGACGGCTGGGGACGCGTTTCCGAGACATTTCCTAGGGGGTCATTTTTAGGGGACGGTAGGGGACGACGACATACAAAATATATATATATATATATATATATATATATATATATGATTTTTTCAAAATTTATTAATATATTATAGACAGAGAGGGGGAAAGAGAGAGATATATGTCAATAAATTAATAATTGATAACAACAATATCAATATATAAATAAATTGCGAGAGTAGTAGTATAACAACATAATAAATGTCATTAAAGCATTATAAAATTTATCATAGCAATATCAAACATCAATAAAACCATGGTCTATCAATATCCAAATGTTTCAAACATGCATCCAAAAGTCTCAAAGTTCAAACATGAAAATCAAAATACTAAATACATTGTCCAACAGTCTATGAATTTAAGCCTCATTCAGGCTATGAATATCAAAAGACTCAGAACTATTTGAGTCACTATCATCCTTTGGCAAGAGTGGATCATCCAATGGTAGCCTGACCAATCCTGGTTGCACCTCATCCTCATGAATTTGCCTAACGTCCTCAGGATCAACATCCCATCGTGCTGCTGGAGTCTGCCGATACTCAGTAGTCTGTCGGTCTTGAAGTCTCAAGGCACTATGAATTGCAACTAATTTCCAGCTCGTTTTGAAGTAAGCTTGTTCCTCTTAATGGAGTGGATGAAGCCATAGGTGGACCAATTCCTCTTTGCAACAAAGGAACTAGCAATTTGTGAGAGCAAACGAATGGCAAGTTGTTTCAAATCCGGTGTGTCCTTCCCATGAAATTTCCACCATCCAATGGGGTTGTTCTGTGCAATGGTGGTCCTATCTGTCCTAGCCTCTGGTTTGCTGAATGTAGGACCCTGAAGATCAGCAAACATAAGCCACTGGTCTCTAATAATGGTTGCCAACTCATTGGTATACATTTTACGAAGGGCTGTTGTAAGCCCCTCTATCACCTCATCATCCTCAGAAGGAAGCATTCGGCCAGGTCTAGGTACATACCACTTCAGATTAAGAGCATAGGCAAGCATATGAAGAGGGGTATTCATTGTGTTCCACCTCTTTGTCACAATAGGCCTAATATGGTCCTCATAAAAACTCAACTTAGGTTCCTTTTGACGAATAGCTTGCTTCATTTGGTCAAGCATGCTATCAAAAGTCTCATATATCTCTCCCAAGCTAGGAGAGTCTGTATCTGCATATCGGATTACCCTCACAGTTGGTGATATGAAAGAGCAAATATACCTACAAGCAACAAATTAAATATTAGAACTTTTAAAATACAAACTACAAAGTAAAACAAAGTGTAACAAATTCAAAATTTCAAAAACAATTTAAATTTTCAGATTTCTTACTTGATAGTGGCCCACCAAGTTTCTTTAAGTACTCTATCTCTCACTTCCTTGCCTTCATTTGTCTTCGACAGATTCCACCTTTTCCAATCTGCACAAACAACCATGGCTTGTAGAGCATCTTGGACCTCCAACATCCTCTCCAACAAAATATAGTAGCTAGCATATCTAGTCTCAACTGGTTTGAGGAATTCTTTCTTTGAATAAGACCGAAATAGTGTGTGTGAAGTGTGATGGTTGCATACAAACATTTGTATGCCTCTATCCTCTGCAACTGCTGCCGTCACCCAATCTATTTTTCCAATGTCTTTCAAAGCATTATTCAAAGCATGTACACAACATGAAGTCCAGAAAATATGTTTGTAAGCATTCTCAATCATCAAACTAGCTAGCTTACAAACACGAGCTGAATCTGTCACAACCTGCACAACATTAGAAGGCCCAGCCTCCTCTACGGCCTCCCTCAAAATGCCAAACTGATAATCAGCATCCTTACGCTTCCCAGAACAATCAACAACTCGAAGAAAGTATGAACCAGCAGGGCATGTAACAATAACATTAATGAGTGGCCTATGTCGAATATCAGTCCACCCATCCATGACAATGGAACAACCAGTCCTAAGCCATGTTTGCCTCATCTCCTCCATCGACAAGGTAGCTTTTGAATATTGTTTGTCAAAGAGGGAGGTACGCAATCTATGTTCTCCAGGGGGGCATAAGAGGGTCCAACTGACAATATTTCTTTCACCTTAGTTTTGAAATAAGGTGACCTTGCCAAATGAAATGGAAGAGCATGTGCATAAAAGAATTTGGCCACTGCATCATCAACTTGCTCACGTTTTTGCACGTTCATCAACCCCATGATTGAATTTTTCTCACTTGCTTTCTTCTTCCCTCTATCACAACTCTCTGAAACTGATACATTGGAAGAGGCTTGCAAATCAGCTAATGGTCATTTTTTATTTTGAATGGTAATGATTTGGTCATCACTACATTCAACCAACTTTGCAAATTGAAGCTGCTGCTGCAATGTTATTTTCTTACAAACTCTAACACCCTTTCCAGTGTCACCCACTAGATGGCCTCTAATCCTAGTATAGCTCCCATGGTAATTAGATTCACAAACATGACAAAGCCATTTCCTGTTGCCCCTTGAATTTTTTTTCTTGTTGACAGTCACATCTGTGGCAAATTGACGCAATGGTTTGTTGCGGTTGAAAGGGCCTTTTGCAAACCTTTGAAGAGTGGGTACAGGGCATGCAAAATGGTCTGAAGAAGCATGGTTTGGATTTTCAGAGGTAGAAGAAGGGTCTATTGACATTCTTTGAACTTCATTTTCATTGTCACTACCCTCACCCTCATGACTGTCACTGCCATTGCCACTACTGCTCATTTTGTGAGGCTTTTTTTATTTTTATGAAAGACTGAAAATTTGTATGGTTGAAACTTGAAAGTCTGAAAATTTATAAACATGATACCAAATCAATGAAAAGTACAAAAAATGAAATTATGAAAATAAAAAATAAAAAATAAAAAATTTAAAAATGTAATCTAGCTCTGCAAAAGCAAAACAAAATTATTTAATTAAAAAATCTGAAATCACAAACCTGGAAGTATTTAATCATTGAGAAACTGTAAATTTGTAGCTCCTGTAGGCGTCCCCAAGGCCCAAACACAAAGCAAATGAAATTGCAGGCTGCAGCTCGACTCAAGAAAGAACCCACGAACTTGAGCTGGGCGTGAGAAATTCAAACAATGAAGAAAAATCCTTCAAAGCTCTTCAAGGCATCCCAAACACGTCCAAATGCAGCTGGAAAAACGCAGGCAAATACACCCCAGTCGTGACTTGACCCTAGGCGTGAGAAATGTATGTTTGAAGTACTCAAAAAATCTGAAAAACACCTCTTCTAGATGCAAAAACGGCTCTTCTAAATGCACAAACACATGAGCAAAAATCGATTTGGGCCCTGTAGTGAGTTCTGGGTGTTTGGCATGAGAGTCTAAGACAAATTTTTTTCCTGAGAGCTGCCGTTGTATTTCCTCAGAGCTGTTGCTTGCCGTGAGAGCCCAGTTGATAGTCATGAAACTTTATTAAGTTTCATTTACATTTTACTCTATAGGTTTTGGAGAAAAATTTAGGTCGCCAGTCAACATGGGCCTCGCACAACATTTAGCAGTAGGTAAAAATATTATTTTTTTTTATTTTTTATTTTTAATGTTTTTTTAATGTTTGGAGGCTTTAGGCACACTGGGGACGAGGGACCGTTCCTAGCCAGGAGGAAACGTTTCCTGTGAATTTTCTTAATTCAGGGACGGCCGGGGATTGTCCCCGATGCGTCCCCCTGTCCCCGGGAGAGATGGGGACGGGTACAGGGGGTTTTTGGGTAGGGGACACGTCCCCGTGTAACACAGTTTAAATGAATTACTAACCGTTTAGGATAAATTTATGATTTATTAAGAAATGTGGGTAATATGTCCAACCTATTTAATTAAAGAGTAAATTATAGATAGATCCTTTTTGATTAAGGTGATATGATTATAGTTTGATGTGATCATTGTTGATAGGTCTAAATGTCAGTTTAGGATAGATGTGCTATGTAGGACCAACATGAAAAGCTTCATAGATGTGGGACAAAGCTATGAGTTGATCTTTGAGAATGTAAGGTTGTCTCCTTATCTAAATCTACCTAAGCCAAGTTTTTGGGTGGGGTGAAAAGGGAAAGAGATACAAAAACAAAGAACCTAAAAGAAAGGCTTACACCAAATAGATGATCTCTTTGCAATCAAAGTAGAGCTTGGCAACACATGATGTAATAGTTGACAAAGAACATTAGAAAAATAGTCTCACATCAGACATCCCATACACATTGATAGGAATTAGAACTTCTAGAGCAACTTCTTTTATTAATGCTTTTGAGAATCATGAACAATTACACACAATGCTATATAACTAATTCTAGACACATACATAGAGCTTCATTGTATAATTACAAAAGAAGTGAGACAAAGTTCATACATTAGGCTCAAAAGCTCAGCTATATCAAATAAAGTCTAAATTGTAGGGTGGCACATAGGTCCATATTTATAACAAAATCACCCAGCCCACAATTGACATTTTCCCATAAAAATTTGAATTTCAAATCTACGATTGGTGGGAGTAAGGATGCTTTCCCTATAAACTTGGCTACTTCACGATGGCTTTGCTGGTGGTTGAGATGCTTTGGAAATGGTAGGAGGCACTTGGATCAATGAATTTTGCTGCCAAGTAGTACATTGGTTTTCTTTGGGTAGTTGAATTTCCTATCTTGGGCGTCCAGAGGATAGGGCTGTTGTAGTTGAATATTGGAAGGTACTTGGGGGGGGGGGGGCGTGGGTGGCAGGGAATTTTGAAGAATGATTGCGTCTGACAGTTTGTTGGATGACTTATGCTAGTAGATCAAACAACTTGTGCTATCTTGAGGAAAGATTATTATTTCCTTTTCTAAAAACTATCGGCAACCTACCATGTGACATTTGATTGGAAGCCTAGTGGTTGAACAAAAAGAGAAAAAGAAAAGGTGGGCCCTACCCTTGGTATGCATGTTCTCAATAATGTGAATAGGAGAGGGCTTGTTGGATCATGTGGACCAATGGTGGGATTTGATAGCAAAAGTTCTTTTGATTGCATTGTAAAGCCCCACACACTGCTATATTTGATCCACTATGGTGTCATCCAACGGTGTGCGCTCATTGAATCTTAGGAAGTTTGTGGAATTGTTTGGCTAACCACAAAACTCAACATTTACGAAGGGGAAAGTGATCCGTTGAAGCTTAAAGCTATGATCATGATTTATTAAGGCAAAAGGAGTTTGCCACCTATAGTGAAGAATACACCAAATTAACCCTACTACTAATTATGCTTTGAAATAAAGTTTAACCATGCATTAATTGTTGAAATATGATCTTAGTGATGTCCACTCAAAATGAAGCAAATAACTATGACATTAGACCTATTGTTCAACTATGTAGTTGTGAGTTTTTTGAGAATACATTATGTATGTTTATTTTTCAATAATGCACTTATGTTAGGTGTTCATTTGAATGTCAGCGACATAATGAATGCTAGTATGATGAAACAAACACACAAGCACACAAAATTTGTAGCATTTTAGGGTTAATTATAGTTTATTTAATGACTAAGAAAATGGGGTCGTTACTGGTTATCACCATAGGCATAGCGTTTGGTGAGAACCCTTTATTAGCATTGATCTGAACAGTATGCAAGTATTCAAATCAGCTTTGTGTAGCAATTCACTGCTCTCTTGTACATTCATATCTGATTTATGTTAGCATTGTATATCTGCTGTTACTATGAATGCTGAAAACATCTCATAACTTTAAAACAACACATTAAGACTTGATGTTTGTTATCACACATTTGAACTGATTCAAATGTTACGTGATAAGCAGAAGTTTGATATGGTACATATTTTGAGGTTCTGACCACAATGATGCATCCAGGTGGCTCTCATTCCTTATATAACTGCAGGGGATCCTGATTTGTTAACTACAGCCAAAGCACTGAAAATATTGGATTCTTGTGGTGCTGATATATTAGAGCTGGGAGTGCCATACTCTGACCCTCTTGCTGATGGCCCCGTCATTCAGGTTCTCATGCCCCTTCTTTTATGATTGTCTTAGCCTTTTGTGAACCCTTTCATGTTGGATGAGGGTGTGATTTTTTATTGTTGTAGGCAGCTGCTACAAGAGCTCTACAAAAGGGTACCAATTTTGATGCAGTTATTTCCATGCTCAGAGAGGTATAACTCTGTATTTAATTCTTGAAATTTTATGCAGTCTTTGTGTACATACTATTATCATTTTTTGAGTTGATGTGCAATATATTTGTTCCTTGTATAATTGTTTTATAACTGGGTAGATATTTTTCAGTGCATGATGTATGGCAGTTTTCAGCTTGTTCTCTTTAACAGAGGCTAAATACTATTTAAAATATATGTTATAATCTATGATGTTTGCTTTTCGAAGCAGCATATTTTCATTGTCAAGAACAAGGGTTTTACTTGCTGGTAAGAGTTATTAGCGTGTCTTGTTAGGTTTTCATAGGCTCATTAAGGGAGATGAATGATCAGTAATTCTTAGTTGAAGATAGTTGCAGAGTTTCATTATGGGATCACTGTGCAAATCATTTTCTAAATTCAACTCTGAAATGCTATTGATGTAGCAGGTGATTCCCCATTTGGCTTCTCCACTTGTGTTATTTACTTATTACAATCCAATACTGAAACACGGCCTTGAAAACTTCATGCACATCATCAGTTCTATAGGGATTCGTGGTAAGTTCTATGTACCATTTTCTTTTTTGGAAGTTGCTTGTAAACATTATAGTTTATTAGCTGCTTCTCAATTTCTACTAGAATGAATTTTGTTTTGTTATTGAGCTTATGTGTGGTGGTGGGTGGTCCTATTTTCTGGTATCAAGTCTGTTTGCAAAGAAGACGTTTTATTAGTTGGTTGGCATTATAATAATAGGCATTGCTTTTCAGATTTAACTTTATTTATAGTCTTAATAAAATAATTAGTGTTTTTGTGATTGATTGTTCTACTTTGGGCATTAGGTCTGTTGAAACAAAATGGCTAAGTAGGAATTCAGTGACCTTTCTAATGATTTCTATGCTTCTAAATTTTCACCATCTTTAAAGTTTCCGTGGTAGGTGACTTTGCTATCTTCCTTAATTCCTTATAATGCAAAGAATATTTTTAGGAAACAGAAACTGCAGTATAAATTTTTTTTTTATCTGCAAAATACATTCTTAAAACACAACCTTTAGATATAATAAGGCTCAAAATTGATGGAAATTCTTTAATTGCAATAGATATGTATGTTTGCAAATGTAACCGTTTGTTAAATCTAAGTCTCCGAGGAATATATGTCACTATATTTCAGAGGTTATGTATTAGATAATCCTATATTGAATTTATCTGAAAATTAAATTCACAAGCATAAATAATTTTGCAGGATTAATTATTTATTTCTAGGAGATTGTGAAAGAATGCCCTTGTGGAATATATACTTCTGTAAGATAAGAATAAATTTCCTTGTGTAAATATTGCTATCTTTATCTTTGCAAGAAATCATATTTGTGTATGTGCTCCCATATGAACAATATGAAAGAAAAAAGAATGGCCAATATGGTTTTCTATTTGTCATGATTGTTATGAATTTGTTGGCGTTTCAATTCGCACCTCTGGAGTGCGTATTGGAAACGGACAGGTATGCACAGATAAACTGCTCTTCAAATTAGGAGGGGAAGCTCCCTCTTTTACTGTTGATGCGTAAAAAGAAATGTAAACTAAATTCCTATCTTTTACTCAGCTGAGAGCACAAGGTTTATAAAACTCTATGCGTTGTAGGTGAGGTTTTTCTTTGGTTTCGTAGATCTCAACTACAACTAGGCCTACTTTATAACTATCCTATCTCCTCAAGTAAATTCAGAGTAAGAGGATTTAGGAGCAATTGGGAATGGTTTGATCACTTAGACAAACTGTCTCTCAGAATGCATTCGAAGGTTCATTGCTCTTTCAGATTTACGCTGAAATAAAGTTTATGCAAGTAAACATTAAACGATAAACTATATCTCAGGATTCCCTTGGAGGCAAGGTGCTCTTTCCAAGGTGTAGGCTGAAATAAAGGTTATTAGAAACAACATCAAACGGTAAGCTAGATCTCAAGATTCCCTTGAAGGCGAGGTGCTCTTTTCGAGGTGTAGGTTGAAATAAAGCTTATAAGAAACAACAAATATGAAAGATCTTGAGAATTTTGGATCAAAGGCTCATTGCTCTCCTCATTTATTATCTCAAACTCAATCAAAGATTACACTTTTTGGGACAGCAAATTTTATGAAAGAGGACAATCATCCAACATTACGATCAACCAAAATACACTTGACAAATATTGAACACAAGTACCTGAACAACAAGAACGCAAGCAATAGCTCAGTGTTTTGCTAGAACAATTATGATTCAAGAACATATACTAAGTGAACAAAGTCGCAGGCCTTTGAGCTTAGCATTTTGCCACTGTGAAGTAAAGTTAAAAAATAATGAGCAAAGGTTGCTCTTATTTATAGAAACTCAAAGGAGTAGGGAATCCCAAAGTACCTTTGAGTTAACATTCAGTTCTTGCCAATCAGCAAGGTTTATTCCTATGTCTAAAAGTAGGTAACCTAATAGTTAACTGGAAAGACTACTTCAGTTAACTAATTCTAAACTAAATAGAACTCCACTGTACAAAGTTGTCTCCAAAAATAGACATGCATAAAAGGTGGGACAGTGAGTTAACCTGGAAAAGGCATCAAGTTTAATTGCTTGTCTAAATGCTATCTTTAGAAAGGTAGGACGTCTCAATTGGCAGTTCACACTTTAGCAATTTGAGTAATCAACTCCTCCAACCAGCTGTGTTAACTGTCTCTGCGTCTGGAGATCGTCACATGCCTCATCTGTCAGTTTACTGCTTGCCAGCGACCTAAGAAATTTTGGAAATATTAGCACACTTCAATTGACAGTTCACTGATTGGTAACTTTGGCGGCTCTATAACTGGAGCGATGACCTCTGTTTCTTCTGCAGTTTTACGCTTTTGATGCTTTTCTTGATTTTTCTCAATGGAAGAGTGTTGCATGATGAAATCGTGAAGTTTGACCGTGAACACTCTAGCTGTGAGAAATGTTCATGAACCCGCTGCATACCCGGAGTTCCAATGGTATTCAACCCTCTAAACTGGCCTTGAAAGGATATTGGATATACAAGATATGAAACCATATGGAATTCATGGACTTTGAGTGTCTACGCTTGTCAATTTGTCCAAGTCAACTTCTGGTGTGCTTGATGTAAATCAATGTCAATCGTTTTCAGGAAATCATGTAGCAAGACCGATTTGGTCTTGTATTCAACTTGAGAGAATTGCATTATGAAAATCTGGAAGATTGACTGGACACACGCATATACTTAAACAACTTTTCACGGCGGCTAAAAATAGCTTCCTCGAGGGGCAATTTTTACGATTTTTTTTGAGACGTGGGTTTTGTTGAGGATATCTTTTTAAATGAACCCTCAACGTCAGATTTTTGAAAATATTAATTTTTCTTTGATATGCAATAACCCCTCGGGGCAGAAGCTTCAGAGGCTCCAGAAGCTCTTTTTTCTCGAATTTTTTTGGCACATGGGTATTGTAGGTGCTTGTGAGTTGATCAAACCCAATTCGTCAGTTTTCGAAAAAAGTGACTTTTTTGCAGAAACCCTAAAAATTGGGGGCAATAGGGCAACTTTTTCGAAGACATCTGGCACATGGGTTTTGTGGCCAATCTCGTGTTGAATACCCAAAAGGCCAGGTTTGTGAAAAAATGTTGTTTACTTGGACATGCAAGAATACCTAAGACAGGAATAAAAGAAATATGTGGGGAGAAGCTAGAAGTTATAAGTTGCTGCCTTTGGAAATGGTGCCTGGAGATGAAGTCTTGTGAAAGACATCCTTCTGTGCAACCTGTACTTGGAAATATGAAAAACATTGAAAATGGCTTCCGTTAGATCTTCAAATGGCGTTGGAGAGAAAATATTTGTGTTTGAGCTCTTCAACTTGCAAAGAATTATGAATTATGAAGCCTAGGCTTTGATAAGTATCAATTTGGAGTTGCAAGCATCAGTTAGGGCGCCAAACCTTGATTGAAGAGTTAATTTGCTTGATTGGGAGTTAACTGGAGGCTGCAAACCTTGAAAACTGAATCTGGTGGCTTGAATTCTTGGGCGCCTTTTCATAGAAGAATGCTTTTTCTCGTTAGACTTAGTCAATTTCTTGTATGATTTTCAATTCCTCCAATTTGACCCTTCATGCTTCGATTTGCAATCATCATTGATTGACGACTCCCGTGAATGTGTTGAGGTATTGAATGGAAAACCAGTTAAATTCCGGAAAGGATGACTAGCATTGCATGTTTTGAAAGTTGATTAAGAGGGCTCAAAAGTTTCGACGCCCTTGGCTTGCAGGGGCACTTTTGACCTTTTGAGCTATAATTTTCACTTTGCAACCTTCAACAGGATGCTCCTATTCGGCTCTCGTTGCTAGGAGTTTGATTTCTTTGATGTTCGTGCTGATGGTTTTACTGTGAAGACTGATCAAAACGGAGAAGGTCTTTCTAGAAGCTATAACACCTGAAAGTTGCATCTGAGGCCCCAAATAGTTGGGCACCTTTTTCTAGAAGGGTGCATTTTCATCCATACTTAGCCAAATTTTCATGTTCTTCAATTCGTCTTTGCCTCCAGCGCTTTATGCTTGATCTTCGTTTATGAGCATTTGACAGGTCTCGTGGGCTGGCAATTGGATTCATCACAAAGCTGGAAGGATGCTGAGAAGATGTCTTGGAGAAGACAACTTCGAAAAATCACATTTGGTTGCCCAGAATGGTGGGCGCCCCTGGCCAGCAGGGGCTCTTTTGCCTTGATGAACTCCAGTTTATCCTCCATTTCACGTGCTTGTTTGATCAACAACTGCTGCCGTTTGGTATGTCTCGTGAATTGGCTGCAGGATCCATCGCGTAGCTGGGCTGAATCTAAGATCATCTTGAGATTGCCAATCCAAGGACTAGCATTTGATAGCTTTCTTTTCTGGGCACCCTTGGGCTATAGGGGTGCTTTTTTCCTTGTTTGATTGCCATCTTTGATGACTCTCACTTTCAACATCTTCTGCCTCTGCCTTCGTTTGATGGTGTTTGATGAATATGGTGAATTCGCTTGACAATCTATCGGAAAGCTGGCAGAGTTATGAAGAAGATGACTGTTGCAGCAAAAATTGATAGCTGCATTTAGCCTGGTGCCCTTGGCTAGCAGGGGCGCTTTTGGCTACAACATCATCAATTTCTTGAAGGTTTTCACCTCACACTTTGCGTTCACCGTTTCGCCAACTGCGTTGATCACAATTGTCGATGACGCGACTGCGCTCACCGTTGCGATTGTTCTTACCACTTTGCGTGCACGGGCATTTGAAAAAGTTGACCAAGGCGTGGACTGTGTAGGCACTCTTGTAGCAAGGCGTGCATCTTCCAGACTTAGCTTATTTTTTGCATTTTTCAACATTTGAAATTCCCCTCCATCGTGAAGCATCTTGGCGAGCATCTTTCGCCATAGAATCATTTGCGCAAAGTCTGAGGCTTGGATCTTGATACCTGGTTTTGGCCATCTGCCATTGATGACCTCAGAGGTCTTATATTTTCTCCTGAAAAAATGAAATAGACCCACCAGAGTAAAACAAACTTTTTGGTGATTTTGACTTGACCAGTGCGATCGTGAAGTCAAATTATCGTATTAAAATCATTTTCAAGTATTTCTGGAAAGGTCCTATTTTTTAGGGTTTTCTTGAAAACAAGGGTTTGAAACCCTAATTTTCAAAATTTTCAAAATTTGCAAGTATATGCCTTGACATAAACCCACAGAAAACCCATGTTTTGTTTGACCTAAAACTGGCTTTTGACAACAATTTTACAATATTTAGACCATTTTTACCAAAATGCCTTATTGAAGCAAAAATTTATTTTGGGTACAACAAAATTAAACATCTTCTACTCTTTTAGAGGCATATTTTTACCTATATGAATCTTTCATGATTACTATGCACCCTATAGTTCTTCCAAGAAAGAAAAGGTTGTTCTTGGTGGGAAGAGATATTCTAAGTTTTGACTACTTAGCATGGATTGGTTGGATTATTTTTATTGCAAGGAAGAATGAGATTTTGTGTTTGTAGATGACTGAAATTGGTCAATGAATTATCGAATATCAACGTACAATATTACATTAATGTAAACTGTAAAAGTGTCTTATGACTCACATCTTTGGTTCCAGGGGTTTTCTTTGCCTACAATAGGTTTTTTTACTTTTTTCCTATATTTGTTATTATGAGGTGAATATTTATTATTGTGGATCTCGTAATATCCTTGTTTGTTTGGCTTATGTTATGTCATAGTCAGAATTAGATAACTCTTAACATATGCATAGATTACTAAGGTTGAGTTGGTGAGTCATCCAGTCTTTATCTAGTGAACAAAATCTTTTTTTTAGTAATTAATATTTTTGTACATGACTTATATCATCACTGCATGGTGACCTAGTGCCTTTGTTGTAAATGATAACTGCTATGGATTGCTAAAAATGTTTTCCCTAGTTATAACACTGAGTGGCCTATTCTATTGGTGTATGTTGTTTTCAATTTGAGTGTGTGGAGGCTCATTACTTCTAGGACTGATGCCTATTCATTGGGTTATAAGGTTTGAGCACACCAAGAAAGACAACACATTGAAACCATAATGAATGAGCTGTGCATAAGCATACACCACAAATATGATATCAGACAATTTAACATACTTAATTATCCATTCTAGATTGTGGAAATTCATATGCAAAGAAGAAAAGACCGTTAGAAAGCTTGTAATGACTTAGAATGTTGTTCTATTCATCTAATCTTCGATTACATTCATACTAGCAAATTGGCAAGAGGAAACCTAAGCTAGAACTTTCCAAAATATCCACAAATGGAACCTTGGAGACATTCATTGACAATACGAATCTCCTTTTGATTTACAAACATTTGTTGCTCTAACGATGATTGAACTTGTAGGAGTTGAATTACAAGAGGCTCCTTCTACTTGCAGTCATGTGGAAACGTGAAATGATTGACCTCGTTTTTGGAAAAAGCATAGCATATATGGCACTTTGTTGGTTGCCTTGTTGCTTCAAGAATCAAGGAGGAATTGGTAGTCAATGAATGTTGGGTGTAAGGCCAGTTTAGATCTTGTGAAATCCACTAAAATAACAGCTTGGAGCTTGCATGGGAACCATCGGTGTTAAAAACGTAACCATCCCATTAATGGTAGCATGGCGTTCTTCATCCTTTTCCATCAGTAGAAGTACATTTGAATCCATTCCCTTGAAATGAATAGTTGTTTTTGGGGTCATATAGGGAGGAATGAGGGAATGAACAATGCAAAAGTGGGAGTTTCGAGGATCGGGTTGGGGATAACTCATGACCCATACCATTGTCAGGGAGCTGAGGATTGGGAGTAAGGCATGCTTTGTGCTTAAAGTAAACAAGTAATGGTATCTCTGTAATGTCCCCATTTTCGTGAGCATCGGAGTTTGGAGGATTAGCCTATCAGTCGACCCTCGTAGGCTAATGTTCAGTGATTAGAGGGTTCAATTGGGCGTTAATGAGCTCTTCAGGTGGCAGTTGACAGTGTTTATCTCTCCAGATTGTTGGTATATTTTGAGGCTAAGCTATTCAGAGGTTTTTGGTTCCGTTTTGAGGCACTTACTATTTATAGTAAGTCGGTTGAGTGTCAGTCGCCAACCTTTCTATTTTGGGAAAGACATCTGGATGAGTAGTGGTTTCTGTGGTTGACCACTTGTTTTTGACGGAGTCGAGAAATAATGAGCATTTTTGGAATTATGACATTTTAATTATTAATAAAGTAATACTTTATTAATAATTGATTAAAATGTGCACATCATTAAATGTTATTTGACTTTATTATTAAAAGGGGTATTTAATGATTATAAAGTCAAGCTATATAAAGTGCATTTAAGTCAAATTATAAAGTGCATATTATGGGCACCTACTTGTGGAATAATATAAAGTGCCAATTTAAGGGAGATATAAGTGATTATTAAACTATACTTTATATTATTTTGTTGTGCACCAAATGGAGGGAAAAGTAAATGAAATTAAAGTGAAATTTAATGACATGAAGCCAAACACAAATTGAATATTATATAAAGGTTTTTTGAAAAGGGATTTCATTCATTCTTGGAATCATTCAACACTTGTCTTTTCTGAAGAAGCTTTGGCTTTGAGGAAGAAACCTAGGGTTTCGCTGTAATATCAATCTTGGAGAACGTAGCCTCTCTTCGATTGTGCAAATACTGGTGGCTTTATTCAGAGGTCACGTTTGTGCTCAACTGGAGATAGTTTGGTTTGATTTTCAGAGATTGCTTGCTCAGATCAGAGGTTTATATCAAGAATCATTGTTGTAGCTGTTTGGCATTATTTCTCTTTGGCACGTGGGAATCATTCAGCTCATTTAAGAAGAGATTATCATCAAACATTTTCAGAAGCTTAGAAGGGTTTGAAGGGTTCAACAAAATATTGCAAATCAGAGGTTATTGTCCTGCTGTTACAGTGGCGTAAACAGTGTTGCGCTACAGTACCATGCCAAATACCCGTGCTACAGTGGTCCGCTACAGTGATTCTTTCAACCTCTAACTGCTGCATACATCTCTGTACCTCAAATCCGGTTGGAATACATTGTCTTATGGCTGTTTATTACAATCTTCAGACTGAGATTTAGTTTCCTTTACTTCTGAACTGCTGTGCATACAAGAAGAGATCAGCAAAACTGTTTATTGCACTGGATATTGCATAATTTACATTGTATGAAGTAAAGGTTGAAGTGTTGTTCATATCCGCATCCATTCCCCACAATGTCATTGTAATTTTGAGCATGTCCATGATGGAAATTGAATAGTATGAAGTTACGAAGGGTCTGATTGTTATTATCAGTCTTAGAAATCTGTTAGTAAGGATTTGTTTATGAGTTCTGCGCAGTGCTTAGCTCATAGTCAGTCATCATATATACTCAGAAATATACTGTTACAACTGCTGTCCGTTGTTGTATATGGTCTGAAAATCACTTGCATTCTAGAGTTTTGCTGCTCAGTTGGTTTGGCATCAATATTGTAAGTCATTTGACATGACTGGAGCAATCTAGACTGTTATTAAGTGTGAAACAATCACTGCTGAAGCTAATCTGAGTGCAATATTTACAAAACTGCCCCTTATTAGTGCACAGTCTGAGAATGTAAAAAAATCTGAAGCTTATCTTTGATCTTATATCATCATGTTCAGTCAAATACATGAGGAATGAGATATGGAAGTTTGAACATCAGATTTGTGAAGCAATTCATCCCGAATTTCATTATTTTAATTGCATTGTTTTGAGCTGAGATTGAGTCATCTTATTTTCTCAAAGGGCTGTTGTAATCTGGAAATGAATTATTTCTGAACATGTGCAAACCTGAGATAAAATAGAATATCAAACAAACTGAAAATATTAGACAAAAATCAGAAAATTAAATATCTCACCCGGGGTGTTAAGATATGCAAATTAGGGTAAGTCTGAACTAGTAATCTCGATAACATAGTTAAAATTGTCCAGGATTAGGGATACCAAGGAAAAGATACTTGGGTAAAGGGATGGTTGGAACTGCAGCTCCAAAAGGTAACATAGTGTAGGAATTAGGGAGTTGGGGTTCTAATGAAAAGCATGTTGGTAAGTGAAAGTGTGAAACTTTGATGAAGGCAAGGGAAAAGAGCGGGCTTTGGAGGATAGGGATGTTGGGTAGGAAAACTTCGAATTTTCGGTAGGAAAAGGGATGAAAGGTATTCTAAGATGGGAGAGTTTGATATACTAATTGGGACAAAGGAACAAAGCGGAGTTTAGAGGAAAGGTATACTAGGAAGGGAAACTCTAAAAGTCTGATACAAGCATGACCCTTAGAAATTTGAACAAAACAACTCCTGCCAGTTAGTTTTTTAATACCCTAGAAACTTTTAACACATGATAGGCACATGAGTGATGAGGAAACAACACGTATGCAAACTTTGACCAGGGGAGACCCATTAGGAAGTATCTTAGATTGGTTATCAATGATGGGCATAACAAGGCCAAAATGCATAAGGGGGCTAGGATTCAAGCACAATTTGGGCATTGCAAGCTTGGGCACCAACATGTCCCACACATCCACATTAAGTGGGCCCAAGACCCCACCCCTATTGTTGCCACTCCACTATGCCATCGACATATTTATGTAGCTAGGATATTTGAACCCTCAACCTCAGCACTAAAGAGACTATTAAAGCATGTTGTTTTCTTTTGCCTAGTTCCTCATTGTGGCCTCTACAAAGCATGTTGCTTGCCTTTGTGTGACTGTCATGGAATGGCTTCTGCAGCAACTCTGTGACTGCCGTGGAATGGTTTCTGTAGCAACTCTATGATTTCTGTAGAGTGGATTTTACGGCAATTGCATGACAGTTGCAGAATGGTTTTTGCAACAACTGAAGGACTGCTATTGATAGACTTCTGTAGAAACTGTGTGATTTCTGCAAAACAACTTTTGCAGGATGGCTTCACCCTTGGTTGTCTCTATACAGTCTGCCATGGCCCTAATGTATTCCCAGACATTTCTTAACCCTAGCTTCCTTGTTGACACTTTCAAAGGTCTTGTTTGAGCTCAAATGTGACCATATAATAAAGAGGAATCAATTTATTCTACCCACCTAATCCTTTTAATCATGAATTCTTTTTGGTCAATGCAAGATTGCACTACCCCTTGGATGCAACTGCTTAAATACCCTTTGATTAATTGCGGAAACCTCTGGAGCCTACAGGGTAAGTGCAGGTTATAGGGTCATATCATTTCCCAGACAGGTTTCTGATGGCCTTCCTAAGGTTAATCCCTTAGGTTGGTTGGTTATCCCTTCAAGGTAAAATTTTGACATTCTGTTCAGCTAGTTCTAGAAGAAGGGTGAGGAGAATGCAAGCCACCACCTTGTGCTCTGCCCATTTGCTTCAGTAGTTTGGAACTTTGTCATTTCTAAGTAGGATTTCAATTGGACAATTTGAAGACTCTAAAGCAAGTTGGTTTACCGCTTGTTCATCTGGAAGTGTGAATTTGGAGTCTTGATGGCTGTCTTGCACTTCAATGATCATCTGGGCTATCTACAAGGAACACAATAACTTTTCCCTCAGAGAAGTGGCTGGAGAAAGCCATGTCAGAATGGGTTTGTATTGCATTTGAACTCAATCAAAAAGTATTATTCCCAATGGACAGATGTGTCTGGTAAGTGGCTAATCCAAATATGCATCTATGATAAAACAAAGGAAAAAATGCTCCAACAGATGTGTGCTTCTTGTCCCTATATTGAAGATCGACACTATCCAATGTGAACTTCTGCCTGGCACTCCTGCACATGTTGTGAATGTGTTTTCTGCTTTTATAATCAATTGTAAGTATCCCTCAAAAGGCTGAAGATATCATAGAGAGTCTGAACAGATCCTAGTTGTGTGTTCCATAGTATGGAAGATCAATCCATTTACAGAGGTATGTTTCTGCATGTATGAAAAGATGTGCTGCCAACAGAAATTTGAAGTCTGTGGTATTCACTTGCTACTGCTATTGCAGATAATGCAACTACTCTTTCAAGCTATGAAACAAATTGCCTGTATTGGTTTTTACAGAATTGTTTGTAGATCACAACTTTATAATTGAGTGGGGTATTTATGTGGTTCCTTTATAAGCATGACATTAATAAAATGGCTCTTGGATTGTGGGGATTTTAAGAATGGTCAGAAATCTAAGCTAGGATTCAAAAAGTAGTTATGGCATGGACTTGACAAAGGTTCTTCACTACTTTTATTACAAATATACTTATGGATTTAAATAGAGAATATATATTAGACATGTTAATTGCATTGATTGTATAATATTTAAGATGCATGTAAGCAAGCATCCGCATTTGCAAGCAGTTTAGCAACCAAGATGGTATATATGTTCATCAGTATCAAGTAATTTAAAGCCACAGATTATTGTTTTGCATATGGCCCTTTCCCTTGACCTACCTACCCAATATCAAAGTAATTTAACTGTCATAGATAAACCTACTTGTGTGTTCCTTAGGACAGAAGATCGATCTATTTACAGAGTGTGTATCTCCATGTATGAAAAGACAGTCTTTCAACAGTGTGATATTCACTCCTTAAATCTGTTGTAGAGAATGCAACTACTCTTTCAAGCTATGGAACAAATTTCCCATATTAGTTGGCTCACAACATTGTCATTGAGTGGCATGTTTTTATAGACAATAGGTTTCCTTTACCGGCATGACATTAACAAATTGACTCTTGGATTGAGGGATTTCTAAGAATGGATAGAAATCAAAGCTAGCAATCAAGAAGTAGTTGTGGCATGTGTTGGGTCTTGAAATTGCTGCCCACACTTCTAGAGGGATCAATCCACTTCAAGGCTAGGGATATGTCATTCTTGAAGGTGGATAGACCAGCTAACCAACAAAATGTGAGTGATGACAAGCCAATTGCTAAGAGTGGATAAACTCTCCTTCACTTTAGGCTTGGCTAAACCCAGGTGGGTGTTTCTAGAGTTAATTTTTAACTAGATTTAATCACAACCTTTGACCCCAAATTTTGTAACTAGATATAAAACTAAACTACTGCTATAACCTCTATTAAGTTGAGATAAAAACTATTAAGGCTCACTAAACATATTTCCTTGGATATAGCATTGAATCCTGAAGTGCACATGTACCTACATCCTAATCCTACACTATTGGTGAATGATTTTGTTCATTTTAAAGTGCTTGAAAGGTCAAACACTTTTAGGACCGGTGCCTAAATGGGTTAAAGACTCATAGTAGACCATAAGATGCAACACACAAAAATAACAAAAGAGATGATATTTAGCATTTGGGATAATCCCTCTCCAAACTTCAAGAAATCCATATACAATAAGAAAGAGACCATTACAAATGACAATCTGCAATGCATAGAGTGTTGCGACACTTATCAAGTTCTTATTACAGTTACAACAACAAATGTTGTGAGAGAAAACCCTAAGCTAGGAAGAACTTGTCACTCTTCTCCACTTGGAAATTTTCTTGAAGATCTACAACTTGCCAAGTAGACATCTAGTTACAAACATCTGCTACAAACTAGCTACCTCTTTGTGATTTGGAAAATGAGTTGCTCTAATGGCGATTGAACATTTAGGGATTGAAACCCTAGATCTTGCTTGACATTGTAGTTGCATGAAAATGGAGAAATGACTGAGTTTTGTTGTGGAAAACGAATTGATATATATATAGCACTCTATTTGGTTGGTCAATCCTTAGGAAATCAGCTTAGCATCATATGACATTAATGTTGCATGTGGAACGAGTTGGGATCCCATGAAATCCGTTGAAATGGCAGTCTGGAGTTCATGTGAAAATCATTCACATCAAAAATACAATCATTGCATTAATGGAGGCATGGTGTTTCAATCTTCCACTATTTGATTTTCGTGTAAATTTGTGCTCCTAAGATAATACAATTGTTTTTAGGCAAAAACACCTTTGGAGTAGTTGTGACATCAAATCTAGTTATGAGAGTCGACCTTAGACATGCAAGGAGGTAGGTGGGAGTGAACAAACAGAATGAGAGGGTTTTGGATCGGGGGTTGAGAATACCTCATAACCAATATCATTGTTGAGGTGTTGGGGACTGGGAGTAGGCAAATTTGCATCATCGACTCCCAAAGGATACATAAAGGAAATAGTCGGGGGTAATAAAGAATGCCTTAAGGCATGTAAATAAGGATAGGTCTGCACTAATGAACTTGATGAGATACAGTGAAAAGTGTTGGGGATTGGGATTCAGGAATACCAAGGAAAAGGTACCTTGAGTAAGGGATGGCCTGAACTTAGTCTGCGAAAGGTAACTTAGTTTAAGAATTGGGAGTCAAGGTTCAAAAGGGAAAGCATGCTGGTATGCAAAAGTGCAAAACACTAACAAAGGCAAGGTAAAAGGATGATGGGAAGGATGACTTTGGAATCCTAATAGGAAAAGGGAGAGGTGCCTCGAGTAAGGGATGGTTGAATTTTTGGCTCTGAAAGGTAACTTAGTATAAGAATTGTGCAGGTGGGGTTCAAAGAGAAAGCATGTTGGTATGGAAAAGTGTGAAATATCGACAAAGGAAAGGGAAAATGGAGGTCAAGGGAAAAGGATGACAATAAGGATGACTCTAGAATCCTGATAGGAAAGGAGAGCAAAGGCAGGGGTACATACGAAAAGTATGACTAGATAGGAAAGTCCAATATTTTGATAAGAATAAAAGAAAATGCGGAGTTGGGAGGAAAGGCATACTAGGAAAGGAAAATAAAAAACTCTTGACATTGGTGTAGTCCTTAGAAATTTGAACATAAAGCACTCCACACTTTAGAAAATTTTGGAACATCTTCAACCTCCAACACATGATAGGTAGATGGGGGATGATTGGGAACAACACCATATTTGACAAATGGAGATCCATACAAATATTCCTTAGATTGATTATATATGATGGGTAAAATGAGGCCTAAGTGCACAAAGAAGCTGGGACTCAAGTGAAATTTGACACTGTTAGATTGAGTCCCAACAACATGGACTTCACAAGGTTCTTCACTACTTTTATTACAAATATAGTAATGGATAAAGAGATAATATATATTAAACATATTAATTGTATTGATAGTATAATATGTAAGATGCATGTAAGCAAGCATCCACCTATGCAAGATGTAAGCAAGATGGTATATATGTGTTAATTAGTATCAATTAATTTTAACATCATAAATTATTTTGTTTCATATGCACCCCTCCACTGTCCTATCTGTGTCCCCACAATCTGCCCTCCCGACCATCCCCTTTTGCTCTCTTTATATTTTCAAATTTATATTGTATTGCAATAGTTAGAGGTGCAAATGGAAGAGTTCCTTGAGAGTGCAAAGTTACCTTTGGTTTACCCAAAGAAATATGACAAAAGTATGTCATGTGGTCGAGTTTTTCATAACTAGTTTCAAATTTCTCATTACTTATTAAATTATCTGTCAAGGTAAGATGGTTTTCTTCAAAAGTAGTAGATAGCCCTACATTGACAGGAGGAGGTTAAAGTGCAAGTGCATTGTAGTCAACACACCTATTGTTTATGTGGGGACCCTGGTCTGGCCTCAAACAACTTGTTCATTGACTACTACACAGTTCACCAGAGGTCCAAGAGTTCTCAATTATGCTCACGCATTGATATAGTTTTGCATGGCACCTCTATGATGTAATTGTTTTGGACATAGGAGGGATTGAATGGGAGCAGCCCATTAAGTATGAAAGTCTTCCCTTTTGGTGAGATTACATGGAGAGCAGTGATACCTACGAAGATTTTATCCTTCCTAAGAGCCCTTTAGCAAACACCCACCAACAACAATACAAAATATCAACTTCAAATGACCACTCCGATAGAGGAGCACAAAACCAATACTATAACAAATATTCAATAACATGCACAAGAGCCTTCCCTTGTGTCAACCTAGGGTAATAATAATAGTATATCTAGTAAATTCCAAGGTGCTCTCTAGGAAGGAACAATAAGCTATACATTTCCATATGTTTATGTACACAAAGAAAAACATTGACAATCACAAACAAACAAATTAAAATCACAAAATCTTCCCATGCTGTAGCCTAACAAGAACACAATGAGGAGGAAGACAATATAGTTAATAGCCAAAGGAATCATGAAAAGCCATGTGGAACCAACTTGGAGTCAAACAAACAAATGCTTTAACCTAATAAGATAATTTCCATGCACCCAACTTTGATCAAATGCTTTTCACATCAATCATTGGTGCTTCAAAAACAATAGCAAAAAGTCTAATTTTTTTTGAGTAAATCAAATTGCTCAAACGAAATTTAAGCCCTACTTCTCCACCACACTCTATTAAAAAAGAAAGAATCCCCCATAGCTCCCCCATCCCCTCTTTCGAGAGAAGGACTAGAACTTGAAGAGAAAAAACCACACACAAGTAGTCATGGATATAACACCCATTCAAATCTTTGGGAGTGCCTCCAACAATTCTAGAATGGTCACTACTAATGTTTAGCCAACTACCAATACACTCTTCATGTTAGTAACATTAAATTTTGGTGGATTTAGATGCTTAGTAATATTTTTTTGGTGGATTTAAATTCTTAGCAATAACTTTCTTTTTTATTTTGTATATTTTTGTGTAGATCTATTTAAACTTTGAAGTTGAAATATGCTCTATGAGATCCTTAAGATCAAGATATCACTCCTATTGATGTTGTAATTCTTTGAACACTTTTTGATACAACAGTGGCTTTCAATTTTGAAAAAAGAATAATTTTTGGAACAAAGTTATGAATATTTAAGATAGTTTATATGACCCCAATTAATTGGATTCCACTCTTGATTACTTGACACTCCTTTTCGAATACTCCTTATGATTATCAATGCTGTTTAGTATAGGAAATAGTCATTAGAGAGTGTATCATACACATAACAAATATAGAAGGAACACATGAAGGGATAAATAGAGTTGGAAACATAATCAACGCAATAGACATGCTTATATAAATGAAAAAAATAGATGATGACGGAATATTAATCTATAGAATGATCAATGAAGTAGTTAAATTTTATTAGATGTCTCTAAAGAGACATTCATTAGTTTTGTTGAAGGTGCAAATAAATTTAATGAAACAATAAGCCAAAAGTAGTTGCTGAAACTCAAATATATAGGCATCTCCATGTAAATGATTGACAATTAGCTTAAGGGAATAATATTGAGGTTGTCACATGACTATATTTATGCTTATGTGTTCAAATAAATATATTAAGATGGTCAGAAATCAATTATCGATGAGCTTTGAGGATGCCAAGCATTTCTCTACATGCTTGTTCAATTTCAATAATATGAGCTGATGATTACTAGGTTGGCCTACCTTAAACTAAGGTTTCAACTAAAGCTCCTAAAGAGTGAAGTGGAATGTGAACTCTAAAACCTCTGCACTCCTAATCTGTTAACAGCCAGTGGATTGGCACCCAGAAGATCCACGAATCAATGTTTAAATTTTGCATTTTGTCCCTGATACCCTGTCTCGTAGTGTCTTTTGCCTCTATGATTCAATTTACCATGCACTAACTTCAGTAATACTGATGCATGCACCAAACTCCCCAAAGCCCTATTTTTTTTAAGTATCTTGGTAAAATTTTCTGTCATATGATTCTTGCACATAGATGTTGCTAACTGAGAAAGGCTCTTTTTCAAGCCTTAATGAAAGGTATATCAAGCAAACGTATTAAATCAGAAATAAATATTGCTTGCAGGTCTTGTTGTCCCAGATGTTCCATTGGAAGAGACACAGACACTAAGAGATATGTGTGCTTTGAATAAAATTGAACTTGTAAGTCTGGTACTTCAATTATTAGTTTTCTGGTTGGGGTTTGAGTGTTATCCATCACCATATTCTTTTGTATAAAGCTTTATGAACAATAATAAAGGTCACAAAAATATTGATTCAAAGGGTGTGTATTTGTAGATTTGTTTCCAGGACTTTTTCAAGGACACTGCAAATCATGTCAATTTTTCTTTTTTTTCTAAATCATTAATTCTAACAGCAAGTATTGAGGATTCACATTTATTTGTCATATTGGGAAAATATTGTATGATTTGAATTTCATTCGCTGAATTCCTGGTATGCTGAGGAATGGCTGTGCAGAGGTCTCTCAAGGTTTGCAGATACCAGGTGGTATTAATTTCCGAATATGCTCATTAGGACACAGGTTGCAGGAAAATCTAAAGGTTCTCAAGTAGACTTACGATTAACAGATGCATAAATTTTTTTTGCATATGCTGTTGGAAATATGGATGAATCCAACACAATTGGACCACTATTTGGTGTTTCCATACTTTGGTTCTAGTTTCCTTGAGTTCCTAAAGATTTAGCCTAAGTTGCTGGTTTGGGTACTGGGTTGACTATGGTTTCAGTGTTCTGGTTCACTTGTATTGCAATTGTTTTCCAAGGGTTAGGTACGGCTGGGTTAGGGCATACAGTATCTATATATAATATTAAGAAATAATAAAAAACAAATAAAAATAAAAGTATATGAGGTGCCCCACAACTTACCCCAAAGTTTTTAATAATAACTATTTGGGAAAGAAAAGATCAGGGAGCCAAATGAGTGAATTGATGCAAAAAGTCACAATCAACTGCAGAAAGAAACAAAGTGACAAGTTGTAAAATCCCCACCTGAATTGCACGATGTTTTTACGATTTTTCCAGTTTGACATATGTAAACATTTTGTCAAACTGCTGTTTGCTTTGTTGTTGGATGGTTTAAGAATTTGCTCATCAACAATATGCTCAATATGGTTTGCACAGGAATTTGAAATTTGTATTCTAATCATAACAATATGAAAACTGAAGCATCATATGCAACAGACCACGATTCCATACAAACTGAAACAACAGCATAATTTATCATTCACAGTCTGATATATTTTAAAGCATAGTTGAAAAACTCGCCAAATTGAAAAACTTGCCAAGCCCAAAAAACACGACCTGGCAAAAACTCGACAACTTAAAAATTGCTTAAATTTCATTAAAAACTCATTTTTTTTGCAAAATTCAATGATAAGATGTATCCAATGAGTACATAAAAGAAACAAGCTGAGTCTAGTTGTATTTGATTGATTTGAAAGCAAATTGGTACAAAATGGCATCCTCATGTGGAATGCGTTGATATTGATAGTCTGAAACAAAATGAAAATAGCAAATTGTTTTTGTAAAACCGAAAGTAAATTCTACATTAATATATTTTTCAAATTTACATCTCCCTCTTCTCATGTCTAGTGAAAACTAGGGGAGAGGTAGAACTAGATGATATTATAGATGAAGACTTGTAGGCAAACTTGGAAACTTGGACTTGGAGAGTACCTAGAAAATCAAATGAATTCAATGGGAGTTTAAGGGCAATACCCCCAATGGGGTTGAAGGGTAGTCCCCCTCGTGGGGGTCTGGGGGCAGTGCCCCTCGTGGTGTTTGTGGGCAACACCTGTAAGAACCCCAAATTGAGATTCTGCGCTATTGGTGAATAATTTCCTGACTATGTATTTTTGGTTTGTTTTGGATGTTTGCAAATGACTTGAAAGAAGTAATTTAAAGGATTGAAATGAAAAGCAGCAACTAATTGTAACCTCCCAATGCAAGTATGAAATGAAACATGCACCTTCAGCTTAATTGACATTACTACAAGCATTTTCCATGCAAACTTATGAACTGAAATGAGTAGCTACAGCAAAGGCATTTTAACAAACACTTGTTTGTGCAACCTTGTAACTCCTTTATTTGATACATAGACTCATTACAATCTGCCCTTAATCTTATTACTATCAGCTGTCATCAACAATGATATAAATGGACTAACATGCAATATTATGCTAACTGAAATGTTATGAATGTGATTACAATGTCTTATCTAATGACAATCCCTAATCGCTCCTACTTGAGAGCGATTTTACAATGCTTGATAATGACAATGATGCACCCTGTAATATGAGCAAATGCAATATCAAAAGGAACCTGGGCTGCCTGGACTGTGATTGCAAAATGATTTGCTGCTGCTTCAAAAACGTCTTTGCTGGGCATGTATATTCAGCGCCAAGTCTCCTCCATATCCAGCGAACCTCCTAAATGTAACTCTTGATTTTTAATAGACTCTAATGAGAAAATCGAACCAGCAAAGGATGGAAGCGCCCCTGCCAACAAAAGCTGCAAATCGTCCTCTTTCCAATTAAATCGACCAGCCCCTAGAATCGTCCAAAACTCCTCAATGAAATCACCTGTAGAATGTAATCTGTCCTTGCTTGACCATGTGCTGGTTGAAGATAATGATAACAACAATTAAAGGATATTCAATATTGATAAACTGATCTGCTATGTAAACCCTTGTGAAACCTCTATGATTCTTCTCCGGTTAAGCTCAATATTGACTCTTGAATGAAGCCAACCCGCGAGGCAATCCTTCAAAAGATCTCCCACAACCTCAGGAATGCATAATCAAAGAGAGTGATTGTTCTCAATGACCAATGATTGCAGAAATTGCAGAAACCCTAGGTTTCTTCTTCTCCACAGTGAAAACACTTCAAAAGCTAAATATCAAAATCTTGGATGATTCCTTTTGTGCTATTGATAAGCCATTATATACTTTTCCCAAATAGGTCGATCCCCTAAATTTAATATATTTCATGAGCACTTTATAACTTAATAATAATTCCTCATAAGTGATGCCCAAATCAAAAATATCATTTAATGTACTTTAAGTCATTAAATGGCCCCCTTTAAACATAAAGTTATAATATAAGTTATAACTTTATAATATGCTTTTAATGATTAATTATTATTAAAGTCACCTTAATAATAATTAAATGATATAACTTGCACATTAACCCTTATTTCGCCAAGCCAACTGAAAACTGGGATCAACACCGAAATCACCACATGTCTAGGTGCCTTACTATAAATAGAAACACTATACTCTTATGACCTGCTGACTTACCATAAATAATAAGTGTGTGAAACTAAGTCCTGAATCATCGAACGAAAACCAATCCTGAACCAAATTGAGCTCTAGAGAAGAAAACACGTTGATATTTGCCAAACAAGACCCTCAACCATTTGTATTAGCCTACGAGGGTCAACTAATAGGCTAGATCAACGAGAAACTGAAATGAGCTAAAAAGGGGACATTACAACACCCCTGACGTGCTCCCTATCATGATACAGGGTGGGCTCGAGGGGCGGAGCCCCCGCCACCAAGCCCAAGGCTCGAGCGGTGGAGCTCCCGCCACCAAGCCCAAATTAAGACCTCCAAAATCACACAAACCTTCATGGTGTACATCATTTTGCATTAACAATAAAACCCAAATTAAGACCATGAAAGCCACACAAACCTTCATGGCACACATCATTTTAGTGGTCATGGGAGACTTATTTTTTTCAACGGGCAATTTTTTATGCGGAATCACCATGTTTTTGGCGAAAACTCGGTGAGTTTTTCGCCTTGACCCGATGAGCAAAAGTGGCAAGTAAACGCAGGAAAAACTTGCCATCGAGAAAAACCCGCAAGTTTTTCAAAACTCGTTGAATACTCGGCGAATTTTGCAACTATGTTTTAAAGTATTCTCAGTACATAAGCTGACCTAGTCAAAGATCCCATACATGGCAAAATGCCTTCAGAACTGCCTCATCGCATTCCTTATGGTAGGGCAGCAGTGATACATTCATTGCTCCTCTGTAGAATGGCTACCTGATTCCAAACGTCAACCTTTGCTTAGACAATGGACGCCACTACTAGCATATCAGACCCGTAGACTCATATTAGTTTCCCATGCAGCTATTTGAGGCACAACAAATATGAGTATAGCCCCTCGATTTGTGAAGCAATGTTGGCACAGGAAATGGAGGGACTCACGACTAGCATGAAATACCTTGCAAATAATGGTGGCTCTCACCTCATAAACCCATGACTTAACTTGACTTGGCTCACGACCCCAAGGAATGGTATTCCGCCTTACTCAATGGGAGAATAATAACTACGCAGGAGTGATAATAGCTACAGAATTTAGTAATTTCCCACGCTGCCTTCAAACACTTATAATATGAGTAGCGGCTGCTCATTCATTCGCTGGAGAAATAAATGGGATCCACATCTAGTATAAGTTTCCTTTGGCCAATGAAAATAGATGTGACTTTGCATAAAGCAGCTATGTCTAGGCAAGTCAATAAATTGGTTCCCTTAAAATCTGACGACCCATTAATAGGTGTGGCTGAGAGAAGAAAGATACGATTGGAATTTTAAGATTATCCACGATTTGTCTTCCTTTCAAATGCGTCAATAATGAAGACTTGTGTTCCCACAATATCATACGGTTATATGTAGGTTTGTCTTATCCGAAACTCCATTTATTTTGTCCTTTCTGAATTAAGCGTTGGAATCTTCTTTATTCAACCAATAATAAACTGGACCTTAAATAATGATCTGTATAAATGCAACTGTAAAATACAGATCACCTGAGATTTTCCCTTGTAAATAACCTCATATCTTATATTCTCTTGCAAACCCAAAAATATGTCTTCAAACCCAGATATATCAATTCACTGCAAATTTGTTTATGAAGGAGACTCACAAATTTGGAACAACCGCGTTATCGTGCAAATGCGAATCCTTAGCGAATCCACCTGAATCTAGCTAGGGAGGAATGTTTCACCACCGAAACTGGATAACCATAGGAATTCCAACCTAGGGTTTCAGACTCCGAAGAGCTCCACCAAAATGTCAAACCAAATAAAATAATAAACCAACATAATGAAGAAATGAGTTCACATCCTTTTTTTATAACTATTTGGGAATCACATTTTAAATTTCCTACCAAAACATATTAGCACTTTATTATAAAGTGACTTTATAAAATATCTTTAAAATATTTCCTGCCCGTCACTTTATGATAACCCTGTAATCTAATTATTTAATATTACCTTTTTAAATATACTTTTTGCTAGGCAATATTAAAATAATTAAATAAATTATTGTTTGTTTGGCGAGCCAGAAAATGGGGAAATTACACAAATGAAGGATTCAAGTAAAGATCAAAGAAATTTTGCAATCCACATCGTGAAGTACATAAATCCAATGAAAAGACAGGAAGATGGAGGGAGAAAAATCTGCAACAAGAAATAAATGGTACTTACATCGTAGAAGCTGAAACAAAAGAGAAGATAAGGTTAGAAGTAGAGGAAGAAGCATTGGCAAAATCAAAGAAGAATTCAAAATAGAAGCATTGATATCTCTAGAAGCCAAAGTGCAGGCTTGAATGAATACACTAAAGGCAAGTATCTTAAGAAATACTATGCCATTAACCAAAAAGAGACCTTTGTGGAAATTGTAGGAATGTATTTGGGATCTCAAAAGAGAGCATTGCCGTTGGGGCTAAGAAGATATCACTTGGCAAAAGAATTGTTGCTCAAAGAATCAAACCCTAATAGATAAACGAGGAAAAAGTACCGGTATCAAAAACAAATGATTGGAAACAAGAATGGAAGAATTAGTAGATATGATGATTAAAGGCAATTTTTTTTGCATTTGGCCAACAAGAAAACAAATAGAAAGATGGATTAAAGACAATTGGGGTGAAGGTTTAAATACAAAATTTATACCAAACGGTTTCTTTCTACTGAAATATGGTTTAATAAGATAACTTTGTAAGTGGGGGCCCATTAAAGTTAGATGGCACAGGATTATTCATAAAAAGATGGTTTCTAAACTTTGATCCCCTAACATAAGCAAAAATGGAGATCCTAGTTTATATTAGACTTTATAACCTTCTAGATGGATATTTGGGTGTAGAAACCCTAAAGGAAATAGGGGATAGTATTGGACTGTGCGTCTTCTTAGATGATGGAATTTTGTTTAGCAATTCAAGAATTAATGCAAGGATCTGCATTTCTAGTTCCAACGAGGTATTGAAATTCATTTTGTTGGGACTGGTGCATGGGGTGTGGAGACAAGAATTGAAGATAGAAATAGAAAAGAAATATCGCATGGTTTGCAGCTCTAGAAATCACCTTGAGAAGGATTGTTGTAGCTTTCCTCCTCTAAAGAAAACAAGGAAATGGGTCAAAAAGTCACATCTATAATAGAACAAAGCGACCAACAAGATTGGCATAGTTGTTGAAAGCTTGGGGGAGACACCTGCCTCCCTGCCGACAACCTTCCATTAATGTAACAAGTGCTGGTCAATTCCAAATTTCATAATATATCGACCATGTCTTCAAAGCGGTGATGGCGATGATAAAAAACCACGGCTCAGGTCGTCATAGCCAAAAGGGGTGCCTAGGGATTGAAATGATCATGAATTTTCCAAAGGCTATCATTTCATACGAGGGAATGGTGACCCTTTGTGGGAAGGACAATCGAAGAAGATAATTGAAAAGATATAGAATTTTAGGATATAGAAGAAGAAGAGGAGTTGGATAGTTAGAGATTGCAGAGTTTGAGAAAGAGGATGAATTGATTAGTGTGGAACTGAGATACATCGAACAAACAACCTCAAGAATTAGGAAAGGAAAAATGGCTATATCCAAAAGGAAAGGCAGGAAAATGAACAAGCAAAAGCGTGAAGAATTGCAAAGTGGAGAAGAACCAACTCTTCACAATTACGATCTAAGGCCTAAGACCAATGCTGCACAAATCAAGGGAGAATGAAGGTCATCTCATGATAAGGGGGCTAAACTCCACCTCAAAAAGGCGCTTCTTCAAGCTTCATCTTGGCAACATAAGAGCAAATATTGTATTAATCTAGAAGACCAAGTTGAACAAAGAGTAAGCATGAAATTTCCTAAATATGGTTGTAGTTGGAACATGCAATTTGTGGAAGTGTTAGGGGCTTCAAGAGGATTAATGATTCTTTGGTCTCCCAACTCTATCACTTTAGAAAAAAATTCAAAGGATTGTAATTGATAGGTCAGCAAATTCTCAAGCCTCTTATCGATGTGATTTTTTTTTTCAAATTTAATGTTTATGGCCTCACTAGCCCAATAGAGAAAGTAAGAATATGGAATCAAATAGTGGAATACATGAGAAAGATGGAAAATGATATGATCTTGATGGGAGGGGATTTCAGTGCAATCTTAAGCAACAAAGATAAGAGAGAGGGAGTTATATATCTAACCAAGTCACAGATAGACTTCACGAAGTTCGTAAATGATATATCAATTTGATAGATGTAAATGCTAAGAACGGATTGTATACTTGAACTAATAATTGGCTAGTCTTCACTTATATATCAGAGAGATTGGACAGATTTTTATTCAATAATAAATGGCTTCAATTAGAGAATATTATGAAGCAGAAGTTCTACCTATGGTGGGCTCTTATCACCACCCATATCTCTCTTATCACCACCCATATCTCTTAACATCATAGAGGATTACCCACCCAATCACAACCCTTTCAAAATTGAAATTGTGGTTTTGAGAGGCAAATTTTGTTGAAAATATCAAGTCATGGTGGAATGAAGCAAAAGTACAACGTGGAACCAGAATATTTGAATTTGCAAATAAATTGGTATTCATTAAAGGTCACATTAAACAATAGAACAAAAATATTTTAAAGAACATCTTTGATGAAAAAGCAAGGGTGAGGAGTAATTAGAGGTGTTCATCGAGAAAATAATGAAAGATGGGATGTATCAAGAGGGTTACATAAAAGAAAAATCATTGCTGGTTCAACATGAAGAGCTTCTTGCTTGAGAAAAAATATTTTGGAGATCAAAATTAAGGGAAATGCTAGTAAAAGATGGAGATAGAAACACTAAATTTTGACACAACATTACGAAAGCTAGAAGAATGAGAAATAGAATATGCTTCATCGCAACTCATGATGGAAAAACTACATTTGATCACAACAAAATTGTGGAATAAGTAGTTAAATTTTTTCAAAAATTGTTGTGATGCATGGTGAGAATAGATTTTCATAACAAAGAAGAGCTGTTAACAAACATACAAGTATGCATCAATAATGAGATGAACAAAGGTTTAATGAGTGACACCACAAAGGATGAAGTTAAAATGGAATTATCATAGTCACATTTAGATGAAGTCCTACGCTCAAATGGATTCTCAATAGGTTTTTAAAGGAAATTTGGAATTTTGTGGGCGAAGATATCTCAAGGGTGGTAAGAGGAATCAACAAAATTTGGGGAAGTTTTGAAAGACTTCAACACCACTTTCGTAGGCTTGTAGCTATTCCACCAAAATGCCAAGCCTAATCATTTTTTAGTGAATATAGACTAATTTCTTATGCAATACAATTTATAAAATCATTTCAATGTAATGGAAAATAGATTGAAGGCCCTACTCCCAAACATCATTTCAGAATAAAAAATCAACTTCATCTCAGGAAGAACTATTGTAGATTGCACATTAATATTGGAAATACAAGCTAAAGAGTATGATTGCTAAATTGGACATAAGTAAAACACATGACAGAGTCAATTGGAGATTCTTGATGGAAAAAGTGAGATTCCATGTACATTGGAGGGAATGGATCTTTAGTTGTATACCAGGACCAAGATACTCCATTCTTGTCGATAGTAACCTGCGTGGATTTTTTAGCCCATAGGAGGGAGCACTATGGCTAGAGGGTTCATCGTCTCCATTTCTCTTTATCATTCTAGTAGAGGCATGGGAAGATTAGTAAAAATAGTAGTAGAAATGGTGAATGGAAAGGGATTAGGGCAACAAGGGGTTTGGGCCCCATCACTCATTTACAATCATGCATGATACAATGTTGTTTGGCCTAGCTACTCAAGAAGAAGATGCCACTATCAAGAAAATTTTCAATAAATTTGTTACTACTTTGAGGTAAATTATCAATCAAAACAAATTTAACATCTTCTATACAAAGTCCACAAATTAGAAAGCTATTGTAGAAAAGTTGGGGTTCAAAATAAGCACACTCTCTAGCAAATATCTCAGAGTTCCTTTATTCAAAGGGGCAAGGAGATCAAGGAATTGGGCATAAATGGTGGATTTTTGCAAACTAAAAGTCAAATCTTGGAAAGGAAAATGTCTAGTTGGATGCAACAGTATGCTCAAGTTGGTTACAATTGGCATCTCAATATACTTAATGTTGTATTTGCAAACTTCAAAGAAGAGTAGTAGGGTTTTGGGAGGCATAATGAAGAATTCCTATGGCAAGGTCTAGAGGAGAAAAAGGGGACCCCTCTAATTGGTTGCAAGTAGGTGTGCACACCAATACTTAGTGGCAAGCTGGTAGCATTCGAATGCATTCTAAGGAAATACAAAACAAAGAACTCGAGACAAAATTGGTGTGGATTGATCAAGAGGATCATGCATATGGAATCTCATGATAGCTTGCAAGGCCATTATCATGGATCACAAGTCATTGGAAATTAGAGATGATAGACATGTAGACTTCTAGGTGGATTCATTGTATGGTTATCCACCTCTTTTTGAGTGAGAGGACCTTGAGGAGGCCAATTTGGTGCTAACTTAGATATGGAGGGATAAGGTGAGGGATTATTTAAGTCCATTATATGATGATTCCAAATGGAAGTGGAAAAGACTCAATATTCGTGGAATAAATACGAATTGGTCCCAAAGTTTAAGGTAGGAATTGAATGGAAGAAATGTACTCATTAGTGACGAGGATATAGTCATTTGAGCCAGCTAAAACTAGAAATTATTGTGTGGCTTGGATATTATGTATCAATTACACCCCCAAACAACATTGAATGTATGGCCCTTAGCCAAATGTTGTTGTGGACTATGCCTTCATAAAGCAATTGCTCACTTGGGTTGGCCTTCATAATCGAATCCTTATAGGGGAAAGATTAAAAACATTTGGCATTTTTGGTCCTTCATTACGTGCAATGTGCAGAAGTAGAAGAAATGGTAGATCATCTGCTAATCAACTAGCCGCTTGTGAATGGATGGAGGTAGTGGCTTTGTGCGAAATTGAGGTGGGTTGGTGTTTTTCTGAACAACATTGTAGATTTTTTAGAAGTTGGCCAATAATCTAGCTGAATTCAACATTTCTTTCCTATGGAAAATAAGCTCATCAATGGTAATATGGCATATATGGAAGGAATGCAATAGAAGAATCTTAAGAAGATAGAGTCTATTGAGACACTATTTATGTCAAAATTGGATGTAGCAATAAGTGAAGTGTTCACTGTTAGAGTTTGAGGACAAGTGTAAAAGAAAAATAATTTTCGGTGGTGGGACAATGAAATTATGAAAAGATGGGGAAATATAACATCTCTTCTCGTTCATGTGTCTTCGAAGTTAAGCCAAAGTCGACAAAGAACAAACATGAAATGGATCCCTCCTTATGGACAATTCAAACTAAATTTTGATCTAGTTGCTTGGGATAATCTTGTTGTGTCAAGGGTTGGTTGTGTCATAAGAGATTGGAAAGGAGAAGTAATTATGGCTGCCTCCAAAAACCTTGTAGAAAATACCAATGATGAAGCTAGGGCTCAAACACTATTGCGGGGTGTACATTCATGTGTTAGGAGCAACATTCGGTAAATAACAACAAAGGGAGATTCTATGGTAATAGTTAACTTTATCAAGAATAACCACTTGACAAGTTAGAAAATCAGAAATATATTGGAGCAAATTTGGCAAAGGCTTACATTGCTAAACTCTTTTGCAATAAAAACATTGTTATAGGGAAGGCAACAAATTTGTAGACAAGTTGGTCAACTTTGTCATTGATCATCTAGAGCATGAAATCTTATGCAAGAATCTATCAATTGAGGGAATACAAGCTTGGTGGTGATAGATTAAAGCCATTGCCAAGAGAGGTATATAAAGGAAATCACACATTTTTTACACTTGTGTGGAGAACAAAAATTGTTACTCAAGGACAACAAGAACCCAAGTGGGAGAAGCACATCTAATCACTTGGGATTTTAGTGTTTTCATCACATGGCCAAGAATGGTAGCTAGCTCCATGGTCTTGGCAACCAAGATGATGATAGAGTGTTTGTAGCAAATGAATCATTTTTTCCAATTGTTGGTAGTGGTAATGTTATGCTAGATGATGATGGCATGAATAAGGATGTCTATCATCTTCCAAGCTTGAGTTCAAATTAGCTTTCAATGTATTAGACTACTTAGCCAAGAAATAAGGTTGATTTTGGTTTAATAAGGTTTGAGTATGAATTTGATGTGTGTTTGATAGTTGTAGAATAATTATTAATGACAATCTTGATAAGCAATTAGAGGCTTATTAGTTTACAAAATTTGGTGATGATTCTTTAGATTAGGATGAAAGTTCCTTGATATATAAGGAAGAAGACATTAATAGATTATGGAATGATAGGCTAAGTCATCTCAACTTTAGTAGCATGCAATTAATGGGCCACAAAGTTATACTTTATTGTTTACCATCTATTTCTCAATTTCAATGTGCACACCATGTATGCGTACTTGACAAAAATCCACAAGGAGCCATTTCAAAAATGCAAAAAATGGTGCAGTAAGGAACATCTTGAGTTTGGCGCATTTTGACTTGTGCACCATAAAGCATCAATCACTTGTAGGATCCAAGTATATGGTGGCTTTCATTGATTAGTTACCTCGTATGCTTTGGTTTATTGTGTGAAATCTAAGTTGAAGGGGTTATTGAAGTTCATTGAATCAATTCAATGAGTTCAATACATGATATTGACATAAAGTGAGAAGTGTAAATGAAATTCAATTAAATAGGCTTAAATTGGGAAAAGCTCACCAAAAGCTTAGGGATTGAAAATTATATACTATCATAAAATATAGAAAATAACTATTTTAATATTATTGCATGTCAAATGTAGTGCATAAGGATAAAAATAGACATAACACATTATAAAAATGCTAGTCATTACATGATATTTACATGATGGGAGTTACTTGCATTAAGACGAAAGGAGCTCCTTGCTTCCCTCCATCACTACCCTACATTATTGTAGCATGCCCACCTCCTAAAGGACATCCCTATGATACATATTACCTCACTTGATTGGGGCTCCCATGTCAATTCTCTTTATGATATCCTTGATCAGCATACCATTAGAGTTACTCTCCTTCTCTTTGTCATATACTCTATATGGGTCATGTTGAGAGAGCTATTTTGGAGATTTGCACCAGCAAAGTAGCTCATTGTGAGGGTCTTCAAGCGGAATTTCTTAAGTATGGTGTGGAGTCACTTTCCTACTCTATTCCATCACTATTTGACGAGGTTGTTTGTTTTGGGTTCCCCTTTGCTTGGTTACAGCATCTTATCCACTACATTCACAAATGTCGGATTGCTCCAATCCAATTAATTATAGGACTATCACTGTTGGGCTTACATTAAACTCTATGCCACACTACTTGATGAACTGCTTTTGAGGTGTTGGAAGACAAGAATTTGAGGGCTAGGGGGCAGGCTAGCTTGAAGAGGGATTTACAATCTCTTGATCACATTTTCACATTGTGCTATCATTGAGGTTGAGGTGTTGGAAGACAAGAATTTGAGGGCTAGGGGGCAGGCTAACTTGAAGAGGGATTTACAATCTCTTGATCACATTTTCACAAATGTCGGATTGCTCCAATCCAATTAATTATAGGACTATCACTGTTGGGCTTACATTATACTCTATGCCACACTACTTGATGAACTGCTTTTTGAGGTGTTGCAAGAATTTGAGGGCTAGGGGGCAGGCTAGCTTGAAGAGGGATTTACAATCTCTTGATCAAATTTTCACATTGTGCTATCATTGAGGTTGCTCAACATCAATTTTTTAAAGTCTTTTGTTGTTTTGTGGATTTTAAGAAGACCTTTGAATCCATCTTGACGCATTTTCTATTCTTCGAATTGTGAGATGTTGGTATTTTTGATACTTTGGTTACTGTAATGTCCCATTTTTGGCAATTTCGTAAGTCTCCTTTGGAGACGAAATTGCAATGATCGATTTGTCTTCCAGTTTGGACAGTCACTGAATATCCTTTTTGCTGGTTGATATTCCTGGGCAATCATTCAGATATCTTTCCTGAGGGTATTTTAAGTGCTACTGTTGAATATTTCCAGTCTGGATCAATTATATCCTATTGGGCTTTGTTGGGAGAATCATATTCTCATTGGCGTGCGTATATATTTATTCTGTTCAGAAATGAAGGATTAAATCTCTATATATGTTGTGAGTGTTATTTCCGCTTCAATATCGAGGCTCACTACATAATACAATATAAGAATGTTATCGGGCTAGTGAATATCATCACCGCCTTCAGCATTAATTCCCAATTGGTATCGAATGGGGATGCCAACATTGTAATATCTGCCGCAGATCAAAAGCAGACTTAATATTATGTGGTTTGGAACATTTTAAATCAAAGTATCACGCCGCCTCTATTCTATATTACCTGCCGAAGTTTGAAGGGCTCACATAATATGTTCCAGTAAACAAGAATCGGGCCACCTATTTGAACATTGTCCTTAGCAACATCCCAAGCCTTTTATGCTTTAGGTTGGATAAAAAATGGTCCTGATTTAGGTTTGGAACATTTTAAATCAAAGTATCATGCCACCTCTATTCTATATTACCTGCCGAAGTTTGAAGGGCTCACATAATATGTTCCAGTAAACAAGAATTGGGCCACCTATTTGAACATTGTCCTTAGCAACATCCCAAGCCTTTTATGCTTTAGGTTGGATAAAAAATGGTCCTGATTTATACTTTAATAAGCAATGTAAAGTGAACATTGTCGTTAACCATAAGTTTGTTTATGAGTTGGTTTTGGATTTCTGCCTATGGATGCATGTAGAATTCAGTTTGGCATTTGCTTAATTTATGATAGGAGATTTGTTTATTACTGAAGGTCAACAAGAACTGCTTATTCAAAGGTGGATAGAACTTTATGTTAAATGATTGCAAGGGCAAGGAGTAGCCTCGGATCCTAAATCTTTAGGCATGGAGAATTTTAAGTAGAAGAATCTGAACCATTCCTCCTAAGTGGAAGAGAAGGATTGTTCATATAGTTTAGTTTCTAAAACAAGTTCAAGCGCTTTTGATCTTCATAGCTTCAAATAGCTGGAAACAATGGTTTTTTCAGATCTTGGACAAAGTGGTGCAAAGTGTGATGGCAGCCATGTCATCTGTTGCAAGGAGCACCCATCACATTTTGAGTCATGATTTTTATGGAACAAAAGCCTTCCACATTTGGGAAGGTATGATCAATAATTGATGAATTGATTTTATTGAAGATGTATGACACAAGTTAGAGGACACTTGTGTCGTAGGGTCCAAAACAATACTTTGGTGTCAGTGAAAGTTGAATATTTTTGCCTATTTAGATTCTTCTCTGAAACATGTAATTTCAAAAAAATGACACCTCATTTTGAGTGCCTATGGAAAAGGTTATGGCTTCTAAAATTTGAAGGACAAAAAAGTGGACCAAAGTAGTGGATTCATTTTGCCAAGGAGCAGTTTTGTAATAAAAATGACATTTTTTAAGGAAATAATAGTTTTGTTATGCATTAGAAATGACAAGAACCCCGGGAACACTTCAAATTCCTCTCTAGAAGGTTTTTGAAGGCTTTTGAGATTTAACATGATTGTTATAGTTCATACTATATGTGTAAATGCCTATTGGGGAATAAGAGAATGTTTTGAGTTGAATTGTTTGAATTTTAGTTTTTCATAGGTTCAAAATTATAGTCATAGGGAAAGGAACAAAGCTAAGTGTAAAGGAGAGCTGTTGTAGTGATCATAGGGACTGAAATAAATTGATTTCAAGCTGGTTGTGCTCAAGAGGCCTAAGATTTAATTGCTTTTTGAGGATAGTGTGAAGTGAGTGTTTTTCTTCACTAATTGTTAGAGTTTCTTCCAAAATTTGGTTATCTAGGGTAAACACATGTCTTCTAATTTGTGGTGTTTATTGATTTCAATTTCTATGAGTTCTTGTTATGGTTTGCTTAGAATGCATAGATCATGCTTAAATAAGAATTTGTATGTGATGATTAGTGGTGAGCCCTAGCTTCCTCTAGTTTATGGATTGCTTGCACTCCTTATGTGTGCTTCAATGCCTTCTCTCATAGAAAGTGGTGTTCCATTGATCCCTTAGAAAGTACATTTAGCTTCGATACATCTTGGTTTCATGGACCTCCCATCTGAATTCTCTCATTTCCAAAATGTCATTCTATGTAGAACACTTCTTATAGGTTGTAGATGGGAACATTGTTCGGGCCAACTATCTTAAATGTTCTTGGTTTCATGGTTTGAGGATTCCCTTGGCTAGTTGTAGAAGGTGCCATTGTATATACATTTTTAATCGTATCATTTTCCTTTCAGCGAGGATACATTAGAATTGGCCACATAGTGATGACCACATATGTAAAAAGTATTGCACTTATAAGATATCTTCGAGGATACCTTTTTTAGTTAAAAAAGACTTGGCGACCTTGTTCCCATCATGTCACTGAAAGCTTCATTGGGCTTGGCTTGTGTATTGACTTGATGAACTTGTGTGCCCAACATCTTTACTTCTTGGTAAGAATCTAGGTTTTTGTTTGACAGATCTTTGACTTCTTGTCTCAATGCCCATCTTTTTTTTTCAATTTTCTTTGTGTCAAATCATTCTACTTGAACTTAAGTCTACTACTATAGCATTTTCAGGAGATTATGTGCTTTTGGTAGCAAGCAATTTCTTGGCCAATTTTTCTATTCTGCTTAAAGAATCTTGGAAAGACTTGAAAGATGCAATTGATCTTGAGCTTTATTAAGTAAAGTTAGATAATTGGAAGTTGACATTCATTGCTTCCTTTTTCGTTCTTTCTTTCCTAATGGTATTCCTAGCCTTCTCAATCATTTCTTAGATTGGTGATATCAATAGTGACATGAGTTAGAATTGTAGTAGGGTCACCTATTTGACTTGCAACTCAATTTTGTTTCTGAATGCATCGTTAAGAGACATTGTATTATTGGATCAAGGATTTCCTCCTAGGAATCAATCTTTTTGACTACTTGTCCTAATTAGTATAATTGTACTTAGCAATTTCCATGAATTTCTTTGAGGACTTGTTAGTAGTGGTATCTTAATTCCTTGTTAAATCCTTGTTAGTAGTAGTTTGCCGATCTTGAAGTCATAAGTCACTATGCACAACCACCGATTATTCTACTTGTCTATAGGTAAACCTCTTCCTCTTGGTGGAGTGGATGAAGTTTTATGTGTACCAATTCCTCTTTGTAGCAGAGGAAATAGCAACTTGTGATAGGAGGTGAATGGCAAGTATCCTCAACTCTAGTGTATCCTTGTTGAGGACTTGTTAGTAGTGGTATCTTAATTCCTTGTTAAATCCTTGTTAGTAGTAGTTTGCCGATCTTGAAGTCATAAGTCACTATGCACAACCACCGATTTTTCTACTTGTCTATAGGTAAACTTCTTCCTCTTGGTGGAGTGGATGAAGTTTTATGTGTACCAATTCCTCTTTGTAGCAGAGGAAATAGCAACTTGTGATAGGAGGTGAATGGCAAGTATCCTCAACTCTAGTGTATCCTTGTTGTGCCATGTCCATCCAATAGGGTCAGATTGAGCTTAGTAATTCTATTTATTTTTGCCTTTGGTTTGTTAAATGTTGGACTGCAAAGGTTAGTAAAGGCAAGCCATTGTGAGCAAAGTTACTCAACTCCTCACTTGAATACATGTTTCAAAGGGCCTTCATTAACCCTTCTTTCTCCTCTTTGTCATTACAAGAAGGTAACCTCCCAGCCTTTGGTGCATAACATTTGGGATTTAGCACAAAGTTTGCCATATGAAGTGGGGCGTTCATAGTGTTCCACCGCTGTATCACAATGGGCTTAATATGCTTCTTATATAATCCCAAATTAGGATCCCTATTACAAATTGCTTGCTTCATCTGCCGAAGTGTGCTATCAAATGTTTTATAAATCTCTCCAAGACTAGGAGAGTTTGTATCATCATATCTAATGACATCTTGATGCAAGAGTCTACAGGCCTTCATTGCAACCTTGCTAACAATTTTGTTGTTCGTTTGGTGTTAATTTTCCTTTTGGTTTTCTTTTGATTGTAGGAATTGGAGTAGGATGTTAAATACTTTGAGATTCCTATTTGCCTAGCGTTTCCTATTTTTGAGGGTCTTTTTTTGGTTTGTTTGTTGGTGCCCCTGTCCTCTTCTCTCTCCTTTGACTGCTGTTCTGACAGTGATGTCCTTGGGCAGTTTCTTCTTGCTATTCTGGGTGGCGGTTACCACTCTTGGTAGTTACTTGTTTCAAACTTAATTGTGTTTGAATTGCAGCTCAATAGTCAGACCTGTCCCATGTACCTTCTTCTATTTTGGGTGATGGCCGATGGGTCAGTTATTATTTTGATGTGCTGATTATCCTGACAATCTGTTTTTGGTCAAGGCTAGGTGTGGCTAGCAGTTGAAACAAAGAAATGAATATTAAAATTGGATCTCACTCTTGGCAGCTGTTGACTGCAACATTAGATGGCATCATGTGAAGTTTTATCAATCAGAATCACAACAATAAGAATCTCATGAATAGAGCACATAATGCAGCATAATTTTCAGGCTTGCTGCAGATATATCCATTTTTGGAAGAAATTGTTCTCCTAGATGTGAGTTGATGGCCTTACACAACAAAGTCAGCTTACACAGAAAAGTCAGCTAGTCGCTAGTTATTTAAGTTAGCAGCTCTTTGTTATTTGACATCAAGTTTCTAAATATTTTGTAATTTCAGTCATGTGAGAGTCAAGTCATTTGTGACTGCACACCTGTCGTTGTTTATATAAATTTTGGGCAATTAAGATTAAGTTGATTATACATTATAGGTTTTTTGTGTTGACTGTACTTCTAAGCTGTTTTTCTCAAGTTGTCTGTTTGTGTGAGGCTACAAATCTCAAGTTGCCTTCAATTAGGCGTTGAGGTTGTGGTTGCATCGTTTCGTATTCGAGCGGGTTAGATCTCAGGTTATTGTGAATTTTGTCTTGGAAATCCATAAAGAGTTTATTGTAGGTGGTGGAAGTCTTGCAATTGTAGAACTAGAGGGTGAAGAGGTAAAGACGGCTCAAGGTGATGCTGAGATAGCAGAGGTGCTAAGAGCAATAGCAGCAAAGTTGGAAGCCTTAGAAACAGTGCAAAGGAAAGGTGTAACAATTGATAATGTGAGTGAAGATGAAGCTGTAGAAGAACCAATTGAACAAGGAGGAGAATATATGAATGAACGCTTGATAAGGGCCATGTCTCTTATTGGAAATCAACCTCAATTGGAGACTTCATGTTACAGTGGGAGTTTGAATGTAGAAGAATTGATAGATTGGAATATGTACAAATGGATGGAAGAAGGAAGGGAAAAGAGATGATTTGACCATGGGATCAAACAATCTTGAACAAGTAGAGGTCCTCATGATGAAGACAGTATTTGTTGAAATCAGAAATCAGAAAAGGAAGAACACGAACCAGCACAAAGAAAGTATCATTTTTGTCCAATTTGCTAGTGTGTAATGTCCCATTTCGAACTACTTGAAGAAAATATAATATTATTTTAATTATTAATATTTTCTTCCAAATGTTAATTCAAAAGGAAATATTATTAATTAAATAATAGTATATTTAAAGTGACTTATTAAATGCAGATTCAAAATTAAGTCACAATTTGGAAATTAAAAGAGAAGAAATTTGAACAGTCAGGCAAGTAGAAAGCCAAAGGTCAAGGCAATAGAATAAAAGAATTGAGAGAGCTCATGGCAGGGACGTTGGATTTTGGATTTTGGAACAGGTTCTTGTTGGTGGACGTGGTTCACAGCCTTTCTGAGGTGGGGTGACCTTTGAAAGAAGATTGGCTTCAAAATTAAGTCACAATTTGGAAATTTTAAGAGAAGAAATTTGAACAGTCAGGCAAGTAGAAAGCCAAAGGTCAAGGCAATAGAATAAAAGAATTGAGAAAGCTCATGGCAGGGAGGCTGGATTTTGGATTTTGGAACAGTTTCTTGTTGGTGGACGTGGTTCATAGCCTTTCTAAGGTGGGGTGACCTTTGAAAGAAGATTAGCTTCGGTAGTGAAAGATCTGCCCTGGCTGATGGCTAGAGAAATTCAATTTTCTCGCTTGATTCTGAACGACTTAAATTTAATGAAAGTTGTGCAGTCTTGGGAAGATTGATTTCGGTATTTTATTTTGACATCATATTTTCAAGATATTATCTTTGAGTCTACAAATGTAAATTTGATAGAATATTTCCCATTGTTCGGAATGAATATAAACAAAAGGGAATTTATGTCTCATTAGTTGATGTTTTGAAATAAGGAATTGATGCATAATTAGCTACCTTAATTTTCCAATAACCACACTTCCATTAGAATCGAGTCTGTTGTGTTGGCGTTTCAATTCACACCTTTGGTATGCGAATTAGAAATGTACAGCTATACATATATTAACTACTCTTAGAATTAGGAGGGGAAGCTCCCTCTTTGTTGTTTCTTAAAGAAAGTAAAGTAAAAGTTAAAACTAATTTGCCAATCTTTTTGTTCAGCTAAGAGCACAAGGTTATAAAACTCTAGCGCCGTAGCTGAGATTTTGTCTTTTGAATTTCAACTACGACTAAGCCTACTCTAATGACGTTTCTAACTACTCAAGTAAACTTAGAGCTTGAGAGTTAGAAATGAACAAGGAATGATTCTTTGACACAAATATCTAGACAAAATTTCTTCCAACGCACATCTAGTGTACTTTCAATGCAAGCTGAAATAAAGATTATATAAGTGTAACACATAAAACGGAAATCTGAGATAGTAGATCAAAGCAGCAAAGTAGGCATAAGATTTTATTTTCTCAAATTTCAAGTAACAAAGATTACATTTATGGGACAGCAGGATTGTAGCAATAATAGGCTTACAACTCTTTTCCAATACTTGTCCTTTTGCTCATTGTCATGCCCCCAAAATTGTAAAACCATATATGAAACATTGAATAACAAAATCCAATAAATATCAAAATATGAATATAAGAAATTACATTTGAAATATTATTATAATTATAATTATCAAGATATTATTATAATTATAAATATAAAATTGATAATACAAGATGAATATTGAATATCATTGTAATTACAATCATTATAATATATAAATACTAAAATAAATAAACTAATCAAATATTAAAATGTATATAAGAAACGAATATAAATATATATATATTATTTATATAAACTGAAATATCATTGTAACAATAATCATCAGTAATAATATTTTTATTACATCTTAAAATCATTAAGAATGGAGCGATCCCCTTCCCAAAAGTAACGCTGCTTCCGAAAAGTCAGACTCAATAAACAAATGGTGCCGACTCCTCCCAAGCGGTTTGTCTAAAAGTCAAAAGTCATATCCCTTGAAAGGCTATCGAATATTTTAGGGGGGACAGCAGCAAGGTAAAAGGATCATCGTGGCTGGCTTGAAGAAAAGAAGAATCTGCAGAAGTATTAAAGTAAATATAAATTTAAATAATGAGTGCAGTAAGTATAAAGGTAAATACTTTATAAATTTAAATAATGAGTTTGGTAAATACATCATGAATTTAGATATTAATGTTTAGTAAGTAATTTCTGTTACAAAATAAGTAATTAAAATCTATGTTAAAAATCAGTCAAAAGGAAATTAAATAATAATGAATGAATGCTTAACAATAAATTAAAGATTTAGTAATAATTGGTAATTAATTTATATATATATATATATATATATATATATCTATATATAATATGGTTGCTGTATATATATTGTAATTCATATATTTGGTAATTGATAAATATAATACTAATCTTGCTTAATTGGTACTATTTATTGCGCATATGTTATTTTGAATTGGATACCTAATGATATGATAATATACTCCATCATAATTATTATGAGTGTAATTATATAAGATAACCATGGAAGAAGTGATGAAGAGATTATCACTAGGTTGAGCAGATACTAGACAACCTCCTGGTATGCCACTCTATGATGGTATGACTAAGTGTGCCTCATGGAGCCAAGGGGGTGATATCCTCCCTTGGGCTTAGGGGGGAATGTTTATGGGCCTCCTATAGTAATCTCTTCCCAACTTTTACATAGATTATTTGATGGGATTGTTTAAGGGAGTTGCAACCATAAGAGGAGTGGGTAAGATAGTAAGGATGGGGAAAGCAGATACAAGTTGTCCACTAAGTAGACCACCCCATTGCGGTATGACTAAGTGCGTCGAATGAGGGCCAAGAGGGATGGTATATCCGCTTTTGGGCTTGGTGTGATAAACTTCGGGCGGACCTATCATACTTTCACCCACTTTCCCTTATGGTCCAGCTCTTAGCGTGTGTTATAAATAAATATTTGCATGATAAAGGTGGATAAATATTTATTAAGTATAAGTTTATGTAAATTACATTTCAACAATATCTAGCATGATTTGTAGGACCCAAAACCAAGATTTATCTTGTTTGAAGCATTTGAGTGGTAAGTTATAATCCTAACTACATTAAGATTGTGATTCTAGGACGAGATTTAGGGTTAGCCCAAATAGGGACATTACACTCATGCCACATCTTTTCATGTTCTTCAATTGAGATGATGATGTTTTTTGTCCATGGTGGTATTGAAAAGTAGTTCTCAACAACGTCCGGCTTGAGGCTGCAAATAATTCTTCCATCTGCTGCTTGAATTTCTCATGTTGTTGGATTGTAATGCTTGACACAAGCAATTACAAACTCTAGACTTTGCACTGAGATAGGAATTGATGCTGCTGCAAGTAATCTAGAATGACCAAGATGTCTGATTGCAACATTGCCTGTGTCTTCCAAAGCACACAAATTGAACACTGGATTTATGTGATGCAAATCAGTTTCAGAAGTTTTGATGAAATCATGATATAGCACTGACTTGGTTTTGAATTTGATGGGAGAGTACTCCATGCTGAAAAACTTGAAGTTTGACTGTAAACTTGACTATGCTTAGACAAGTTTTGCACAAAAGCTAAAAATAGCTTGCTGATTTTTCTTCAAATGAAAAATCTGAGATATGTGTTTTGTGTGGAATTTCGTTGCAAAGAGACCTAGATTGTCCGATTTGAAAATTGTTGATGGCTAGTTGAAAAAGCAAAAACCCTAAAATTTTAGGATTTTCCCGAACAAAATTGAGAGTTGAGTTTTGTGTAGAATCACGTTTTGGATGAACCCAGATGATTAGTTTTTGAAAGTACTGAAGATTTCTTGGACATGCGAGGAAAAACAGGTTCTCGAAAGTTGATTTTTTTTCCAAAGTTGTAGAGAATCATGAACCAAGCTGATGCAGATTGCTGAAAATTGAAAAAGATGACCCCCTTCTTCTAAAAATTGATGCCCTGGAGAAACAAAGCATGAAAAAGCGAGCCTCTGTGTGAGCTGATCTGGAAAATATGAAGAACTTTGAAAAATCACCAAGTTTTAGCCTTCAAATCTTGAAATGAAGAAAATTCTTTGTTTCCTCCTCTCTTGCCTTGGACGCCACCTACAAAAATTTGTGAATAATGAATGCCAAAGACATCTTAAATTTGTTTTGAGGATAAAAACCGCTTTTATTCTCCAGCTTTAAATCTTTTGAAGCCAATCATGAGCAGGTTTGTCAAATGTGGACACTTTATGATTGATGCATGATGAAATTTAGAAAATATTTTAAGGCTTGAGACTTTGGACGCCCTTGGCTAGCAGACTTGGAAATTTTTTTGAAATTTCCTAAACTTAGCTTGATAAAATGCATTCCTTCAATCTTCAATTTCGGATGCTCGATGAATGTTGTGAACTAACTGATTGCTCCGTTGCGAAGCTTGATTGAAGCTGATGAGATTGTTTTGGGGGCATCGTCTGATAAAAACATCATTTGGACCTCCAAAATCATGGGCACCTCTGGCTAGCTGGGGCGCCCATGGCTCCCAGTGTTAGCCATTTTCATGTTTCTTCAAATTTTATCACTGTCTTCAAACCTTAAGATGAATTTGCAATTCCGAGAGCTAGACTGATCCAATGAACTGGCTGTTAGATGCATTGGATAGCCTGATTAATTATGAAGGGGGTCTTCTGGATGCTGCATCTCTTGAAAAGTTGATTTGGGGGATCAAAAGCTTGGGCGCCCTTGGCTAGCTGGGGCGCCCAACTCCTCCAGAGTTAGATTTTTTTTACTATGTTTTCAACTTTCTTTTGACTTTTTCAATTTTGCTCATGTTTTCGCCTTTGTTCAATCTGTGATATCTGATGTTTGAGAAATCCGACGAGCTCTCTAATGATTTCGTTGAATAGCTTGATCAAGACTGAAGGAAACTTGCTGAGGATGACAAACCCTAATTTTTACTTTTAGACCTTCAAATCCTTGGGCGCCCCTAGCTAGCTAGGGTGCCCATGATCTCTAGACTTAGATTTTTCCACATGATCTTCAACCTTCAAACTTGAACCTTCATGTTATGCTTTCTGTCTGATTTGAATTTGCTGGTAACTGGCAATCCTGATGATTTGGCTAGGGTATCCACTGGGTAGCTTGTAGGATTTTGAAGACAGTGACTGATCTGTCAAACCCTTATTGCTGGATTTGGTGCTCCAAAACCCTAGGTGCCCTTGGCTAGCTGGGGTGCCCATGGCTCCTAGTGTTTGCATTTTTCAATTTTCTCCTCGCTCTTCGTTCCTCGCTCCGTGCTCGGTAGATGTTGCATTCTTCTCACGTTGGAGACTGAAAAATATTGTAAGGCATGAGTAGCTAGGTGCCTTGACTGGACAAAGGCGCCTAGCATCTCCGAACTTAACCATTTTTTGTCAATTTTCAATATTTTCAGCTTCCCTCCTTTGTTCTTCGTTTCACGAGCATCTTTTGCCATTTCTCGATCCGTGCAGTGTTTAAGACTTCGAATCTGACGCCTGGCAGTTGACCAACCTCCATTAATGACCTTGGAGCTCTTGATTTGGTTTCTGAAAAAGTAGAATAGACCCATTAGAGAAAAAATGATCTTTTGACAATTCTGACTGGACCAGCCTGATGAGGAAGTATTTTGAGCCAATCAAAATCAGTTTGAACCCCTAGAGTCAAACATTCTATTTTTAGAAAATTTTGCCATCAACCATTTGAGAAGAAACCCAGAAAAACCCAAAAAAGTCTGTTTTTAGAAAATTTCCTAAAATTTAGGGTCAAAAAACTGAGATTTGGGTTTTGTAGAGGACTTCGCTTTGAGCAGACCCAAATCGTCAGATTTTGAGAATTTTGACTTTTTGACCAACATGCATGACATGCAAAATCCTTTTTCGACCTTTTTTGACATTTTTTGACAAGACTTTTACCATTTCTTCAAAATGCCTAAGTGTAGAATTTTTTTTAATTTGGGGTACAACATGTTTCAATCGAACCAATCAAGGAGCAAAGGGATTATAACTAGGAGTACTGCTAATGCGTAACAGTGGACTTTAGAAGAGACACAACTATATCAAACAAGAAACAATTCAGATAACCTTCACGAAGAGTTCTAGCTAATGCATTCTTAATCAAGGCCGTGGCATAGGCAGACGTGGAAGTCTAATCGACTCTTATAGCTCACATGGTTATTGATTTATACTATCTTCGAATGAATTAAAGGGACATTTAAATATCAATAGAAATCGTGAGCCTATCAATATTGTATGTAATCATCAACAAGGCGGAAGTTTTGAAAGGGGTGTAAAGTTTCAAATTGAAGCCGTAAATTATATTGCAATAATATTCAGTGGTGTTTAAAATTGTCACAAGGTGTAAAGTTTTAAATTGAGAGACGATAAATTCTATATGCTCGATTTATTTACTATCGCAGGATATTCCAGACTATCGCAAGTTTCATTGTTGAAGCTCGAGTTGCATATGGAGGAGTATCGAGGCAAATAAGAAATCGCTTGAAAACTCTAGTTTTGATGGAAGATTAGGTAGTTATCAACTAGGGACTAGTGCCATTCAAGAAACGGTTACCTAGTATGGTAGAGATTTCAAAGGGAGCCGTTGGCATGAAACTGTTTAGCTTCAGGTTTGTTGCTTCTTCATGGAAATAATTTGGAACAATGATTATATTAAAAACAAAGAGGAGTATTTGTATGAGTTTGGGAAGCCAATAACATAAAGCCGTTGTTTTAAGGAGTTGGGCTTAAGGGAAATGATCGAAGGAGCAAAGGACGTGTTTTTCCTAGAGCGCACCATCTGCAAGTGAAGCTGGGGTGTCGTGGCATACTCCTGAAGCACCGCATGCTAGAAAAAGGTGCTAATACAAGACGTCTCCACTAGCTGTCTTGATTTTAGAGTGACGTGGGGTAGAATTGAGATCAAATAAGTCAGTAAAGGCATCGACTCATTTCATACAACCTCTCAATGAATTCCTGGAGTTCCATATTGATATTCCTTGGGCATTCGTACAACTAATTCTGTTTTTCCATTCCAAGTATTTGCTATTGTTGTCAAATATTAAGGAGCTGTGTATAAATCCGAGTCTTCGATTCATGGTGTTTGTTGTTGTTCGTAAATTGAGATGTGTAGAGTTAAGACTCTCTAAGATATGTGTACATCCCAAATTGTGAGGTTACTGTTTACTATTACTATATAGGGCAAATATGAATGTAATGTGAATTTTGGAGATGAATTAATGATGCTTGTACCTTGTTATCAATATGTATGTTATCTCATTTGATGTTGTTTCATTTGATGTTATCTCAATTGATGTTATTCATGGTGAAATACTACATATATGTGAATAAATGGTTATTGAATTCTAACTTTGAAGATGTATATATATGCTGCTTATTGTTGTGAACAAAGGACTGCTAAGGTATGTGCTAGTGGTTGCAGGTAAATGTTCATTCTCCAGGGGGAGGGGAAGTATCACTCGGGAGAGGAGCTTGGTCGGATAATTGGTAAAGTAAACTATCTGAGCATACACATACATCACCTTAGATTGAGTAAACTGAGTCAGTTTGTGTGGGTTATAAGTAAGTCATCCGTAGCTCGTATATTGGCATTAGGAGTCTTGTCTACTTCTTTACGCTTTTATGAGTGATGTTTATTTGCATATTTGTCTTGTTGTATTACGATCATTATGATGGTAACGTGAATGAATGTAAGTGAATAGGGAGTGGACATATATACATATATATAGTATATGCACGTATCCATATGTATATACATATCGATACAAACGTATGTTAGCAGATGGATATGCTCATACAGATACATCGATATGGTATACCTACATATACGACACATAGAGGAATATATACGGACATATATACATGTATATATTCACACAACCTATATTATGTGGATATTAATAATATTATATTATTATTGCCTGACAATTTACATATACATATATATGTATGTATATATATATTGGATATGCTGACTGGCTCACAATATATATATATATATATATATATATATATATATGTAATTATATATTAAAGATTATATATATAAATTATAGTTATATTAAAACATATTGACATATATAAATATATATATTTATATACTTGGGTATTTAAATATATATATATATATATATATATATATATGTTTTATAATTATATAATTATATATATATATATATATATATATATATATATATATATATCTCATAATGAAAATCAAATCATTTTCTACATTGATTAAATAACAACTCTCAATTTTAAAAATCGAATTTTATCGACTTATTTCCTATTTATCGAAATATTTACCATTTAACTATGGAAATCGGGTTAATTTACCCAACCGACTATGAGAATAGAATGAATCGAAACTTTGTCTTTTGGCTTAGGGAAATATACGCCAACATTGGAAAGATGAAATATTTCATTGAATTGTAGTTTGGAACTTTTGATATCAAAATAAAATACAATGTTGAAATAAGACACGTGCAAATGCGCAGAACTGAGACCAAGGCGTTGGAATGCAAACACAGCCTGAGTAATGTCGATCAAGGTTGGAATGTAGGCTATGTGGATTACAAACAACAATGGACTTTTTCACTGTGATTATTTACCTACCAGATTTCAAGATTGGCGCCATAATTGGGAGACGCCTGTAGGTGTCGATGCTTCACATTTCACCATGTGCAAGTTTGAATCGTTCTTCAATCTGCTGTCAATGATAGAGGTTGACTCACCTTTGGAAGTGCTGAGTATGGAGATAGAAGTCCGCCACTTATCAAATTGAAACATTCAATCACAGTTCTGGCAATTTACATGCTTTTGAAAGTGGAATTCGATGGGGTTGAGGCTCTATAAATAGCCGCCCTATTCCTCATTCTTTACTTGTTTTCTGGAGAAATTATCTTGGAGAATTATTTTCTGTAGAGCATTATTTTGATTTTCTGAGAAGCACATATTTTTGAGAGTTGAGTTTAGTTGAATTACCAATTCACCATCATTGAATCAACTGAGTTTTGTACTTCTATTCAGCTGTGACCATTACTAGTCTGAATATTCATTCTTAGAGGCATATATTTCTGAGTGATAAAGGCAATAACTTGTGAAGAAATTGCCAGTTGATTGATAGTGTTGAAGTGCTGTGGAAATAGGCTGAGATATCATCATTTGGAGGAAAGCTAAACACCAAGCATGGGATATTCTTCTACTATCAATTTCAATTGTGAATCTTTAAATATTTCTGGGAATTGTGTTTACTGTCTGTGCATAGATAGGGAATTGCTACATAAACTGTATTTTTATTGTGTATAGAATGGTAGTGGTTCTATGAATTGCATAGCTGTTTGCACCTAGGGAATAAATTGTATAAGGAACAAAGATGCATACTTGTGTGATTTGCATTAATTGTATGACCTCCATATAAGGAGAATATGGCTGTAATAGTTATTATATACTAAGATCGAAATGAGGACAAGAGTAAAGTATATTCTATCAACTTAAGTTATTAGGTTAACTAAGGTAAGCTTGAGTTACTCCTAGGATAAAGATTTTCAGTATAGGAGGGATTATGTGAATTACTGGTTATGCTGATTCATTTCTAGCAGTTAGTATGTTGTAGGATTGTCTGGGGTGACTGATTATCCAATGAAGGACATAACCTACACATAGTGTAAGATAGCCCTAAGTCAAATCGACCCTAAATGGTGTATGTGATATATGACCCTCAATAGAAATACTGTATGGAACACTTTGGCCAAAGTAGTGTAATGTACCTACATCCTCTTAGATTGGGCGATGATTACACTGTCAGGTCACCGTGATCCAATAGTACATGCTAGTTCGAGATTGTGGGATTACAAGGATCTAGTTATGTAGGACACACCGCTATGCTCAGTTGGTTAACAGTATCAATTACTCTACCAATCTCTTCGTCGAAGGAAGGGCCATCTATTGAATAATAGATGTGCAGGGGACCGCATTATAAGTCCGTGGTTGGCGGAAAAGCGCCCGAGTGATGCTTCTCCTCCACAACAGGCTACTGAAGTACCAAGATTTGAAAGGGAAGATCCTGGACCGTCTTACTACTATTTGTTTTGAAGCTCATTGGAGCTATGTTAGTTAAGGTACGTTTTCTCGTTACTTGTACTTGTGAAGTTATTGTAATGAAATGGAATCTTTATTGTAATTTTAATATGATATCTTGTTCATATATGATCAGTAAAGGAAAGAAAAATTAAATTGCAAGGACTTGTTAGCATGTTTATTTACTCTTTTGATGTAAATTTGAATTTTTTTATTCACCGAAGGGTCGAGTTGCTACAATATGGCTATAATATGAATGGGACCATTTCTGCTGTATGCTATATTGTGTTCCAGCATTGCAATATATGAGATCAGATTGGTACTTTGCCACATACTGAATTTTGCTTTTTATTTAAAGATTAGGGATATACGCCTATTTAGTAGTTTTAGTTGCATGGAAGCAATTATACCTTCATTATATACCACTTCTAATACAAAATCCAGAAGCAAATTAAAATTGCAATCAAAAAGGGCAAACCATTCATTCTATTATCACAATGAGGTTGAGAACCCCGCCAAAGACAACTGTTTGACGAAATGCTTGAACAAAACAATTGGTTAAATTGATTTTTTTTTTTTGTAGAGAACAGGGTGGGTCCTTACATAGTCCAAGTGTAAGTGTTGCAAAGTTGTAGTTGATAGTGTGAGCATGGATAACCTAGTATCTAGTGAGATTGTGGAGAAACTAAAGCTGAAAAAATTCTCACATGCAAGAATGTACAAGGTATCGTGGCTACAAAAGGAACATCAATTTTTGGTAAAAGAGCAATGTTTTGTTGAATTCCATATCATAGCATATAAAGATTAAATATTGTCCGACATCGTTTCTGCGGATGCTTGTAATGTTTTTCTTGGAAGACCTTGGCAATATGATAGAATGGCTATTCATAATGGCAAAAAGAATACCTACACGTTCATGAAAGATAAGAAAGATTACATATTGAATCCATTGAGGGATGGAGGAGAAGAAGTGGAGAGTAGTTCATAGGTATGGTTAATTATTGGTAAAAGGGCAATGTTTAGTTGAATTCCATATCATAGCATATAAAGATGAAATATTGTACGACATCATGTCTGTGGATGCTTGTAATGTTTTTCTTGGAAGACCTGGGCAATATGATAGAAGGGCTATTCACAATGGCAAAAAGAATACCTACACGTTCATGAAAGATAAGAAAGAGTACATATTGAATCCATTGAAGGATGGAGGAGAAGAAGTGGATAATAGTTCATATGTATGGTTAATTATTGAAAAGCGATTTTTAAGTGATATAAAAGAAGAAAGAATGTGTTTTGCAATATTTTTTAAACTTGCAGAAGTAAAAAAAACAAGCATGGAAGAAGAAATTGGCTGGAGAATATGCTAATATTTTGTCACATAAGATGTTAGAAAGGTTATTGCTTGTTAGAAGCATTAGTCATTGCATGGATTTGATTATTGGAGTAAGCTTATTAAATAAGACAGCATATAGAATGACACTTGTGGAGAATGAGGAGGTGAAAAGACAAGTCCAAGAGCTTTTTGACAAAGTTTTGATGACAAAAAGCTTGTGTCCTTGTGTTGTACTAGTAGCAATAACACTAAAGAAAGATGGGGAATGGCATGTGTATTGATTCTTGGGTCATAAATAAGATCACAATAAAGTACTCCCCTACCTTAGATGGATGATTTATTAGGTTTTTTGAATGGGGCAAGGACTTTGACAAAAAATGATTTGAAGAGTGGGTATCATTAAATTCAGATCAAGGAAGGTGATGAATGGCTAATTACTTTCAAGACCAAATATGTGTTGTATGTGTGGTCATGCCATTCTGATTGACAAATGCACTTAGTACTTTCTTGAGATTGATGAACGAGGTACTTAAGTCTTATCTTGGTAAGTTTATAATTGTTTATCTTGACGACATTTAGAACATTTGAAACTAGCTTTACAAAGGTTGAAAAAGGAAAAAATGCTGATAAATCTAACAAAGTGCAGCTTTATGAAGCAAGATTTGGTGTACCTAGGCCTTGTTATTTCACAAGAAGGGCTTAAGATGGATCCTGAGAAGGTGAAAGCCATTGTAGATTGGCCATCACCAAGGACTACATTCGAGGTAAGAAGCTTTCATGGCCTAGCAAACTTCTATTGGAAGTTCATCAGAAATTTTAGTGGTATATGTGCACTAATCATGGAAACCATGAAAGGAAATACACTTAATTTTTAGTGGACTGTAGCAATTGAAAAGAGCTTTCAGTTATTAAAAGAAAAGAAAACAACTCAACTTGTATTAGCATAAGGTAGATTTTGATGCAAGTGGGATAGCCATTAGATGGGTGTTAAGGCAAGAACGAAGGCCCATGACCTATTTCAAGGAGAAGTGAAATGAAGTCAAAAGGAGGTATTCAATCTATGATCACGAGTTTAATGCTATCTTTTAGGCACTTAAGAAGTGGAGGAACTGCTTGCTATCACAAAAGTTTGTTTTATACACATATCATTGAGAATTTTAATACATCAACAACCAAGGTAAACTTAATCAAAGACACATGAAATGGGTTGAGTTTTTACAATTTTATTCAATTGTAAGTCTAATCGAGTGGCAAATGCTTTAAGTAGGAGTTGTTTATTAATGATTGAAATGAGAGTTAAAGTCATTGGTTTTGATGCAACAAGAGAGTTGTATGAGTGTAATCTAGATTTTAACGAGGCATGGGCTGCTTGTAAGGTTCTAGTGAACCAAAATAGAACACCATGGTGGAACTATTTCATTTAAGAAGGATTATTGTTTAGAGGAAAATGTTTGTTCATCCCTCAGGTTTATTATGGAAAATTTAATGAGAGAAAAAGACAATGGAGGTTTGGTTGGCCACTTTGGAGTGGATAAGATATTAGCACAATTGAGAGAGAATTACTATGACCTAAAATGGGAAAGGATGTGAAGCATATAGTTCAGCATCGCAGAATTTGTCAATATGTCAAAGGAAGAACCGAAATACTGGACTATATCAGCCATTACCCATTCTTGAAAGGCCATAGGAGGAGCTGAGTATGGATTTCTTGCTTGGGCTGAAAATAATGCAGAGAGGTATGATTCAGTCTATGTTGTTGTTGATTGATTCTCTAAGATGGCACATTTAATTCCTTGTAAGTCAAATTATGCTTCGCATGTTGCAAATTTCTTCTTTAAGGAGATAGTAATAGTCCATGGTTGACCAAAAAACCTATTCTTGGATAGGGATACAAAATTTGTGGGTCACTTTTGGTGAACATTGTGGAGGAAATTACATATTAAGTTTCAGTTTAGCCTACCATCCTCAAATGGATGGACAAACATAGGTTGTAAATAGGAGTTTAGGAGACCTCTTGAGGTTTTTATTAGGGAAGAAGTATATTCAATGGGATTTGGCTCTTGTCCAAGCATAATTTGCCTAGATTACTTCCATAAATAGAAGCACTGCCAAAACTCCTTTACAAATTTTGTATTGGTATAGCCCTAGGGGGTAGATGCCTTAAGAGATACTGCTGATTTAGACAAAAAAAGCACAACATAAAAAGATTTTTCTGATTATGTCTATGAATTGCATCGGGAAGTCAAGAAGAACTTTGAGAAAAATACAATAAAATTCAAGGAATGTGATGATCAAAGAAGAAGAGAGCAGAAATTTCAAATTGGACACCGATTGTTAGGACATTTAAGGAATGAGATTTCCCAAAGGAACCTATAATAAGCTGAAATGGAAGAAGATTGAACCATGTAAAATATTAAGAAAGTTTCCAATGAATGCCTATAAGTTACAGCTTCTTGATGGTATAGACATATTACCAATTTTCAACATTATTGATTTATATCATTATTACCAAGACCAAACTTGTGAAGAACAAGGTGCAACTCTCGAGGAACAAAAGGAAGGTTGGGTATGACAATTGCTTGAGAAGAGAAAAGATGAAGTTGAAGCTGCCATAGATATTTGAACAACCAAGAAGACAAGAGGAAAGGAATACAAAGAGTATTTGATGAAGTAGAAGAATAAGCCAGTTGAAGAGGCATCTTGGATGCATGCATTCGAAGTGGATAAGCAAGGGATAACAGTTTTGAAGTCCTTACTAAATGTTCATGAACATTTTCATCTACTTGGCGAAATTGACACAGGAGCATTTGGGCCTTCTTTGTAATCTTACTAACATTTTATTGTTCATTTTGGTGTTGTTTTTCCTCTTGTTCCCATTTTCCTTTTGGTTCTCTTCTGATTGCAAGAGTTGGAGTTGGTTGTTAAATCTCTTAAGATTCCTGTTTGCTTGGTGTCGCTTAATTTTGGGTTTTTTTGTGGTCTGTTTGTTGGTGCCCTTATCATCTTCTCTCTCCTTTGATTACTATTTTGATAGTGATATCCTTTGGCGGTTTTTTCTTGCTATTCTTAGTAGTTACTTGGCTCAAACTTAATTATTTCTGTCCTGCAGCTCAACAATCAGACTTGTCCCACGTACCTCTTCTATTCTAGGTGATGGCTCATGGGTCAATAATTATTTTTGGTCAAGGTCGGGTGTGGCTAGCTATTGAAACAAAGAAATGAATATTAAAATTGGATCCTACTCTTGGTAATTGGCGACTGCAATATTCAATGGCCTTGTGGGGGTTTTCAAGATTTTTTTTTTTGTTGCAATAGCAACAATCTCATGAGTAGAGCATAGAACGTGACATTATTTTTAGAGTTTTTACATATATATCCATTTTTCAAAGAAATTGTTCTCCTAGATGTGTGAGTTGATGGCCATGCACAACCAAAGTCATTTAGTCACTGGTTATTTATGTTAAGCTCTTTGTTGTTTGACATTAATTTTCTAAATATTTTGTAATTTCAGAGTCATGTGAGAGTCAAGTCTTTTGTGACTGCATACTTGTAGTTGGTTCCATAATTTTTTTGGTAAGGAGATTATGGTGATTATAGATTATAAGTTTTTGAGTTGACTATACTTTAGAGTTGTTTTCAAGTTGGCTGTTTGTACGAGGCTGCAAATCTCAAGCTTCCTTTCATTAGGCATTGAGGTTGTGATTGCATCACATCTGCAATAGTTTAGATGAAGGAGCAAACATATTTGCAAACAATTTTTTTGAAAAAAAATTGAGACTCAAAATCAATTGACAAGTTAAAAAATTAGAAACAATAAAATCAACAATTTGTAAAAATCAACATTTTCTTACTTCACAGTGGACCACTAATTGTCGTCAAAGTTTTCTTTTTGATAGCTTTTCCTTTAGTTATGTTTGTAGTAGCCTATCTACTCCAGTTTGATTAAATGTCAACAACTATAGAGGCTCTTGCACCTCAAGCATCCTCTTTGATAAAATGAATAACTAGCACACCTAGTCTCCAAAGGTTCGATTAATTTCTTCTTTGAAAAAGTCTTAAAAAGAGCAAGTGAGATGTGGTGGTTGCAAATGAACATCTAAATATCTCTACCATCTTCCACCACTTGTCGCACCTAATCTATCTTCCTTAAGTATTTCAGTACATTATTCAACACATGAACACATCATGGGGTCCAAAAGATGTGCTTGTAAGCACCCTTTAGCATCATGCTAGCTATAATATCCCCCTTAGCGTTTTTTTGAAATATCAACACAATTTCACCACTGTTTGTGTTAGCTTGAAATATAAACCAGCAAGAATAGTAACCATTCACCTTTTGATCACCAAGATCCCAATGTGGGCAAGGTGAGAGCGTATAGTGTCGGGGATCGTTAGCAAACTGGAATGTAATTTACAACTGAACATAGGCGGCTAGCCGACCATAGAATGAAAGGAAATTACAAACTCAATCACTTATGCAGTGGGAGTGGAGATCTTAACAATTAATAAGTCGGCAAGCCAATCATGGATCCACACTACCACTTATTCAGCGGAGGGAATCAAAATACAAGTTTTGAAAGTAAAAATCAGAGTCAACCACTTCTTCAGTGGGAGTATAAATAAGAATATAAAGTACAAATTATAAATAGCTGTTAGTACTACTAAACCAACTTTACAAAATAGATAATTAGTTGCACAACAATTCAGTTTTTTGAGACTAATTACATCAGAATGTTAGAGACATGTTCTCTATCTAATATAACATGTAAATGATCAGCAAATAAGCTCATAACAACAATAAATAAGATCTGATAAGAGACAATAATGTACAGAAAATCAAATCAGCAGTGTAGAAATCACCAAAATGTTCATATCTCTTTCCAAACACCTCTGATGAAGATGAAATAGAATGCAAACGAAAGCTAGGAGTTGGGCAATCAAATACCAATGGAGAAACCACGCCAAATATCTTTGGATTATTTGTGCATGCTTTCCAATGCAGCCATAGTGAAAACCTCAATCTCCAAAGAGGGGCGATCAGCTCTAGGAATTCATAGACACCTTCAAAAAATATGAAACTTTGTGCAAAGGGGCGCCCTAGCAAGGGGAAACCATAGAGCCAATACCCAGAACCAAGAGAAATTCGCCCAATGAGCTATGAATGAAAACGTGCTACAACCAAGCACGAACCAACAACAATAAAACATATTATACAACAACAATCTACCTAAATAAATTAGAAATTGAAGCTCTATCTACATTCTTGAGTGAAGCATAGTCTTTAGTAAGTCCAGCTAGGTACTATCTTTCAAGCACGAAGATTAGAAGAAGAAGCTAAGAGGTATGCATTTCTCGAAATAAAGCTCTGAAAATATTTCAGTAGCATAACATTATCATAATTTCCAAAAGATACGAATGAAGGAGAAAGGCTTCAATAAATAGACTCTTCTTGGCAATTGAATCACCTTTGTAACCTCCAAGAAAAGAATACGAAACACTTCAGCTATTCAAAGGGGGCACCCAACCTTTTTGGAGAATATAAAATATTAATTAACACACTTTATTCCTCATCCTAGGCATCCACAAGGAACTTTAGCAAATATTTTAACTTTAAAATATTTAATTCTTCACTTTAGGTATCCAAGACAAGTCCCCTCTTTAAAACAACTTGAAGTTGATTGAGTAGGCACGGTGTCCAAAAAGCAACACTGAAAAATGACTAAGTTATTAAAACTTAGCTCCAAAAGGAATGAAGAAGCCAATGCCCAAAATGAATTGCCTCACTGCCAAAATAGAATGATGGAGTGGAAATGACTGAGTTATTGCTAAGATGACACTGCCAAAAATAGAACTTACCAAAAAAAGCTAACTGCTATAAATAGTAAGTGTTTCCAAACTCCATTTGAACACAAATCGGGTAGCTGTCCTGACTTACAAAAAATAGTAAGTGCCTTGAGAGGTTGACACAATCAGTTTCATGTTACACCCTTGTAGAGATCTCAAAAAACCCAGAAAAACCCAGAAACCTTTCCTGCATGCAAGGTACCGGATAGATATGAATGTCATTTTCATGAAATGCATGTTACCGCACCGTGCAGCTCTCCAAAAACCCAAAAAGCTCCAAAAAGCTCAATGCCAAACTCTTGCATGCAAGCCATCGAAAGCTCAACTGAAATCTCCTATAAAATAGGAAACCGTAATTTCCACTTTTGACTAGCCTACGGGCGTCCGAAAATAGGCTATCAGTCACTGAAGAGCGTAGGGCTATATTGGGGACATTACAGTCTGCCATTCCCGAAATTGCGTGTCCTCGAGCAATGCCTCCACACTCCAAGGAAACTATTGATCCATACTATGCCAAGTAGGATCCCAAGGTCGTATGACCATCTCTGAAATGACCCACCATGTCGATGCTGCACCACTCTGATCACACAATTAAAGCCATTGTACCAGAACTGCATTAACCTTCCTTGCAACCTCAAAGAGTTAGCATGTATGAAATTCAAACTGAGAAACATGGAAAGATTGGAATCAAGACCTTGCAACATGACACCCCCGAAAGACTCTGAGGAGTCAATATCAACAATGCCAATGGCTATCACATTCTTGGGTACAAGGAAGAATATTCTAATCAGCTAAAAAACAAACTCATCAACATAACTCCCCAAAGCATCAATCAGAGTCACTACTGCATATGTGACTCTTGCATATCTTCTTGCAAGGAAGAAAGCAATCCTTTGCAAGAGCACAACTAACATATCCTTATAACTCCTCATGAATATACTATGCCTTCTCTGATTTATTTTGCTGCAATCATGAAGACTTCTGAAAACTTTCACAAAACTATCTCCAAGAGTCTCAAGATGATGAACCAAATCAAGCAAAGGTTTGCTGCCCAAAACGTATGTACAAGAGAATGTACAAGGGTAGCCACTGGTAAGAGCTTGAACACTATCCAAATACTGATTTAGATCACTTCGAATCATCATTTCTCCCATTTGAGGCGAAAAATCATCCCTGATAAGAGATCGTGAAGTCTGAAAATGAGTGTACGGTGTACCAACTGCCCACCAAATCTGAAATGAATGACTTATAATCTGATTTAAGAAAAATCAGCATGCAAGGAAATGAACAGCTGCTATAATATTGAAAATCATCATCCATTTCAATGAATCTGCTCATGTCCAAGGTTGGAAACACACTCTCTAAAAACTCCATCACAACAAAGAACCATCCTTTGCTCAAAACATCCTTCCAATCCTCCAATCGATAAGCAAAAGGAACTGTCAGATGGCTGGTAAAGAAGGGAACAGTACCAAAATATTTGAAAATTAGATCCTTATTTCTCCAAAGATCCTTCTTTCTACTTTTAATAATCTCCATCAAACCATGTTGAGAATTCCAAACATGAATTCCCAGCCGAGAATAAACTCCAACTCATTGGAAAGAATACCCATCATGTCCTTGAGTACCAATCAGAACCAAGTGCATACTCAAGAAATTGGTGTCTCCACAAGTGAAGCTCCAGAGCCAAGCCATGGAAGCATCTACAACTATTGAACATAGAAAAATTGTTGTCTTCAAATCCAATTTCCAAGATAGGTTAGTGTGAGCATTACTCAACCCATAGGATAAACTGTCAAGCATGTAATCACCATGTTTTGATACTTCATGAATAACAAGTCTGAAATCTTCGCTCCTTGCTGCCGTAATTAAACCAACAACAACTACCAAACCATGTCTAAACAACACCTTGGTGTCAAAGATGTAGAAGTCATCATAAATCAACACTTCCCATATGGAAACCAAATCCTCTATACCTCTTATGCATACACTTGCACCTTTTGATTTCTTAGGGAAACTCTTCAAATCAAACTCCCCTTGAATATAATCAAGCTTAACAATTACTTGCTTGATCTCGTTAGCTCTTGATTCATTCTTTTGTTCTCTGAGACGATTGAAATTCAACTAGCTGGTCTTCTATCTCCGTTACAGTTAATTGAACATTCTCGAACATGTTCTTCGTAGATTCAAGCACAAGAGTAAGCTCATCAACCTTTCTCTCACTTCCTTGAATTGCATCAATTGCCTTCTTTACAAATTTGAAGGCATAATCTTGATCTTGAATCCAGCATAGATATTCTGATTTCATAATTTCCAAGGAGCCTTTGATGAATTGCAAATTAAAGAGGATGACTCCACCCCTAACTCCTACTTGTCTCTCTTCAATCAAACTATGTCTGCGATCAACTCTGACTAGGACTTGCACTTCATCTTCAATGGAAATCATGAATCGACCTTTCCACTCATTAATGTGCAAGAATGGTGAAGTACTGGTAAGCTGCATATCAAAATCGGAACTTGGTTCTTGTCTTCACTACCCTCATAGCTGTTCCATGATACTTGTCTTTCACAACCCACCAACTGAAGATGCACAAGATCATGAAGAGGATCAGATTTTAAAAATTCTTCGGGCCTTCGTTTACAATCAGCTTCATGAAGAGGTAAATCTGAATTGAATTTGAGAACCTCTTTAAACTTTTCATCAACAAGGGCCCTGTGGTCTTCTAGCTCTATTTCCCCTTCACTGTCTCCTTGATTATATGTTAAAGCAATCCCCATTTTGATCAATGAGTCATTATTGATCGCACTCCTGAAGGTTTTATTAGCAACAAACTCTTCCTTAGTGGCTGCAACCATGTTTAAAGGGTCATTATGGGGTTTTTCCGTGCAAGCTTCTTTGTCAAAGACATCTTCTCTTCCAATGGCCATCTCATAGCTTGCATTGAAATCTGTATTTTGTACTCTATTCGGATCAAAGGGAAATTTATCCCATACAGGTTCCTTGACAACCTTAGGTGCCTTCACACCTGGATCCCAAATGCTGAAGGGCTGATTATTTTGATAAAAAATAACATGCCCTTCGTACTCCTCTTAGAGTGGCGACTCTTTGAATAAGACACCCCCCAACTCACCAAACCTGATATCTTCATAAGTATCTTTCTCCAAGAGCTTAGCTTGATGATCAAACTCAAAACCACCCATGTCACCATCACTATAATAAGCCCATCATGTAAAGGTATATTACTGATTTCTTCATTAGCAGTCACAAGCATACCAAGGAGGTCTTCTTGATTACTTGTCATAGATTCTTCATGTATATCCAAAATTGATGTTGCCTCATTGCACTCATCCTTAGCATGTGCAGACAAATACATATCAATAGGTACATCATGAGAAACCGCCATAGAATCATTGAGAAACAATATTTTATTCCCATCTTCTACATTAATGACCACCTCATTTATCTGCTCTGTTTTTTTCAAGTGAGGCTTCAATTTTCCCTCACATTGATTGAACAAATCTTTGATCAACATTCCGGCAGTAGAAGAATTCTTTCCTTCTTGTTCACGAATGTTTAGTAGAAAAGATAGGACAAATTTTGGAATGTCATCGATCTCATTGATAGTTAAAACTAAATATGTTTCTCATTGCTGCAACTACATCCTCTACTTGTTCACTCCAAGTTGAAATGAAGAGGTAATGGATCAAATAATATATTCGATCTTGCATACCCAAATCTTTCAGCAATATACTTGTTCTAAGTTCTAAAAATGTCTCCAATATAGCAACTCTTCTAGAGTACTGACTGCTATCAGTTTCATGAAGATCTTGAAAACTTTCCACAATCATGTGAAGTATTCTCTTCATAGTATTATCATCATAAGGCATCAAGGGTACCAAAATTCTCATCACTTCACTGAGGCATGAAATAATCAACAGATTGATTTCTTCATTTGGATGCCTCAACCAATAAGGATTATTTAGAGAGATCACTGCAGGTGATAATGCCTTCTTCATCATCTCAGAAGGTGATTGCTTCACTTGGCTCAAACATTGTTCTAACATATGAAGTATACTTATTTCATCATCCCTTGTCTGACACTCTTCATTGAGCCTTGTTCCAGTGTTGTAAAGTGACCTTGCAAAACTCTTTTCTTCTTCAGAAGCCATGATTAAATCTGATATCTCACGGTTTCTAAACTGTAGAAAATGTATCATCTTCAAGAACTTTTGGAAGTTGAAATTGAATCTTGTTTTGCCCTCTGGTGTAGTATTGGATTTCCCTGTCAATCATCTGACAATTGAAGCAGTGAACTGACAGGATGGTAGGAAAACAAGCTCTGATACCACTATAATTCCTTGTTAGTTTTTTTTTGAAATATCAACACAATTTTACCACTGTTTGCGTTAGCTCCAAATATAAACCAGCAAGAATAGTAACCCTTCACCTTTTGATCACCAAGATCCCAATGTGGGCAAGGTGAGAGCATATAGTGTTGGGGATCGTTAGTAAACTGAAATGTAATTTACAATTAAACATTGGCGGTGAGCCGACCATAGAATGAAAGGAAATTACAAACTCAACCACTTATGCAGCGAGAGTGGAGATATTAACAATTAATAAGGCGACAAGCCAACCATGGATCCACACTACTACTTATTTAGCAAGGGGAATTAAAATACAAGTGTTGAAAGTAAAAATCAGACTCAACCATTTCTTCAGTGGGACTATAAATAAGAATATAAAGTGCAGATTATAAATCGCTGTAAGTACTACTAAACCAGCTTTACAAAATAGATAATCAGCTGCACAACAATTCGTTTTTTGAGACTAATTACATCGGAATGTTAGAGACATGTTCTCTAACTAATATAACATGTAAATGATCAACAAATAAGCTCATAACAACAATAAATCGGATCTGATAAGAAACAGTAATGTACAGAAAATCAGATCAGCAGTGTAGAAATCACCAAAATGTTCATATCTCTCTCCAAACACCTCCGATGAAGATGAAACTGAATGCAAACAAAAGCTAGGATTTGGGCAATCAAATACCAATGGAGAAACCATGACAAATATCTCTGGATTATTTGTGCATGCTTCCCAATGCAGCCATAGTGAAAACCCCAATCTCCAAAGAGGGGCGACCAGCTCTAGAAACTCATAGACACCTTCAAAAAATATGAAACTTTGTGCAAAGGGGCGCCCTATCAAGGGGAAACCATAGAGCCAATACCCGGAACGAAGAGAAATTCGCCTAATGAGCTATGAATAAAAACGTGCTACAACCAAGCACAAACCAGCAACAGTAAAACATATTATACAACAACAATCTGCTTAAATAAATTAGAAATTGAAGCTCTATTTGCACTCCTGAGTGGAGCATAGTCTTCAATAAGTCTAGCTAGGTACTATCTTTCAAGCACGAATATTAGAAGAAGAAGCTAAGAGGTATGCATTCCTCGAAGCAAAGCTTTGAAGATATTCAACAGCATAACATTATCATAATTTCTAAAAGATACAAATGAAAGAGAAAGGCCTCAATAAATAGACTCTTCTTGGCAATTGAATCACCTTTGTAACGTCTAAGAAAAGAATACGAAACACTTCAGCTACTCAAGGGGGACGCCCAACCTTTTTGGAGAATATAAAATATTAATCAACACACTTTATTCCTCATCCTAGGCGTCCACAAGGAACTTTAGCAAATATTTTAACTTTAAAATATTTAATTCTTCACTTTAGGCATCCAAGACAAGTCTTTGATTGCGTAGGCATGGGGCCCAAAAAGCAACATTGAAAAATGACTAAGTTATTAAAACTTAGCTCCAAAAGGAATGAAGAAGCCAATGCCCAAACTGAACTGCCTCACTGCCAAAAAAGAAAAATGGATCGGAAATGACTGAGCTGTTGCTAAGATGACATTGCCAAAAATAGAACTTACCAAAAATAGCTAATTGCTATAAATAGTAAGTGTTTCCAAACTCCATTTGAACACAAACCGGGTAGCTGTCAGGACTTACTAAAAATAGTAAGTGCCTGCAAAGGTTGGCAGAATCAGATGCATGTTACATTCCTTTGGAGATCTTAGAAAACCCAAAAAAACCTAGAAACCTTTCCTGCATGCAATACCAGATAGAAATGCATGTCATTTTCATGAAATGCATGTTACCACACCTTGAAGCTCTCCAAAAACCCAAAAAGCTTCAAAAAGATCAATGCCAAACTCCTACATGCAAGCCATCAAAAGCTCAATTGAAACCTCCTATAAAATAGGAAACCCTAATTTCAACTTCTGACTAGCCTATGGGTCTCCAGAAATAGGCTATCAGTCATTGAAGAGCATAGGGCTATATTGGGGACATTACACTAGCTAATTTGCATAAACATATTGAATCAATGAACACTTATAAAGTTATATAACATTTGAGGCTACAAGCTCCTCTATTGCCTCGCTCAAAATGTGAAATTGGATGTCCATATCTTTGCATTTCCTTGAATAATCAATAGCTCTAAGAAAATAATAGCTATCTGCATGTGACTACGATGTTGATGACTGGCCGATGTCTAATATCGGTCCACCCATCCATGACAGTAGAGTATCTTGTCCTAATCCAAGTTTGCCTCGTGTCTTCCATCACCAAACTCACCTTAAAATATTCTTTGTCAAGGAGGGTAGTGCGTAGTTTATGTTCTCAAGGGGGGTGAATGAGGGACCAACAAATACATCTTTGAACATTTGTTTGAAGTTGGAGAATGTGCCACATGAAATGGGATGGCATGGGCATTGAAAAAATTGGCAATGAAAGACGCCGACCCATCTTGTGGTTGCGTATTGAACATAATTGCAATTGTACTCTACTTCTCACTAGCACTAGTCTTTCTCTTTCCTTTTGTAGAAATATCACCACTAACAACCATGGATGGTGTAGGCATAGCTGAATGTGAAAACTGTATTGGCATTGGCACACTCTCAGACCTTGCTTCTACCTCCATATTCAATCTATTAACTTATATTTTCTCATACTCCTTTATATTTGGACACATCTTAACACACTGTCTTGTAAAACCCAAGATATGAGAATATACCTCAATGTAGCTACCTCTAAAATTTGTCTTGAAATATGGTACAACCATACTTTGCTACCCCTTGTTTTTTTTGTCTTTGTCTAGCGCTGTTATGAATTGGAGAAGAGGTTTTTTGGAATTAAAAAGGTGCTTAGCATAAGGTTTTAAGATGGTGGAAGGGTACACTAATGGGTTTTGTGGCTGTTCTCCTTCATCCACATCACTGTCACACCTTGATGAATGCCAAGCTAAGGCTTAAACTCTAAATTTTTTGTCTTCTATTTCATGTTCACTACTTTCACTGTTGCTGCCTGTGCTGTTTTGTGAAAAAATAATGCTAGTGCAAATTGAAAATGGAAGAAAGATCAAACATTTTTTCTTTAAACATTTGAAAAAAAATCAGAAAAACAAGAACAAATGGAATACCTCTTCTACTTCTTTAGCTATCTCACTGTCCATTGTTCACTAATGCTGCCATAGTTTTGATTTCTCCAGCGGCACCTTCAAACCTCTGTTAAATGAATTTTTATCCCTCTTGGCATATAAAAATAAATTAGAATGAATGAGGTAGGCTTCTTTTTGCTCATTTAGGGCTAAGTGTGGTGTGTGGGCCCACAAAAAGAACATTCAATTGTTTTTTGTATTGATTTTGGGCTTGTTTTTTAAAAAAAAATTAAGTGTTTTTCTGTGGGGACAACAAGCTGTCCTTGGGACATGGATGCCTTTTACATTCCCGACTGTTTCGGGGACGTTCGATTGCCCCCACAGTGTCCTTGCATTTTGAGGATGTTTTTGGGACAGCAAGGGGAAAAAGAAAAATTTGGGGGACAACGAGGGGATGTTTCCTAGGTGTCTCCGCGTCCTTGGTAAGTGAACGGGCCAAAAAATCTGTGACTTGTTTCTGGGGAACATAGATATATACTATTCTTCAGGGAAAATTTCCATGTATTTGACTAATTTTGAACAAAATTTTGTAAGCGTCCACCAAGTCATGGCCACTTTGAAGGACATTTGAAGATCTTTCTATGCCCCTAGTAATGAAAGATAAATCATTGTGTCATTCAAAGAACTTTTTTTTAAGGGTTTTTCAATTCCGAAGGACCTCACCATTATAAACAGAATGGCTAAGTTGGTTGATTGTCTTTTAAATGTATCATTGTGTATATACAATGTATATAGTAATAAATAAAGATACCATCTAAGATGAGCTATCATATGCAAACACCAAATATTTGCAATTGAAATGTACATATACAACTTGTGGGATAATGAATGTATATCAGCTGTGTAGCAAAATATGTTATAATCAGCTTCTTAAATACCAGCATCTCTAAGATAATTTATAGGTAATTTGGTGATATGAATCCCTTAGGGGGAATCTCGTTTGAATTGCTATTTTAAATTACTTAATTATTTAACAATGACAATTGATTTGATGTCCTGTCAATGATATTTGATGGGAATATCCTGCCTTTAAACACTATTGTTTATATTATCTTTCAGTGAAAGCTTAATCTTCAAATTCAATGGATTGTAGAAGATTATCTTCATGGGATCTAATGTGGAGTGTGTTTAACCTTGAATGACCCAATGACTGCACATAATTATGCTCTAAGCATTTGTGTTTTACTTTGCAGTCGACCTACTTTCATGTAGAATCATGTCTATTGATGAGTCACTTGATTTGATTTTTGCAATAAGTTACTGTATTTCTTATGACTAATTTCTACTTATATTTAGCACTCACATTAATCGGATGCTTATGTAGTAACAGACACAGTACATACAATTTGAGCAAGGATTGAGTCCTTATGTATGACAAGTTAACATTCTTAATTTTATCTTTGCTGAGCATTTAATAACATGTTTCTTTGCAATTACACAATGCAAAATCCTGCTATTGTAAATTTCTTTGAATATATGACAATTGTTTCTTTTCGGTTGAATGTGTCAAGGTACTCCTAACAACTCCAACAACTCCAACAGAGAGGATGAGAAAAATTGTTGATGTATCAGAAGGCTTTGTGTATCTTGTAAGTTTGTCTTTCTAGTGTAGTATGTTTCTATTGTAGCTGGTTGTACTCGAGTCCCATTTAGTGACTTTGGTCATCTGTCGACGTTAATATGATTTCTTTCTCTCTTTCTCTGAAATTTGATCATGGATATTCTGTTCAGAATTTTATAGAGGGAAGACCAGATTATTCTGTCATAGGCTTTGTTCATATCTATTTTGATTATCATCTCCTCATCTTTCTGATTATTGACTGAGTTTATTAATTCATGAGTAATAATGATTCCATTCAGAATTTGACAACTCTTAACAAAGCTGTCTTACTTATGAAAAATAATTGTTGAAAGAGTGATTTTGAGTTTGTTGTCCATGTCTTTTGAAATTATCTTACATAATGTATTACATAAAGCAGCTTTCCAGAAACCGTCATGAACTAAGATTTCTCCTTTTTTGGGAAGGTAGTAATGAAATTAGTATTAAGCTCTTTCAGAATGAGTCTGACAGCCTGTTTACAAAGCATCGTTCTTTAGTTCATCCCCAGTTGAATTTTCTATTATCCTTGATTGATTCAATATACTTGGATTGCAATCTCTTGTGGATTCAGACTTTTTCTTGCTTCAGACATGCTAATACATTATAAATCTGTGTACCTGTGTGATACTTTTCAAGTTCTCTTTTGCATTTTGTTTTTGTAGTGTCCAATTTCTTTTATGATTGTAATTGAGTTTCTCATGCCATTGACTGACATACCCTTGCAAGGTTTTTGGAAGCAACAACTATTCACTTTATCATCTGTTATTTTATTTTCCTTTCTAGGGTAATTTGAATTTAAACACTGTGTGTTTGCATCTTTGTACTTTTATCTAGCAAATTTGGGTGTTTTTGATACTGAATGTCTTTGTATGCCCATCCACATCTCCAACTATAAGTTCCGACATAGGTAATAATCTGAAAAAAATAAATTAATAGCAAGTTCATTTAAGTTTGACTTGTTGACAATGAAACACATTCATTTGACACCTAGCAGAAATGAAGAAGGGTTCTGTCTGCATGGAATCTCATTTTGATTGTGGTTTTTGTTTGGTGAAATGCAGATGTGGGTGTCTGGTCCCTTTCTACTATATCAACAATAAAAAACATATTAGATTTGCCACTCTGAGTAGTGGGGACAAGATTAACAGTCTAGGGGAAAAAGAACAAAAATCCATCATGTAGAGACTATTGAGACTGACAGTTCTTCACATCCTCATTAATTCTGCTGTCCAAATTATATTGGGAAACACTGTTATACTTCTTTGCTGGACGTTGAGTAGGAAACCGAGATATGGGAGTCATAGCCTCTGCAGAAGGGAACCTGGGTGATAAGGAGGTGGACAACTCTGATCATTTGTTTAATCTTCTTGCATTTCTCGACCTGTATCACCTGCCCAGATTGACTTAGAAATTCCCGTAGGCGTGTGAGTGAGTCTCCCATCAATCCTTCGTGTGTCATTTTTAATACTAGCTCTGCATATGGGAGATTGGCTCTTTCCATAATGCTAAATAGGCTGCCTATGTCCATGTCATCTGATTGCAGAACGTATCCATCAATGGCTTCCATAGCATGCTCTCTGTAAGCCTTTTGAAGATAACTTTCTGCCAAACCCTTTATTACCATGCATCCTGGATAAGATCCGTTGTAGTTGACAGAAAGGTAGATGCAACCTCACTCTCATATAAGAGGTTTGATTTTTGATCTAGTAAATCATATCCAACCACTGTCTGCAATGCTTTTTCTATGATCTAACAACCAATGATGAAGACTGCTCTCATGATTTTTGAATTTTGGAGCAGGTTCTTGTTGGTGAACGAAGTTCACAACCTTTTTGAGGTGGGGAGACCTTTGAAAGAAGAACACCTTCGATGCTGAAAGATGTTTCCTGGGTGTTGATAGCTGACAGTCCTATTTCAGGGGCTGTGCTGGTGCTTATTGTGCTTCTTAGATAGTAAAGGAGATATAAGGCAAGGCATATTAAAGTATGCACCATTACTGGTTTGGTAAGAGATCGTTGTATTAAAGAATTTCAAATCAGTCTCCAACTATGATTAACAAGGAGGCAACCTCTTCAAATTAAGGAGGTTTAATGTTTTAAATTTATCTTTGTGGATGTGGATGTAGATTGTGATGAATTAAGAAGTTCCTAGGTAAAGAGACGTGAGAACAGATAATTAAGGAGATTGTTTCTCAGACAAATGTCACAGGAATTAATTTGACACAAGGCCAACACTCAAAATACGGTAGACTCTTTATACTTAGTCATCAGCTGAAAGAAGTTATTCATTGCCACTTAATTCTACCGTTTCCTATTTGTAAATAGCTATTTCATATAAATCATCGATTAAGCTGAAGGAGTTTTCATTGACTAAGTATGATTAATTGAACGGTTGCACCAACACTTTGCTTTGTCCTAATGGACCATCCATGGCTATTCTTGTATCTTCAAGGAAAATCGATCAAGACAATTGCCAGGGAAACATAATGAGCCGCTTGGAATATTTGAAGGTGTGAAGGTCGTCATCTTCCATTTGCCGTGGGAAGCCGTTCAATTCCAAGAAATGGGAACTCAGAACAATCTCAAATTAATATCGATTATGAGTTTGTCGTCCTGATTGCACAGAGCCATGCTGTAGCAGCGGATGTTGCCAAAACGTGGTCCCAACTGGAATATAAATAACTGTGAATTGCAAATTTCTCACAGAGAAGTATCAATAGTCGTTTTAATTGACAAAGTAGTTGAATCGTCAAATGGTGGAAAGAAAGAATCGCAAATATTTTATTAAGTTGCCATGCCATTTTTGAAGCTAATAAAGAGTTGTGATAAATCTGGAGGCCAAATCAAAGCATGATATTATGGAAGGTTATTGGCATTTTAAAGCCGGTCAAAAAAAAAAAAAAAGAATCGAGTGTCTGAAGGTTTGAGCAGCTTCATCGTTATGAGATTTCTTTATAACAGCTGCCGCTAGGAAAAGTTTCAGTCGGGCTCTTTAATGGAGATAAAGAAAATAAAGGAGGATGTCTTTAATTATATCAGGCTTCAATGATATTACGTATATTTGCTAAATCTTAGTGAAGGGCCACGTTTAATATAAAGCAATGTTTGTTGTCTGAACTGAGGCAACATGGTGAGGAATTTGTTTCGTTGTGAAGGTGACGTGGAGGTTTTTGCAGCAAACAATAAACAATAAGGATTGTAACAGTCTACACCTGGCATCAAACCTGGTGGCAGTATTACCAGGAGATTGGCGAACCTTTGTGTATAGCTGGAGGTGGGAAATGTCTTGGAAGATCCGCCACAAACAATGGAAGCTGTGGTAGTCAGTTTTCTGTATTATTGGTACCCGCACCTCCTATAGTATCATTGACATTTTGATACAAGTTAGTCTTTGCAAAGCTAAGTCGTATTCATTCTCCAGGTCATAATATCTCATATTTTAATTCACTGAGTATATAGTGAATGATATGGTATATATTTTATGATGTATTTTGGTGTCAACTGAAACATTGAATTAAATGCCTTTGAGTGTTCTTAAAACTCTGAATTGTACCTATCATTCTGTATGTCATACTTGAGTAAATATATATTGGTAAATTGTTCATACAAGCATTCATTCTTCGGTAGAAACAATCTGAATACACATTCAAAGCAGCAGAAATAAAACTGTTTGACAAAATGCTTGAGTAACTCAACTGGTGAAATCGGAAAAAATTATTCTCAGAATAAGGTAGGTCCTTACAAGGCTAAGCACTAATGGTTGTGCTTCTGCTTTGTTATTGAGCTATCTTTGAGTTTCTTTGAGGTGACACAGATCATTATACCTTTAAAAGTTTGAATGATGCATCTTGCTCCCAAGCAACTTGGGTTGCCTCTAACTGCACCATCGAAATTCAACTTCTCCAATCCATTGGCAGGAGGCCTCCATTTGATTCCTTTGTGCAGGTTGATTGAAGAATCAATTTACAACCCCCAAGAACAGGGGAGGAGTTGTATATATTGTAAAATCCTCTCTTGTTTTGAACGATGTTTTTACGGTTTTTCCAGTTTGACATATGTGGACATTTTGTCAAACTATTGGCATGCTAACAGGACTGATTGCTTTCAATGGTTTTGGAGTTGGAAAATCACATAAAATTAACTCAGCAAATAAACACAATTATGCAATGCACTAATTCCGTTTTGGAGTCCATTCGTTACATGCAAATATTACATAGAATAATCCACATTTATATTTCAGACGAGCAATGACAGTAACAAACTTAAGGTATTCTCAGACCAGCATATATAAATACCATTTATTGCAGGTTTACATGTGAATGGCGACTCATTGTGAAGTGCCACGACCAACAGTGATGGTTACATTGCAGAACGGAGATGGTGGCTTGTGTAGCAGACAACTAGCTTCAAGAGATCATGCCCAGTTCTCTGTCTTCACGCATAGCAACTACCAAACTTTTCTTTTCATAGCAGACCATGAACACATGGTGACAACGATTGGTTTTGGTGAAGGCTCACGCCTTCCTTTAGACCCCACGACCTCCTCTTCAATGCCCACGATCCCCTTGAATGTTGCTGCACGTCCTTATGGACTGAATAGAGGGGCTGCGTAGGAGTGTGATGGCTGCAATATTCACACGCCCAAGCTACAAAAATCTCATGCTTTGTTCCAGTCACAACTCACCCTCATGTAGCATCCAAACCCCAATATGCAAGCACAGGTTTGAGAATAATAGAATGCCACAACTAGCCTTAGAATCTTCTGAATATTGCGGCCAATATTCTCTGTTCAAATGCCTCCGAATTTGAATAATAACCTCAATCTCCAATGTGGAAGAAATGTATATCGTCACTCCACAAATTTGTCTCTGTAGGAGACTCACAAGTTTGGCGAAATCGGATACTCATGAAAGACCTGAATGATCTCTCTAACCAGACCGGCTAGGGTGGATTAGTCTCACCACCGAAACCAGTTGCCCTAGAGTTTCCGTCCCCAAAGCCAAGAACTGCGAAAAGCTCCTCAAAGTATGGATTAGAGAAAACAAGCAAGCATAGAGCAAATGAGCTCTAATTTCCACTTAAAATATGACTTGTACTTTTCCCGCTTATAAAATAAAATAAAGTGACTTTATAAAGTACCTTTTTAAATCCCCCAAAGTCACTTTATAACACCTTTTAATTTAATTATTCAATATCACCTTATAAATATACTTTTTCCTACCAGGCAACATTAAATAATTAAATTAACCAATTCCCTTCCATTGACTATAGCCTACGGGAATTAAATAGGCTAATTAGTCCACCTGGAGCGATCACTGAGAAGGGGACATTACTGTCCTCCCTTCTCGAGATTGCTTGCCCTCAAGCAATTGTAGATTGGGGTGTTGCAACATCTGCTCTCCTTCCCACATAGCATCCTCCACGGGCGAGTCTTTCCACTTGATCAAATATTCTTTGATCACTCTGCTCCGCAATGTCCTGTGCTTGACATCCAGAATCTCATCAGGAACCAATACCAATTGCTCCTCATCCAGCGGGGGTAACTTTGCTAAAGAAGTGACCTGTTACCTCAGTGTCTTCTTGAGGCACAATACATGAAAAAAATTATGGATCTTACTTCCCTCTGGCAGCTCAAGCTCATAAGCTACTTCCCCAACACATCGAATAATCTTGTAGGGACCATAGAAACATGGTTTCAACTTTTCTGCACCACTTTTCTTCAATGGAGGCTATCTGTAGGGATGCAACGTCAAGTCTCGAACCTCAAAACAACGCTCAATCTTGTGTCTATTTGCATAAGTCTTCTGCTGATTCTGGACCACTTGTTAATTATCCTTAAGAGCCTTAAGAATATCTTGGCTCCCCTGTATCCAATCTTTGGCATTGGGAGCCATGCTATCCCCAATCGCGAAATCCACAAATGAGGGAGCATCATACCCATATAATGCTCAAAATGGTGTCATGCCAATGGACATATGGTAAGTGTTATTGTAATAGTGCTCTCCTAGATGCAACGACTTAATCCAAGCCTTTTGTTGACCTGACACATAGTTATGCAAGTAACCCTCTACCCTTTGTTCACTATCTCTGTCTGGCCATTCGTCTGAGGGTGGTAACTAGTACATGGCGTCAACTCGATACCTGTTAACTTGAACAATTCCTGCCAAAAAGCACTAAGAAATTTGTTGTCTTGGTCAGTGTTGCAATCCTTGCCATTAACCTTAGGTTGACCTGTAATAAAATCCATGGACACACTCTCCCACTTCTGCTCGAGAATGGGCAATGGCTACAGTAACCCTGTGGGATGAGTGTGCTTTGACTTGTTCTGTTGACAAGTCATGCAATCCTTGGTCAACAATCCTTGGTCAATTGCGAAGAAGTGAGTGAACTTGGTCAACTGATCTACCACAACATAATTGCAATCCTTGCCATTAACCTTAGGTTGACCTGTAATAAAATCCATGGACACACTCTCCCACTTCTGCTCGAGAATGGGCAATGGTTGCAGTAACCCTATTGGATGAGTGTTCTTTGACTTGTTCTGTTGACAAGTCATGCATTCCCTCACATGTCGCAACACATCGTCTTTGAGGCCCTTCCAAGACAACCTCTACTTGACCTGCCTTTAGGTTTTGAAGTATCTAGGATGCCCTGCCAATGGTGTATCATGAATAGCCCTCATAATCTTCTCCTTGAGTTTTGACTCAAGAACTAAGCATATCCTATCCTTGTAGTAGATAATGTCATCTACCACCCTGTACTTGTCATCCCGAATGTGACCATCCATCAACTCACAGGAAAACTTATTCTTGGAATATTCTACCAGAAGGTGGGACTTCCAACCAGCTGAAATCTCTGTAAGGGAACACGCAATTGGTTTCCTGGAAAGGGCATTAACAATAATATTTTCTTGCCCTTAACATACTTGATATCAAAATCATAGGCCTGTATCTTGCTGACCCACTTCTGCTATCTCTCATCCAGATCCTTCTATTCTAGGAAATACCTCAAGCTTTTGTGGTTGGTCCTAACCACAAATCTCCCACCTACCAGATACTTTCTGAACTTCGCCAAGACATGCATAATGGTGAGCATCTCCTTGTCGTAGATGGAATATAATCTCTCTGGTTCCTTGAGCTTCCGACTCTTCAATGCTATCAGATGTCTGTTCTGCATCAAGACAACTCCTATACCCTCTCCCGAAGCATCACACTCAAGCACAAAAGGTTGAGTGAAATCAGGGAGTGTGAGAACTGCACATGTGCTCATCACCTCCTTGAGCCTATCAAATGCACCTAAGTTTCCTTTGTCCACCTAAATACCCCTTTCTTTGTGAGATCTGTCAAGGGTGCACCTAACTGTGAAAACCCCTTAACAAAGTGCATGTAGTAACTGCACAACCCGAAGAATTCACACAACTCTGTAAGGCTCTTAGGTGGTGGCCAATCCAAAATTGCCTAAATCTTGTCCTGATGCACTTGTGCACTGATCACATGGCTCAAATACAAAATCTCTGTCATGCCAAATTTGCATTTAGATGCCTTAGCATATAATGACTGCTCTCCCATAATACCCAACACCTTGTCTAATTGCCTCAAGTGATCATCCCATGTTTTTCTGTAAATAAGGAGATTATCAAAGAATACTAACAGAAACTTACGTAGCTGCTTGTTAAAGATGTGGTTCATACACGACTAGAAAGTAGCAGGTGCGTTGGTTAGCCCAAATGGCTTGACCAAGAACTAATAGTGCCCATAATGGCATCTGAACACTGTCTTATGTATGTCCTGCTCTTGGACGCTGGTCTCCTGATATCTTGATCGAAGATCAATCTTCGAAAAGTAGACCGCCCCATGCAATTCATCTAACAACTCATCGATCTTGGGGATAGGATATCCGTTTTTAATCATTTTCTTATTCAAAGCCCGATAGTCTATACACATTCGCATAGTTCCATCTTTCTTCTTATCCAGGACCACTGAAGAAGCGAATGGACTGGAGCTAGGTCTAATATGGTCAATATCTAACAACTCCTTGATGGCCTTCTCTATTTCATCCTTGAACTTCTTTAGATGCCTATAATGAGTGGTTATCATCGGTTTGGCTCCCTCTTCTAGCTCAATAGTATGCTCGAAACCTCTATCAGGAGGTCTCCTTGGAGGAATCTCTCCAAAAACCCTGTCATGTTTTCCCAACAATGATTGAATGTCTACATAGTATGGCTAGCTGCTATTCGGAGATTCCTTGGATGTAATAAAACACTTTGCTGCCCAAGCTACATCCCCATTCCTGAATATACTTTCCATCCGCTTAGCTGAAACTATTTTAGGAGAACCATTGGCCATACCTCTTAGAACCACCTTCTTACCATCTACTGCCTTGAATTTCAGTTCCATTGTTTGAACGTTCTAAGAATACTTCCCCAGCGAATGAAGCCATTGAATCCCCAAGATGGCATTAGTATCACCCAGGTCAACTACATAAAAATCATTTGTCACTGTGTAGTTGCCTAATGTCACATCCAATCGAGGAACCTTCTGTGTGCATGTGATACTCAACCCATCAGCTACCCATTCATTAAATCCCTTGAAGTTCTCTGCAAGAATACCTCTCTTAGCCACCAATGCTGAGTCTATGAAATTGTGGATTGCCCCACTATCTATTAAAACCATGACTTGTTGCCCCTGTAATACTCCCCTAACTTTGAAAGAGTTAAATGTAGTAGTACCTGATAGAGTGGCAATAGCTCCACTCTTAACCTCCTCATGTGGCTGTTCATCATTTGAACTACTATGTTTGCTGCCTTGAACTTGTTCTACTTCCTCTTCACCATCACTATCAAAAAGTACCTCAATGTAATGCACCTTAAGCTTACCCATGAATCTGTGTCTAGGCTCGCATGGCTCCTTACAACTTAAACATTGCTTCTTCCTCCTCAATTCTCTGCGAGCCTCATCATCCAACTTGTCTTTCCTAGGCCACTCCTTCTAGAAGGGTTTCTTGTCTTTGTTTTTCTAAGGAAGGAAAGGTTTGGATGGGAATTTACTCTTTGGGACAAAATTCTACATGTCACGTTCCCTACCGTGTAATGTCCCTTTTTTGGATAACCCTAAATATTTCCCAAATTATCAATTTCCCAAGCAAATAAGCCCTAGAGGATACTTTGAACTGGTTTAGTCCCTACAAGTCAGTTAGAAATCCATCTCTGTAATAGCTTAACAATTAATACTCTATATTGGGCATTAGAATTAAGTATGAGTAAATCTATATTAAGCATCATAACCAACATTTCCTAATCGATCCTCCCCTCATGTTGCACCATGGTAGGAGGGTGAGATTACAATGGTGGATTTCATGCTTGAACTAGACCCAAAGGCAATACCCTGATTAATCAGGTAGAAACCTCCTTGGCCCTTGTGGGCTCATCATGTCCCACCCTCGGGTGGCGTATCTAGTGGAGACCAACCTAGACCCAAAGGTAGTACCCTGATTAATCAGGCAGAAACCTCCTTGGTCCTCGTAGGCTCATCATGTCCTACCCTTGGGTGGCGTATCTAGGTGGCTCCATTACATGGATTCCCCCTCTTGTGATCCTACTTCCCTACAATGATGGAACATGGATATCATAATACAAACAATTGACTAATTACAGATATACATACTAGTAGTGTATATATATATATATATATATATATATATATATATATAAATCTCTGAGCTATAAAATACTTATGTTATCTACTATTGTTGGTGGCTATTATTCTTTATCTTATCCACATTTTCTTTATTCCTTATTCTCAATCTGCCTTTCAAAGCATATTCCATTCCTTCCTTATATGCCTTTCCCCACTCACATATTTCCCCTTTTATATCTTCTATGGTGGGGAGAGTCACATTCCTTCATTTATAATAGACATACCTTTTCATAATGGCTTATCATTGGAAAGAGTCATGACTATTCACATATTAATTATCATTGTTTTATTAACTAATCCGCAGCCCTTTACCAACTATAATTTCTGCTACCTTTACAAATATTGATTGGTGCTTTTTAGATTCCTAATCACTGCTTATAGACTTTTGATATCCAACGCTGCATCTTTATTACTTAATATTAATTGCTGCTTTATCTTTTAAAGATCAGTGCTGTCCTATAATAAACATGATTACTTGCTTTATAGTTGTTGTCTTTCATCACTGCTATTTTAGACTTTAATCACCTTTATTCATATCACTGCCTTAGGATTTATTAATAATTGCTGCTGGTAATTACCTCATCTTTTGTATTATTTTATATTTTATATTTTATGTCATATTAAATTGTTAATATATATATATTTTAATATTTATTCTGTTTTCATTTTATTTATTCATTTATGATTTTTTATAATAGTTATAAATTGAATTTATTATAAATATATTTATCTGTCTAGACTTTATATTATATGGTAATTATTACTATTATAGTAATATTTAAATTATTTATATTTATATTTTAGTATTTATACTGTTGTTTATTTTATGTGTTTATTTGTATTTCAACACTTAGTTATTTTGGTGTTCTATTTCGGGGACATGACATAACGATAGCATCCTGTAATGACTAGTTTGAAGGCCTTAATCCAACCACACAGGGGCTCAGATAATCCCTCAATGAAAAGAATGATCAATCTATGCCCCAACACATCCGCCACCATATCCGAAAGCCTTTGAAACTCTGAAATGTAGGCATCCACTGTCCCAACCTGCTTAAGCTGTGCCAACTCCTTGAAATGTAACTCAGGGTCCTTGTCAAATCGGTCAATCAACTTCTGTGTGAAGTCCAGGTATGAAGTAATGCTGGCATGCCCCAAAAGAACCAATTCGTGGTACCACCACTCGTGGGCCTCTCCACCCAAATGCAAGGTAGCATATTTGATCGCTTCCATCTCCAACATAGGGTTGAGTTAGAAATATGTGTCCAACTTTTGAACCCAAGTCCTAGCAGTGCATTTGCTAGAGCCATCAAAGGAAGGAATAAACATCTTCTAAACCTTGTGCTGAAGATCCTGATTTTGTGGGCCCCTGTTGTGATCCCTTGGTCTATTCTTGTACTTAATGGTGCAAAAATCTTGTAAAGACATAGCTGCATGAAACTCATCACTGAGAGCTTGTTACTCCCTCAAATAATCAGTGAACCCTTCACCTTGTCCTTGCTGTCCCTGATTTCCAGCTTGCTGTCCTCCCAAGAATTGGGGTAAAAGAGGTCTAGGAGTCACTCTACTAGCTGCCCTAGTGTGACTCTGTGCAAGAACGTGAGTATTGCTCCCTTCTCCATTATTCCCATTATTGCCATTATCACCATTATTACCGTTAGTCCCTCTTGTATGATTATTATTAGCATTGTTTTGGTTTGTTATAAACTAAGTGAGGAGTTGAACCAACTGTTGTTGACCCCTTGCAAGGTCATTCAATATCTGCACAGTGCTGCCCTCAGACAGTTCACTCTTGTCACCCATGTTTTCCTCTTCTTTTGACTCTGAGTTAAATGGGTTATCGGTTGCTCTCTCCCTTCTACTCTTGTATGTTATATATTCTTTGTTCTCCAACTTCATAAATGATCATGCAGCTGAAAGAAACCCAATACTGCTCAAAAATTTCTGAAACCAAGATATGCACCCAAAACTCACAGGTTGGTAGGAATTCCAGCTCTGATACCACTGTAAAATCCCCTCTTGTTTTGAACGATGTTTCTACGATTTTTCTAGTTTGACGTATGTGGAAATTTTGTCAAACTATTGGAATGTGTTGTACCCATAATAAATTTTTGCTTCAATAAGGCATTTTGCTTAAAATAATCCAAATCATGCAAAATTGTTGTCAAAAGTATGTTTTAGGTCAAACCAAATATAGGGTTTTTGTGGGTTTATGTCAAGGAAGATACTTGCAAAATTTTGAAAATTTAAAAATTAGGGTTTCAAATCCCTATTTTGAGGAAAACACTAAAAAACAGGACCTTTCCAGAAATGATTGAAAATGATTTTGATAGGATAATTTGACTCCACGATCACACTGGTCAAGTCAAAATCACCAAAAATATTGTTATACTCTGGTGGGTCTATTTTCATTTTTCAGGAAGAAAGCTAGGATCTCCGAAGCCATCAATGGCAAAATGGTCAGTACCAGGTGGCGAAATCTAAGCTTCAAAAGCTTCAACGAAGAATCGATGGCAGAAATGCTCGAAAAGATGCTTTGCGACGGAGGGGATTTTCAAAAGTGAAAAATGCTGAAAATTGACTAAGTTTGGAAAATGCACGCCTTGCTACCAAGGAGGTTGTGCAGTTGAATGCCTTAGTCGTTTTTCCAAACACCCATACACATAGCATGCTGAAGGTGATTGCTAGGATACACACGCCCGTGTCGTCAACGACAAAGCTCAAATCAATCAAGCTACACGATGAATGTGAGACGTGAAGAGATGAAGATTTTTCAAAGGAAATGATGTAGCTGCACCTAAAAGCGCCCTTGCTGGACAGGGGCGACCTTGAATTCCAAAGGTCAAAGGCAGTCATCAACTTTCACCAAGGCAGTGATCTTCTCTGTGTTCTTGCTGGCTATCCGATGCATTGTCAAGCTAAGTCATCTGATTCACCAATCAATGATGAACGCATGCGAAGTCAGGAGATGCTGCAATGCGAGAGCCATCAAAATGACAGTCAAACATGAGAAAATGTGCCCCTGTTGACCAGGGGTGCCCTTGAATTAGATGCTCTAGATGTTAGTTATTGAGCAAGCCTGTCTTCGGGTGATCTCCTCAGCGTCAACTCAGCGTCAACTCAACTTTGCAACGAACCTGTTCGCTAGCTTGCGAGACACATCAAACGGCAACAACTGTTAATCATTCAAGCATGCAAAATGGAAGGAAAATCAATACACATTAAGGCCAGGGGCGCCCTTCATTTTGAGTCACCTGGTGAAGTCTTAAACAATTGCTTTCTACAAGGCATCTGTTCAACTCTCTCTTAGCTTTGCGATCAATCCAACTGGACGTTCATAGGACCTGTCAAGCAGTCATAGGCAGAGATCAAGCGGAAAACACCAAAGGTGAAGGCAAACTGAAGAACATGGAAAAAATGGAACAAGTGACAAGGAAAAGCGCCCCTGCTGAGAATAGGCGCCCAAATTTTTGGGCAATCAGATGCAGTCTGTAAGCTTAGTGACCTCCAGGATGACCTTCTCCATTGTGATCAATCTCAACAATGACACTGTCAACAAAGACAATTGATAGACCCAACATCTGGCGACATAGATCAAACTAGGACCGATCGTGGAAGTTTGCAAGTTGAAAATCACAAGTCAAGGAGTCAAAAGCGCCCTTGCAGGCCAGGAGCGCCCATGCTTTTGAAGTACCTAAATCAACTTTTAGGATTCACGGAGCCAGTCATCCTTTCCGAGACTGAATTGGTTATCCATCCCATGTTTCAGCGAGATCGTCAAACTCATCAGTCAGTAGTGATATTTGATTGGAGCACGAAGGGTCAAAATGGAGGAATTGAAGAACACTCAAGAAATTGACTAAGTTTGAAGCTAAAAGCGCCCTTGTTGGGAAAGGTCGCCCTTGAATCAGAGGCATCAAACTCAGGTTTTGAGCTTTGCAGCTCCCAAGCACTCTTCATCAGAGTTGTTACATCTTAGCAGTGGATCCGTCGGCAACACTTCAAGATGAATTGAGCAACCGGGATTAGGGATCAAATGGAGGTATTTCATCACAAAAAAAATGACAAAAAGTGTTCAACTCTTCAAAGGGATGCCTAAAGTCAAAATTAGGCTTAGTTGATTGAAGTTGACTATTTTGAAGGCCTTTACATGGCTAAAACGTCCCAAAATTGGTGGAATTTGCTCTAGTGAACTCCTAATCAGGCATAATAACTCCTCAATCAGGTTTTGGATGCCCAATTGATGCTTGCAACTCCAAATTGACTTCATTATTTCTTTACAGGTTGAGGAGCTCAAGAACATATATTTTTCTTCTCCAACGTTTTTGAAGATCTGATAGAAGGGTTTTTACTGTTCTTCATATTTTTGAAGATCTGTTGCACAGAGGGACCATTTATCAGAGGTTGCATCAAAAGGCATAATTCTTCCAGAAAGGCAGTTGATAACTTCCAATCTTCTTCTTGTCTTTTCCCTCTTTCCTTGTTTTAGATCTTCTTGCATGTCCAAAAAAATAGCAGATAATCACAGATCTAACCAACTGGGCATGATCAACACTACTTTTTCAACAAAACCCACAAGTTAGATTTTTGCAGAAAAAGTAGCCCTACTGCCCCTATTTTTTAGGGTTGCCGGAAGAAGTCATAATTTTGAAAAACAGACAAACTGGGTTTGTTCAACATTGAAGCACGAACAAAACCCATGTGTTAGATTTTTCCGAGAAAAATAAATTTCTGGTGCCTCGCTGCCTCTACCACCGAAGGGCTCTTGCATGTCATAAAAAATCATTTTTTCGAATTTTTGACGATCTGGGCTTGTTTAGAAAACTATTCTCAACAAAACCCACGTCTCAGAATTTTTAGTAAAAATTACCCCTGGCAAGGCTATTTTTAGCAGTCATAGAAAAAGTTGCCCAAATAGCATCGTGTGCATAGTCAATCTTCAAAGTTTTCAGAATGAAGTTCTCCCAAGACAAATACAATACCGAACTGGTCTTACTCCATGACTTCCTCAAAACGACTGACACCGATCTGCGTCGGGCACAGCTAGAGGTCAATTTGGACAGATTGACAAGCATAGACACACAAGTCCAGAGGTTCCATAATGGTTTCACCTTGTATATTTGATAGCCTTCCAAGGCCAGTTTAAAGGGTTGATACCGTTGGAATTATGCGTGTGCATTTCTCACAGCTGGAGTGTTCACAGTCAAACTTCGCGGTTTGATCATCAAACTTCATGGTTTCATCATTCAACACTCTTCCATTGAGAAAGATTAAGGAAAATGTCAGAAACGTAAAGCTGCAAAAGAACGCGGAAGGTAGTTATTCCCAACACAAAGCCACCACCGGTTAATACTACACTACCTTCCACATCAAAATGGAAACATGGACATAAAGACAAGGAGTGACCCTCCTAAGGGAAGCAGAATGAAGGAGATACATACATCGAGTTGCTGACAAGCGATATGCTGACAGTTGATGCATGTGATGATCTCCGTATAAAGAAGTCAACGACTGGTTAGAAGAATTGTTGACTAGAATTGATGAGGTGTAGACTCTCAGTTAAGGACGTCCTACCCCTCCAAGATAGCATTTATGACAAACAGTTAACTTGATGCCTCTTTCCAAGTTAACTCACTGTCCCACTGATCATACATGTCTATCTCCAGTAATTGTGGATCTCTATTTTGGAAGCACTTTGTACATTGGAGTTCACTTTTAGTTTAGAGTCAGTTAACTGAAGTAGACTTTCTAGTTAACTGCTAGGTCACCTACTTTTAGACATAGGAATAAATCTTGCAAATTGGCAAGAACTAAGTGTTAACTCAAGGAGATTTTAGGGTTGCCTACTCCTTTGAGCTTCTATAAATAAGAGCCTTTGCTCATTATTTTGGAACCTTTATTTGCTACACAAAATTGTTGCACCATTGTGCCAACAAGTTTGCAAGTCTATATTTGTTCACTCTTGGATGAGAGTTATTTGGTTTGATCGCAATTGTGTATGATTTCATACCTTTGCTGTCCCAAATCTTTGTAATTCGTTGAGAAGGTTTGAATAAATAAATCAAAAAGCACATGCAATTTGATCAAAAGTTTCAAGTTCTATCAATGTCTTGTTCTTACAATCTATTGTTTCAATCTTCCCCTTGGACAGGTGCCGTCACCTCCTTGGGTATTTTGATGTTAATGATTGTCGTTTGATGTTGTGTAATGATTTGTATTTCAGCCTACACTTTGGACAGGTGTCGTCACCTCCTCAAGAATCCTGTTAGCCATTTCATCGATATTTGTTGTTTCTAGTGAGTTGCTTCCCAGCCTACACCTCGGACAGGGGTTCCTCCTCCTTGCAAATCCTGAGATTCAGCTTACCATAAAGAGTGATTGCTTGCATAATACCTTATCCCACCGTAGATCTGAGAGTTCAGAGCCTCAGACGCATTCTGAAGAGACGGTTGATCCAAGTGATCCAACCAATCCATTCCCCCTCATATGCCCTCATGCTCTGTTTATCTTGACTCTTGAGGAGATAGGATAGATTAAAAGTTAGCCTAGTTGTAGTCAGGATCTGTAGAAACTAGAGAAAACCTTAGCCACAACGCATTTTGTTTATGCACCCTTGTGTCCTGCCTGCCGAGTAAAAAAGATAGGAACATTTAGTCCGTTTTACTTTTACGCAAACATTAGCAAACAAGAGGATGCTTCCCCTCCATAATTTGAAGAGCAGTCATCACGCAATGTGCATAGCTGTCCGTTCCCAATAAACACTCCAGAGGTGCTAATTGAAACGCCAACAAAATACTAACATGATTGATTGCTTTGAATGGTTTTGGAGTTGGCAAATCACATAAAATTAACTCAAGAAATCTACACTACTATGCAATGCACTATTTCAGTTTTGGAGTCTATTCGTTACACACAAATATTACATAGAATAATCCACATTTATATTTCAGACAAGAGCAATGACAATAATAAACTTTAGATATTCTCAAACCAACATATATAAATGCGAAATGCGAAATCATTGGCCACAGAGTGGAAGTTGATTTACTGTTTGAAGGGATTTTAAAGGCTTGAGGAGAGCCATATTTTAGAGGTTTTAGCAGAAGTAATTTAACTTTTAACAGTAACTGTTTCTTGTTGAAGTGTATTCCTCTGTATTTTTAACTGCTGGCTATTCCTTTTCTCTCTGCTCTAGTCTGTTCCTTCTCCCTATCCTAATCCATGCTGCCACATTTCACCATTTTGCTGCTGCTATTTGTTATCCATTGGGACTTTTGCAATATATTTATGGTTATAGTCTATAATATTTACTTTTACATTTAGTTTTCCAGCTTTTTATTTAAGTGTTTACAATATTTATTAGTTATTTTTAGGTTTCAAAATTTTAAGTGTATTTTTAATAATATTAATAATTATATATTACTATATAGTATATTTTTAATATAATATTTTATATATTTTATAATATATAGTATATTTAATATTTAATATAATATATGTTGTATATCAATTTGTTTTGATATTATATATAATATATACAGTACAGCTGTATGAAATCCGCAGGAAAAGATCACTGTATGGCCCTGTACCTGAATCCTATACACATATCCAAACCAGCAAGTTAGAAGTCAAGGACAAAATGATTAGGAGTATACTGGCAAGTTCTGGAAGAGATTGGTACAATTGAAAAAAGATGTCATGGACAAGGAGGTTTGATGAAATACATAGGCGGGCTGTTTGGACACCTAAATAGGTTTTTATTAATGGAAAAGCTCCATGACATAGATGAAGCATCTGCTCAAGCACTCTATTTTAAATTAGACAAAAAGAAGCTATCCTCTTTCAAGCAAAAACAAAAGGATAGACGACAACAACAAGATGGAAAAGTAGGGAAAAATATAAGGACAAACACAAGAAAATTCCAATACATCAGTCTGACAAAAGGACACAGGTAAGGGGAAATGCAAGTTTCATTGTTCACATGGTGAATGGTCATTTAGATGAAAGGTTTTGGAAACTACACCTTGATTTGGCACCCCTAGGGAGGAAGAAAAACATTGACAAGAACATAAATTTTGTGAGAAAGGGAAAGGATATCAATGGCGATTTCGATTTAGATGAGAAGCTGTCATGCAGGGTGGGAGAAAATTGCAAAGAAGAAGATGAAATCACCAAATTGTTCCACGTCAAAATCTGAATCAAGGACAGGCAGATGCACTTTTTGAAACATGCTCACAAGCTAATTTGATTTCACATAAATTTGTAGGGGAGTTGGATTTGCACACTATGGAGCACTCATAATCGTATTCACTCGGTTGGTTGAAACAAGGAGTGGATATATTTGTGAAGAACTAATGTAAGTTGTCATTTGGAGCAGGTGCTGATTTTAAGGATGAAGTTCTTGTTAATATTATTCCTTTTGATGTATTTGGAGTCATATTTGGAAGTCCATACTTGTATGTGTGTGATGCTGTATACTTCAGAGGGAAGAATAATTATAGAGTTGTGTTGAATGGTGAAGCAATCACATTGAACTCCTCTAAAAAAATGATTTGCATGTTTAGATTATCCTAAGCTAGGCAATTAATCGATGCAAATGGAAGGTTTGCTCTCTTATTGCCTAGAGGGAAGGGAGAGCAGGATATGTGTCTTGATGGCTTGTAAGAAGACACTAATTGGAAGTGATGCAACTAAGGTCTTTTCCAATAATGCGCTGATTCATTTTGTGCCTTTAGAGATCCTCATTTAAGATATGGATGCTTGCATCTTGAGTAATTTTTGGTGCACTCTTTGGGAAAATATGATAATGAAGTTGGAAAGGTCTATTGCATTCCATCCCAAAATGGATGGTCAAATAGAGGTGGCGAATAAAACTTTGGTGCAGCTGCTTTATTGGTATAATCAGATGCATTTGAAAGAATGGGATGAGCACTTGACTTACATTCACGGTTCACCACTCCTACAAGAGGGCAGTCCACTCTTCAGCCATTTTGTTTTCATTTAAAGCGTGTTTTGGATATTTGCTACCTAGTCCATTTGATGTTTGCATGGGATAGTCAAAGGATGGGCAGAAAATAGAGATTTGGATGTGCAAAAGTTGATAAGTTGACACAAATTCACTTCTGGATGCAAGAGAAACTCAAAGAGTCTCAAGCTAGGTACAAGTGACAACATTATCCATAGGATAGAACACGAGTTTAGAGTTGGAGATAAGGTGTGGGTGTACCTAGGCAAGGAGAGTCTTCAAGGACCTTCAAGGAACTTGAAAGCAATCAAATATGGCTCTTTTAAGATTACTGAATAGTTGGGAAATAATGCCTTTAGGTTGGACATTATACTCAAGCCACTCATGTGGGGAAGTTGCATTTTTGTGAACATTTCATGGTGGATGAAGAATAGGATGTTATATTGCTTTTAGTAGATTATTTAGCTCTAGAGGAACAAGAAGAGTTGCAAGGTTACATCATTTGAATCATAGCACATCAATCAGAAAGGCTCACAAACCTCCTAGATTGATTTGGGATCTTGGAATCACATTGATTATTCAAGAATGAACAGTTGTTTGAGACTTGCAATTGTTTGAGGGCAAGCAATTATGGAGAGGGAAGATTGTAATGTTCCCATTTTAAGCTATATTGTTTTTTGAACAGTTAGCTAGTTTCCAAGTTCCGTTGAAGGGTAATTGGTGTGCTAAGGAGAACTCCAAACTACTTTGAGTGCTCAAGGCTGGTTAAATAGTGACTTTGGCTCTTTTAAGATTACTGAATAGTTGGGAGAAAATGCCTTTAGGTTGGACATTATACTCAAGCCACTCATGTGGGGAAGTTGCATTTTTGTGAACATTTCATGGTGGATGAAGAATAGGATGTTATATTGCTTTTAGTAGATTATTTAGCTCTAGAGGAACAAGAAGAGTTGCAAGGTTACATCATTTGAATCATAGCACATCAATCAGAAAGGCTCACAAACCTCCTAGATTGATTTGGGATCTTGGAATCACATTGATTATTCAAGAATGAACAGTTGTTTGAGACTTGCAATTGTTTGAGGGCAAGCAATTATGGAGAGGGAAGATTGTAATGTTCCCATTTTAAGCTATATTGTTTTTTGAACAGTTAGCTAGTTTCCAAGTTCCGTTGAAGGGTAATTGGTGTGCTAAGGAGAACTCCAAACTACTTTGAGTGCTCAAGGCTGGTTAAATAGTGACTTTGGCTCTTTTAAGATTACTGAATAGTTGGGAGAAAATGCCTTTAGGTTGGACATTATACTCAAGCCACTCATGTGGGAAAGTTGCATTTTTGTGAACATTTCATGGTGGATGAAGAATAGGATGTTATATTGCTTTTAGTAGATTATTTAGCTCTAGAGGAACAAGAAGAGTTGCAAGGTTACATCATTTGAATCATAGCACATCAATCAGAAAGGCTCACAAACCTCCTAGATTGATTTGGGATCTTGGAATCACATTGATTATTCAAGAATGAACAGTTGTTTGAGACTTGCAATTGTTTGAGGGCAAGCAATTATGGAGAGGGAAGATTGTAATGTTCCCATTTTAAGCTATATTGTTTTTTGAACAGTTAGCTAGTTTCCAAGTTCCGTTGAAGGGTAATTGGTGTGCTAAGGAGAACTCCAAACTACTTTGAGTGCTCAAGGCTGGTTAAATAGTGACTTTGACTCTTGGCAGTGAGCTCAGTTGGCCTTGGTGAGCCTTGTGACACTTTCAAAATTAATTTTTGATCTTTTGGGAGCTCTCCAAACTTCTTGGAGGAGCAATCTATTTTATGTAAATAACTCGGTTGCTTCGATTCATTGTCCTATGACTCCAATATCACTATGGTATGATCATAATTGCATAATTATGTCATTTGGATACTTTCCGCAATTTGGGTAAGCTATTGAGTTATTATTTAGTTAATTCATTTAAGTTGTCTAATGTTGGAAATATTAAAAAGAACAACCTAGTGTAATAGCTTGTTGAAAAAGTATTAAGATATGTTTTAAGTTGGATGCATAGGCTTGCCACCTAATGCTTTACTTTTAGCTGCTGCAATTTAATTTGATATGTAGATCCTTTCATCGTATGCTCACCTTGGCCATCATGGGAACTTGGTGATCAAAAAGTGCAAAGGATATTGCATTGTAATCTCATTTCAATTGAAGTGATTTTCAAAAAAAAAATCTAGGGTGGTTATCATAGAAAGCCAATTAACTCCACATCTATGATCAATCAAAACACCACATTTGATGCCCAAATCCCAAGGTGACAAATACATAGTGAAAAACTTGATACTTGCTTCGACTGATCAATATCTCACATCCATAATAACTGATACAAATAATAAGTGAATAAATATATAATCTAGACGCGCCACTAATGAGCCATGTAACATTCGCAATATCAACTTCTGCTGCCTTATTTGTTGTTTCTTACTTATAGATTTTAAATCACTTTCTTGGAGGTTGTAAGTGCTGTTTGAAAATATTAGCTTAGCACCTTTTCTCAAGTGCTTTTCTTAAGGTCATTTTGATGTGTTTTGATTAATAAGGTTATTTAAGACCATTTTGAGTCATTTGAAGTCATTTCATAATGTTCTATGGTATTTTGGAGTCATATTGTAAAAGTTGCAAAAAATTGTAAAATGTTGTCAAAAGTTGTAAAAAAGATGTAAATGTGGTCATTAGTGTTAACAAGGAGTTAGAGGTTAGTTTTTTCAGTTGGGAATTATGGAGACATGTTAAATATGCCTTGTAATATCAACCTCATGGGTTGGATGGAGTCGGAATGAGAAAAACATCATTTTGCCATGTTTTATATTGTATTTTTCTGTGAACAATGACTGTAATTCATGTGGTACGGACTGGTACGGACAGGTGCGGTCCTGAAACTACTTAGAGAAGTTGGAGGGAAGTCTTTAACTTTCAAATGCTTTTTGTTTGGTAGAATTTTATCAAGTTTTGTGCAAGATATTGCAATTTTGTTGAGTGCAGGTCTAAACCCTTCCTAGGGTTTCCAGCAATAATTAAAATGCATATCTTCTGTTTTAACCATCCAAATTTGCCAAAATTTGGTGAAGATCTCTGTTTTGATATGTTATAAAAACCCTTTAAAGGAAAAGTCATAGTTTTCATTTTTGATGAAGATATTAATGACAATATTCTTGCATTTGTGTATAAACTGTCTTAGAGAACCCTAGTTCTTGGTTGTTTTGAATGGTCTATGACTCTATGCATTGTTTGTCAATGGAGGGGTGTAGAACCATAATGACATGTTGTTAAGGGCCTGCACAAGTCTAGGAATTCACATGACCAGCATTTCTTACTTTTGTTTGAAACCATTGCCTTAAATGCACCTAGTGGCAGCCTTACCTAATTTGCTTGTTTCATTGTGTCAATCGCTTGGTTGGGGCTATATATGTTTGGGAACCCCTATAAGATGTGGTGATAGGTCTGAATACATCAATAGCCCATATTCCATGCTGCCCTCAATAATGAAGTGCCTTTGGTATGCTGCCCCCATGTTTTGGGCTTGGGAACACATCGCTAAAGTGAACAAATGTGCATATTTGCAGCCTTGGCGTTGAAATCTTGTTTGAAAGTGTTTAGGATGTTGTTGTGAGTCCTTCCCCCTCTGCATCACTATCTCTGGTTTCCCAATGAGAGCATGCATCAGGTTCAATCTTTTATTAAACAGCAAGAAGAACATGCAATATAACAGAACAACAGTAACATAAGGCATTGAACAAGTAACACAATAATAAGCATATAAGCAATTGCAGATTTTCATGATAGCCTATTTCTTTGAATTGTCTTTGTATTTATGCAAAACCGTGCCCAGTTATTACAATAAGCAAGGAAAGCAATTGCAGAGTTTGAAGTGATCATCTATATTGTGGAATTTCCCTCATGCTTGCACAAAACCACTTCTAAATAACACAAACCTTTCAAAACATATGTTCACGTTTAACACTTAATGTGTCCTATTAATTTCATACCTAGTTTGTAACAGTTTTTGACTCAAATATATAAAATATACAAATAGAGAAGCAAAGGATGGACCCTCAATTCTTGGTCTTTTGCTACTTTTATGCTGGCCTCATAAGGTGGTAGACATAATTTTCTTTGGTTTCCAGGATGAAATCTTCTTGACTAAGTTAATTTTGTTTATATACATTCAAATGGACAGAGTATGTCTGCTCTGACCAAGAATTTCACCTTCATTGTTTACCCTCAGTCTTGATACCCATCCCCTATAACAGAAATGCATTCCTGCCTTGGAGACCCATATGTGGATGTCCCCAGCCATTAGAAGACTTTAGATGGAGTTTCTCTGTTTCTGTTTGTCTCCTGAAAGCATCAATTTGCAAATTGAAAAACTTCCCATAGAGGTTTCAGATTTTCCTATGCCGATTTGTGGTAGACAAAATTTAAAGAACTATAAAGATACATTAATAGACTTGTCATTTTTTAATTTTTGCATAAAAATTTACAAGCTTTATTGTAGCAGAAATTTTTCTTATCATATCCCAAAGAGGTAATAGTATGAAGAGAAAGAACAATAAATCTTAAAATATAGTCATCTCCAAGGACCCCCATACCATGATATTAAACTAAAGGCATTCTCCTCCCAGTCTTTTGTTTTTCATTTCCAGGTGATTATGATTTAAAATTTAAGTTTTATATGATGATGATGATTATCAAATTTTGATATATTTATAAATCTATGCTTTCGTTCGACATCTATTTGAATACTTTAAAAAATGTTAACTTTTGAATTTTGAAGAATTTTAGTATTTTACATTATATTAAGTTGAATATTCACTGCATGATTTTATTTTTCAGAATTTAAAAATAAATATATCATTTTTTTGCCATATCCAAATTCCCGCCCATTAATTTTTTTTTAAAATGGCATACTAGTGCCTGCCCTCTTCTCTTGTACCAGTCCCTGTCTCCCTGTCTTTTGTCTTCGTGTACTGCAGTGATTTTAAACTTTTATATTAAGGTTTGAGTAAGTTTTCTGTTTAATCTGCTATTTTCTAAATGATTAATTTATTTGTTTAGCATTATATTGAGGTTCGAGTAAGTTGGTTGCCCAAAATCTACTTTTTCCTGACTGATATTTTATAATAGTGTGAGAGACCTAAAAATTATGGGACAATGTGGATGCTATTGCACAAAACTCAAAACATTAATCCATGTTCTTCATTTGTATGAGTAGTTTGCATCTCTGTTCATTAACTTCCTGCTACATAGTTTCCTTTGAGATAATAAACTCTTCCGAATAGTAGACAAAGCTAGCATTTGCAAAAGAGAGGTTTTACATCTAAATGGGAACAAGCATAACTGTTTCAAGATTTAGGTGAGCACAAGAGGTGTGAAAATACCTCTTTCAACTTGTAAAAAGGGCAGCAATTGCAGAAGAGAGGCAATACATCTAAAATATAATACGCATAAATTGTAATTGATTCAAATATTGCATTTCTTCTCTGAAAGGACTAAAATTGCTAATGTTTTACTAGACCACAATTTTATTAGACAAAATCTTACCTAATGGAGATCATCTGTTTGTAGGTGAGCATAACTGGTGTGACAGGTGCCCGTGCTTCTGTTGCATCACGTGTGGAATTTCTTCTTCGTGACATAAAACAGGTTTTTGCTTTTGTTTTTTCGAGCAATGTGTTTGTTCTTTAGAGCCTTAATTGTTTGATTTACTTGTCATCTATTAGATCAATGTCTTTTCAGTGACAAACAATGCAGTTGTAATAATGTCTGAAACATTGCAACGGCTTTCTTGAGGGTTAGGAATTAGTTCATTAGCTGCCATGCTTGCCATTGCCAAATGTCAATTGTTAATGATTGCTTCTGAGGAAAAGAGGTTATAAATTGGTCTATAAACAATGTCCATCCTAAACATCATATTTTTGAGATATCAATGAAGAATTATTCCATGGCATATTATAGTGAAGGGAAATAGATTTACGTATACAAAAGAATTGGCAGGGAAATATCTTATGTGTTTGAGATGTTTCCATTGGTTACTGACTGCAATTATTTTTTTCGTTATGGGTTTCATAATAAATCTAAACATTCTTACCATTTTGCAAGTTAGTTGCATCCTAGGATCTTAATAGACAAGATAAACCTTTTCTAGCTGTAGTAGTTATAGGACTTGGTATTGTTTCGGGGTTTTGTTCACTTGTTCAGTCATTTTTTTTCTTTGGGGTTGGGTTCGTTTTGAGTTTGTCCATACAAAAACATATAAAAACTATAAATATATACATTAGGTAATTAAGTTCAAAATGCATCTTATATTGTATAATAAACAAAACCACCAAAAATAAAAAAATATTACAATGTCAATTAGTCAAACTCGAATGTTTTGATATATATTAAAATAAAAAAATAATAATGTTAAGTGTCAACAAACAACTATCATTGATCAAGCATCATCATCACCATCCATATTAGATGATGTGGGTACTGGTAAATTATAAGAACCATTAACAATGCCATTGGTGTTGGCACTGGCATTGGCAGCAACACGAGCATTAGCAATCTCATGCTCACTAGTTGGCTTACTTGTAGCAAAGTGGGAAGTGGAAGCATCCAATGCAATATGCTCTAGCTTGATATCCCACTTCCTTGTGGCCCCTTGTAACCACTTTCTTTGTGTTAAAGGAGCCACAAGTTTGAATGTGCATACACCAAGTCCTCTGCATTTTTTGAGTGTAGTTGATAGTAGTTTATTGAGTAGATGGAGTATGTGCTCCAATTCCTTTTAGATGCAAATGAGCTAAAAATCTATTAAGACAAAATTAGAGAGTTAAGAGTTATAACTTAAAAAATTTAATTTATAAAATGCAAATGAAACTTAAAAGATAAAATAATTTTTCTATTAAACTTCTTGTGATAAAATTTTGATCACAAGAGGTTATAGGTGTGTGAATGATTGGACATAGAAGTACCACCAACTATGAGCATCAACCTTATACTTGTGCTGAAGAGCACCACTACTAAAGTCATAGGAGCATGCAAAATCCATGAACTCAATCCTCATTGCATCTTGCATGTCAAGAACAATGAAGAGTCAGTGAAGTGCTATCTTATACCCTTGGTTGACTTCAACATCTCTATATGGGGCAATTCTTTGTGACATAGAAAGGAGCTCAACACTATAATATTTGGGACTCAATGCAAAGGCAAAAAGATGTATTGGAGTGGTCATTTTGTTCCAGTTCTCTTGAACAATTTTGTGTGGTTTTTTGAAAATAGTTTGTTCAAGATCTTATTCTTTTGCATTTATGATGGCTTTTATCTTTTCAATCATTGAGTTGATTCCATCATACATCTCACCCAAACAAGGTCTATCCATGTTGGTATAATGGATCGTGCTCAATATGGGCTTAGTGAAACTAAAGAGATATTCAACACGATTCCACCAAATGTCATCTAGGATCATTTGCTTAATATTTGCTGTCTTTGTAGTGCTAGATTGCCTCCATATAGACCAATTTGAGTTGATGACCATGTCATAAAGTTCCTCGCGAACCTTCTTAAGTCATCTCAAGGCAATTGTGTTGGAGGCAAAACGGGTCTCAACAACCTGTCTGAGAAAAAAAATATTACAAAGATTAAAATTAAATTAAATTACAAAGTTTACTAAAGAAACATATTTAACTTACTTTCAACAGCTCCAATTTTGAGAATGTTTTGAATATGCCTTGTGACATATGGTGGTTGGTGATGAACATTTGGATCTCTTTAGCCTCAACATACACTTGTATGATCCAACCAAGTTTGGTGCCATTTTTTTGTAGCATAAGGTTGAGGGAGTGGACAACATAAGGTTACCAAAAAAATGTGCGAATTATGCTCCTTAACCATTAAGCCAACCACTTTACAATTTTTGGCATTGTCTATTATAACTTGCACAACATTTTGAGGGCCCACTTCCTCAATGTTTGTCATGACAGTGTTAACCATAAATGCACCATCCTTCACCTCCCCTTCGCAATCCACTACTCTCAAAACCATTGCCTCTTTAGAGGACTTTGCAATAACATTGATCAATGGCCAATTTCTTGCATCTTTTCATCCATTGGAAACGATGGACACCCCTGTTTCGACCCACAAATCCATTATGGGCTTCAGTAACTCCTCTAAAAGCTTCACCACGTTTTCCAATAAGATGCTATCCACGTTTTCAAAACTTGGGCCCTTGCAACCTTTTGGAGCCCCATTAATTATTTTCACCATTTGTTGCCAATATGGTGAGCGTACAACATTGAATGCCAATCCATTCGCATAGAGACATCTCGCTATTTGTTGATCGACAATCTCTTGAGACTTGTTTTGAAATGCCATTTCCAATTGTCTCTTTGATCTCTTATGTCTGAAGGCCACAAGTTGTTCATTAGGTGTGGATAAAAATGGTGGCTCTTTGTAGGTTGAAGATTAGAAGGTGGTAGAGGAGCCTTAGTTCCTTGAGATCCTTTTTGTAACAAAGGATGATTTGATTTACGGTTTGCTGCTTGATTTGCTTTTTCTTGCTCATTAATAAATGCCATGGCTTGTGCTTCTAAAATGAGTACACCATTTTTTCCTATGCAAGCTTTGATGCCTAGTCTAGGGATATGGCACAAATGGCCTTTCACTCAATTGTTTGAGTTTGAATATCTAACATTAGACCCATTGCAAATACAAACCTAACTCCCATCGCTTAGAAGCTATTGTATCATTTCAACATATTTCCGAGGGAAGAGTTTGGGTCTGTTTTGAAGCAGGGTTGGTCCAGGAGCTAAAACTGAATGCCATTGTAATACTTATGACAAGTTCAATAAACAACACATTTGAAGAATTGAAACAAATGAATATATATATGCTCATTTGTAAAAAAAAAATGTAGAAAAAGAAAACCAAAAACTTGAAAAAAACCGACATCTTTTGTAGAAATCTTCCTCTATGACTCCTCGGCAACAAATGAATTCTTGCAAATGTGTAGGAGTATATATATATATATAGAAAACAAGAGAGTTCATTTGTGAAAAAAAAAATGTAGAAAAAGAAAACCAAAAACTTGGAAAAAAAACCTATATCTTTTGTAGAAATCTTCCTCTATGACTCCTTGGCAACAAATGAACTCTTGCAAATGTGTAGGAGTAGCAAACCAACTATTCATATATATATATATATAAAACAAGAGAGTTCATTTGTGGAAGAAAAAATGTAGAAAAAGAAAACCAAAAACTTGAATAAAACCTACATCTTTTGTAGAAATCTTCCTCTTTGACTCATTGGCAACAAATGAACTCTTGCAAATGTGTAGGAGTAGCAAACCAACTAGTGTGGAACACTCACCGATCAATCTTCAACTCCATTTGTGTAATGGCAAGCAAGAATGAAAGTTCAGCAAGGATGAATAATATATATATTTTTTTCATTCACAATATGAGTAATGAGTTTGTTTTTGACTTTAAGATGTCTTGGATACTATGTTTTAGGGTTGGTATGAGGGTGAGGGGGGGAGGTGGCACAAATTTTGCTTTTTGGTCAAAATTAGAAGTAAAAAACAAATGGTGAAATTCATCCCCTAGGTGTTGATCCTTGACAAATTCGTTATGGGTTTGTTTCGGATGGATCCACTATGTTTTAGGGTTGGGATGAGGGTGAGGGGGGGAGGTGGCACAAATTTTGCTTTTTGGTCAAAATTAAAAGTAAAAAAAAGTAAAAAAAAAATGGTGAAATTCATCCCCTGGGTGTTGATCCTTGACAAATTCGTTATGGGTTTGTTTCAGATGGATCCACAAGTGAAATGCGGGACCTTGGCCAGCCCCCAATGTGGATTGGATCCGGATGTGTATCCAGGTCGGATTGGACTTGAACCGGCCGGCCAAACCCAACAAACTAGTAACATTGCTGTAGTATGTTGAAGAAAAAGACGAAGAGATACAACCAGGAAACACTGAAGTCTGTTACCAGCTGAAACAAACTACATATACCAGAAAATAGTGAATTTGAGTCAAATAATGTGTTAGAAAGGTTTCCTCTTCCTTTGTAGACTGCTTTTTAACAGCTAACTTGGATTAAAAAGACTTTTCCTAATGTGTATAAAGGAGATTTTAAGTTGCATGGTTTCCTTAATATCATTAATTGGGACTCACGAAGCAATAGCAGTTATTAAAGAGAAGCACTAAGCTAAAAAGAGTCAAGACCCTTTATTATGAACGTAAGTACACACAAAATATAGAATTAAGGCTAACAAAGCAAGATGGGTTAAACCTAAAGTGATTAAACGATGAGCCACAAACATCTTACAAGAATAAATAGCCTCTCATGTGAAGGGCTCCTCAATGAATCAAGGAGCTAATAGAGATGAAGTAGAAGATCATAAAGTTATTACATATTTGTAGTTATACTCAAATCAGAAGAAGCAATATAATTGTTGTTTGTCACCTCAAAAAGGCGAAAGTAGGATCTTAGAATGCTTTTAGGGGAATTTCTAGAGATGATGGGGGGAGGCTGGACAATCCTAAGAAAATGGCAAATATGTTCATTAGGGTGTCTCCTAACATCAAGGCTGATAAATCTCTTGTAGTACAGAGAAATTGGTAATGCCCACCTTGTCTTTGTGACTGGATGTGGATAAGGGGAAGGCCCTTGAGGCTGAAATGTAGTTGATCTACATCTCAAATGAGATCGGGGGCTAGAAAGTTTTGGTGGCAATATGCAGAGGACAAATTGTCTATATCCAATGGTTGCTTAACTCCACTAATGCCTATGATAGGTCAAAACAAGTAATCAACCTGACAGCTCTTGAGGTCCCTTGTGATCTACATCTGAGAAGAACATTCTCTTGAAGACGAAGGATAGACACCTTTGAGCAGCATATTGAAAGGTGGATAATTTGATTTTTTGAACAGAGTGGCATTTCCTTTCAATCTCATAGTATAGAGGATACTTAAAAAAAAATGTCCCTTAGCCTCAACCTCCTTGAGGTAGCAAATATGACTGGTCCTATCACCCTATAAAATATGGTGGTTGGTATCGATTGCATAGCTGATTGGAAAATAGCCTCAACTGCCCAAGAGGAATCCTTGACTTGAGCAAATATGACTGATCCTATCACCTTGTAAGATATGGTGGTTGGTATCAATTGCATAGCTGATGGGAAAACACCATCAACTGCCCAAGAGGAATCCTTGAATTGTCTAACCAATGATTTTGGAGATAGAATAAATTGTTATGAGAACTACAATTCAGCAGAAATATTTATTACTGAAAACTAACTTGGAGCCGAGAAACTATAGCTTCCAAGTGATTTGGATGTAATTTCAGTAAATATTCTCTCTGATAACTCTATTAATATGTCCTGCTTTGTGGTAGTAAGGCATCACCTAAGTGGAAATAGCTGGTTAGTATAAATGTTGATAGATTGATGTAGCAAATGGGTTTCAGAATACCAATAACAACACTGACAACCTGCAGAACGCCTGTGCAACACACTTGGTTGATTAAAATTATGATTAAATTATAAAAGAACTTTGCAAATTATCTTTTGTATTTGGTTCAAGCATGTGGATAAGGGAAGAAATTGTAATCTTCAAGGATACAAAATGATGGGAGCTTGTAAGGACACAAAGTCTTATCTGGATGTTATCTAACTGCGAGATATGCTAGGATTTACTTTGGCATTTGAATGGAAAAGTATTCAGTATGGAAATATATTTACTTAACATTTCCTTGCTTTAAATCAGATCTAGTTATATGCAATCATGAAAATTTATATACTTAAAGCATTTCCTTGCTTTACATTAGATCTAGCCAATTGACCATAAAGACACTCCATTCCTTGCATGTTCCAAGGGTATAATCTTTGACTAATAATGGATGTTTGGATATGTCAGGCATGCTATCAGGCATTTGAACCATGTTTTAAAATGGCATTTATGGTGAAAGTTTTCAAGACATGGTAATGAAATCTTGAAAGAGAGGAATAACGAAACCTATATTATTGTACTTGATTGTCATTCTATGCAATAAGATGACACTTATACTGAAATTTTCCAAGACATGGTAATGAACCCTGAAATAGAAAGAATTGCTTCGCCTAGAGGACTGTACTCAAGTGTCACTCTATACTGTATTTTTTTTGCACCCATACAGTATTTTTCATTTTTTTTTGTATATGGAATTGAAGAAGTCTTTTTGCAAATAAGATTTTGTCCAAATTTGTCATTTAATTGGTTTTTTGTTTGTGAACATGCAAACATGTGCATTGGTGCATGCATGTAAAATAATGCCACAAACCGTTGTAAACTTACAATACCATTCCGCATTATGGACATATAACTGAAAGGGGGAAATTTCTATTAATAGTGGGAGATGAAAAGGAATATAGAGCAGGCCATCTGTATCAAAAATTAAAAAAGGGAGAAATTCCATGGTCACAGATCTGTTGTAAAAAGAAATAGAACACAATATTATTCTAACAGATATCAGGATACAATTATAATGTGTTTCATCTCTTTTATAGAGTTTGGAGTTGAAATGGATAACATGACACATCAACGGATAAACATGACATGACTTACATTCTAAATACTAAAAATAAAATAACAATAAACCACTTAAGTCTCTAAGGTGACTTTATTACAAAGGTAAGCCTTATTTTCTGATACCCCCTCTCAAGGCTTATTGCACTTAAAAAAGAGAACATACTAGCATAATGATTAACAAATTAACAATGCTCAGATCATGTATTCTTCAGAAGCTTTTCTTCCAAAACTGATCTTAGACCTTGTAGAAATCCATCAAGTCGCCTCATAATCCTTGTAAAGGTGTAGCTCTCAAGCTGAATTATCACCTCCTCAAACTCTTGAATCATTGGACAACAATCCATCAAGTTGTCTCATGACCATTGTAAGGGTATGATTCCCAAAATCAACAGACTACCAAACTATCTGGAAAACCATCCATACGGAGCTTTAGCTACATTGGGTTCCTTCCTATCTTCAAAGTGTGGGCCTTTTAAAATACACAAAGAGCAAACTTTTCACCATTGTCAGTATTTGGAGGATTTTCTGCAATGGCTGCATTAGCATATATACAGATAGAACATATCTGTTTCCTATTGTCTTGGAAGCAATGCCCATCATGTAGATGGCAACAAAGTGTGTATACATTAAAATCCTTGTAGAAAAAGGGACAAGCAAGATCTTGTCAAATTTCTTCATCTTTTTCCTCCAGACCCTCCACGGGAAAACTTTCTTGGTCCTATGCAACTCCAATGTCCAATTCATTACTTAAGTCTTGATATCCTTTAGATAGATATGAGAAGCAAGGCCTTTGTATCAGTAATAAGATTCTCAATGGTAATAACTTCCAAAATACAGCCCAACATTGGGTGAGGACTTATAGTATGCACAAAAATGCTGCAACAGCCATAGCTATAGCTACAACCACTTACAACAGTAAGTACTTCACTAGAGCATCAAGCTTTGCAGAAAACCTGAGTTGTTGAATGGCAGGAAATGGCTCACAAAACCCTAACCATGGACTGCTTTGCCATAGCCACTCAAGTGGATTGTAATAAAAGAATAGTCGCGATTTGTAGAACTAGACTTTTGCACGGTTTGTAGAGATGGTGGAGGCAATTTTTCCTTGTAATCTTTTGTAGTCACAAATTTTAGACAAAGAGAGAAAATTCACAATCTTTTGTAAAAAATCTGCAATTCTTTTGTTGAAAGGGTGCCTTCAAAACCCTTGCACAATTTTTCACCAAAACAAACTCCACAATTTTTTTTTGGCAAAATCTCCAATTTTTAATAGTCTCTAGAATGTTGTTTTATCCAGGTGTGATTTGGATGAATCCATGTGCGAGTTATAGAGAAAGAAATGGGTGTGATATAATTTTCAAAGCCTTTCAATTTTCCTTTAGAAATTTGCTCTTGCAGCTTCCTCCAAAAGTTGTGAATGAAAGACTCTTTTTCACATGACTCCCTTCTTTGATACCATGTTGTAAAAAGAAATAGAACACAATATCATTCTAGTAGATATTGGGATATGATTACAATGATGTTCATCTCCTTATATATAGAGTCCGAAGATGAAACAGAAAAACATGACACATGTAATGGATAAACATGACACATCAACAGATAAACATGACATGAATTACATTCTTAATATAAAAAAGAAAATAAAAGTAAACCACTTAAGGTGACTTTATTACAAAGGTAAGCCTTATCTTCTAATAAGATTAGAGTCAAAAACTTTACAAAATTGCCCCAAATATGTGCAACAACACACAATGCCCTAAACTTTCTTAAAAAATGATCTCAATAATGGATTTTCAGACGGGCAAGTCTTTCATTTTTTTCATTTATTTTTTAGAGCTTATGTTATTTTGGAATACAGCATGAATTTCATAAGTACTGTTATTGGATATGCCAGGTACCTATTTCGGTTACATATTAACTATGGTTATGCATTAAAGGCCGTGTCTGACTATGGATATATATCTGGGGTGGATCTATAAAGACATGTAATTAGTATAATATGCAGGTGGAATGGCTGGTGGTATCTATTTGTTAATAGGCTATTCTGATTTTTTGATTGAGAACAATAACCCATTGACTACTCTTGTTAAATTATCTAAGATTGGAAAAAGCGTCAAAGTTGTTTTCCCTTTCTGATTTTTTTCTCTGATTATTTTGAAAGTTTATTTTATTGTGTGACATTGTTGGTCATTAATAGTGATGTGCAGTATGCCACCTTTGTTGTACCTTGGTGTGTATGATTGTATTAGATACTTGTGTGGGTGCTCCATGATATATCTGAATTAGTTATTCATAATAACTGCAAAGTTGCATTCATTGATTGCTTGGTAGTGATCGGTTTCTTGTTTTGAGTGTGTTGTATCAATCTTTCCTACCCTGTACTGGATAAAATAAGTGTTTTGTGTTAGAATGTTTGGGATTTTATGGGTAAAATTGTTTTTGACAGTGTTAGTATGTTTAAGAAATTTATTCTTTCAGCCACAGACATCAGAAGTGTTGTTTAGCATTTACTTATTCTGTCAGGACAGTTTTGATCATTAATTCAATGTGTTACAGGCTACAACTAAACCTGTGGCAGTTGGATTTGGTATTTCCAAGCCAGAGCATGTGGCACAGGTTTGTTTTCCATTTACAATTTTTTTTATCACTAGTTTAGATTTGGATTCTTGTTAACTAACAAATTGGTACACTGTAATTTGCATAGTGCATTCAAATAATTTCTTGAATTCCAAAATCCTGCATTTGCTGAGAGGTAAGGAGGATCTTGAATGCTTTAACACCTTGAAAAATTGAAAAACAAATCAAAGGCCTTACGGTTCATCAATAGTGGTTGAAGACAGTCAAAATTGACCATAATAATTTGTAAGAAATTGTTCCATATAATTATGAAAGTAAGAACATAAATTTGCGAATAAGAATTGAATGTAATTTACTCAAACAAACCATTAAATAATAGCATTGAAAGAATTAAGTTTTTTGACAAGCTTGCAATTGAAGCTACGAGTGTAATGACATTTTAAAAAATAAAAATAAGCTGAAATATTTTTTAGGCATTCAATGCATTCCCCATAAATCAAATAAGATGGGAAGTGTGAGTGTGTAAAGTTCCCCAAATCCAAACATTTTTCTTTTTCTTTTTCTTCATGAAAATGTGAAAGTAGTTGTTGGCAATGGAAGACTTGCATCATTATCTTGCTCATCCCTAGTTATGCCATGTGTGCTAGTTTAGCATCATTCAAGTTTGGTTCTGCACGGCTAAGGCACCTTGTTTATTCATTCAACCTATGGTTCCATGATCTTAAGGTAAGATTTTATTGTATCTTTGTTTCGTTCATAACCTAGCATGTCGTATTGACTGTGTTTAACACCTTAGCAATTGTGGTATTACAAGATATATCAAACATTCCAAATGGGATTCTTCCCTTTTCTCAACTCAAATAATATATCTCCAAACTCTGGCACTTCCAACAACTTGAATACCTTTGATTCTCAATCAAAAGATTGACATGTCTTATCATCTTCAAACTGTCACTTCCAATCTCTTTCAACTCTCAATTTTGACGATTCTCTGTAGTCTGATCATCTTCTGTTTAGTCAAATAAAATGTCATCTTTTTGTGAGCCCCTATCCAAACTATGGGCCCCCATATTCTCCCTATCCAAGTCAGCATATAACTGTAACAATTACATATAACTCCTTCAAAGTTCTGGCTACAGCTATGCAAGATTCAGGAGCAAGAAGATTTTTAGTTTTTATAGAGCAGTCTTTTTACTATGCAATCAAGAATCTGAACTGAACTACTCCTTAAATCAGACTTTACATTTCATAATGCTATTGCAGCACCTTCAAACCACTAATGGTTTACAACTGATTAATCATAAATGTATGGATGACAATTTCAACCTAATCACAGATGCCAAATCTGTACAATGTAACTGTTACCCAATGCTATCAAATCAATTTATGATACTTTACAACTTCCATTTCTAGATCACAAGATAGGTATAACATAGTAACATATAATGAGTTCCTCTAACAAATATAAATCTACCAAAGCATGCAAGCCAACTCCTGCAGACCTCATAACTGGTAAAAGTAATGGGTAAGATGACCCCAACCATGGTTGCCATACTCAACCCCTAACCTACTGGCTAGAAGACTGAATGAGGGTATCATCGCAATCCAGTACAAGAGCAGAGACAAGCATCACAGACATACCACAAGAACGACAATCACAATTACAGACCCAAGGTACATGGTACACAACTTACAATAGAATGGCATTCAACTTGCCATTGTGCACTCCCAACAAATTTTCATTTAAACTATGCCAACTTGCATCCAGTTCATGGTTGTTCACAAGCTGTAACAACCATAAACAAGTGATATAGGCATTATACCTTCTATGTGCACCTCCAGATACATCCATGACGGCATTAAGTCAAACCCTTGTAAAGGTAACAACAAAATCAGAATTTACATTTTACGACATTATCACTAGACATCGATCAACTATAACATCTATTGTGTGAACCACACAAAGAGAGATGAGATTTCTGACTTTACAGAAGTCTAAAGAAGACATAGAAGGATTATACAAGTTCAACACTTAACACTAGTTTCATTATCACAACATTCCATTGAAATACTAAACCAGAAGCATCAGTCTTACCCAGACTTGTCACAATCGAAAAGATTTTCTTACTGTCAAACACTGGTTCAGCACAGTTACCAATGTCTACAACCAACCCTATACTCCACAGTTCCACAATAGTAAGTGAAGAGTTTGCCCATCACAATCCTGATACGGACACAGTCATTTGGCAAATCATATTTATCCAATAACTTAATGAGGCCTTTGACTATCATTGTCCTCCTCTCTGCAGCAATGCTGTCACAGTCAACTCTAAACCTCCATTTCAACATCAACAACAGTCTCAATGCATTGTTCCAAGATTACCACAGTCAACAATTTTCATCACAGTTGACACTATTCACAAGAAACCCTACAGATATGCATCACATACATCAAGTGACTCACCACAGTCTATTACAACTTTTCATACACAGCAGTAGATTCTCACAGTACTCTAGCTCCACGAGGTATTCCATTCAACAAAGCAGTCTCTACAGTGAAGAATAGATGTTACAATCCATAAAGATATCAACATAGCCCATTCACCTTCCCCAGCCCCCATTCCCCTCTGCCATCCCTGGCCCAAAAACAGTCCCCAGAGTCAAATAAAAGTTATCATGCAACCTATCAAATTTCATTACAAGACCAATCAAAATCAGTAACATGACCACTTTTCATCATATATATTCACAATACAGTCGAGGTTTTGCAATACCCTTAAAATAACGAGGACCTCTAACCATGGAAAAAGAAAGGGTTTTTGTTTTAGCTTTGCTATCAGTTTCATACGGACAAGTGTCTCACCGTTACCCAGAGAACCCAATACAACAACCATTCAACCTAAGTTATTCTTTATGTAACAAGAATATTCTTGACAATAATACAACTGAGAGTTTGCACTGACCTGTGAATGTTCACCCTCAATCAAACAACCAAAGACTTATGGCCTCTCGCTCTCCAAGTAATAACCAGAAAGACAATACCAAAAGCCTCTCCAAGACCACCAAAAGTATCATGAGAAACTGCCCTATAAGAACTACAAAAAAAAATGAACTCCATAACTCCTCATAAAGCTCTCCATACTAACTGCTCCATTATGAGAGCACTTAACATAACTGAAATAAAAGGAACGAACATGCCTATGATCTACTTAAAGTCCTGCAGAGCTTCACTATAGGCTGGCAGCCACGCCCATGAAAATGTCCAAACAAAAATAATAAAACCAATACCTCATTCGTGCCCTAACTTTTTTCCTAACTCATGGTTCCACTGCAGGTTAAGTGTTGTTAGGGCTGCATCACCAATCATCATTTAATTCACTTTACGTCAAGACACAAACCATTAAGAGTTATGCTGAAAGGTTTAGCTTCAAAATTTTAAGTCCCTCGTGTAGCCCATAGTGGCTACAACAAAATTCAAACATTTATTTGAAATTTACCATTTAAGCTCTTTAGTATGACTTTAGCCTTAAAATGGCCATGCCAAAATATGGCAAGTCGAAACTGGATTTTAGTGGTATCGACATGCAGTCATCACTCTGTCAGCCCCCACAACCACATTTGGTCTTCATCAGCTCCTGGACCTGCAGACACAAAGTTCATTAACAGCATCTTTTGTCCAATAAAGGAACAAAATACCATAAATAAATCAAAACTGCAATGAATACTGAATCATTAATGCCATAACCATCATGTCTCATAATAAGTATCACAGCAGTGATAAAAATCAATTTCAATTGAACTCAACAGTTAACAGTTTTAAAATGAGTACATGAGAGAGATATGAAAGATTGTCCATCTATTAGGGAAAAAAGAGACTTAGACCACCTATAGTTTGCCTGTATAGAAACTAGTAAATACTATTCAAAATGAATGTTTAATCTTTAAATATACACAAAAAATTCCTTAGGACGGATAAATTGTGTATTGGGTGATAAAGATTAACTGGTTCTAGCTTATGTGTTTCTAATGAAGGATACAAATGATGTAGTAAGTGACATGTGATTATTAGAATAGTTATTATATATTTACAACAATTGAGAAAGCAAGTGGATAACTTTTTTCATATTCTTATAGTACTTACGTTGGAACCTGCAACATATGCAAAAATAAATGGATTTTAGAGAGAACATGGAGTTTGTGCTACAATATACAACTAGGATACTAGTTACCTTAAAAATGATCAATAATGTTTGAACAATCCTAATTTCCCCTAGTTACAATGAATATAAAAATCAAATTAAGGATAAACCAGAGTTGCATGGAAATAGATATGGTAGTGGATATAGATGCAATTAATTTTGAAGACCCCTTACATATGTGTGTGTGGTTAGATATAACAATTGTGAAAATACATACATTTTATTATTTATACATCTAAAAGCATAAAACATAACATTAAAAATAATTATTTATATATATATATATATTGTGATTTTAATATTTTTATTTTAGAATATTAATTTTTCTATATTACATTTCTCTCTCAAGAGTGGGGGAGTGTGGGGCATTAATTGGGTGCTATCTTTGAAAAGACATGTCACAACTTAATAAAGAATTGAGCTTGTTTATGCAAAGGTTAAAAGGATGTTTGAAAAGACATGTTGCATGGGCAAGTAATTTTGAAAGGAACTTGCTATTGGGCATGGTTATTTTAAAGGTAGAGTCCAAATAACAAGTGTCGTTTCAGAACCACTTGCCCAATGCAACATGTCTTTACAAATGTCTTTGCGGTCGTTGCGTTAACTCGGGCAAAAGCATGACAATAACCATAGTTGCAGGGACACACGTCTCCGACCCCTTGGGACACGTCTCCCATACCGGAGACGTCCCCAATCGAGAAAACATTTGCCTAAAACAGAAACAGAAAAAAACCTAAATTACAGCACATGATATCATTTTCATCCCTATTTGTTTGTCACGCAACCTTATTTTCTTCCATCAATTGTATTTTCCAGCATATCTGTGCTTTCACCTTTCTTCATTTCTGTATATCTTAAATTATATTAAAAAAATATGGCATCTCCAAGTACCCCCGTCTCCTGTTTTTCAAAATCGACATACTGGTACCAGTACCAGTCTCCTGTACCAATACTAGTATCGGTCTTCTAGCAACCTTGACAATAACTCAACAAATTTATTGAAAATTAAGAAATACATTAATTCTAAAAAATATACTTTAAAAGCATTCATATTACTAAATTTATGGACCATTTTACTGATTTCTTCAGATATAGATCAATATTAGAGTTAAATACATTTCATAGACCGAAAAAATGAGTTCAAAGTTTCAATATCAACAAAAATCATAAATCATAACTTTCTTTAATGACCAAAGCTTAGTAAAATCTACTACCATTGTGTGGATGGTATAGTTGTATTATCCTTGATAGGAGCCTTAGGTGTAGGACCATGTGTGTATGCTGTGAACCTGCCCATAATGACTCACCAATCTTGCCTTTTGAAGGCTCATATGCTACCACATTTGCTTGCAATTTGACTTCATCCCTCTCCACATCAATGACCTCATCAATAGTAAATAGTGGATTCACATCCTTAGCAATCCAATTAGAACATGGATCAATGTCATCAAGGTCTAGCACATGATGTGGATTGTCATGCCCCTGCCATGATCAGACTACAACAAACGTAAAAGTATGCTTATATGCACATGATGACCGACCACCCTTGTCAAGCCATATATTTATGAAATCGCCCAAATACAGATTTTCTAGTCGACCACATAATTTGTATTGACTGAAGTTAATAAAGACAACAAATGTTATTAAAGGAGTTGTGAAGGTTAATGAAGTAGGGATTTTTTAAATACCATGTTACCGAATCGTTCCTCTGCAGGCAATGTTCCCAGAAACGAATCATTTCGGAAATGGATTCAGATACGAATTGCCCAGGAATCGATCAAAAATCGATATTCCACCTATGGGTTCGATTCAGACTTCACGTAAGTGATTCCGGACATTTTTCCCCATGATGTGGCGATTCAATGACATTTTTTGACTGTTCTTCCATCCGTGTTTGACTTTTTCATTTGTTTCATGACTTATTTCCCTTTGGCCTTCACCGCCCGTGACTGCAAAAACAGTAAACTCAAGCCCACGACTGGAGGAGCTCACACGACACACAGGCGGCAAGAAAAACGCGAGGGCACAGAGAAGCATGTAAAATGGGCAATACAAATTTTTCTTTAAAAGTATTCTTAAATACAAAAATAAATTAAAAGTAGCCGAGATTAAAATGAAATTTGTATTATATTGATTTCTTCAGACACCAATTTTTTTAGACAGGACGGTGGACATGCACTTCGAGCTCTATGGAACACACTCCAAGCTGTCTGGATTGAATTTGTGCGCCACTTTCTTATTTAGAATGGTTTATTCCCTGCATTAATTCATTTCTATTTACACCAACATACAGAGATAAAACGACGCGCGTGCAGGCCTAGCGGAGCTAAGATCCGTCTTTCCAATCCGCCGGAAGTTTGCCAGGGAGGAATGAAGCGGGAAACAAAATAAAATATTTCTGCAACTTTAACAATATTTTATCTTTTTTAATTCATAAGAAGTTTATTAAATTTAATATGATTTTGAGTTTTATTAATATTGTTTATTAAACTTAAGTTATTGGTATATTAAATATATATTATTGTTTATATTAAATTATATTAATTATTAAATATATTCTTCTAGATTGTATAATAAATTAATAATTTAATATATATTATAAACTATTATTAATATTAATATTATAGATTATAGAAAAACATACTTTATAATAATATATAATATTATTAATAGACTAATAGTATATAGAGTATAATTTGTATAAATAATGATATTATAGATTCTAATAATAATAGATATTATTTATTGTTATATTATAGATTTATCAGAATAATAATATTATTATTTTATTTTAGATTGTATAATAAATTAATAATAATATATATTATTAATATTAATATTATAGATTATAGAATATTCAATATATGTTCCTAAGAAAATGTATATATATACATTTTCTTACGGACGTACCCGATTTCGTTCCTAACCCCCCAAATTTTTTTGCCGTACCCACGTATCGTATCCACGTACCCGTACCTGATTCGGCAACTTAGTTTAAATAATATTAACAAGCCTTAAAGAGTAGCGATCAATGAAAATCATAATTAATAAAGGAGCAGCGATCAAGTTATGAAACGATTATGCTTTAAAGGCAACAATTGAAGTTATTAAGGAGGCAGCGTTTAGTTTCATTAATGTGCAAAGAAAATTAAAGGCAGCGTTTGAGTTTGAAGAGGGATGTGTCCCTTACCAAGGGACAAATAGGCTGAACAGTTATGTCTCTTCGTCCACCGTGGGGATATATAAGGAGGGACACTTCCAAAGGAGGAATCACCAGCAAAGGTAATATCTTCTAAGTATAAAAACAAAACCGAACCTCAAGGCAATAGGAGCAGATCAGAATTAATTATCTGCACTCAACAGACAAGGGCAGAATCGGCAGTTAATATATTTGCATCATTAGAACATAGCAATCTTATATTTTAGCAAGTATTGTGGCATGCACTATTATGATTATTGTGAATGATGATATGTTTATTAATCTCTATGAATCTGGATATATTTAGTGTTTGTAATTCTCACCAAACAACCATGAGGAGAAGTGGGGGAAGTACCAGTAGGGTCAGCAGGTACTAGATTTCTTTCTAAGCACGCCACTCCATGTTGGATGGCCAGGGGTCTGCCACTTGGGGCCAAGGGGGTGAGTGTCCGCCCTTGGGCTTAGAAAGAGGAATCTACGAGCCTCCTATTGTAGCTTTTCCCCAATCTCTACATGGATTGGTTGTTGGGAAGGATTCAAGGAGTATCAATCATAAGAACGATGGATAAGGCAGCATGGATAGGGAAAGCAGGTACAAGTTTATCCACTAAATATGCCACCCCATGTTGGATGGCTAGGGGTCTGCCACTTGGGGCCAAGAGGGATGGTATATCCACTCTTGGGCTTAGCATGGATAGCTTTGGGCAGACTTATCATGTGTCTCATCCAAGTCCTACTATGATTAAGCTTCCACTATGCATTATGGGTATGGTGTAGTTTATATAGTTTTGAAATTGTTGTGTATTTTTACATGGTTTAACTTTAAATAGATAAGACATTCATTATATAAGTTTTGATCATATGAATTATATTTCCATTATTGTCTAACATGATTGCAGGACCTAAGCCAAGTTTTATTACTTCAAGAACCTAATTGGTTAGTTATAACCCTAACTACATTAAAAGTTTGATTCTAGGGCAAGTTTAGGGCAATCCCAAAAAGGGGACATTACATGGATCTTGGTCCTATAACTTCTTTTGATGTAGTTGAAGGTTGAACTTCCCAAAGACAAGGTTATTCAAGCGCTTTTGAGTCAATTTGTTGTGCTTGTTTGTGTGATTGGCCTAAAAAATACTATTGTTGTGCTCAAAACTAGAAGTGTTACAAAGCTGGGATAGAATGCAGATGGAAACCTTTTGAAGATTAGGCAGTGTGGCACCAAAATCTTCCCACCACAAATATGCGAGGACAGCATTTATAACTTTGTAAGAATTTCAGTAAACTCAAAATTTAAAATAATTGTTGACTAAAATTGAACATATGTTCTTTTTACGTGACTGCAGATTCTCTTTCCTTCAAATGCATATAGTTGAAGAAAATAAATGCCCTTGTCTGCCCTCTTATAACTATGTAACTCATTGTGTACGAGGTCTTGAAGGTTGTCATTGGGGATTAAGCTCTCAATACATTTGTTGAGTCCCAACATAACCTCTATATTTGCTCTAAATGAAGGGGAGAAGACAAACTTGGGTTTCAAATAGTAGGCAGCAGCATGAATATATTGATGGAGTTGTTAATTCCACCTCCAATCAGTAATGTGCTATATGGATTCGTATTTGCTTCTATTTGATCTATACAAAAGCTGAATTGCTTCTTTTGCCTTATCCATGGCCCCATATAGATACCCCATGGGGCTTTTACCCTCATCCACCAACCACATAACCCTAACCAACAACTTACCTAAAACAAGTGAGCGAATGAATTTGTTTAAGAAAATTAATGTTATCATAAATTAAAAAATATCAGCAAATTAAAATATCAAAATTTTATGAAAAAACTTGTAACATTGTAAATTTTTTTTTAGGGGAAAGGAAATTTTGATCAAAAACTTCCCTTGATGATCCCACAATCTTGACAAATGTATCATCAAAAATTGTTTTCATGGTCCTTTTTGCTTCAGCTTTCTACAGTAAGAACTTTCCAACCACCTTTAGCTCACAAACATGCACTTAAGACTGCATAATGCATTGTTATACTTTGCAAGTTAAGGAAATTAGTGACAAAGCATGTGACTCCTAATGTACCAACTCTTTGCAATTAATGTGTTCTCTCATGTGATTTAGGATCCATGTGTGGTTGTATATGTATTGGTAATATTCTTTCCATTTTCCATCACATTCTTCATCTAGTTTAATTTTCCTATGTCCTCAAGGAGAAGGTCAAGACAATGCGTGGCATAAGGGATCCAAAACAATGAAGGGCGCTTCTCTTATGGTAGTCTACTAGCTACCACATATGCAAGTACATTGTCCATAACTATTTGGACTCTATTATCCACTCCCACTTCCACCACCTTCTCATCCAACAAGTTACACAAGGTCTTGGCATTTTTTACTTCACTAGAGGCATCAACTAACTTAAAAAAGACCAACTATCCTCCTTAAAATACTGCAGCCTTTGTTTTTCCAAATCTATCTTTTTGTCTCTACTATCTTATATGTGTTTTGGACCTCATACTTCAATAGTGTGCCTTTCAATTCCTTACTACCTGGGGCCTTGAGATAATGAGGTAATGGGCTCCTTCCAATAAGGTCTCAGAGCAACATTAAAGGGAATGCTATTGTAGTACCAAAATCTAACACATGCCAACTTCACCTCATGATGCAATTCCTTGTTCCATGCAATACCTTCCAATGAAGGTTGTGCACCAAGAGTGTTATGAGGAAGTGGCTGCCCACACTACTTAATCCTCATATTTGTGGCCAAATGGAAGAAGACCCTCCATATCTTCCCCAATATTTGTTCCTATAAAATTATGATGTAATGTCCCCTAATTGGGAATGCTCTAAATTTTCCCTAATTCCTCAATTTCCAAATAAACAAATAGGTTAGAGAATACCTTTCACCTAATTGAAGCCCTGCAAACAGATTAGAAACCATTTACCACAATAATACTCATTAGCAGATTATCATAATTAAACATTAGCAAATTCATGACGGAATTATTAACTCAATCATAAAGCACTTTAATATCTTTGGAAGGCTCGGCCATAGGAGAGCGTGGTCGAAAGTGACTTTGATGGGGTGTCTCGGATCCTCTACCCTAGGCCCAAGAGCGGATATACCATCCCTCTTGGCCTCATGTGGCCCATGCCATTCATATGAGGTGGTCTACCCACTGAGGTGTCCCTTTTCCGTTATTCCCTCATCTTGCCAACCGTTTCCCTCTCTCTATGATTGGACTTCTTGTGCTGATTCACCATGATGGAGGGGTGAGATTACAAAGGGTGCCCTGGAAGCCCATCTCTCGTAAGCCCATAGCGCAGTACCCTCTCTACCCCCTTGGCCTCCTTGGGACTACTTGGTCCCAATCTCGAGGTGGCGTACCTAGGAGAGTGGCCCATCACTGTACCCCTCTTGTAATCTCAGTCTCCTCTATCATGGCTAAAACATTCAGGACATATGACAAATAAACTGTAGAAAACACATTAATTCAGTCATACTCAATATACACTACTATATTCTAAGATGCAAATATATTAACAATTGCTGACTTCTGCCTTTGTTTGCTGAGTGCAGATAATTATGTTTGATCTGCTCCACTTGCCTTGCTGTTCAATCTGTTCTTAACATTCAGAAGATATTGCTTAGTGTAAATCAAACGAATAACAAGCATCATTATTGAATAATCGTATATTATATATATATATATACTTCATATAATTATTTCTAATTGATTTGGACTTATATATTCATGTGTATATGTAATCATATTAACTTACTTCCCTTATATTGATTTATAATTTGTCTTCATATATAGTTCATTGAACGATCTTCCACATACTTCTTGATATCTGCTCCAATCCCCAAATGATATTCTATTTCTTTTACTCTGCTGTTGTTGTTCAGATTCCTAATTCCTTAAGCTCCTTCGATCTGCTTTAATACTTCAGAAATGCTTCTTCCTCCTCCTTCCTTGATGTCCTTTGCGAATGATTTCATCTCCCTTATGTATCACTCTGTCTAAGTGAAATGATGCACCTCTTAGGAAGGAGATAACTTCTTGGAAAGGCATGACCCTTTGTTACCTTGATCACTGCACTCATTAATTATATCTGCTGTCTTGATTGCTGCTTATTAATCTTTTCATCGTTGCTTCTTTATTTAATTTGAATTGCTGCCCATAGCCAATTATAGTCGGCCAGAATATACATCTTTAACCTTTCATTGTGAGGCGCCCTATTACTTGGAGGTCGGCCTGCATTCTATGTTTGGTTCTTATTCATTATAATGAGCGCCATAACAAGGAAGTCGGCCCAAATGGTTTACCTTTCTATTTATTAACCGGCTGTTGGGTGATTGCTGCCCTTAATTATGCTTAGTCGTCCTCCCCTTAATAAAATTGCTGCTTTGTTATTAATCTTAATGCAATATTATAATCGTTGCTTTCCTTTCAAACATCATCGCTGCATTCACTGTATGCATTTATACCTAGGCGATTAAATCTAGATCTCTGCCTTTATTAACTACTGTCCATATCTTAATCTCTGCACTTTATTGTGTCTGCTAACTACAGTCCTCTGATCGCTATCTATTCCTTACCATATCCCTTTAACATGGTTGACTAACAAATACTTATATATGCTTATTCGATAGACCTCAAAGCATGGTTGGCCAATATTAATTTGTATTTCAAATATGGTCGGTCTATTTATAGGATTAAATTTATTCTTCTTTTATTAATTTATTTAATTTCCTTATACTGGTTGGTCAAGATAATTTGCGGGGCATTACATATGAAATGTGGGTGAGGCTCCCATTGCCTTTGCTATCCTCTTTTTCTTTCTTTTTTCTGCTCATATGCTGAAAGGAGAGCTCTTACCTCATTCTAAACCTCTAGAGTTGCTTCAGTACATGACATAACATCTCAGCAAGGTGATATTTCAAAGATTTTATACCTCCTCTCATATCCGTAGTACAATGGATGCAAATAACAATTCCCTTTCTTGGAACTTTTCACCAATGTTTCGAGCAATGGTCCTTAGGTTTGCCACCTCTCTTACTTGTCGTGAATGGAATAGTCTTTTTTAGAAAATTGAAAATAATTATGTCTGTCAAAAAAGAAATAACATAAAGCAAGATTTAATAGTGATATGGATATTGTAGTGGCGTATCCCATGAGTCATAAGTTCATAACAATTACTTTTCTTTTTAAATTAATGACTGTCACTGGCCCATGACAGTTGATTTTAATTAAAGATGACTGTCACCAGCCCATGAAAATCATTTTTTAATTAATAAAATGACTATCATGGACTGGAGACGGTCATTAAAGTTTTTTAAAAATGACTTTCATGGGCAGACTAAAGCATTCAACAAAGTGCTGTCACAAAAAAACAGCAACATACACAGATGATTGGAAGGAATGGAAACCTATAGTAGCTTGGGCTTAGAGGACCAATTGTAGAGCAATAGAACAAACACCATTCCATTTGGTTGGACTTGAGGCTCTGATGCTGATGAGACACACTGTTACTAGCTATTGGATAGTAACTGCACTAGATTCAAAGAGTGAGTCCTTGAAGAGTAGACTGGAAGATTTGATTTGTCTGAATGATCTGAGGTTGATCTCATGGTGGAAACAAGAAGTTCAGAAGTGGCATTAAGGAGCATGGTATAACAAAAAATTAATGTTGAAGGAGTTTTATGTAGAACTGAGGTCCATTAAAGAAAGCTGTGAATTTGGGTCAAGGTCCGTGTCTCATCCATGACATCACAAACAAAGGTGCAATCGATCTGCAAGAGCTGTCAAGACAGGTGCAAGACACATTTTTAAAAGGCAGTCCAATGACGCCCTACCATTGCTAAAGATTGTAGCAAACAAGACAGTGATAATAAGTATGCAAGTGAGCTCACAAGTAGGACTAGAAGCATAGGAGAGATGAGTTGTAAATGGAAAGGATACGTGTAGTTGAGTAGAGCAGTTAACTGATAAGTGTAGTTGAGTAGAGCAGTTAACTATGTCATAGTAACTGTGAAAAGAGAAGAGTCGAAGACATACTATCTCATTTGTGAAGGTAAGGTGGTAGTTGTTTCCAATACTTTGTTGTGAGGTGAACATTGGCATATTGAATTAAATTATTAAAGTGTAGAAAAGAGAAAGCTTTCCTACATTTGCATAGTTGAAAAACTAGTGTAATGTCCCCTTTTTGGGATAACCCTAGATTTGCTCTAATCTATTGATTTCGAGTGATCACCTTGGAGTTTGGGAATGTTTGTAGTGTGGGTAGACCCCTGCAAAACAAAGTTAGAGAATGTTTACAAGATCATATTAATTAGGGTGCATATATAAGAAAATCAAGAGAACATGGTTAGAACTTAGGGATACAACTACCTGTTTAGATCTGCAAATATGTTAGTAGACATTTATGAAATAGAGACAATATCATAATAAAATGCATTTTAGATGTTCTAGTTCATCCTTCCTTGGACATAATGGCTTGATAGGGTGCCCAAGAAACCCTCTAACCTAGGCCCAAGAGCAGTACACCCCTCTTGGCCCATGTGGCCCTTGCCATCCATATGGGTGGGGTACCTAGTGAGGCGTCCTATCACCGTTCCCCTTATCGGAACCATTGTTGCTTAATTATGTAGGGGATTTGAGGGTGCAACTACAGTAGGGTGTCCTAAGCAGTCATTCCCTCTAAGCCCAAGAGCAGTACACCCCTCTTGGCCCATGTGGCCCTTGCCATCCATATGGGTGGGGTACTTAGAGGGTGACCCACACACTATTTCCCGTCCTCGTAGGTCCTCAACTCCCTTACCATTACAATCAGATTATCAAAGTGCAGTCCATATTTTAATCTTGCATATTGAACCAATCCATATAGAGATCAATAATACATACACCATTTCACATTTAGCAATATAGTATAAATTGAATTTATGCAGGTGTTACTTATTCTTACCTGGGTGTGATCTGCTGGAACTCTTCCTGATTCTCACAGCCACTGATCTACATAACTCCCTTTTGTCCTTTATCTAGTCACAATGCCTTTTTTCTTTTTCTATGTTTCAATAGAATAATATATTGTAATTTCTCAAGTATTACTGGGATATGCAGATTGTAATTAGTCTTTCCTTTCCTCCTTGTAATCCCTCTTATCCATCATGGTGGAAGCATAGATCGTAATAATACAAACAACTGACTAATTAACTTAATTCTTAAAGAATACATCCTTAAAACATGAAGAGTATATTATCACAAAATATACTAGTGTATGAACCATTTAAGTCTACTTGAACAGCCTACTATAATTCTTAATAAAAGACTTTATCCCAACATAAATCAATTCATAAATCTGAACTGTTCCATTATCTACTAGATTCTAAATCATAATTCTACCAATTACAATTTAGAACCACAATGGTGCTGACTATAATCATGACTATATAAAACACAAACTAAAATCATAACTTATATATATATATATATATATATATATATTTAATATTATTATCAGCCAACATATACTTTATTCTCTTCACTGCTGCATGCTTTTCCAATATGTTCGATCTGCAGGAGATTCTTTCCTTATTCCCAGTCGTGATACATATACCTCAGACGTCTGCCTTACATATACTGTTCAGTATATACCTCTAATGGAATCTGATTTTCAGAGGTTATACCATCTAAATTGCTGCAGAGACTTCTTCCTCTGAAACTAAGTTACCGATTCGTTTTTGGATTTGGGTACGGGTATGCGAATCCGGTACAGGATTCGGTCAAAAACATTTTTTGGGTTGGGTACGGCTTGGGTACGGCAATACAAAAAACATATAAAAATCAGAAATATATACATATTTGCAGCAGTAATTGTTTTCAGAATACACCACCATATTAATAGTCTAATAACATAGCAAAAATACATCACCACTTTCATAGTCACTAAGTCAAATATTAAAATATTAGTGATTACTCGAATGTCATGATATAAAATTATAAATTAAAGTTCAAACATAAAATGTCATATGTTTACAATCAGCCATTATTGACCATTGATCAATCTGAATCATATGGGTCATAAAAAAAAGCAGCATCATTGGCATCATTAGATGCTACATTTTGTGTAGAACCACAAATAGCATTAGTGGCACTCTTACAAGCACTACTGCTAGCACTGACACTACCACTCTCATGCTCAGTAGCTGCTTCAGGCTCATACTCATCATCAATATCAAGTGCAGTTAAATGACTTGTGGAAGCATCCAAGTCAAGCTGCTCTGGCTCAATATCCCACCTCCTTGTGTCTCCTTTGTAAAACGAGGCAAAAAAAACTTGTTTTTCATTCACAAATTGTTAAATGAGAGTGTTTTTACCTATTTAGTGTGTTTGGAGGCAAAGATTAAGGTTGGAATGAATATTTAATTATTTAGAAGTCAACTGTTGGTCAAAAAAATAATTAAAAAATGCAAAAAAACGCACTTTTTCGGCGGCCTAGGCGTTTTGACGTTTAGATTCGTCAAGGATTCTTCTGGGTGTATCCTAGTCAAATCCACAATGGCGAATCAAATCCAAGGCGAATCCACAGACCAGATTTCGAATCCTGCCCGAATTTGTATCGTACCATACCCGAATTGCGAATCCGGTACGAATTGAATCGTATCCAAGGCTAGGAGTGGCGAATCAGTAACTTAGCTCTGAAATGTATTATTTCCCTTATCCTTCCTTTTTTTTTTTAATTTCCACACATCTGCTGATCTACCTATTGTATTTTCTACTGCCGTCCCTTTTCTGTAACACCCCACCCTTATATGGCCTCATATCTTAATGAAAAGAAAAGTCCCTTTCAAATGGACATATCCTTTTGCTTATTGATGCCTGAATTCTTTACTATTTTATGTGCATAATGTAATCGCAGCCCTCCTATTAATGATAATATTAATCGCTGCTGTTTTGTATCTCTTCATATCCTACGATTCCCTTGGAGTATATTACTTTTAGCTTTAAGACTTACTTCTAATCGGTGACCTTTCATAATCACTATTTTATATTCATATATTAAATGTTTATTTTTATATTAGTTTTATATATATTTTATTATATCATAATAATTATTATAATAATATCAATTTGTTAATATCTATTTTGTATCGTTGATATTTATAATTATAATATTATTAATAATAACAAGTAATATATTATATTGATCAATAATATAATTATTATTTATCAATAATAAGCTGTAATATATTTATATATTATTAAACGATATTTAGGTTGTCAGTATTTACAAGTAGTATTTAGGATTTTAATATTTAAACAGTGATTATTTGTATTTAGAATTATAATATTATCCCGATAATTATAATTATAATAATGATGTTTAAATGTCAATTACTTATATTTACATTTTTGATATTTATTCGGTTCGATTATTTGTATTTCAATATCTCAGATTTAGCTTTACCATTTCGGGGACATGACAACTAGACAGCGAAGAAACTCTGAAAAAATGCATTTTGGACACTGAAAAATACATGGTTTTTACCTTTGTAAGCCTTACACGTCCAAGGGGAAAGATCACATCTACATATGAGCATTCTTGAGCAAATTGGAGTGAGTTTATAGTGGATTCAAAGAGCAAATGAGTAATTTAGGGTTTTGAAGTTATTTATTTTCCTTCCTTTCTATACATGTAAAATCTTTCTAGCATGCTAAATTCTCTATAACATGGAAATTTTAAAATTTTAAATGCATGGGATTTGATTTACGTAAATTTTATTGCTTATTTACACAAGTTTTTGTGAATGAAATTATGAGTTTTTCTTTTTTTTTCCTTAAACATATGGTTTATGCTTTACAATAAAAAATGCTATTTTAGGTAAACCGTAAAATAATTAATGCTACTGCTATTCAATTACTGTATTACATTTAAAATGCATTCACATGAATTTCAAATTTTTTTTTTGAGTTCAAATTGTTGTATTTTTTTTAAATGCTTCTTATTTTGTATTTAAAAATATTGTACGTTAGCATACAATGGTATTTATCTCTGCATTAGACTTAGAATTAACAAGTGGAAGCTATCTCATTGGAAGCCATGACTTCACCTAAAAATATGCCGTAATGGGACTGGTATTGGGGAGTGTGATTTGTCTCTTGTACACAAAAAAGCTTAATGGAGGCATCGATCACTGCAAATACCATATTGTAGGCATTCTTAACTATGATGCCCACCCATGTGAAAATGCCATAGAAGAGGCTAAATGAGAGATGCAAGTAGTCCTTGCATTTTTGGATGAGAAGAAACTAGAGAGGAGAAGGGCACAAGCAGCCATAGTAGCACCTGCTAATCTAAACTTGGCAAAAGAAACAAAATCACTTATGATAGATATTGTGGGCTCTAGTCATGGTCCACACATATGTGGATATCCACTTCATCCAGCTTGAGTATATCCTAGTCACATGTCTTTTTTGTGCCTAAAAACATATTTGGAGCACAACCTTCATTGCAAGATATAGGGTGGAACAAGGAGACGCACAAGGAAGGAAATAAGGTGTGCAAATTTTCAGTATTACAACAACCTTCCCCTTTAGTATAGTGAATAGTTCTTATTGGGATTATTTGGTGACATCATTGATAGTTTCAAGGAAAGGGTACAAGGCACCCTCATCAAAAGAGTTTAAGTGGGATGTTTATCTAGGATGTTGTTGTAGATGCAATGATAATTGTGGAAGATCAAAAGAAGCAGTGACAAAAGTTTGGATGCACCGTTTTTTCAAATTAGTGGACAAATGGAAGGAATTGCACCATAATCAATTTTTGGGTGGCTTCAAATGTTGAGCTGGTTTTTTTGAAGTCAATGATCCCATAATAGAATAAAGAATGCAAAATATTTGAGCCTGATGTTGGAAAAGATTGTCTTAGAGGTGGGCATAGAAAATTTGGTACAATATGTCATTGACAGTGCAGTGACATATGTGATGACTAGGAGATTGCTTGAAGATTGACATTTGTCACACTTTTGGACCCCATGCACAACCCATTGCCTTGACCTTGTTTTGGAGGACATAGGAAAAATTTATTGGGTGAGACCAGTTGTAGAAAATGCAAGGAGCATCACAAGATATATTTATAATCACCTTGGGTTCTCAACTTGATAAGAGATCACACCAAAGGGAAGGAGCTTGTGTGATTGGGACATTTGTGGTTCATTGAAATCCTTGAAGTAGATGTTTCGAAGTCAAGCATGGCTAGTGTAACGCCCTGCCATGCAACCCTAGAGGAAGTTGCAAAGAACTACTTAACGGACTAATTTTTTTTTTTGTTTAAGAACAATTAATAAGTAAGTTCACTAACTATTGCCAACAACCTCTAAGGTTACGAGACAGAGGTTATATAGAACCTCAAGACAAACATAAATAAAACCCATGTCAAAGATTTAATTAATGAAATAACACATACATTCCAAGAAGATGATTTTACAACAAGCATAAGAGATAGCTTTCAAATTCATTAAACCATTCATTAAACAATAAGGTTACAACGCTCATTCCTCGAATGAGGCAAGTCCAAAAAATACGGTTACAATTACAAATTCCACCTTGAAACAAATGAGGGGTAATAAATTATAAGAACAACTGTAATGAAATGAAGCAAGAACTGCAACAAAAACCACGAACTCTCCAACTGGAAGTCTTGTCCACACGAACAAGGAGAAAGAAAACCCAACGGAGTAAGGTGCACGTTCCACCCAACCAAGTGGATCCCAAAGGTCCACCCCCCGTGCTAGGAGATAGTAACAAGAATTTATAACCAAGAACATCTACCTCTAGACATAGACTAACACAACCATACTGAAATAAATACAGTGACATCACTAACACAAGGTTACAATGCTTCCAGAAATTACATAATCAACTGCATCACTGATGCGAACATACTGTCGACCTAGGAGAAGTGTCATCACAATGTTACATGGGTTATCCTGGTGAGTCTTCCTAGGCCCCGGCCCCCATCCAGGGTTATCCTGGTAACCTCTAACAACTTCCGGCCCCTCATGTAAACCAATGCGGAATCAGTTATCTTTCATAGAGACAAGATAATGATCTTGCCATTCCAGGCCTTCTCGTCTCAACCCAAGTCTTTACAAGCCCTTGTGTTCATGAGCGAGGCATAAGTATCTTATTAAGTGTTTGATACTACGTGATCCTCTAATCAGTTAATTAAGTTATCACTGGATTAACTAACTTACAACAAGTTATCCTGGCACCACTTTGTGTGCCGACCCTCGTTATAAGCCACTCCTCTAAGACGACACGTGGAACAACTCCACAACCCAAGGGTACACAAGTGCGACATAAAGGTACCACATTCCTAACCATGACATACAGTCAACACACTCCCGTTCGTGGTAACCGGGGAACAAACTGGTGAAACACACTACCCAAGGTAATCCAAAGGTTGACTACACAGTACGACAACCCACAACTTGAAAACCCAACTGGAAGACTTGCTAAATATTAAAACCCAAATTTTCCAAATGGCCATACAAACAGCTCAAAAACAACGAAAGAATCAAATCTACTTTGGGTTCACTAAACCCATCTCCTCACTAGCATTCAGTAATCAATGCATTAAATGAACTGAATTAAATACGCCATTTTAAAAAAAACATTTTATTTCCACGTAGCATTTAAATACATGAAACGTTAACCCGTATCTCAATAATTTAGATAAAAGCAAAAACCCATTTTTAATTAAAAATATTTATTCCATATTCGATAAAATTCATTTTCTAAAAAAAACAATATTCCCCTTTAAATAATATAATAATAAAATGAAATTCTCACATTTTAATATGTTAATAAAACATTAATATTATTATCATTATTTAAATGCATCATAATATTATATAAAAAAAAACATAATATTCTACTATTTAAAAGCATTTTAATATTATAACAAAACATAATATTAAAATATAATCATAATCTGTAACATTAAAATATTATAATAATTATAATTTTATAATATTATAAAACTTATATTATTTAAAATAAAAAAACTTATTATAATATATTTTTTTGAAAGGCCAAAAGCCAAGGGCACTGCCTCGATTTGTGTGCCAACCCCTAGGGTTGAGTCGTACGACCTCGAGCTCTGCACGCAGGTTTGGTTGAGGTCGGTCATGGCTTCCATGGCCGACGGTGGCAGTTTATTTCATGGAGGCCACAGGAGATGTGAGGCACAGGCGAAGAGGGTAGGTTGCAGGGCACGGACGTTGGAGGGGGCATTGAACACACGACGGAGGGTGAAGAGCGGCGGTGCTAGTAGAGTCAGCCACCAACTATGGTGGTGCGGGCTGCACAGTCCGCACGAGCCGCAGATGGGGAAAGATGTGCGCGCTCCCCCACTCCGCTTCCCAAGGGAGCTGCGATGGGGTGAGCCCTAGCCCCCATCAAAAATTTAATAATTTTTGTTTTTAAATAAAATAATAATAAAATTTAAAAGGACAAACCTGGAAAAATTTATAAAAGTTTGCCAGCATAACTTTACAAAAAGGAATTTAAATCAAATATATAAATCTAAAGAAGTATATGCACATATATATACAAAGTTATATATATGCATATACACATAATTTCCATTCAATCTAGATTGAAACTCAACAATTTGAAGAACAAAAGGAGAACAAAATAGAATAAACATAACAATTTGCAACCAAGAATTTATTTCCAACCTTAAACAATCTTATTCAAATTTTGAAAGCAAAATATCAAACAGATTTGTTTTGCACACAAACTATAGATTGCAAATAGTTTTCCATCCACACAATGCCTTTGAATCAACAAAAAATCCAATTAATACAAGATGAGAACCTGATTTTTTTGAAGTATGCTGAAGATCCTAATGGTGCTTTGAAACCCTTTTAAGCTCCACAGATTCTTTGAGCTTTTAATCCAAACCCACAAAATTGAGCAATCCTTCCTCTTCTCTTCTCAATTTTTCTCCAAAAACTCCATTAACAAGACTTGTGAAGAAATTCAAAGATAATGCAAATTTTTCCCCAAAAATCCTACAACCACCCTCATAAATTCTAGAAAACAAAATAGGAAATATCTCATTTTTGAATTTTTGAATTTTGAATTTTCTAATTTGACTTTTTAATCATTTTCTTAATTTTCAATTCCAACTCAAATATGCATGCATTTCCAAAATGAATAATGTAATTCATTTCAACACAAATAACTTAATGAATTAATAAAATAAATCTACTACAAGATTAAATTATTTATTAATTAAATTAAATTACTCAATAATTTAAATCACATTTCTAACATTATTCTAACTTCCTAAATAAACTGAAACAAGGCAATCAGAACAAAATAGAATAATTGGACCACACTAGGACCGACGACACACTATGACTAGGGTGATGACTCAGCACGGAAATCCTAGCTACTATCTCCCAATCGAATGCCATTGGGCACTAGACACGCTCGAACCTATGAAACTAGGTGGAGTCGATGTCCTGTACCTGTCAACTTGCGAACAAAGAATATATCCACATGCAATAATATGTCATAAATAAGGCACACCGTGAAGAGGAAATCACGAAATCGCAGGGCGCTCGCAAGCGAGTGATGCGATACCGTCCTCTTCACCAATATAGTAGTACTAACTGACGCATCTAACATAGCAACATATTCAAAGCATAAAACATCATAAATTTAATATCCACTTATGCTAATTCCAAACATGCCATAATAATCACATCAAAATATAGTATCATCACAACAAGATACATCACGATAGAACAGTGATCAACTGTAACCAAGTACATAGTCAAAGTACAATACAATACTAAAGCATAAAAGAGGAAACAACAAGGTTCGCACAATAGAGCAAAACGGAGGGGTATTACAGCTAGATTCAACATATTTAAAAAAAGTTGATGGAGAGTATTGCAAAGATAGTTTTTGATGATGCATTTGCAAAAAGAGTTGTGAAGATCATCAAGGTAACTTCAAACTGCAATTAAATTTCAAATTGAATCTTTTATCTTTAGTTTTTAAAAGTATTTAGTTTAAAAATATTGCTTGCTTATAACTTTTGAATATCTGATTCATAGGTTCTTGGTGGGAAGATTGGGGTAGAAATATCCCAAATCTTCAAGCCAGCCCTCTAAATTTTGTCTTAAGACTTTTAAAGCTTTTAGCTATGAGCGCAATTGGAGTTTTTTTGATGCCATTCACATGGAGTTCAAAATGTTGACCCAACAATGCCCTAATGACATAGTTTTTGTGCAGTACAAACTTTACCTTAATACAAGAAAGGTGGAGGACAAATCATAAGAGTTTATTGATTTCGATGAAATTGATCCCTATAGTGACTAGACTGCACAAGATGAGGGGGCCTCCTTATTTACAAAAGACGAGATTGTTGATTTTGAGAGATAGTCTATAGAGGGTTGAACATGCAGTAGAGGGGGATTCACAGCCATCTGGTAGCAAGGTGGAGCCATAGGCGCAATGTTTTAGGTTGAGCAAGGAATCATAGCTGAGTGTGAGGACTAAACCCTCTGCCCACTTTTTTATTTGAATGAAGAGGAAATTGTAAAATCCAATAATTTGTAACTTTCTTGGATATGCAATTTATGATAATGATTTTCGAAGACAATTATCATAAAGTCATAATAGTATCAACTAACGGTTGTATTGCATGATAATGTGATTTTGTTCTCTATTTATATTCAAATCTAATAGAAAACACTTCCCCAACTTTATATACTCATTTGATACATTTTGTAACCCTATTTTACATAAAATTTGTCTTTTTAAGAAATTTGTAAAAAATTCTACTTTTTTATGCTGCCAAGTTTTGCCAAGTTGGAAATTTTCGGTGTTCACAGTCCGAATATGTGGAGTATGCTCCGGTTTATTGCTAGAACAACAACATGGTGGTCTTTTCCATCCTTTCATTTCTTCTTTTTCTTTTGGGCTAATTACTTATGTCCTATGTTAATGCATTAGTTTTACTTTTTTGAATTATTTCTAATTTGATTTACAAGTTCTTACTTGCATTGAGGGGTAAAAATTTTTTGAGAAAATTTGAGGAGCATCTGTCAAAACTCAAAAGAAAAACAAGGCACATTTAAATGCAATTAGTAGGTATAGCGACATTAATGAACTAAATTCCAGGTTGATGCATTTAATTTTTTAAATTAATGAGATATTTGCTAATATTTATTTTGGAATAGGAATTGATAGTAGTAATTTGCCCCTTAGCTTGTACTATTAAATATGTTATTGGGTAACAGTGTTGGTGAAAACTTCTAATGGGTCATGTTACGATAAGAGATCTTAAAATTTTGTTTCCCTTTCCTTTGTTACAGATTGCAGAATGGGGCGCAGATGGAGTAATTGTAGGGAGTGCAATGGTGAAGTTACTTGCAGAAGCAAATTCACCAGAAGAAGGACTCAAACAACTTGAGACCCTTACTCGAAATCTTAAGGCTGCCTTACCTTAGCATGTACGTCAGGCAAAAGTATTTTGCCTTGCTTCATGAGATACACATTTCTGGGTTTTCTAACATCTGATTCATTGCATACATGGTGCTTTAAAATAGGATGGCTGTATGATTTTAGAGATAGTTTGTTTATTGAAAAAAGAAAATTTTGGAGATAAATCCCATCATTCCATTTTTTTTTTCACAGATGATTTATTGTTTTAATTATTCCCTCTTTGATAATTCTGATTCATTGCATATGTGGTATTTTAAAATAGGATGGTTGTAAATTTTAAAGATTATCTACGAAAACAAGGAAATATTGGAGATAAATCTCATCTCCATTTTTTTTCACACTTTATTTTTCCTCATTGATAAATTGGTTGGTTACGCATCATTTAAATATTTCTCATAATAACAAAGGAATTAGTTCATTATAAAGCAAGACTGGTGATTATCTTTTTCTGGCTAACAGCAAAACATTTTTAACTTACTAGGATGCATCTGAAGAAACGGTGTCATACCCTTGATTCTTAGATATCCTTGGTCCCAACTTTTGATCAACTGACCAATCTATAAGTTGTGAAAGTTTTGAAGGCTAATTTTATTTTGTACTAGGTCAATGCAGTTAGTCAAAACACTTAAATCTCTCTCATGATAACCAAGGAAGTTCCAGGGGATTCAGAACAGATCTGAAGTAACAATTTATTTACTCTTAATTCTTGAGTGTTTAAATCTTTTTGGTGATATTGTCTTTTGCATAGCTTCCTTACTATATCAGAACAAACTGACTACTAGAAAGCTTTTTTATTTACTTTGGCTTTCACGGTTACAAGATATTTTTGTCCATATCCTTTGCCTTTGTTGCTTAATGCTTGTTGAAAATTGGCGCTAAAAAGGGAACTAATAGCTATTTACAACTGGTGCATAAATAGACCCAAAGAGCATGCATGGTATGTTGCCCGATACATCTGGTTTTACAGTAATGTCTTCAAAATTAATGAAGGATTTGTTTTTCCCTTGACAAAATATTCAAAATTTTTTGAATTATCCTGACAGAAGATTTTGATTTATTTTATCTTACTATCTTAGTTGTATTGGAGATGTCACAAGGGTGGATTTTGATCATTATGAGAGTTTTATTTCATAGATTAGGTCGTGCAACTTAACAAGGCTTGCAAAAATAATGAATAATGTAGCTGTTTTGATCATTTTGTTTAAAACATGACTTTATTTTGATTTTATGTGCCATTATGCAATTCATTCCTAACATAGAAAAATTCTAAGTAAATAAAGTTCATTCTTTCAGTAGCCTTTAAATATCCATTTGCATCCTTTAGATGTTAGATTTGTTGAAGTAGCAGATAGATTTTCTTCTTTTTCCTTTTTCCATAAAAGTAATTTAAAAAAAATAAAATTGGATTTTTATGTATGGTAATTTTATGTAATCTTTTCTCTTGGAAATTTCTCAAGCATTTGTTGTTTGTACACGGTAATTTTAGAAGACGACTATATAAGAATTCTTCATTGGCGATTAGAACATTTCAAACTGTTTTAACATGATATATTATAACACTACGCTCTTTATAGCACAATTGACTAGAAACATAAACATCTATATGGTTTACTGGGTGGAACTCAAATTGTGCATCAAGCAATCCAACCTGATTGGTGCAATCTTGTAACCAGTCCCATGATTTTTTTTTGCTTTTTGACAAATGAGAAACCATAGGTGGAAGTAGGAGTATATTTATATTTCTTAACATACAAAGTTTGTTTGTGATTCTTAATGGTCATCTTGACTTCTTGTAAAAAATGGGCGTTCGTATTATTTAAAAAAATGAGATCAGTTTTAAATATTTGCTTAACATTGTCAGATTAAATAACCCTACAGTCCTGAGTAATGCACTCATGTAAAAGGAAGTTGAACACGGTATGAATGAAATAGAAATTAGTCTGGATAGCATTGAATCTATTGCTACTGAAAATTAAGTTCCTGCAAATTTCTCGATTTTTTCAAAAAGAACTTATTGTTTTCCGCAATTTATTGCAGCTTTGTGGAATGTGCTTGATGCATGCTTTTATTTTTCTTTCTATATTGCTAGAATATCAGCGCCATGATATTTTTACACCAGCTTGCCTTTAATTAAGAGGAATGTCTTTATAACACAGCTTTGTCATGATTTGGATGGGTGGTTGTTGGGTGATTAGGTGATGGATGAATGTTTCCAATAATGTCCATGGGACTAACTAATTTATGGGATTCAAGGATAGAGAAAACTGTGCTTTGCACGTTAATGCTTCTGATAGTTACTGTCCCAACCATGCTTGATAAGTGTTTCCTTATAAATTTTGGATCTTCTGTCATGAATCTTGGCCAAAAAATTTACTATTAGTTTTAGTCTCCTCTAAAAATAAGGCAGTCAAGGAGTCAACTTTCAAGATATTGGTGTATGATCAAAACATTATTGTAAACTGTACATTCCATGACATAATGCCATTCTGTTTTCAGTAATCCCAAAGTGCAAAAACAACATATTCTATCTGTCCAAATTTTTTTGGATGCTTTCTACCTTCCAGTCTCACTTAAATGATACAAACTAGTCCCTGCTGAGCTATATTTACATCTTCACTTTCCATTTTGTTTCTGTTCCCAAATATACTTTTTGTCATTCTCATAAATAGAAAATGAACAAAAATACGTTATCAACAATATTTTGGTCAATTGCTTTAAACTTTGACTCATGTAATTGAATAGACAAGGATGTGCAAACTACATTATATGTGTTTAGTAATTGAACTAATGTAATAGATGACTGTGTTAATGTTATAGTTAATAGCTTGTCAGCTAATATAAGGTTTTGTTTTGGGAGCAGTTGTAGGTGTTAGTTATGACCAACAAACATTAAGGTATACGTATGGACATTTCTGAAAATGTATGATTCTGTTAGGTGCTAGTATGATAATTGTGGTTATAATGTTATAGGGATGAGTACTAGTAACATGAATGAATTTGGACATGCTTTTAATAATATGTTTGTTTCGACTTATGCTTTCGTTGCATTGTTCTTGTGAGTGTCCATTTGTATGACAGATTTGATTAACACATACTTCAGGTTTTTATATCATTATTTTTCACTTATTTGAGTTAATGTGGATGGTTTCTAGTTTGTTTGATATTTATGGTTTAGTGTTGCAGGTAGGCTACAAAGTTTAACATAGTTCTGTATGATTGATCGAACCAAGTTGACGATTGTTCCATTCCCTGTTAAAACCCATTTGAATAAAATTGAGACATAATGCCGAAATTGAGATGGCTATTAGGTTAGTGAGAAGTCTAGACATGGTTGGGGCAAATATCAAGGAGTTTGCGTATGAAGTTTCAATGATAGAATGTTATCACTACAAGTTTTATAACTCAATTCTATACAATAGCTTATATAAAATTTTCCAATGCCAATTCCTTAAAAAATTGCGTGGTTCGTCAAACTTGAAAGAGTATTTTTTTTTCAGCCCCATGAAAGAAGAGTAGAATGGCATTGAATGCAAAGAAATGCTTGTTTTTCACTTTGGAGCAATATTACAACATTTAACTTGGAGTGAGGGAAGTCTTGTTGATCACACCAAGGTAGTCACATTTCTGATCCTAAATCCTCTAGTGAATCCAAGTGAGGTTTGGAGTTTTTTTTTTTTTTTTTTTGGGTAAGACATATTGGCACCCAAGGGTATGTAGTGACAATTGCTTTGGAGGGGACTTAATACAAATATCGTATATTTGTTTGGATATAGGAGTGTTAGGATGCTTTCATAGAATTGAAAAAGTTTTGGTCAAAGTTTTAATTTGGTCTTTTGGTTTTCCTTTAATGAAAGAAAGGCTTTCACATGAAAGGGAATGCCTTGGGAAATAGGATTGGTATTGTTCTTACCTGACTAGATGGGTTAACTTGGACCCATTCCAAAGATGAAACTATATTATAATTGAAGGAGAGGCTCTTGCTTTGTTGTATGCATTGTAGAAGTTTCACCACTATCTTCTCACTACACCATTTGGGCTTGACACTCTCAATTTTCTCCGTTTGGTTGCAAAGTGTACTCTTGTGTTGTGCACCCTAGTTGTGCTTCACTTTTGAACTTTAATGTTCGGATCACTATGTGTTGTTGGGGTTTATGTCATTGGTCTAGGGTGTGTTTGTCCACACATGCCAATTATGAATGCTTGTCCATTTGAATCTTAAGAGTCCATCTTTCTCGAAGGGTTTTTTATTTTTGATGTTGCATTTATCTCAATTGTTATTAATTTACAAGCCTAATTACATTTATCAAGCTCTCTTCATTGTGCAAGTAATATGTTTATGCTTGTGGGTGGTGTATTTATTTGTCTATCATTGCATATCTTGATTCCATTTTCTTACATATGCATTCAATCTTGATTGCTTATGGTTTGCTCACAATGCACATTTTAAATCCAATATTTATATATACACACACACAAACGCGCGCATGTGCACACACACACACACGCGCGCACACAAAATCATTCATTTAGTATTGTATTCTAAATTTCCATTGCGTTTTGTTGCCTAGTTAAAATATCCTAAGTGCTATGTTTTAAATTGATTTGCTTGCTAGACTTTTTTAATACAGCGATGGCAATATATATTGTTATTTGGCTTTTGTGCTAAAAGTGATGACATTTATATAGTGGCCACATACACATGATGATGCCCTCTTACAATAAAATTGCACCATGCCTTTCCTCCATTCCTTTAATGCTTACATGGAGGTGTATAGACCACAAATCTTAATGATTTGCTCTAACTCCTTTTGGGTCATCGTTTTTTGCCTGGTGTTCACATGTGTTGGGCCTACACTCGTATTTCATAAATGCATACATACCATTGTTGAATTTTTTCTAGCTTGTAGATATGCACAATTGATATACAATTGTATAGGGAATTGAAGGAGATTGATAAGGACTTGTGATGGACCAATGGGTCGTCCCATTCCTTGTGGGCATCATTTTTACTCATCTCTTCTGCTTGTTTTAGTCAAAGTCATTTCCTTATCTTGTTTTAGTGTTATATTTTACTATTGCCTATGAACTAGATTTTGGCTATCATCGTATAGGCAATCTTTTAACTTGGTGGAAGCTTCATGGTGTTGGCATATGGTATGCGGGTATATATATTTTTTATAAATAGATGCATATGTGCTTGTATGTATATTTTGGCTCCAACAAATTGCATATCTTGGAGGTTTTCTTGCCTTAGTACACTCCATGTTGATATTTGATACATGTTGCCCCTCTTCCATGTTGTATGCCTTGATTGATAGTGATAGGTGCTTGGTCTGTGCCTTGGTCGATTCTCTCCCCTGATTGACATACTCCATTGCTGTGCTTGGAGTATCACCATTGCTACAAGGCTACATGACCATAAAGGTTTGAATGCATTGAATGCATATGTGGATTTGTAAACATGAGAGGTCTAGTTTATAATTTTGATTGACTTATGCAATTCTCTTAGTGGCCTTCTCCCTTGCTCCATGTACTTGATTTGTGATTGAAGATGGATTTTTGACTTCTCCAAGTGTAGTCCTTTGCCTTGTCATTGTGTGGTACTTAAGATATTTGATTGAAGAGGTTGCCCCATGGGCTTCAATGCTAATATGATTGCTCTTTTGTGCCCAAGAGGGTATTTGTAAGTTGCTAGGCTACATGTACATGATTGTATTATGCTAAAAGATTTGGTCTTAGAGCCAATATTTTTGTTGTAAAGTATCTTAGGTCAATCTAGGGTATCAAATAATGAATGTCAAGATGTGTAAGGGGTTGGAACACGCGTTGTAAACAAAATGAAGGATAATACAAGGAATTGTCTTTAGTAGATGTCTCCATTGTGGTTTGCAGTGTGATTCATTGAGCCTAGTTTTTGAATCTTTCTTGCCATGCTTGTTGGCATGTTTTGATGAGAGTTAGATAAATGTAACAACATTTTAATGCATTGTAAATGGTTTTGCAATGGTCTTCTCTTGTGCTTTTGGATTGTTGTTGTTTTGTGGTGCAAATGTATCTTATTTTTTGACGTGTGTACACATATAAGTCTAGTTTCTATTGATGGTTTCTAGGTGTGTTCTCTTCTTCCTTCTCAACTATGACTTAGTCACCCAATTGAGTAGGTACCAATCTTGAAAGTGAAAGACCAAACAAATGCCATTTTAATCATTTCATATATTCTCTATTATTGTAGGAGTAGATTACATTTCTCCATGCTCTCTTTGTCCATTGTAACTTGTGCTTAACCTTTTGCAATCTAGAGATAGACAACTATTAAGCATGCCTACTTCTTGGATGTGTATGTGCACCTTAAGTGAACTCATCTATAAAGATGACTAAAATATTGTCATCATATATATGCAAGTAAAATATGATCATAATTAGAGGTCTTGTGAGTAGCTAGTATGTTATAGGCTTAGTGACAAATCTTGTAGTCTTTGGATGTAGTTACTAATTGGTCTAATTGTCCTTATAAGGAAACCTCTAGGAGTACACTTCTAGGTTTAATTGAGCCCAAATTGAAGGAGAGGTCATCTGGTTGGAACACGTTTGCTATTGCGCCAAAATATCGACTGTTAACACTCGATACAAACGCTAGAGATAAACGGATCCATGGTAGCAGTTAGACCATGTCCTGTATCCAAAGGGAGATTTTGGTGATTGGTCTAGCAATTCCCCCGTCAGTCTCACTCGAGGGGATTCGAACTCGTGACCACGACTTTGGTACCATTTGTTGGAACACGTTTGTCATTGCGCAAAAAGATCGACCTGTTAATGCTCGATACAAACACAAAAGGTAAATGGATCTGTGGGAGGCGGTTAGTCCATGTCCCAAATCCGAAGGGAGACGTTGGCGATTAGTCCAACACATCCACCCTCAAGGATCAACCTCAAGTTATCTATGTTCTTTTGATCAATCTCTACCCTTTCCTCTTGATGACAAGGCCCTATCCTTGAGGATAAGTTCACTCTCTAGGGATGTAGATCTACAACTTTGGAAGCCAATAGAGTGCCAAAATCTCAAAATGGTTGTTGCTATTCTAATAGTATCAATTCAAGATTGTGGTGGAGCTATTTGAGGATGATGTGGGTACTAATTATTTGAGTTGTATGCAATATGAGAAGAGCTAGTGTATGTGTAACCTAATGTACACTTGTTTTGAGTCGTAGTTGTGCTTGACTATTTGCAATAGATGGCTAAACAAGAGGGAGGCATGTGCACTAGTCAAAGGGCAGGGGGTGCTTAAGGGGTAGTGTTGAACCATGAACATGCTATGGTATTGCAAGAGCATGTGAAGGTGTTGTAGTAAGCCATGTAGGTGACTAGACTACAAGAAAGATATATCAAAAAAATAATTGATGCATATAATTTTCTTGGATTGCAAAATTTCCTTAAGTTGGTAGATCCACATAGCATGATGAGATTTATCGAAGCCTGTGTTATTTTGTAGAGATGTTATGAAGTTCCCTTATGAGAATGTCATGACAAGGTTTGAACGTAAGTGATTGAAATACACAAATTTTAGATATGATTATTGAATCATTTATTGTAGGACATAATAAAACCCCTTAAGAGCAATTCTTATCATTCATTCCAATGATCAAGAAGAAGCATTTAAATAGGGGCTTAGAAGAGTTGAAAATAAATTATAATGTCATTAGGGGTGATTGAAAATAACATATTCAAGTTGTCTTATGAGCATTACCGAACAAATTTAAATTGATCTATTAGATAGACACCATTTGTTTTGATGTACAAGCTACATGTGATGATGTTGATAAAACACATTAATTGAAGTCTATAAGTAGCCCAATCAACATGTTAAGAAGAGAGAATTTGTGAAAAATTAGTGGGCTTGGTCAAACTATAGAAGGTCTATCTTTTTTTGGTGTAGAGAGAAGGTACCTAAATGAATGCATAAGGCCTAATATGTAAGAAACTTGTGATTTTGATTTTTACGAGTGGTAATTAATTTTGTTATATGAGATAAGGCACGAAGCACATCTTATAATTTTGTAAATTTGTTGTTAGGATATGCATGTGAGTCGTCACATAATGAATAATTGAGTACAATTAGTATAAATATCTTAAATGCATTTATCTAAAAAAAATGTTGAGAGATATCAACTTGGAGCTATTTTATTTACTAGAGTTATTCTATTTTATTTTATAATTATTTTATTTTCTACATACATACATGAATACAAATTTAACTAAAATAATTCTTGTGTAAAAATTAAGACTTCTATGTCCATGTATGTATGTAGTAAATAAAATTGTTTTATTGTAAAATAAAATAACTCTTAATTGAATAAAATAGTTCAAAATTGACATTTATCGATATTTTTAAGATAGATGTATCTAAGATATCTATAATGTTTATTGTTCAATATTGATTATTTTATGCATAAACTTGTGTAATTGAAATATAAATGATTGTTGGCGTAACAATTAGAACCTCTAGAGTGCAAGTTGGTACAGACAACTTTGCACAGTGCGTAATGAATGCTCTTCAAATTAGGAGGGGAAGCTCCCTCTTTTGCTGATATGCGTAAAAGAAGTATTCTAAAATCCTATCTTTTTGACTTAGTTGGAAGAGGCACAAGGTTAAGGAAACCAAGAATGTTGCAGCGAAGGGTTTTCTTTGGTTTTGTAGATCTTAACTACAACTAACTAAGTGCTTTAATCTATCCTATTCCCTCAAGAAAAACAAACCATGGGGAATTAGGAGCAAAAATGTGATATAAGATAAACTTTACAACAAGATTTCCAAGGAGGAGGAACCCCTATCAGAGGCGTAGGTTGATATGAAGTTTATTAGGCACAACATCAAATAATAAGCTCAATTACTAAATTTCCAAGGAGGAGGAACCCCTATCCGAGGCGTAGATATGCAACACGCTTATTGGCAACAACACTTAAACGATAAGTCTTCTTTCCAAATTTCCAAGGAGGAGGAACCCCTATCCGAGACATAGATATGAAAGAACAACTATTAATCACAACATAAAATAGCAAACTAGGACAACAAATTGCATTGGTGAGACACACATACAATAAACAATCGAACTAGCAACTATATTTAACTAAGATGAACAAGTATCATAATAATAACATTCAGGCAAGGTAGTGCAACTATTTATTATCACAGTAAAAGCTCGTGAACAGATACAAAACAACAATATTTCAAGCAAGGTGGCTCAACATATATTACTATTGCGTGCAAAAGTTAATTACAAATGAGCAAAAAACTCTTATTTATAGACACATCAAAGGTGTAGGGAACCCTAAAACCACTTTAAGTCAACTATAGTTTCGCAAACATGTGAGATTTTATTGTGAAACCTAATAGAAAACTACCATCAGCTAACTAGAAAACTACCATCAGCTAACTAGAACAAACTAAAACAAATGGATGTCTGCAACACACAAGTCCTAATTGATATGCATGTTAGCTGATAACTAACATCAGTTAACAAAGAATGAAAACTCCATTTGTACATAGGAAATTCCAAAAACAGACGTGTATGAGATGTAGAACAACAAGTTAACTCGGAAAGAGGTGTTGAGATAACTGTTGAGTATGATGTCTATCCTGAAAAGGTGGGATGCCCTAATCTGGAGTTCACTAGCCGCGATCTCAAGAAAGTAACCCCTCCACGAGGTTGTTGCTTGCATCACCATCTGGGGCACTGATACTTCTCTGCAGCACACTGTGTCTTTGCAACATCTCCTCACCGCCCGTGATCCGACTTTGAAGTTCTCTACTCTTAACCACCTCATCAAATAACGCTGACATGACTGTAAGTTGATCTAACTTACAACCAACAAAATCTCCACTGAAAATACCATGGATGAGCACTTGCAACTTTGACTGAATGTCAGCGAGCTCGATGTACTCACCACCCTCATGCTGATACTGGCAAGGAACTCGGGCCATGAAAGTTCTCACGTATCGAAATGCACTAGTCACATGTTCTCTGTTCTCGACCAACTTTGAAGCCATTGTATCTTGTATTTTTGCCTTGAAGATTAATTGTGTTCTCCAAGAAAAAATAGCTTCCTTATCTTCTTCGTTGGTGACTGAGTCATATGCCATCCTCAGATGAGTTATCATGATTTCATCTCTTGGTTTTTCAATCGCTAAGTCTCACTCCGATTCCTGAATCTGCAAACATAGTTCGTGGGCATTGTACCTCAGATGATACAATTCTGTAAGTACAAATCGACCCCTTGTGAGGAACTCCTCCTCCTAGTCTTTCAGGCACTTTCCATATACATCTAGCTAATTAAGCTAATTTTGCTCTACTGGTAGCTCTAGCATCTGTGGGAGCAAGGCGGTGACGTTCTTAGTGTTATGTATAAGGTTAGAGATATACTGACGAAGCTGTTGGATTTCAGCCTTGAGGGCTGCTTTGTCTTCTCCATCCTTCATGAATCTATCCTTTATGCTATTTGTTTCAACTTGAAGGAAATCAACCTCCATTTGGTGTGTGCTTTTACCAAGGTTGACCTTTATCACATCAAAGTCTTCAACTTCTACCTCATTCAACTTCTTGTCCTCTAGGGGTGCAACAGTCTCTATTATGATCTCCTTTTCAATGTTTCTCTCTACATGAACTTGCTTCTTTATCCTCTTATTTGGTGTGTCCTGGTAGACATGATCAAAACCTGAGAAGTCTAGTTTGTAGGATGGCCGCCTTCTCTTCCTACCCAATTGAATCTCAAGCCAAGACGAGTCTAGACTAATCTCACTGGAAGGGTCGGTGCTAGTCATAGGAAAACCTAATGAGTAGGAATGTGTAGAGGTATTGGTAGGTGGTGGCGAGTCTAGTTCCAAGTCAATGTGAACCGGAACTGGAGACTACTGTGGTGTTGGTGATGGCAAAGGAGGCTATACCTTTGGCTCTGGCATGCTTCAAACTGTATTTGTAGCTACCTCCACATGTGTCTCTATAACAAGTGCCTTCCCTTTTGAATTATTAGACACTTTTTTTTCCTTTAGGACGGTTGCTCCTTTTCTTTTGTTTTGGTTTTGACAAGGATGGCAGTGAAGATTCCAATGGTGGCGGCTCTGTACTTGAAATGATTTCCCTCCTTGTCTTCTTGCTATGCAAGTAGAGTATACTATTTTGAATAACTCTACTTGATCTCTCCTTGATAGATGAGTATTCCTTGGCAAACCAATCGACAGTTGGAAGTGGTTGTGTATCAACCTATTCTCTAAAGAATTAAGGAAGTGTATCCCCATCATCATTTGACAATCCTCCATCCTCTTACATTAAGATAAATATCTGTGAGAGGGTGAACCTTCTGTAAATGTGCAGGTGCACCTCGAACTCGTTCTCACAGTTGACACAATAATCCTCCATAGAAGGCTTGTGGTAAGAGCGACTGCCAAGTTGTGCTGAGTAATAACCCCAAGGGTCATATGAGTGTGTCAATAAGGTACTTAAGATTAAGTTTCGCTAAGTCATGGCCCACAATCTTGGCGTCAACTATTGTTTTGCACCTATAGATTCCCATCTGCAATGGAAAATTGGCAGCTGGCTTCCGCTTGTGGCGTAGATGTGAATGAACATCATGTAATTGCCTCAAAAATTCCATGAAAACTGTCTTATTTGAAGGATAATGAGGTAGCATGGATGGACTTCCTGCATATCCGTAGACACAAATATAGGTATAGGTAGGGAACTAAATGAACCAGTCCGCCCATTCTACCATTGCTTCTCTGGCAACCGTTGAGATACCAACATGCAATTCCCGGTCTAGGTTCCTCACTGTTTGCATCAAGAATGCTTCCTGTACATGCTTGAAATGTCTCTCAGACTTTGTGAACTCAAGGTGGTCATAATATTGATGAACCTTCTATACACGAAGAATCCCCATTGTGTTCAACCTTCTAAACTGACCTTGGTAAGCAATCAGGTATAGGAGATACATACACATATGAAACTTGTGGGCAACCAGGAAACCAATAATCTTCTTGTGGAGAACGTCGATGATCAAAGAGGCCCAGTTGTAATGCTCTCGCCTTGAAATAATATGAGCAATGATGTAGTACATCCAAGGCTGAAATTTTTGAGCATCTACGTGACCAAAAACACGATTAAGAAGAGTGATCAAAATCGTGTACTCATCTTTAAATTCTTCGTGACCAACATTGTTTAGCAATTTAACTTTCTTTTGTTTTAGCCATCTTTCTACCATTTTTCTTTGACAAATGTCCTTATGAGCATTAAATTCCTTTTCACACTAATCCATGGTAATGACCAAATTGTTCGAATGTTGAGGAATACCAAAACGCCTCTCAATGTCCTAGGGCTTGAGACTGCAAATCACCCGTCCATCTGCTGATTTAATTTATCAGGTAGTAGAATTGTAATGCTTTACACAAGACACCACAAATTCTATTCAATGAACTAAAATAGGGAGTGAAGCCGCCTTTAGCAACCTAGATTCTACGATGCTTTGAAGTATATTTGAACTTATTTTTGACCCTTTCAAGTCAACTTTTGGATTTACCTTATGCAAATCCGTGTCAACCATTCCAATGAAGTCATGAATTAAGACCGACTTGGTCTTGAATTCGGTCCGTGTGTACTGCATTATGAAAAACTCGCCTGTTGACTGTACACACAACTATGTTCTGACAACAGTTTTCAGAAAGTCGGAAATACTCCTGATGAGGCTAAAAATAGCCTGTTGGAGGGCAATTTTCATGAAAAATTCTGAGACGTGTGTTGTGTACATTGGCCAAATTTGTAGTAAGAGCTTGGCAAACTCTTCTAGTTAAAACCTGCATTTTTGAGACCCAACAGTTTGGTGACTCTGCTGGGGAATTACTCAGGAAGTGTTCAGCCTTTCCATTTACAGTTTCAACAAAGTTTCACAATTTTATTTTTGGAGATTCCGCTGGGGGCAATCAAAACCAATCCATTTCATTTTCCTACTTTTGGAAAAGTAGGTGGTGACTCTGTTTTAGATTTGATAAATAATGCATGGATATTGTGGAACAGTCACATTTTTTCAAGATGTCAGAAGAAGAGAGAAGACAACAGTCAATAAGAGAATTGAAGGAATTGAGACAACAAAGGCTACAAGTGAACCAACAATTGCTGCAATTAGGAGTCAAAGGCGCTCAAAATACATCACCAAACAGACCATCATACAGTGACAATGAAGTCATAAGTGCCAAGAGATCTTGGACACCACAAGTGCCCTATGATGCAACTGAGGAGAACTCTGGAAACAAAGGTAATGTACTCTATGCACAACAAAGTACTTTTGATGAGTATTTTCAAATTGAAGAGAGAAGCAAATATCTTGTGGATGTTTTTTTTGATATAAGGAGATATAACGGAGAAACTATGAGTTTTTTATACAACAGGATGGTAGATGTCTGAATGCAATTACCTCCTCATTTTAGGCCCACAAGACCCATATTTGTTGCACAATTTTTGAGAGCATCAGAGCCTGAATCAATTTATTGGCCAGAGTCAGTAAAACAACATGCCTTTGATGTAGTAAATAAATTTAGTGACTCTATTCTTGGGACAGGGGATGTGGATACTACCAGTAATGTTTTAGAAGCTGCAATAGAAGAAGATATCATGCTGTCTAATAGTGAAGATGTGGAGAGTTCCTCTTGCATAATAGATTGTGAGTCAAATTGTGAAGATGAAATAGTGGATATTGATCTTCAACAGGATGATTGTTGCAACTATTATGAAGATCAAGAAGAGGTTGGAGACATAATAGAAGATATGGAAGCATAAACTTGTTCACTTAGCAGTGAGCAAGTTTTAGATTTGTTAACTCTGGAATACCATAAGTATGCACATGAAAATGGTTCCAAGACTTTGGTCCCAACCTATATATGCTTTGACAGTGAAGATATTGTGTGTAGTGATTCAAATGGTTCCATGTCCATCTCTCACAGTGATGAAAATATTGAAGCTGATCATAACATTGTTTGTGTCCAAAAGGAGGTATGTGATTTAAATAATTTTTGCCTGCAAAAGGAAGATATTGGTTTACATGTAATTGATGATGAGTGCCCAACATTTGTTGATTCAAGTATGTATGAGGATGACTGTATGAATCAAAAGTGTATGTCAGTGCCTGCAAGTGATAGGAAAGAAATGGAAAGTAATTTTCTTCAGAAGATGCTGATGAGGTAGAATATTTTGATTTCCACAAAAAACATTCTGATTTTCAAATCCCAATACAACTGCTTGATCATTTAACAACATATGATAGTGAGCAAACCTATGAATGTTTTGTTGAATGTGGATGCACTTTGTATGCTAGGGGTGATAAGGAATTCTTAGATGATGAATTGCAGAATAATGAATTGAATAAGAGTCAAGTTGAACACAATGATTTCCTGAAGGTTTTCAATGGCAGTTCATGTTGTAGGGCAGGTGGAATGGATAGTTTCAAGAGACACCTGATGAGCTCACACCAGAATAAGGTCTATGATAGAGGAAAGTAAGGGTTTTTTCTTTTGGGGTGGCCTGGGGCCATCCTTTATGGTTTAATTTTTGAACCATAGCTGACACAGAGGATTAAGGATTGCCAGTGCATGGACAATTCTTAGCAATGCCTCTTTAAAAAGTTCTTTTCCATGCACAGTAGTCTAGGGTTTTTCCATTCTCCATGATCCATTTTCACGTCCTTCACTTTTCATTCCCTTCATCTGCCATGGCTTTCATTTTTCATATCTTTTGCTCGGTCTTCTCTACCAAAGATCTTCTGGATTCTTACAGTGATTTGCAAAATCACTCATCCCCAACAGGAGCCACTGTTAGAACCCAAAAATTCCATCAAAACCCTAAGTTTTTTTCCTATTTTGAACCTATTGTTTTCACTTTATCTTTCATAAAATAGTCATTCATCGTCCTCTACAATGCTAAAAATATCTTTTTCCTTGCTGCATTGCCTTACTTTTGCCCTTATTGCCCTCACATTTTACCTCCCCCATTTAATTCCATAATATTTTCATGAAAAATATTCATTTCATTTCCTGTCTATAATCCTAACACACTTTATACACTTATTATTCATGTCATACCACTTTACTACGGCCCCCCACAATGGGCTCGCGGTATGGTAGTGGCAGTTAGCGGCTATGGGCAAGCATTAAGCATTTACCGCACCACCGTGTGTGGTTTAATCATAGACCGCAGTGGCGTGGTGGCCGGTAAGTTATAGGCCAGGCAACGGTTAGGAGATCCCACCGTGGTACCGCAGGGGGTCATGTCACAGACCGTGGTGGCCGCGGTGAATAGGTAGCTGTTGGCAAAGATGGTCAATGGAAGATGGGGAGGTGACAGAGGATAGCGGTTAGCAGTTACCGCACAACCGTGGAGAGTCAGAAAGGAGACCGCGGTAACGCGGTAATCAGCAAGGGTAACCACCAAGGCTAGGCACCGTGATACCACGGGTGGAAAATTCAAAGCCTGCGGTAGTGCGGTAAGGTGATAAACAACACTGGCACAGTCAAGGTCAGAGTACCCTGATATCGCAGGGAGGTAGAATGTTGACCGCGGTAGAGCGGTAAAAGTGACAAACGACCACAAAGGCATAAAATGTACGGAGGGGGAAAAGGTGGCCAGATAAAATCAAAGGCATATATAGAAAAATTAAAAGCAGGACTATAGTTTAAATATTTGATTTGCTGATAAGGCAATATAATCAAATATTTTATTTTCTGTCTGTTAAGGAATGTGAAACGGATGTAACAAAATATTGAAGGGTCATGACCCTTGATGTGTAATGTATAAATGTATAAAGGGTATATGTTTTAGGGTAAATAGGATTAAGGGTAGAGGGTTTATAGGTAGAGGGATTAAGGGTTTTGGGTTGAGGGTATAGGGTTTAGGGTTTAGGGTAGAGGGTTTAGGGTAGAGGGTATAGGGTTTAAGGGTAGAGGGTAGAGGATTTAAGTGTTAAGGGTAGAGGGTAGAGGGTTAAGGGTAGATAGGAGAGAGATAGGAGTGAGTGAGTGAGTGAGAGAGACTTGAGAGAGAGATAGGGGATATGAGGGAGACAATTGAGAGAGAGAGAGGGCCGAGGGTGTAGGGGTTGAGGGATTAGGGTTGAGGGTTGAGGGATTAAGGGTCAAGAGGGTTGAGGGATTAGGGTAGAGAGTTTAGGGTTTTAGGGTATAGGTTTTAGGGTTTAGGGTTGAGGGTAGAGGGTTGAGTGTTTAAGGGTAGAGGGATTAAGGGTTTAGGGTATATGTCTGAGGGTACGTGGTTGAAGGATTAGGGTAGAGGGTATAGGGGTTCAGGGTTCAGGGATTAACGGTTGAGGTTTGAGAATTGAGGGTTGAGGGTTTAATGTATAGGGTACAGGGTACAGGGTACACGGTTTAAGGGTTGAGGGTTGAGGGTTTAAGGTTGAGGATTGAGGGTATAGGGTTGGGGGATTAGGGTTGAGGGTCCAATGTATATGGTAGAGGGTATAGGGGTTGAGGGAGTGAGAGAGATACTTGAGAGAGGGAAAGGGGGTAGGAGGGATAGAATTGAGAGAGAGAGAGATGGAGGGAGTGGGATAGATATAGAGGGTAGAGGGTAGAGGGTAGAGTATTTAAGTGTTAAGGGTAGTGTAGGAGGGAGAGGAGGTAGGAGGGAGAGAATCGAGAGAGAGAGGGAGGGAATGGAAGAGAGAGACTTGAGAGAGGGAGAGGGGGTAGGAGGGAGAGAATTGAGAGAGAGAGGGAGGGAGTGGGAGAGATATAGAGGGTAGAGGGTTGATAATTAAGGGTATAGAGTTGAGGACCTTTAGGGTTGATGGTTTAATGTATTGGGTTGATGGTATAGAGTTTAGGGATTAGGGTTGAGGGTAGAGGGTAGAAGGTTTAAGGGTTTTTTATTTAAGGGTTTGGGGTTGAGGGTTTAGGGTTGAGGGTAGATGGTTTAAGGTTTGAGGGTATAGGTTTTAAGGTAAATAGGGTAGAGGGTAGAGGGTTGAGGATTTAAGTTGAGAGGGATTAAGGGTTTTGGGTTGATGGTAGAGGGTTGACAGTTTAAAGGTAGAGGGATTAAGGTTTTAGGGTATAGGTTTGAGGGTACGTGGTTGAAGGATTAGGGTTGAGGGTCTAATGTATAGGGTAGAGGGTATATGGATTGAGGGAGTGAGAAATAGAGACTTGAGAGAGGGACAGGGGGTAGGAGCGAGAAAATTGAGAGAGAGAGGGAGGGAGTGGGAGAGATATAGAGGGTAGAGGGTTGAGAATTGAGGGTATAGCATTGAGGACCTTTATAGTTGATACTTTAGGGTATTGGGTTGATGGTATAGGGTTGAGGGATTAGGGTTGAGTGTAGAGGGTATAAGGTTTAAGGGTTTAGGGTTTAGGGTTGAGGGTAGAGGGTTTAGTGTTTGAGGGTATAGGTTTTAGGGTAAATAGGGCTGATGGTAGAGGGTTGAGGATTTAAGGGTAGAGGGATTAAGGGTAGAGGGTTTAGGGTTGAGGGTAGAAGGTTTAGGGTACAGGGTGTAGGGTAGAGGGTAGAGGATTTAAGTGTTAAGGGTAGAGGGAAGATGGTTAATGGTAGAGGGGAGAGAGATAGAAGGAATGAGTGAGTGAGAGAGAGAGACTTGAGATAGGGAGAGGGGGTAGGAGGGAAAAAATTGAGAGAGAGAGAGAGGGAGGGTATAGGGGTTGAGGTATTAGGGTTTAAGGGTTGATGGTTGAGGGTTGAGGGATTAGGGTAGAGAGTTTATGGTTTGAGGGTATAGTTTTTAGGGTTTAGGGTTTAGGGTAGAGGGTTGAGGGTTTAAGAGTAGAGGGATTAAGGGTTTAGGGTATAGGTTTGAGGGTACGTGGTTGAAGGATTAGGGTAGAGGGTATATGGGTTGAGGGATTAAGGGTTGAGGGTTGAGAATTGAGGGTTGAGGGTTTAATGTATAAGGTAGAGGGTAGAGGGCTTAAGGGTTTAAGGGTTGAGGGTTGAGGTTTTAGGGATGAGGGTATAGGGTTGAGGGTCAAATGTATATGGTAGAGGGTATAGGGGTTGAGGGAGTGAGAGAGAGAGACTTGAGAGAGGGAGAGGGGGTAGGAGGGAGAGAATTGAGAGAGAGAGGGAGGGAGTGAGAGAGATATAAAGGGTAGATGATAGAGCGTTAAGAATTGATGGTGTAGGGTTGAGGACCTTTAGGGTTGATGGTTTTGGGTATTGGGTTGATAGTATAGGGTTGAGGGATTAGGGTTAAGGATAGAGGGTAGAAGGTTTAAGGGTTTTGGGTTTAAGGGTTTAGGGTTGAGGGTTTGAGGGTATAGGTGTTGGGGTGAATAGGGTTGAGGGTAGAGGGTTGAGGGTTTAAGGGTAAAGGGATTAAGGGTTTTGGGTTGAGGTTAGAGGGTAGAGGGTTTAGGGTTGAGGGTTGAGTGTAGAAGGTTTAGGATAGAGGGTAGAGGGTTTAAGGGTAGAGGGTAGAGGGTTAAGGGTAGAGGGGAGAGAGATAGAAGGAGTGAGTGAGTGAGTGCAGGAGACTTGAGAGAGGGAGAGAGGGTAGGAGGGAGACAATTGAGAGAGAGGGAGGGTATAGGGATTGAGGGATTAGGGTTTAAGGGTTGAGGGTTGAGGGTTGAGGGATTAAGGGTCAAGAGGGTTGAGGGATTAGGGTAGAGAGTTTATGGTTTGAGGGTATAGGTTTTAGGGTTGAGGGTAGAGGGTAGAGGGTAGAGGGTTTAAGGGTAGATGGATTAAGGGTTTAGGGTATAGTTTTTATGGTACATGGTTTAAGGATTAGGATTGAGGGTCCAATGTATAGGTTATAGGGTATAGGGGTTGAGGGTTGAGAGATTAAGGGTTGAGGGTTGAGAATTGAGGGTTGAGGGTTTAATGTAGAGGGTAGAGGGTAGAGGGTTTAGGGTTGAGGGATGAGGGTATAGGGTTGGGGGATTAGGGTTGAGGGTTCAATATATAGGGTAGAGGGTATAGGGGTTGAGGGAGAGAGAGAATTGAGAGAGGGAGAGGGGTTAGGAGGGAGAGAATTGAGAGAGAGAGGGCGGGAGTGAGAGAGATATAAAGGGTATAGGGTTGAGAATTGAGGGTATAAGGTTGAGGACCTTTAGGGTTGATGGTTTAGGGTATTGGGTTGATGGTATAGGGTTGAGGGTAGAGGGTAGAAGGTTTAAGGGCTTAGGGTTGAGGGTAGAGGGTTTAGGTTTTGAGGGTATAGGTTTTAGGGTTTAGGGTTGAGGTTAGAGGGTTGAGGGTTTAAGGGTAGAGGGATTAAGGGTTGTGGGTTGAGGGTAGAGGGTAGAGAGAAAGAGAGAGAAAATAAACCTATAAAAAATTAACTTTATCATAATGCGAGCACGTTTTGAATTACTAGAGATATGACCATTCTTTTAGCAAGAAATAATGTTCTCATGTAATAATGCGAGCACCTTTTGGCTCGGTCTAAAAATGGTAAAAAACTCAATATACTCATGATCTCAAGGCCCAAATTCTCAATATTCTTTTGATTCTACATGTGCTCCGATAAAAAAAAACTTTTCGATGATGTTGTGAAGTGTGCATGCACGTTTTTCACATTCCACTACCTTTTTCATGATCTTTCCACCACCTTTGCATGAAATAGCAGAATTTTCATGTTGAAAGGCTTATAATAGCAATTCAAGTTTGAATTCCATTCAAAATTGATATACAATTGAAGTTTGGAGGGGAAAAGCTTTTGAAAAAGTCAAATTTTTGAGGAGTTTGAAGAAAGAAGAAACAAAGGCTACATAATTGGGTAGAACTCCTCCATTTGAAACTCTGGTTTTTTAGGTATGTGAAGCCTTTACACATTTTCTTTCATTCTATTATGGCTTTTTAAAATAAAAAATAAAAAATTTGTATTTCATTTTGATCATTATTTGTTTTTCATTATAACCTTAGCTTGTCAATGCACATTTTTAATTACACAATTCTTTACACTTTCCAATTACATTTTTAAATCACATCTCTTTGAAGCATTTTGTTAAAAAATTGACTTACCTTGTGTATGCTTCCACATTTTATTATAAACATATATATTACATAAGTTATAAGGAAGTAAAATAAAACATCATTTCTCAATCCTTTACAATGGATGTGCATACCACTCTCCAAAGCTTTCATTTTGGTATAGGCATGGGGGATGTTGGAAAATGTAGTTGAATTTGGTTTTACACCTACAATTTGCATATGCTTGAAATTTTCTAAAGCCTTTTCAATAAATCTATTTTTTGCATATCCTACAATCATTATAGTCCACGAGGAGATATCTCATTGAGGTATTTTATCAAACAATTATACCAAGCAGCTAATTGCCTTGTATATTCTACCAAATTTTCCATACATATCTCTAAAAAATTGGAATATACTCCTCCCACATTGATAGATCTTTGAATCTATTTTGGTTTTCATCTCTATTTCTAAATTTACCTCATCACTTATGTTGTGATATATTTTAATGTTTACTTGATTAGTCTACCTACAAGGGATTCTAACCCTTCTCTCCACTATTTCAAGACTCTTTATTCAAGGCTAAGTTAGCAACATGGGGAAAGGTGCAACCTATCTTGCAATCATGGTTCAAAATGGAAGCATGGACAAGGAATTTGAATTGTTTGACAATAATTTTTTTATACAAATGTATGCAAAATGTGGTAGCATTGACAATCTAGTGAGCTTGGCAAGCTAGTGAGCTCACTCACTAGCTTTCCAATGCGGCAGGGTTGAAAAGGTAGGGGCAGCGTATGCCTCATAGAAACTGGGTCTCACGGTGGGGGAAGCATATGCCTCATAGAAATTGGGTCTCACGGTGATGTACATCACCATGAGACCCCATTTCTATGAGGCAAACACTTCCCCTAGCTTGTCAACCCTACCACATTGGTAGGCTAGTGAGTGCCCCTACCTTGTCAACCCTATCGCATTGGTAGGCTAACGCTTCCCCTAGCTTGTCAACCCTACCACAATGGTAGGCTAGTGAGTGCCCCTACCTTGTCAACCCTATCGCATTGGTAGGCTAGTGAGGGTGGTAGGCTAGTGAGTGCCCCTACCTTGTCAACCCTATCGCATTGGTAGGCTAGTGAGCTCCCTCACTAGCCTACCAATGCGATAGGGTTGACAAGGTAGGGGCACTCACTAGCCTACCAATGTGGTAGGGTTGACAAGCTAGGGGAAGCATTTGCCTCATAGAAATGGGGACTCATAGTGATGTACATCACTGTGAGACCCCATTTATATGAGGCATATGTTGCCCCTACCTTTTCAACCCTACCACATTGCCAAGCTAGTGGAGCATTGGCAAGCTAGCTCACTCACTGGCCTGCCAATGTGGTAGGGTTGACAAGGTAGGGGCAGCGTATGCCTCATAGAAATGGGGTCTCATGATGATGTACATACGCTTCCCCTACCTTGTCAACCCTACCACATTGGCAAGCTAGTGGAGAATTGGCAAGCTAGCTTGTAATGCCCTGCCATGAAACCCCAAAGGACAACACATCGAACTAAAAATTATGACATAATTTTTGTAAAAAGAGATTCAACATATAGATCATGCTATAAATTACATAGAATGTATACTACACACACATATGCACTAACTATGTCCTTTAGGGTATCATGACTACATTAAGAAAATATCAATTATCTAATCTAGACACACATCATAAAGTAACTAATAACAAGATTTCATTTATATCCACTACATTAAAAGAATTGAATTTACATGTTTCCACATATATAACACCATTCAAGAGCATAGAATACGAACTAGTGAATAAATATATAACTTCCTATACATGGGGTGGATCATTACACTGTTTATAAGTTTACACCCAACTTCCCTTTTAACCACGGGAAGGATACATCAAATACATGATAAGATACAACTAAAATGATCACATTACATAACATCCATGCTATCTTCAAGTATGGTACAAGTTATATAAACTCTGCATATGGTACCAAATCCATGCTCATGAACATCAATTGGGAACATAATGGAGTGCATTTCACATTCCAACCAACCATGTGGAACCCTAAGGTCCACCCCCCATGCTAGGAGATGACAATAAGGACCCACTACACAAGAAGCCAAGCAAAAAAGGCTAACATGACTCTAGCACACAAGGTACAACAAACAACAAATAATAGTGGCTCCACTTCCAAAGGTATGCAAATAGAAAGAGTGTTACCCATGTGGACTAAATTATCCTTTCATGGGGACAAGGATGTCTATTCATGCCATCGAGGATCTCCTAGCAGCGACCTTGGCCCCGACACCTCTAACGGCCTCCCAACTCATCTTGAGCTTGTCCTAGCACTCAAGGCTATGATTGGGACAACAACAATTATCTTATTAATGTGTGAGGAACCCATCCCAAGATTAATTAATTACATGTTTTCACTTGTTTAATCCAACTCTCAATAGGTTGTCCTAGTGGCCACTTATGGGCCCCGACCCCACTTGAGAGCCACTCCCCCTACTAGCACTAGAAGACCCAACACATACGGGAAAAATCCAATATGCACAATTCACAAAACCACATGAACGTTCTCATTAGGTGAGACATAAGCCTTCTCACACACACAATAACCAACCATAAAATGAGCATGAAGTGTATGGCTAAACCCTCACAAAGTCATCTCAAGTGGATTACCAACCATATCATAGAACAAACATAAAACCAAATCATTCCATTAACCCCCTAAGCCTCTGAAAGGAACCTCAACAAATTAACACTAAGAATCCCACTAAAAAATAAAAACTAACTCACAACTTAATACTTACATAGCACAATCAATTTTCGTAATGTTATAACAACCATGACATCACATATAAAAGCAAACATTGAATTAAGCAAATGTAATAAGACACTGCTTTAAAACAAATTACTTATTCTAATAATTTCTTCATGTTATAAATTTAATATCCTTTCTACCTTCAATTTAATTTTCATTTCAACTAACATGTTTAATTATACAAGTACATTTATGATTATAAACATATATACAAATATATGTGAACCTAATTGAAAACACTTATAAAGGAAGATTCTATTTTACTTTAATAAATAAACATACACACTTGTAAACACTAAATATATATATTTATATAATATATATACCCATATATGCATATACATACTTATATATATATATATATATATATATATTAAAATTATGGTTTAATAAACTAACTGGCTGCAAATCACAACCTTCAAATCTTATTCAAATTGCAAAAAAAAATTCATCTAAAAGCTCTAACTATAGACAAATATCCACACACACACACATATATACACACATACTCATTCCAATTAAAAACGCATGGGGGTGCGGCTGTAGCCATGAGCTGGCAAGATTTAAATTAGATACAACACAACACTTCATACTGTCTAAATCCTTGCATAGCCACCCATGCTTAACGCCTCTCATACCGCGAGAAACTTGTCTTGCCCACAATGGATTCTCCTCTTACTAAATTTGAAAGGAATGGAAGAAGAAAGAAAGAGTATAGAGCCATATGGAGAGGTGGTAGAAATAACTAGAGCTTCAGTATTCATTGTAGCCCTGTCAATGTAGAACCATAATGTTGTTCTTTTTAATTCTGGTGAGACAAAGGGCTCAAACTCTAGTAAGACTTGTTAGAGGAATTTTTTAAAGGAAATATAGACTAGGGATAGAGATAGATGAGGTTGATATCGTAGGGCTAGGGCTTCCATTTAAATAGTGAAAGCATGATAGTCTCCATCAAAAAATCTAAAGGTAAAAGAACATTAGATACTTGTCTTTCAAGTGTGGCATTAAATTTAAGGTTTTGTATAATTTTTGATCCAAAAACAAGAATATATGTTCATTAAGTTGTGTGTATAATATCTCAGGAAATTGATTCAAATACTATATTTATGTTAAAAATGAAAGTAGTTCTTCTTGTTGATCATTGAAAGGTTTAGTGGTGCAGCTACACATGTATATTCTAATTTTTCCCTACGTATACAATTGTCTCGTCCAAAAGCGAGTAACAAGAGAAAACATTTAGCAAAGATTTAAGATTAGGAGTAACATAAATAACCTTGTCTGTTAATTTGTATGTTCCTCTACGTCTCTACCGCCCCTTAAAATGCCTTCAAACTGTCAAGACTCCATGTTGGTTATCAAGTCCTCATCCTTGATCTGGCACAACCCAGTTGCGTAGGAGGAATAGATTTCAGACATGTATATCTTCATAGCAGCTGATGACATACCTTTGGGCAATGCAGCAAGGGTATAAGGGCCAAATCGATGCTAACATGACACATACAATATGCAGCGACCACACTTATAATATATACAACGCAATCTATAGAGGTTTCCAATATGGTTCAAAAGCAAGGAGCAAGGATGGCGAAATAAGGAGTATCGATTTTCATTTGCAAAGCTTTTCATGATCAAGCTCTACAAAAAATATTTTCATGGATTCTATTAAGTGAGTAACGAATTTTACATATAGATTGAACATCCACAACCAGCAAAATAAAGACATCACTAGGTATCAAACCCCTTACAACATGTAACGATATTGCAACGAATGGTACAAGTCAAATGTTGAGCTCACAATACTCGTAGCCTAAAGTATGTGAAGCCTAAAAATTATAAGACGAGGTATATAAAGCCTTGCATGCAAACTACAGAGGAAGGCATAGGGAAAATATCGACGCAACATAGACCATAGCAAGGTTTCACTATAGGGATAAACCCAGATGGTCACTTCGTTTCCAAGCAATATCACACAAACAAGCATTCATTTCCAACAGACAACAAAGAAGGAATTTGATTGCTTTAAATGAAGAAAAAAATTAAGGCAAACAAAGACAACTTGGATTTCGATGCAATAGAAATGAAAGAACGACACCGAGACTAATTGTCACGTTCACAACGATCTGCTTCTTCCAGAAAAATTTATATCACTCCCGATGAACTTTGATAATTTTTCCCACTTCGAAAACCCTTTCTTAATCAAAAATCTATATTTTCATAATAATCTTGTAGACATAATATTTTGTTCAAAACAATCAAAATCCCTCATTTTTCCAAAAAAATCACCTTATTAAAAAATCTGGAAAGACATTCGCTTTCGAAAGTAAAAATCAAGAAATATCCACTTAAAATGACAAGTTTCCATTTCACAATTAGTTCGGAGTCATGCATGTGCACAAACTCCACTTTTTCTATGTTTTAATTTACTTTAACAACTTGTTCGACAACACCTTCAATTTACTATTTTATTTTAAATTATATTATTTTTCTGCACTTGCTTAATTAAATCACAATGGTAGTAAAATAATAATTATCTAAATACATTTAATAATAAAATAATTTATCACCTAACAATTTAATTTAATAAATTTAATTATCAAAGTTTCCATTTGAGCATCAATTTCCAATTTTGATTTATTTGATTATTTATTTAATTCCAATTTAAATTAAACAACCTTATAAATCAATTTAATTTAATTAAATCAATTAAACAAGACATCTCATAACAAAATTTATCCATCACCGTGAAAAGGCCAATCACGAAGGGGCACTACATAGATTACTCACTAGCTTGCCAATGTAGTAGGGTTGAAAAGGTAGGAGCAACCTATGCCTCATAGAAATGGGGTCTCACAATGATGTACATCACTATGAGACCCCATTTCTATGAGGCATATGCTGCCCTTACCTTGTCAACCCTACCGCATTGCCAAGCTAGTGGAGCACCACTAGCTTGCCAATGCTCCACTAGCTTGGCAATGCGGTAGGGTTGACAAGGTAGGGGCAGTGTATGCCTCATAGAAATTGAAAGCTTGTGATCTCACTAGCTTGGCAATTTTCTCACATGATTTTTCCAATGGGATGCCTTAAAGTAATGTGGTAATGCCATGATTGTAAGTATTTTTTATGAAGCCTTGAATGACATATATTTCAGTTATTTGTATGGATTCATTTTTCAGGAACTAATATTTGTCTCATTACCATGCTACAGGTAAAATTATCTGCCATGCTAAGGAAATGAACAAGGAATAAACCAACAAACATAGATTATGAAACCAATAAAGCAAAGGAGACAGAATGAGTGAGGACATATTGTGAGAAGAAGAATTTGGATACGATTGACAAAAATAAGCCAATTGAAGAGGAACCTCAACCATCAAAAAGAGAAAATACATTGGTGGCACAAAGGGCATGAATGTGAAAGCATCATGCTAGATTCAGATACCGTAGTTGGAGACACACCCTCTACTGCAAGTGAATATGAAGGGACACCATTAAGCACAAATGAATATGGAGGGACACCATCTACCACAAGTGAATATGAAGGGACACCATCCACCACACCTCAAGTTGAGAGTAAATCATTACTCGGATTTGATGAAGAAGGTATGCCATCATCCCCATGTTAACCTCAAGGTATGTTATCTATTCCACCCTCAATCAAAGGTACAAAATATAGCCCACCTCACTTAAATCTTGATGAAATTCCTAATGTTGAGGAGTATGTGCCTAAGAGAACACCACCTAGAATTTTGCGTAGAAAGCCAAAGTATTTGATTAATATTGATGAGGATATTTTTTAACCCATGGAAGGTAAGATTCCAACACATACTTGGAGAAGATATGTTGATAAGATTTGGAAATCGTTCTTTGAAAGGCAAAATGAGACCACAAGATGTCAACTATTTGTTGAAATGATGTGAGGTATAAAGTATAGAAACATCATGAAGACTCTTGGGTTGAGAACATCAAATGCTTCAAGTGAAAAAGCTATTATGAAGAATCTAATGGATGCTTATGAGAGTGTGGGTAAGACCTCACGCTCAAAGGATAGTAATGTCACTCGATGTGTCATTACATTGAATTTGGTAAGTAGTCAAACAAATAGAGCTCATCTCACTAGAAAGACGAGTGAACAAATGAGAATTAATAGAAAAAATTTATCAAGAGCCATTCAAAGGCAACAAAGAATTGAGGGCACCGATTCAAATGAATTATGGGCATTCTCAGGGAGACTTCCATGAAAATATAAAAAAATTGTTGAAGCATTGAAAACACTAATTGAATATTATTGGAAGAATAACACAAGACCATCTTTGAATCAAAGGGATGTAGTAAGAAGGAGAATCGGTAGTTAGAACCGTGAGCCACATACAAAGCATTTTTTGGATATGACTCAAACCCATTTTTTTCGTAAATTTCAACAAGATTATCCTCAAATTAGTATCTGTCAAAGATATTTTGAAATGATTAAACCTTTTTATGTCAAGATAGATCACACACGCACTACTTTTTTTTGTAGACTACATATTGAATTCTTTAACCATTATGATGTTTATCATTCTATATGTTCAGATTTGCATACTAACGATGTTTCGCAAGATTGTGGCATAGAAGCCCCACCAACATCTTCAAGAAAGTTCTTATCAATTTTTTTATGTGAAATAGAGGATGGCCAAATATTCTACAGGACACTATGCTTGGATGGTTCATGTGAGCATTGCAGTGGCTTGCAACATATGTCGGTATGTCAACATATGGAAAGCACATATGAGGTGGGATAGAAACTAGTAGAGTTCGGGAAGTATAAAATAGTGGCATACATTACAAAAGATGGTAATCAAGGAAAAATGTGTGATTTGGTTATTCAAAAGATTCCAGTGTATCAGTTTGTGTCCATGTCTTGTGATAAAATAGTGTATGAGTATGCAAGGCATACCCATAGAGCTCGATGGCTGGACACACAATTCAAGCTATGCAAGGACACCTTTCTAGTTGGAAGAATAGTATTAGTGGTTGACTTTGCAGAGAACTATACTCTACAACCACAGTGTGAGGTGCAGTCACAATAAATTACAATTCCACATAGGTTTTGATAATTGTGCACATAACACTCATTCATGTAGTTGATAGTATAAAGGACCAAAGGAAGGTATTGAGGGAGTATCACTTTTATATTAGTGACGATCACACACATTCTCTAGAGTTTGTGAAAGGTTGCTTCCATATGTTCTAAAGTGATTTGGCTTAGAGGGGCATAACATACGATCAACATATAATATGGTTAGATAAATGTGCAACATAGTTCAAGAACTTGTGCATGTTCTACTGGTTGAGCATGATATATATCATTATAGGTTTTCAAAATATGTGGAAATTTTATGAGGCCGAGCATGGAAAGGGGGAGCATGATGGTGCAAGAGCATGTGTGAAAAGAGAATTAGCATGAGAAGAGTTAAATTATAAAGACAATGCAAAGTTGACATATGCAAAATCAATTGTCGAGTGGTGTAATGCTTCGATGGGTTTAGGTAATGAAGGTACATCTTCAGTTCATAGATTTTTTTGGTTGATGGATGATACTAATATTGCACCATATGAGGATTGTCATACTCTAATAGGATTGAGTGAGCTACACTCTTTCCTCAGCTCAGATGCAAGTTCATGGAGTATCAATACACAAAATATGGCATGCTTTTGTTCTTCATGTACAATGCAATCCTGGAATGATTGTGAGTCAAAGGAGTGGGTTGAGATAATGTTGTTAAGTTATCTTAGCCCACTTCACACGTATCACCCTCTGATGGAATTGGAACTAAAACAAATGGATTCATCGATCGAATTTGACCACATATCAGATCTAGTTCAACCAAGTAATAGATCTACTTGCTTAGTTTTTAAAATTCCTATCGTTATCTTACTTTGTAGTGTATTTGTAATGGACTAATTTCAAGAAATTTGCTGCACATATCAATGCAAGGCATGTTTATGCAGTTATTGCAGAAGAAGACAATGAAGAGGGAACATACCATTACTTGTGTCATTGTGTTGAGGCCAAAAAGAAATCTGAGGCCCTAGTTATAGATGGAGAAAACATCGAATACCCTACAGGATCAATTGTTGTTACTGGAATGTGGCTTAGAAGGTACCCACATAAGAGTGTTAAATATTGGTTATTTCAAGACTTTGACATGCATTGTAAGATTCTTCATTACTCAAACCTTGTCATGGAATCCAATGTTAATTTGACCAAATATGGGGTAGACCTTGTGGAAGGTCCGTGACTCTAACCATGAGGCAATACTTGACACAATAAAGAGTAGAGAATACCTGGATGGTTCATTGGATTAATTTGTAAGTATGCACATTGGTTCTTATTAATTTATATGTGTATGCACATTAATTTGTATGACACCAATTCTATCATCTTCTTTTACTTTGCCTATTTGTAGGTAACCTACTAAAAATTGATTGGTGTCCCCTTGCAGAAAATGTTGATTTATGAGTCATCAAAGAGAATCTCACCCAAAAAAGCAATGCAACATCCTTATTTTGATGATCTTGACAAATCTCAATTATGATTTTAAGTCATTATAAAAGTGTGTGCAAAGCTTGGCAAGGGAATTTAAAGTTATTCGTTTGAAGTTAACCTTATCATGAGCAACTATGATGTAGACATTATAAGAGCATCTCAAATTTCAAGTTATTCTATTCGTGAGAGGTATTGTGTGCAATAGGTATCTTAGAACTCCCAGTGAATATGTATGACCGGGAGTGACTAAGTTGAGAGACTGGCATGCCTATCCTCAATGGAAGAATCAAGATTTATACCTTGTTTTTCCCGAGTTGGAACCAAATGGTGTGGATTTGTTGTCTGTAAGTGCCTTCCATCTATTTTCATTTCATTTCTATTTTGGATGCTCTTTCTTTTTCTTCTTTTACTTTGCGTATTTGTAAGTAAACTAATAAAAATTGATTGGTGTCTCCTTGCAAAAAATGCTGATTTATGAGCCATCGAAGATAATCTCAACCAAAAAATCAATGCAACATCCTTGTTTTGATGACCTTGACAAATCTCAATTCTCTCCCTATTATAACTAGCACCAATCGACTAACATTATAAAAACTTCATTTATTAAAACAAATCAACCTAATGATTATATATCAATATCAATATAGCATACAATCTATTGAAATAAACACTTGTAATGAGATTTAATCAAATATTCAAATTTATTTTTGCCTTCAAACATTTGTAATTCAAGCAACGTAATCCCTTAATAGTCCAAATTTCAAAAGGGAAATAATCTTAGACAGATTGTTACCCAGATATCGTGTTAGTTATGGGGATTTTGTCTGAGGCATTAGGATCAAGTAGGGAACCGCTATAATAACCTCTCTCGGTTTTTGTTATCTCAGAGTCATTTTTTCGTGGTGTCTAATTTTCACTTGATGGAAAAAGTGTCTATTGCAAGCAATGTAAAGTTGCAAAGTGGTGCAAATTTCATTTTGCAACTCATGTGACCAAACAGACTATTCCAACATGTCCAAATGGGTATGCTTATGCTAGGAATGGTCCCCTTTCACACCCAAACACACGGAATCGCTTTGAGCTACGTTCAACCAACTCAATCCCTTAAGGGTCCAAAGTGCAAAAGGGCAACAATATTTGACGGGCTATTACTCAGAAACCATGGTGCTTACAAACTCTTTTTCTGAGCCTAAGGGATGATGTTGCGCCCCTCTACAATAACCTATCTCAGTTTTTGTTATCTTGGTGTCGTTTTCCCGTGGTGTCCAGTTTTCACTTGATGGAAAAAGTGTCAAATGCAAGCAGTGCAAAGTTGCAAAATGGTGCAACTTTCACTCTACAACTCGTGTGACCAAAAAAACTATTCCAATGCATCTAGATAGGTGGGTTTACACTAGGAATGGTCCTCTTTAGCACCCAAACACATGGAATCACTCTGAGCTACATTTAACCAACAAAATCCTTTAAGAGTCCAAAGTGCAAACTGGTTGCAATCTTTGACAGGTTTTTACTTAGACACCGTGACGCTTAGAAAATTCTCATTTAATCTTATGGGATCACGTTGGGCCCCTCTATAATAACCTCTCTTGGTTTTTTCTATCTTGGAGGCATTTTCCTGTGGTGGCGAATTTTCACTTGGCAAAAATGTTGTCAAATGCAAGTAGTTGAAAGTTGCAAAGTGGTACAACTTTCATTCTGCAACTTGTGTGACCAAATGAATTGTTCCAACATGTTTATATGGGAATTTTTACGCTGGGAATGGTCATCTTTTGCACCCAAACATGCATAATCGCTCTGAGCTACATTCAACCGACATAATCGTTTGAGAGTCCAAAGTGCAAAATGGCTGCAAACTTCAGCATGTTGTTACTCAGATATCTTGATGCTTAGAAACTTCTCGTCTCATCCTATGGGATCATGTTCAACCCCTCTACAATAACCTCTCTCAGTTTTCACTATGTCAGAGGAATTTTCCTGTTGTGGCAAATTTTCACTTGGGGAAAAAGTTGTCAAAGGCAAGTAGTTGAAAGTTGCAAAGTGGTGCAACTTTCGTTCTACAACTCATGTGACCAAAAAAATATTACCACGTCTGGATGGGTACGCTTATTCTAGGCATGGTCCTCTTTTGTACCCAAACATGCAGAATCGCTCCGAGTTACATTCAGCTAGCAGAATCCCTTAAGAGTCCAAAGTGCAAAATGGTTGCAAACTTTAGCATTTTGTTACTCGAATATCGTGATGCTTAGAAACTTCTTGTCTGAGCCTATGGAATCTCGTTGGGCCTCTTTACAGTAAAATCTCTCTATTTTCACTATCTTAGAGGATTTTTTTTCCTGTGGTGGCGAATTTTCACTTGGGGAAAACGTTGTCAAATTTAAGTAGTTGAAAGTTGCAAAGTGGTGCAACTTTCATTCTACAACTTGTGTGACCAAACAAACTATTCCAACGTGTACAGATGGGTACGTTTATGCTAGGAATGGTCCTCTTTCACACCCAAACACACAAAATCACTCCAAGCTACATTCAATCGACATAATCCCTTAAGAGTCCAAAGTGCAAAATGGCTGCAAACTTCAACATGTTGTTACTTGGATACTGTCATGCTTAGAAACTTCTCATCTAAGCTTATGGGATCATGTTGGGCCCCTCTACAATAATCTCTCTCCGTTTTCACTATCTCGGAGGTGTTTTCCTGTGGTGAAAATTTTTCACTTGGAGAAAAAGTCATCAAATGCAAGTAGTTGAAAGCTGCAAAGTGGTGCAACTTTCATTCTGCAACTTGTGTGACCAAATGAACTGTTTCAACGCATCTAGGTGGGTATGTTTATGCTATCCATAGTCCTCTTTTGCACCCAAACATGTTGAATCACTCTGAGCTACATTCAACCGACAAAATCCCTTAAGATAAATGTTTAAAGACTATTCAAAATAAATGTTTGTATGATAATATGTCAAGAAGTGATGTAGAGTAGGTTGGAAGTTCTCTAACCAAACATAATTCAACAACTCTTTCAACTTAGGAACCCTAACTTCATGTTCTCACAATTTTCTCATTCTTGCTTATAACATTCCAAATAGTGAAAATTGGACATATCTTTTAGAGAAGGCCTCAAAACCTAAAACTAAACATCATTCCAAGTACCCTTTTGGCCCTTTATTAACATATCACGAAATCAGGTATGATTGTTTTGGAACAAATCACTCAAAATTGGACTACTACATTGCCCTTAAGGCCTAATTAAGCTAGTTTAAATAGGGGTTTATTGATTCTCTACACTCCAGGTCTCAATTATTCCCACAAATAGCTTAGAAATGTCTCCTAGGGTCTTCCTATTCTCACCAAACCAATTCCCACACTTTCCCAATGCTTCTTTATCAAACCCTAACCTCTAGCCATCCTTTCATTGCTAAAAACCATGAAATTTCATCTAGGGCATCACCCAATCAACTCCTAACTCTATCCCTTGCCCCTACGACTTGGAAAAAAAATACACCTAATATACCTCCAGTCCACTAAGTTTGACAATATTTCAACAATGGAATGGAGAGTTCTACATTTTTCTTCCTTTCAACCCTGTTGAACTAGGGTTTCTAACCTGTCTGAGGCAAAATAGCAATAAAATCCTCAAAAATTAATGAAACTCAGTAAGACCAACACCAGTAGAAAGTTAATTCAATTCTCCATCCAATAAAATCAATCTTGATTCATGAAATCTCTGTACAGAATCATACAATGCTTTGAAATAGCAAGAAACGTTAGAAATCTATAGAAAAATAGGGGATTTCATTGAATTCTCTCAAAAATAGAAGTCACCAACCTTGGGCCCGCCTTCTCAAGGCCAATTTAAACATATTACATCATATTTATAACTTCCCTTTGAATTCCAATGACCAAAAACCTTCTTTCCAACCGATGACCCTTCATATTCCCTTTTTTGCATAATTTGTAATTTTGCAACAATGACAACATTTACAAAGTTGACAACTTGACCCCACAAACCACCTAGCAACCTAATCAATAACTCAATACACATGTGAAATGTTCATTATGATCTTGTTACAACAAAAAACACAACCAAACCAAAAATGACAAACTTTCCTCATGGAGGCAAGAAATCAATTAGGTGCCCCTGCACCGAGAAGTTAACTACTCATAATCTACTATGAATATTATGTTTTGCAAGTGTTGTGAATATTATGTATCCTTTTATTAATTGAGTTGTTCAAATCAAAAGATTAAATATACTGGAATATTTTTATGAAACATCTCATGGGATACCAAATGAAAACATGTTTTTTTCTTTTAGATAAAGCATTTCATGGAACTCTTTCGATTAAATTGAGTTGAGATATGTAAGAACAAGGGAGCATTGGTAAATTCATTGCTCAAGGATATTAAATAAGCCTTCTCTCCTGTTGCAATTTTGGCTGGATTATTTCTTTCAAAGTATTGGGAATGTTTTTCCTATTTTCTAGTTGGCAGTTTCCATTGTAGAAGGCTCATCCCTTGATATATATTATACTCATTCTTAATCAATTATCAAGCTAACAATCAATGTATTTATTTACAGTTAATATTTTATTTTCAATTTGTGCAAATTTTTAATTTGTAAGTCTACTAGTATTCCTAGAAATATTGAAATTGTTTAGCATCAACTAATAAAGTTGTTTAGCATCAATCAATAAATATTCAAGACAAACCATGAAGGACAACAATGATCAATACTAGGGCTAACGAATTAATAAGTATAGATGTGAATAAGGGAAGCACAAGTACTCAAAAACACGTAAGCCTTGAAGTATACACACAAATACATAGTATACATAATTTAATACAAAGTATATGCATTAATACAAGGTATACATATGAAAACACGTAAGTCACAAAGTATGCATTGGAATACATGTAAGTCACAAAGTATACACATAAGTTGTAAAATATACACTTGAATACACGTAACTCATATCTATTGAACCATGGATTTATAATGCAAATATGGACACTATCAATAAAAAATATTTGTATTAACCAAAAATCCATGTAGGCATACATCACTATATGTTGATATAAGTATAAAATATATATAAAATAGCCATATAGGCTTATAATAATTCCATATAGGCATACAATGTAAAAAATATCCAATATGTAAAATATGTACAAAAATGCCATATTGGCATACAACAAAGGGCTCTAGAATCAAAAGACATTGCTATGTATCCTCTCAAAATAAATTATTGTCCTTTGCTTGTTTGTCGGATGGTGATAGGTTTGTCACTCATTTATTCTAAGGCCGAGGAGTGCTCCTAGTGCTCCTCCTAGTGTTTAGCTCCTAGTGAAGCTATATCTATTACAATAAGAAGTAAAGACATTAATATATAGAAACTATATTATAAAAAATGATATATTTAACAAAATAATCACTTAATGCCAGTAGATGATCTCTCTCCTCGCGGAAAAGATTCACATGCTCATGATGTGGCATGTTGAAGCCCTGTAGAAACCATCAAAAGAGAATTTAAACTAGGAATCAATAATGGTTTGATTTTTCACTAACTAACAACTATAACAACGAATGTAAGTTGAAATTTAGTAATCTACCTCATACCTCATCCGTGAGAGCCATCAAGGACTCTATAGAAAGAAACACCGGGCTCCATTTCCCTATGAGCATTTAGAGGTGTATCTGCTTCCAACATTTGAAAATAAAACAACAGATTATTCAATCATGAGAACTACAATAGCAATCCACATCATGGATAATAATGTATGAGATAATGAAAAAAATTGAGTACTTATTAAACTATATATTTCTGACTATCATGCTTACTATTTTCCCTATCCATAGCTTGTTCGAAAGCACCTATTTTTATGATTTTACCTATAACAGCAAGGCGGTGAACCATTTGATAAAATGCTTTCATAGACATGTACAATAGCTATGGTAGCATAGAGAAGGTAGTGAATTGTTTGAAAAAATACCTCAAAGAAATGGGGTCTCATGGCACGATGGAATTCCATTACAAACAAATTTGTCATGGCATTCTATCACCATAAGACCACATTTGTTTGAGGCATTTTTTCAAATAGTTCATTGCCTTCTCTATGGTATTATGCTGGGATGGGGTGGATGGTATAGTGTGGTCTTGGTTATGATATGGAGGGAGATCATGGCATGAAGAGGGAGGGGTGGGGACATGAACAAGTGGAATGAAAGATGGAAGGTTCCATGGATTGGTAAATTGAGGATGAGGACTGGCTAAAGGGTTGGTTTCTATTCTTTAGGTAGTGAGCTATTTGAAAAAATACCTCAGAGAAATGTGGTCTCATGGTGATGGAATGGAATTCCATCACCATGAGACCACATTTCTTGAAGACATTTTTTCACACTACTCACTGCCTTGACTATGATATTGCTTACTATTATGCTTTGATAGATTTTTTCCAAGCATCCATAGTTTGTTGGAAAACACCTATTTTAGGCTTTTAGCCATAGCAACAAGGAAGCGAGTAGTTTGATAAAATGCTTTGGTACACATGTATGGAAAATGTGGTAGCATAGAAAATGTGGTGAGCTGTTTGAAGAAATGCCTCAAAGAAATGTGGTCTCATGGTGATGGAATGGCATTCCATCACCATGGGACCGTATTTCTTCAAGGCATTTTTTCAAACTACTCATTGCCTTGTCTATACTATTGCTTACTATTATGCTTTGATATATTTTTTCCAAGCATCCATAGTTTGCTAGAAAGCACCTATTTTAGGATTTTAGCCATAGTAGCAAGGAAGTGAGTAGTTTGATAAAATTATTTGGTACACATGTATGGAAAATGTGGTAGCATAGAAACAGTGGTGAGTTGTTTGAAGAAATGCCTCAGAGACATTCCATCACTATGAGACCGCATTTCTTCGAGGCATTTTTTCAAACTAATCAGTGCCTTGTATATGCTATTGCTTACTATTATGCTTTGATAGATTTTTTTAAGCATCAATATTTTGTTGGAAAGAACCTATTTTAGGCTTTTATCCATAGAAAAAAGGAAGTGAGTAGTTTGATAAAATGCTTTGGTACACATGTATGGAAAATGTGGTAGCATAGAAAAGGTGGTGAGTTGTTTGAAGAAATGCCTCGAAGAAATATGGTCTCATGGTGATGGAATAGCATTCCATCACCATGAGACCGCATTTCTTCGAGGAATTTTTTCAAACTACTCATTTCCTTGTCTATGTTATTGTTTACTATTATGCTTTGATAGATTTTTTCCAAGCATCCATAGTTTGTTGGAAAGCACCTATTTTAGGATTTTAGCCATAGTAGCAAGGAAGTGAGTAGTTTTATTAAATTATTTGGTACGCATATATGGAAAATGTGGTAGCATAGAAAAGGTGGTGAGTTGTTTGAAGAAATGCCTTGAAGAAATGTGGTCTCATGGTGATGGAATGGCATTCCATCACCATGAGACCACATTTCTTCGAGGCATTTTTTCAAACTACTCACTGCCTTGTCTATGCTATTGCTTACTATTATGCTTTGATATATTTTTTCCAAGCATCCATAGTTTGTTGGAAATCACCTTTTTTAGGCTTTTAGCCATAGTAGCAAGGAAATGAACTATTTGATAAAATGCTTTGGTAGACATGTATGGAAAATGTGGTAGCATAGAAAAGGTGGTGAGCTGTTTGAAAAAATGCCTCAAAGAAATTGGGTCTCGTGGTGATGGAAATCACCATGAGACCACATTTCTTTGAGGAATTTTTTCAAAAAACTCGTTGCCTTGTCTATGCTATTACTTACTATTATTATTTCATATATTTCTTCCAAGCATCCATAGGATAGACAAGGCAATGAACTGTTTGAAAAGATGCCTCAGTAAAAAGTGGTCTCATGGAATTCCATGACAAGAAAATACAATTGGAAGTTTCTCCTACTTAGTACTTATGCTATGTGAAGTAATTGCATCACTGCTTATGTTGACTTTCTAAACAACTATATTGTAGTTAAAATTTTGTCATCTATTAACATCTAGTTATTAGTTATGGAATGTGAAGTAATTCTTTGAGTTTGAAATATGTGCAATGCAATGTAATCAATGATATGAATATATACACAAATCTATTAGTTGTAAAATTCATTAGTTAAACTCTTTATTCTATTACCTGTTTGTAGGTTTACGTAAATCCCCTGGCACTAGGAGGTATTCCCATAAAACCTCCAATATTAGCCTATTCAACATCCAAAATCACATATTAGAATACCATTCATAAAACAATGCTATTAACATGTAATAAATTTATAATTGTTTACTAGTTACATACCTCAAAAATAGATGCAGTGGAGTAATACGCAGGTGTAGGGCCAGTGTATCTAGTATCAACACTATGACCCTAAAATTTTATCAAAATCATAAAACTAAATTAGTTAATCTTACATTTCAAAATTGAAATTTAATAAATTAAATTCAACGAACATGCTAACATCTACCTGAGTATCGATGCCATAGGCCTCATTCAAAATGTCAGCTTCCCTCTCCATCCCTATAGTTGTAGATGTATCATGCGTAGTAGCCTCCTGAGTGTCGGTAGGGTCATATGAACAATTCGCCCCGCAAGCCTGACACAAATGTGGTCGAAGCCCACCACTCAAAGACTCCCTTGGATAGTGTTGTAGTATAGGGTTGGCATGCTGGATGACACTCAAGGTCAAAGAGCTGATGTTTTGCAAAGTGTCTACCTCAACACTCTCCTTCACGATGGAAGGGATAACGATGTACTCATGAGGTGTCCTAGCAAGAGGTCATCTCAATTGCCACCTAGGATCCTATTGTGCATCGGGTCTATCTTGAGCCGACCCCCCACCTCTCCCCTAGAAGTCCCTCATATCAAAATAATTTGAGATTTTGTTCAGGATGAACTCACAGTATAGTTTCCTCAGGAAATATTGTGAGACCTCACAATTGTTGCATGGTGGGTAATCAAAAACCATGTACCACCTATCCCAAAAAAAGTTTCTAATCTGTTGGTGGTGGCACCAATGGATAGGAAACCTCTTCGCATTGAGGCTAAGATTTGCATTTGTGCGTGGGTCAGTGAATAATGAGCACAAATCAAATTTTGTAATTTTTAGATCTTTTACATCTTTGTATGATAACTGATCCCGATAATAATCCCTAGCCACCTGCCTCTTATCTTTCCAACCAATTAATTGTTTGTTGATTGAATCTACGTGTTTTAACATTTATTTGAGTTAATTTACAAGGGTTTTTCTCTCAATGGTTGAGGTGTTTGGATCGTTCAACCCCGTGATTAACTCCTCAATTTGTTTTTTATTGTTTTCAATTTCACTCATTAAATTTTGGTGAGTGCTAGGAGGATGTCGAGGATTGGTGGAGGATATTGTTGTTGTGGTTGTTGAACTTGGGGATTTTGTTGATGTTGTTGTTGCTCTTCTTGTTGAGGATTTTGTTCCTATTGTTGTTGCTCTTCTTGTTGAGTATTTTGAGGAGGGTTTGCAGGTTCATTAACATAACCTACAAATTGAACAAATAAATATAAAAAACAACCTAAAACTAACAAATTCATAACAAAAAAAAAACAATCCTTACCTCTTACACCTTCTTGTCAATGTGGTGGCATCTTGGCGACGAAACAACAATTTGATGAAAAAACTTGCAAGATGACTCCTCCTAGAACATGAGCATGGAATTGAAGGGTTTTGATTGTGGGAAGAAAAAATATAGTCACAATGAAAATGATTTTGAATTCCTTTTTTTTCTTTTAATGCCTCATAATGCGAGAATGCTATAACACGAGTGCATTATAACACACTCGTGTTATAGGCTCGTTGTGGCCGAGCCTTGGACTCAGCACACCAAGCCATAACACACTTGCGTTATGAACTATTAGAACTTTTTTTTGAAATTTGGCCACAAATTGGCCCCCCATCTTTTTGCCCCTGCCCTATGTTTTGGATGCCTGTGTGACACACAAATGTCTCTGTGGCATGCTAGCGTCCTGGTATTTTTTTTATTTTGAAATGGGGAATCTCAAATCTTGGCTCTTGACACGTGTCCCTACAACCAAGTCCTTGAGTGTAATGACTCTTTTTTTCCCTTGCATACAACAAAACCCCTCATTTTCTCTCATTTTGGGGGTTCTTTCATTCATTCAAGCTTCTCTCCAACTTGACTCGACTTCTCAAACTCTTCTACTCTTGAAAAAAACACTTTTACAAGCAAAGATGTGTCATACTAAGGTCCCTCCAACAACAAAAGCTCTCTATCAAGAATTCAATGGTGTGTCTATGTGTTCAAGAGGGGGTTGAGGCCTATTGGTAACTCTCTCCCACTCTTTTCTATTTTCAAATAGATTAAATCTCTTTGTTCATTTACTACTTGGTGGTGCGATTTCTCCTCCTAAAGAGGGGTTTTCTTTGACCACCCTTTTGTCCATTTCGATTATACTCTCTCCATCTATCTGGTTGTTCATGGAGGTGGGAACACTAAAGTGGGGGTTTGAATGTGGCAATCCCCTACACAACCCCAATATTTTTCCTCATTCATCTTGTGTGCAGATTGTAAAAGCAGAGGTCAGAGTGAAGATCCAAACATCCGGTTGTTTGTAAGCTCCCTCTCAGTCCCCTTTGTGCTTCCTTTTCAGTTTATGTTCTTCATCTTGTTATTCTGCTAAATAGACCTCAAATATGAGTTAGAAATTGAAGCTCTAGTTTACCTGCCTGAGTTCTCGAGCCTCCTGTTTCTTGGGATCCCAACGTGCCATTTGGAATCTAGCGCATAATGCTAGCATCCTGAATCTGCGTTGTTACCCTTTGGCCAAGAGCTCCCCTGTCGAAGGTAGAAATCTAGAAGTTTCACTCTCTCAGATTCTGAAGTAGTCTTCTCTGATAATTATTCTATATACACTTTCTTTGAAATTTATTCATTTAACTTATGTTGAGGTGGATAGGGGCAGTTCGTTCACTTAGATTCTCTTGAGAATGAAGAGACTCGTGTGCAGTGAATCCCCCTTATCTCACAGGTACTTAAGATAAAATTTGGAAAAACTAGGTAGGGCATTGTGCACAACTTAGAAAGATATTTTTGGCACCCATAATTTTTTTTTAAAATACCTCTAAGGGTGAAATTTATACCAATTTGAAAAATAACCATCTTATGGACAAAAGAAGGTACTTACAGTTTGTTGGACTAGTGCTTCCTAGGGAAGAAAAATACTGGTGGTGGGATCTGACCAAAGTGGCACAATCGTGATATCAAAGTATTGTTGAGGTGAGAATTTGAATAGGGCTATTGATAGGACCACAAGTGGAGTAGAGAAAGTTTGGAAAAACCTAAGTGCTTTAATGGTTGACATTTAGCACTAGGTTCAAGTGTTGGAACTGAGGGAAAAGAGGCCACTTACACTAAAAAAAATGTAACATAAAATATCGACAATTATGACTTTGGTATTGCTGTTCTTGTGCATAAAGAGTGTTTATAGATAGTGATTACAAATCTCAACCACCTCAAACTTGGTAAAGTTTCCAACCCTAGAAAAGAGAATTGTGTGGTGGGGATTGTGCCCAATGGGTGTCCCTATGTACAATATGGTGGATATATGGGTAAGAGAGTTTATATACTTAATTAGTTGCAAATTTTATTTTTTATTAAAAATAAAACCCTACAAAAATAAAAAAATAAAAATGTACCCTTACATGGAGGATTACACTAGCTTGTATAGATTTATTGATGCAAAAAATGTATTATGTCTACACAAGTGGCCAATGATAGGGGCCTCAAAAAAATATCAACTATAATCACCAAAACTATTGAGTTTATTAGTCAATCCATACAAATTTGAGCCTTTTGGATCCATCCATGACCAATATGCACTAGTAAAACAACTTAATAAAATTGCTAAAAACAAGAAAAGCGTTTGCAAATGTAAGGCTTTGATACCATGTTGAAATTACCAAAATAACTTCATAGGGTCACAAATATTTTGTAGAACCATAGAACCTTCCATAAGAGATAAGAAAAAATAAATTTTATATTGTCAGTATTGATACAAATGTACATTAATACCATGGTACATATAGGTAAGGGTGAGACAAGAAGATTGTTGGGTAGTTGAGAACCCCACATGTCCTTGTGTCATGTGTCCTAACAAGTGTCATGCACACACAAATAAAAAATCTAGAATATATATCTAAATAAAGTTAACCAACTAGGTGTTAAAAGGACCCACAAGGGAAAGGAGATAAGTGTTGGTGTGAAGGGGTATTTTGCCTATTGTTTTTACCTCCAGGTCCTATTTAACACTAGTTTACTTAAGTTTATTGAGGGAATTTTTAGGGAATTATCATTATATGTCTTAGTTCATAAGATTAAGACACATTCATAATATTAAATCGTCCTATGTATCACCTTGGCCTTGTTGGCAACACAAGGGCAGACAACTGAGAGGGGGGGGGGGCGGGGGTTAAATCAGTTGTCAGAAAAAATACACTTATTAAACTTATTCTCAAATTCGTAAATAAACATGAAAGCATAAACCATCACTACATCAAAAATACACATAACACAAGATTTTTGCATGGAAACCTTGTTAGGGGAAAAACCAGGTGGAGGTTAGTCCACAAGTTTATACTCTGTTAAAAGTATTATAAATGGGGAATGAACTGTTAGAAACCAAGATCACCTGCATGCAATCACCTGTCACATGCAAAAGACATGCAGAACCAAAGAAGATGTTTTGTAAACCTCAAAGTAAAAATGCATTATTGAGAATCAATTATTACAAAGAGATCAATCCTTATGAAGGAGATCAAGAAACCCTAAAAGGGAAACTCTAGTGTGCACACTTAATAATTAATCAATTATTAATGTGCCTGAGTCTAGCTTAAGTACCTAAAAGAATAAGTGACTTAATTAATTAACCAGTATGATATAATTAATTAAGTATAATAACTTATTACTCTAACATGAACATGCATTCAGACACACTGCCTAGAGCTCACTACTCAAATACAAAAAGGCTCACTGCCCAAAGGAAGACTCATTGTCTTACAATCACATTCGGATTACATCCGAAAGATCTTGAACTGAGAAAATAACATCTTCTAATGCTTGATTACAGTTCTGGTTAAGCACATAAACCCTTTCTTCCACTCACTCTTCTTCACACTTTACTTTTGCCTTCGAAAGATTAGAATACTATTCACACACAACACTCACACATCACACACAATTCCTCAAATGGTATAAACAATTGATCATATATATCTGCAACTAAGGATAACATCAACTATATGTCGGCCCAAAAAAATATGAAATGTGTACAAACTGTCGGCCCAAATTAATAAACAATTTATCAATGTGAACCAAATAATATTGGAAAAGACATAGTAAGGACCCAAAACAACATGTCTCAAACATGAAACACCTTAAACAATTATGCCTCGAAGATCCACAACATGCTACAATCACCTTGTCGGTCATGATCATGAAAAATATGAACTCACAGAAAAAAATCACCAATCGCGAGTACAACAATCAATGTGGACCAACAACACAAATAGAGCACGATCTAGAAACATCCACAAGCGTCATGAATCACCACAAAAGCATCCACAATAACTCAATTTACTAGAATCACATCATCTTCTTTTAGGAATACCAACTAAAGAACCAGAACAACTATCAGAACACATATACTCATAACTTGGTCAAATATTCATGTGAACCTTTGAAACTTCATGTGGATAAACTAGATATACTTTTCCACAAACCCTTTAATCCACAACTTATTATCATCAATATACTGAGCTATCCATCATACTGAACTTCACTGCATCACCGACAACCTCCAACTTATTTTATTACAATTTTCTCAATATCCTCAACATATACAACCTTAAAGACATTAATGGTGATAGTGTTAACATTAATGACAACCAAATATTAGCAATATCCAACAGGCCTATATATCCAAGGGGTTCTAATTACAATCCAATCAATGGTAATCAATCATATTTGTGTACTAATATTATATTTGCATCATTTGATATAATATAAGTATTCTCTCATGTTTGGTATGTCATGTTCTTTCATTGAAGCTCCTAGGTTTTAGGTGGCTATCTCCATAGCCAAATTTTGTATGGCATAGACCATTCTATACCAAAATTTTTCATTTTAAGATTTGGCTATAGATATAGCCACCCAAAGATCTAGTGTTAGGAAAATCAAGATCATCTACGTTTGCATAACATTAAATACAAAATAATAATAATATTATTAAGTTCATCTTGAAATATTTTACACTATGAATTTTATAAATCCTTTCAAATATAACTTCTTGAGCTGTCATCTTATATGAATGTAATAGATTATAAAAAAATAAAAAATAAGCCACTAAAGTGACTTTATCAATGTAAACCTTAATAATCCAATATGCGCCTTAAAGTTTAGATTTCATACAACAAATACACATATCAAAATAAACAAATACATATTCTTTAGAGGCTTTTTAATTAAAAAAAATCCAAAACTAAGTGTAACTCCATCAAGATACCTTGTAACCCTCATAAGGGTGTAGCTTTTGAGTTGAATTCCCGAGTTCCTAGATTACCATATCCTCAAACTCTTGAATCATAGATCACCTAAATTATTGGACAAGAATCCTTGTCGATCCATCCACAGTGTGTGTTTAAGTTGTCTCATGTGAACCTTGGAAGTGTATAATTCCATAGATCCATAGACTACCAAACTATGTGGGCAACAATCCATATTGAGTTCACCAAAAAAAAATTGTATTAAAAAAAAAACTTCACAATATATGCATTCCTCAATTCTATCAACACAAAAAATAGAAAATAAAAACATATACTTCTCATACAAAGCACCTACTTTAAGAGAGATGATGACTCAATATGATGAAAATCCCCCAGCCTCCAATGCTTCCAACCTCCAATATGACCCTATTACAATTTATCCTCTTGAACTTGCATGACTTTTTGGAAGCCCCATAAGAAATAACATTAATGACCACAATAATTACCACACACACATATATATGATGTCAAGTTTAGATTGATATACACCTATTTACAATACGTTCCAAAAATATATATGCCTCACAGAAAAAAATCTATAATTATTTAAAATTTAATTTACCTTTATTTGTCCCATTACAAAATTCTCAACACCCTTTTTTATTATTAAAACTTCAAATATATCTTAAATTACATATAACATTCACCAAAAAATAATTTTTTTGTCATATGCATTATGCCAAGATTCCTTCGATGTTTTTTGAACTTTGGAATGAGCAAAGCAATATTTTGAATAGTATTTACCGTAGACTTGATTGTGCTAGTATGGTCCTCTAAGTTGCTTAAAATATTGGAAATTTTACTGCTGCACATGGAGCTCCTCTTGTAAGTTAAATTCTTGCACGCTCTTGAATAGGCATCTGGTTAGCCTCAACCTCAACAATTGTTTCTTTAAAATAATGAAAAACTGATAAAAGGTTTTGCAAAGATTTTAGGAATGATAGGATAAAATGTAGATCTATTTAACGGAAAAATGCTCATAGATTGACATGTGTTTTCATCTTATGAATTGAGACATAAAGTGGCAATGAACTAAGAATTCCCTAAGTAAATTAATGGGAATAAGACATATAGGTAAACCAATTTGATAAAATATTCCATTCACACCAACAATAAGTAATAGAGCTATTCACACTAATGCCCATAATGAGAAACATTGACATAAAGAATTTGATATAATGTTAAAATCTTATGAGATATTGAGCTATCTAGTTTGCATCCATAGAAAAAGTACAAAAAATCCATTTTCCTTAGGTGATTATAGTTTTTTGACTTATAAATGATTATCGATTTCAACCTCAAATTTTGTTGATGTTAGATAGAGATATATGTTAGAATATTGCATAAAACTTCATGTTGTGTCCTTGAGTGAGTTGTTATAGGTCTCATAGAAAATATATGTGTTGGGGCCAAGTTTATGAGATTGCATCTCAAATCTAAATTTGGGTAGTTGATATTGTGACAAGTTTCACAATTTTCAGACTACTTCATTATTGGGGTCATTAGAGGATAAAACTTACTTTTGGGTATAAAGGATTTGATTAATAGTTAAGTAGGGTTAAGATATAACACCTTTGGTAAATAATTTATGATATAGGGTATAAAATAGGTTTTTGAAAGGGCCTCAACCATTGTACAAGGAAGTAGAGAATTTGGAACAACATAACAAAAAAACTATAACCAATCAAAAACTAAGTTGTCACTAAAAGATAATAGTCCAAAAACCAAAATATGAGCCCCAAAAAGAAACTCAATAGGGACAAAGAAAGAAAAAATCCAAAACCAAAGTACTTAAAGTTGGTTCATAGTCGCATTCGCTTCCCACTCTTCTTGCAAGAAGTATAGGAGTTGCTTTTTAAGGGCCTCCTCACTCGCTTTCATTTCTCTTCTTATTTCTTCTAGTTATTGGATTTGGATCAAAATGATGAGGAGTATACTCCATTCTATCATTTAACTACTTGATAATTTTAGAACTATTCTTGATGGTGGTATTACTAACTTCCACAACTCTCTTAAGGTCAGATTAGTATCTTGAAAATCCTTTTCCAAAGAGAAGATCCTTTATTCTTGCTAGTATTCTCCATTTTCAACTTGGTAATCTCTAGCATGGATTCCTAGTATTTTAAAGAACTCATCAAACTTGAAGTTTTTAACCATGCAATAAATTTTGAGGTTTAATTTATTCATTTCAATGAATAACTACTTTGATATTTTATGGCCACTCAAACTAGCTATTTTATATTCTAGTATGCTAACGACTAAAGAAACATCACTAATAGAAGATAAGGAACATCACTAATAGAATATAAGGGGCGTGAGAAACCAACAAGCTCAAAATATGGGCTTGAGAATATTTTTTCCACTTAAAGGAATTTATCCCTAACCCCCATATCAACCACATCTAACCCCTTTCTTTTACCTTTGGGTTAAAATTTTATGCCCCCATCTAGAATTTTTTTAACATATTTAGCTAGATTTTTCACCACCTTAACCTTCCCTTTACCCTCAACCCTATATTGAGGAGAGAAGATAGATATACCCTCGCAACCACTAGCCTTCTATCTACTCTCAACATCTAGAGAGTTCAATACAAAGGAACTATTCTCATAAATAGGGGAACCAAAAAATTAGATGTTATATTAAATCTTCTCTTGGGAGGAATCCACTATCAAGTGATAGGGTATCAAATTATTTTTTGTCGTGAGAGGGTTTAGCAATATCAATACTAGTACTACTATACCCTATGACATGTTACATATTTACGTAAATAATGTGTTTTACGATTCAAATAATGAGAGACTAATGGAGGGGCATAACCAACACCATGAAATAAATCTAAAATAGAATACTCAAGGGAGGACAAAAGGAATACCAAAAATATTACTAACAATTTGTGATGTAAGTTGTTCAATAACATGAGGTGGTAAAAGAACAAAAAAAATGAAATAACTTCTAGGGCAACATATATAATTAATTGGAGGGCCACCTCATTGCAATACTTGACCACCAAATATCTTGTACATATGATTGAATTAAAGGTTCTCCAAATTCTTCCCTTCTCTTAAAAACATGCCCATGACATCCTCTCTAGAGCACCTATCCTTGTACAACTTTCTTCTCTTCACGAATAGACCTATAATATGATAAATTAGCTCCACTAGCACCTCAATAACCTACCCCTATATCTTAACTATCCCTATGTACCAATTATTTACAATCTCAACCAAAAGAGTGGAATCTTATCATTAAGCCTTTTCAGATACATCGTGAGACCACTTTTATAGAATAGAATCTACCAAAACTTATCATTCTTCTTCAAAATATAAAAATTAATAAGCTCCGCTTTATTATGATCCACTCCCATATTTCCAAAAAGTATAAATGACAAAGAAAAATGGGTCCCCCACCTCTAAAAATATCTATGGGTTCTTTGTTTCCAACATCAAATCCTAAAATTGTAAACCTCAATTTTTGAATTATGCATATGGTTCTTGATCAAGTATCCGACATCCACACCAAGCATGACCATGAAGGTTCTTGAAGGACCTAGAAAATTACCAAGAACTCGTCAAATTATTCTCTTTAAAATTTAGGGAAACTAATCAAGCATGTTTAATGTTTTTTAGCTTAATTTTCCATAAGTACATGAACTTCATTAGGGAGGCCAATCTCACCAATCCAATTTGAGTTTCCCCTCTAATAAAATTTATTTAAATATGAGTAAGGCTTATAAATTTATCTTGTTGGATTGAGATAAAATTTTATAGAAAATTTATATCATGTGTACAACTTTATTTGATGGTAACCAAGTTCATTATCTGATTGTGGATGTGAGAAAATTCATCCATGTGGTTAACCATTATAATTTTTAATTATATGATATGCAAAATTCTATATTATAACTTGGGTTTTATAATATTACAAAATTCTTAAAGACAAAAAGATTTTGGAAAATCTATTTTTCTAATGAAACCAAGTTGGTTTTCCTTGAATTGAACTCATGTTCATAGCTAAACTATAAAAAATCATTTTCCTTGGGTAATTTTTCTTGTTTACCCAAGATATGTAGATTGTTGGAAAAATTACCTCAATTCCATGTAAACATGAGATTATGATGTGTGTTTCAATCTTGGAATATTTGAGTTGAAGATCCTTTACTATTAGTACTCAAAATAAATGGCCAAAGGTGTTTTTATTGGATGAATTTATGGATTGGGATGGATGGGATTGTAATGGTTTCATGGATGAAGTATTGGGATAGGAGGTGGAGGCTAGAAGACTTTCTTGGTTGGTGATGGGAATGACGATTAGGGATATGCATGGGAGATAGGGATTTATGATATGGTTTGGTGTTAAGGAATTCTTTGGATGGAAAATTGGTTTCCCTTGTCAAGGTTAGGATTAGGATAAATAACAGATGATTTTGGGGGATTAATGGTATAGATTGTGTTAACTAGTTCTTGATTTTGAGGGTAGATGGATGGATGAATAGAGATTATGGTTTGTTGGTAAGTAGTTTGGGATTTTGGGGGTTATTGGTATGGATGATAGATGGATGGGTGACTATGGAATGTGGAGTTTTAGGAAGGAGGGTAGATGGATGACTGACTAGGAATTGTGACTTTTTGTATTGATGGAACATAGATGTATCACACTTACTTAAGGAAAAAACATCTAAGGTTTGATCATCATAAGGTTCATACTCTATTTTATCAACAATTCTTTCATCATCATCATCATCATCATCATCATCATCATCATCAAAGAATGGGTTTTCAGTTTGATTAAGGAGACTATCAATGTAAGATGAAGGCAGGGTAATGAGTTTGGATTATGAGGGACAATGGGATGGTTTGGATGGATACTTTGGTGGATTTTTGGTTTGGATGCAAAGGATGGTTGAGTTGGTAGATAAAGGTTGGATTCTAAACCTTGATGCAAGGTAAAGACAAGCAATCAAAGACTTTTTTAGTTTTTGGCTTTTCAATTTGTTTTGGATTTTTGTTTTTTCAATAGTTTTGGGTTTTTGAAAATTTAAAAACCTATATTAATAAAAAAGATAGAAGATTGAAAAAATCTAAGGCTTAATAAGGATAAGGTCCTCATTGGGATTCAAATGGGAAGGTTTTATTATAACAATAACATACAGAAAAACACATGAACAAGCCTAGAATTAATTAAGTAGGAGTGTTAACTTAATGTAGGCTCACCAAATAAAGAAATAATACCTTCAAATGAATGGGTAACTAGGGTATGAACAGGTCATGTACCACCTCTACACCCCTTACCTTAAAATTAAAATTCCTTACAAGGAATAACTACCACCTCAATAAGAGAAAGTACATGGTGAGTAACTTTAGGCATGATATTGTACCCTACACCACACTAAGAAACAATTGAAAGGTATTAAACTAGGCTATACAAGCTTTCTACGGGAATGATTTATATGCTATAAGGGCATGTGAGGCATAATCCATGAATTTGAAAGTGCAAGAAAATCAAACAGCTAGGAGAAGAGGGTAACCCACCCTCCTTCACTTCCCCAAAGTATAAAGTTCTTGGGGGATTAGCCTGAATGAAAAAGTCACAACTTCCAAGAGGTGTGTCTTAATTCACCCAACGCTATTTATATTTTGCTAGAACACTGGATTTGAGGTCATCCTCTAGGGTGATGAAATCCCTAGACAACCCCCTAAAAATAAAAGGAAAAAGTGGTGTTTTTGATTCTTAAGATCACACTAGTGTGCAAGAGAGGAGCATACACACACACTCTTTCAGGATTCAAAGACACTTGTTCTTTATTTAACCAAATCAAAATGTGTATGATTCATTTTAATCTTTCATGGAAATAGTTTGAAAGACATACAAAACAAGCAAAGCACACACAAAATAAAACGATCTATAAAATTGTCTTCTTAATGTTATCCTACAAAACCAATTTTATTAGAAGTTATATTTTTCTCTTTGGCTTACAAAAAATTAACTACACCATTTGACTCCTTATAAAATTTTGATACATTTTTTTTAAATTGATCAAAAAACAAGTTTGCATGTGTGCTTGCTTGAAGTTTGAACTAAAACACTTGCCTTGACTGATTATGTATGATTTATGGTTTCTGATTTGAATAAATAACCTGATTCACAATGTCTGAATTAAAACTAGCTTTCCAATGCCTATTAAAAGTTGACAATTTGATTAGTGGTTTGAAAGTTATGCTTATTTTACTATAGGTTAGTATTTTGAAAATTGCAAAGATGAAGAATAAGCAATTTGGCTAAGTGATTAAAACTCTATTAATTAATTTTCTAATCAACAAATAAAAGAAATTAATTATCAACAAAAAATTAAGATGTATAGCAATAAATTTGCAGTCCAAAAGTACAAATCCATAGAAATGTATAGATTGACGGAGAAAGCGTCCAAAAATCATGTTTTTAAAGTCTAAAATGTTATCCTACACCAAAATATGGACTATTATATATAAAATTTGTTTAGATCAACCCTTCCAGACACCACCGTGACATTTGTTTCTCCTCAAGAAGCTCCTAAAAATATTGATCTTAATAACCTCTTGAAAGTACTTGCAACTTGCAAGGCAAAGAAAAACACCAAAAACTCATAGACAACAAAGCTAGTAAAAAAAGGTTCTAGTGTTCATGTCAGGTTCACCAAAATGTATGCATTGAAATTGATAAACTAGAAATCAAATAAAATTGAAATCATAAATATAATCAAATTAAACTCATAATTTACCTATCCCACTGCAAACCTCATAAATAAGTTGATGTGATGTTATTTTGCCTTTGGATGTGGATGCTAAATCTCAACAACATAATAGTAAACTTGATTGATGATTGATTGATTTTAATTGATGATATATTTTGATAAAGTTGATTTGCATAAGATGTGAGATATCAAATGATGAAAAAAAACTATATTTATAGACATTTCAAGGAAAAATAAAATGGAAGATGAGGATACGAATAAATACTTTAGTTAATTGGAAAATCAATAGAGTCAACTCAACTAATAAATAAAAAATTTCCATTTCAAATCATGAAGATATAATATTGATTTATTTGATTTAATTGATGGATAATTGTGCATATGAAGTTTCCAATTTCATGGTTAGTTAATTCATGAATATTGAAGAGGATTATAAAATGGAGAAGAGTTAACTTGTGAGAGAAGATTGAGGTTATAATATGAAGAGTTAACTCATGATGGAAGGGAAAGTTGACTAAAGAACAAAGAGGAGTTAAATGATGAGTGAAAATGAAAATGATTTGAAAATAGAAATTAGCTCACATTTAGTTAAATATTAAAGTATTATTTTTAATTAAATGGATAAATGAGAATTACTAATTAGTAAATAATTTTTGATGTGATAAATGGATAATGGGATTAAATGGGAAATAATAATTATTTAATAAATAATAATATGTTTTTTTTAAACTAAAGTGGAAAGGCCACTATAAAAATAGATTATATTAAAATATCTGCCAAAAATGATACATAACTGGAACAAGCAGAGTAAACTCAAAATTCTTGCCCAAGATTAACATTGTTGATACAAGGTTAGAGCAAGCAAGATAACATCAAAATGCTTGCTTAAAATTAACATAATTCAAAACAACAAAGCATTACTTGACCAATATTATTTGAGTTTGTACTATTGGAATTTGTTGTTATTGATGCCAACACTTGGTAAGTTTGTTGTACATGATTGTGTAGGAGATTGTTTGGCAGTGGTTGTGATCAAGATTTCAACACTTTGTTTGGTTGTCATTGATGTCAGCACTTGGCGAGTTTATTGGAATTGGTTGTCATTGTTGAAAACATTCATTTTGTGTTGTTGTGATGTTGTTGAAGTTTATGGTTGGATGTCATGCCTTGGTTGAAGTTATGTAAAAGTTGTTATTGTCAGCAGAGTTGATTTTATAATGAAATATTAAGATGAGGATTAGAACTAGTATTGTTGAAGGTGGAGAGATGTTGTCGATGATATCTAGTATGTTTTATGCTCTCTCCTATTATTCTAAGGAAGTATGTGTTGCTGCAAGAAATCTTTGGCCTCCACAAGTTGTGAAAATTTGTTTTAGGAATTTGTCTTTGAGGTCTATTTGAGAGAATGCTTCACATTCCTCTATTGTTGATGATGTGGTCTTATAGTTTGGGATTCAATGTTTGTGCTTTGTGGATGTTTCACTCTTATATTTTTTGGCCACCAGTGTTGTCGAGGAGGAGTTGTAGAAGGTTGGCAGTGTTGTTGGTTGTCTGGACTGGTCCGAAAATGCTCCACATTTCTCTACATTAATTTCTATTCTCTTGTGGCTTGGTGAATGTTCTTTAAGTGTTTTTTTAGTGTCTCATTTCTAATTCATGTGTTAAAATGGTCTGCAAGTTAATATGTTAATGTTATATCTCATGATTGTGCATTCTATTTTTCTGTGATGAAGTTTTATATTCATGTTTGGGTTGCGGTGACTGTTGATGGCATGACAATATGAAATAAGTGTCTAGAAGTGTTTTTGGATGTTTAAGGAAAATATCTTTGTGATCCAAACATTAGTGGTTGATATATTTGGTGTTGCATTATGTTTTGAGTTGGATTTTTAGGTTATTTATGGATATCTAGCTGACAAGGCTTGTTTTCTTTCTTACACCATGTACTTGAAGGTTTGCACCAACATTTGAAGTTTTGTTAAGATGTATTTAGGTCTTGACCTATCTTGGTTATAACCACATTGAGAAAATTCAGTTGTAAGTATATTTTAGGTCAACTAGTTGTTGTGTTATACGTTTCATCTACACATTTCCTTGTTGTTGACTTGGGTTGATGTGCGCTAGTGTGTGAGTTATTTGGGATCACATTGGATAATGTAATAATGTTTTTTTGGTGCTACCTATACCTGGATAGGATTACACTATGTTTTTGTGGTCAACTTGGTGAAATTATAGTTTATCTTCTTCCTAGCCGACCTAATTAATGTTTTGAGGTCTTGCGGTGGATATAAATGCAAGATTCATATTTCAAATTCAAGAAGGGTGAATAAGAGTGTGTTTGTGTTTGTATGTGTAAGAGTGTGGAATGTATCTAATATCTAGTAGAAGAAATTTGAAAGTGTGTGATAGATCAAATGTTCTATAATGCCTCAGTCAATAGAGTGTTGTGTTAACAAACATTGTAATTTTCTATAGTCTTTTGTATCTTGCTTTGAGATAGTGAATATCATCAAGTCCTTTGTATCTTTCCCTAGATTAGTTTGCTTCAGTTCTGCAAGTCCCTTGTATCTTTCCCTAAGGTTGTGCACCTTAGTTTGCAAGTATTATGGTAGTGACTATATGCTGTGAGCTTCATATGTTGTGAGTTAACTCTCACTGTGGTTTTTCCCTCATTGGGTTTTCCACATAAATATGGTACTATCTTGTCAATGTGTTACTTGTCTCACTTTTCATTTCTTCTATTTTGGCTAAAGTTTGAATTGGTGTATCTTTCCTTGCATTGTTCTTAGCAAAAGAAAGAGGGAAAGCACTTAACTGTTGACCAAACATAATAGAATTTTGGGCACTTTATTTGATACATTTAGTTGCAACTCAATAGGCATTTGGTTCAACAAGTTTGATACATTCAATTGCAGCTCAATAGGCATTTGGAGTAATAAAAATTTGCATTCTCTTGACTCATAATCAAATAGAGAATAGTTATCCATCATTGGCATTTTACAGGAACCTAAACAGTTCTTGTTGTAATATCATGTTAGAAAAATCAAGAACATTTATATAGAATGAAACACAAAATGATAATAATATTATTGAGTTCATCTTGGAATTTGTTACACTATAATTTTTATAGTGTTTCAAATATAAAGGGATGTAACCAATTATTAAATAATAAAAATAAACAAATAATTAAGATGAATTTATTAATATAAACCTTAATATTCCAATATCTAGGAGTTTTAATGAGATCCACAAGAGAAACCAAATATGAGAGAATAATTATATTCTATCAAAGGATGAAAATGTACAATTTAAGTACACAAATATAAATGATTATCATTGATTAAATTACAATGAGAACCTCTTAGTTATATAGGTCAATGTGAGACATACAACATAAGCTTGACATGTGTTTTGATTTGATGACTTGAGAAATAAAGTGATAATTACCTAAGAATGCCCTAAGTAAACTAGTAGGAATAGGACCTATAGGTAAACTAGTTTGGTAAAATATTCCATTCACACCAACAATAAGTAATAGAGCTACCCACACCGACACTCATAATGAGAAATATTGGCTAACCAATTTGATATAATTTTAAAACCTTCATGGCATATTGAGCTATCTATTTTGCATCCATGAAAAAAGTTAAAAAAATCCATTTTCCTTAGATGATTATAGTTTTTTTGTGACTTATAAATTATTATCAATTTCAACCTCAAATTTTGTTGATGTTAGATGGAAACATATGCTAGAATCTTGCATGAACCTTCATGTTGCGTCCTTTAGTGAGTGATTATGGGTCCAATAGAACATGTATGTGTTGGGTCCAAGTTTATGATATTACATCACATATCTAAATTTGGGTAGTTGATATTGTGATAAGTTCATAGTTTTTAGACTACTTCATTATTGGGTTCATTAGAGGATTAAACTACTTTTGGGTATAAAGGGTTTGATTAGCAGTTAAGAAGGGTTAATATATAACACATTTGATAAATAATTTTTGCTATATGGTATAAAATAGGTTTTTGAAAGAGCCTCAACCATTGTACAAGGAATTAGAGAAGTTGGAACAACATAGCAAAAAAACTATAACCAATCAAAAACTAAGTTATCACTAAAAGACAATAGTCCAAACACCAAAATATGAACCCCAAAAATAAACCCAATAGGACCAAAGAAAGAAAAATTCCAAACCCAAAGAAGTTAAAGTTGGTTTATAGCCACATTCGCTTCCCACTCTTCTTGCAAGAATTATAGGAGTTTATTTTCAAGGGCCTCCTCACTGGATTTTACCTCTCTTCTTATTTCTTCTAGTTATTGAATTGGGATCAACATGATGAGGAGTACACTGCATTATATCATTTAGCTACATGATACTCTTAGAACTATTCTTGATAGTGGTATTACTAACTTTTGTAACTCTCTTAAGGTTGGATTTAGTATCTTGCAAATCCTTTTCCAGAGAGATCCTTTCTTCTTGTTAGTATTCTCCAATTTCAACTTGGTAATCTCTCTCATGGATTCCTAGTATTTGAAAGAACTCATCAACCTTGAAACTCTTAATCATGCACAAAGTTTTGAGGTTTAACTTACTAATTGAAATGAATAACTAATTTCATATTTTATGGCCACTGAAACTAGTTATTTTATTTTCTAGTATGTTAACCACTAAAGAAACATCACTAATAGAAGATAAAGGGCATGAGAAACCAACAAGCTCAAATGACGGGCTTGAGAATTTATTTTTTCCACTTCAAGGAATTTATCCCTAACCCCCATATTAGCCATATCTAACCCCTTTCTTTTACCTTTGGGTTAAAATTTTATACCCCTATCTAGAAAAGTGTTAACATATTTAGCTAGGTTTCTCACTACCTTAGCCTTCCCTTTACCCTCAACCCTATATTGAGGAGAGAAGATAGACATACACTTACAACCACTAGTTAAGTATCACTACTCTCAACATCTAGAGAGTTCAATACAAAGGAACTATCCTCATAAATAGGGGAACCAAAAACTTGGATGTTATATTAACTCTTCTCTTGGGAGGAATCCACTACCAGGCGAGAGGTTCTCAAATTATTTTTGTGGTCAAGGGGTTTTAGCAATACCAATACCGGTACTACCATACCTTATGGCATATTAGGTATTTAAAGAAATAATGTGTTTAATGATCCAAATGATGAGGGACTAATGGAGGGTCATAACCAACACCATGAAATAACTCTAAAATAGAATACACAAGGGAGGACAAGAGGAATACAAAAAATATTTCTAACAATTTGTGACATAAGTGGTTTGATGACATGAGGTGGTAAAAGAATAAAAATTTGAAATAAACTCTAAGGTAACATATATCATCAATTGGAGAGTTGCCTCATCACAATACTAGGCCACCAAAAATAAATTGTATGATTGAATTAAAGGTTCTCCAAATTATTCCCTTCCCTTTAAAACATGTCCATGACATCTTCTCTAGAGCACCTATCCTTGTACACATTTTTTCTCTTCATGAATAGACCTGTAATATGATAAATTAGCTCCTCTACCTCCTCAATAATCTAATCCTATATCTTAACTACCCTATGTACCAATTATTTGCAATCTCAACTAAAAGAGTGGAATCTTATCATTAAGCCTTTCCATATACATCGTGAGACCACCTTTTCATAGAATCTACCAAACCTTATAATTCTTCTTTATAATATTAAAAATACTAGGCTCCACTTTATTATGATCCACTCCCATATTTCCAACAAATATAAATGACAAAGAACAATGGATCCTCCACCTCTAAAACTATATGTGGGTTCTTTCTTTCCAATAATAAAATCTAAAATTGTAAACCTCAATTTTTGAATTATGTGTATGGTTCCAATCAAATCTATGGTATCCCCACCAAGCATGACCATGGAGGTTCTTGAACTACTACGAAAATTTCCAAAAAAAAATCAAATTATTCCCTTTAAAATTTAGGGAAACTAACCAAGCATGTTTAATATTTTTTAGCTTAATTTTCCACAAGTACATGAACTTAACTAGGGAGGCCAACCTCATCAATATAATTTAAGTTTCCTCTCTAATAAAATTTAATTAAATATGAGTAAGGCTTATAAATTTAGTTTTTTGGATATCAATAAAATTTTATAGAAAGGTTATATTATGTGTAGGACTTTATTTGATGGTATCCAATTTCATTATCTAATTGAGGATGTGAGAAACTTCACCCATGTGGTTAACCATTATATTTTTTAATTATATGATAAGGAAAATTCTATCTTATAAAGGGTTTTATAATATTATAAAATTCCTAAAGACAAAATTCACACAAAGATGTTGGAAAATCTATTTTCCTAATGAAACCATGCTCTTTGATTTTCTTTGTATTGACTCATGTTCATGGATAAACTAGAAAAATTCATTTGCCTTGGATATTTTTTCTTGTTTACCCAAGATATGTAGATGGTTGGAAAACTCAATGCCATGTAAACATGATATTATGATGTGTGTTGTAATCTTGCATCTAGCCCCTTTTTTGGATTTGTGTTGTTGTGAGTGTTATGAAGGTAGGTCATTAAGTTGTTGCTAGGTATAGCCTGACAAAGAGCTTGAGATAGCACATGATATCATGAAAAGTTTCACCCATTTTGGTTTGATCATGTTATCAAAAATATTAGGGAGAAAACTTATATTTTTTTACAAATAAGCTTTTGATAAGTGATTAACTATTGTTGGTTTTTAACTCCATGATGAACCTTGGTGAAACCATGGTCTTAACCTTGTTAATTTTATACTATTAGATTTATATTAAATAATATTTTAAAGGTCAATCATGGACTATATACTGAATCTCAAGAATTATTTATCCTAATACAATATTGGTCTTTGATAATGCCCATTTAAGCTTTATTCAATAAAATTTGACCCAAATAAAACCCAAAGATGGACTAATATTTTTGTGTGTGTGCATGTATCAATGTAAGATATAGCCAACAAGTATTGGTCTTGTCATCGGGGATAAGTGACACATGGTACCAACCAATTAACAAACTTGTTGTGAAGATGAATGAAGTGGGAGATAGAGTGATGATGTATTACATGAAAATAAATGAAGTGAATTTGAAACCATCTGTTGCAAGAGTGAATGTGAAAGGGATTCAAATAGTCTTCAAAGGGAGGGTATGCACAACATACATCCCAATTATCTCAATGAAGATACATTCACTAACAATAAGAGTATGAATACTCAATATCTATTCATAATATGACAATTATGTGAAGCCCCAATATGGATCCAAATGATGTTGGACTAATATGGTCAAGTATTATGATCCTATTAATTTTTTTGACATCAATCTCCATTAGAAAACATCATGCATCAATAAGGTCATACATAATTATTTTAAACTTCAAAAGACATAACACAATAGTTATAAACTTGCTCCAAGAAAATTCAATAAGTAATTTGACTCTAGATGGTTGAAAATGTTATATCCATTGGATCAACATCCAAATATATACATACACTAATAATATACTATTAATTTCTTAATATTTGGTGCAGTCATAGATGGAGAGTCCAAAAAGGATTGTCCAATTGTGCAACTTAGAGTCAACACAGTGCAAAATAACATAAGAAATCCTCAACAATCATAGATCTTTATTGATTCAATAACTTGCAGTCTTACATGCATCATATGCAAAATAACTAGGGCTCACAGGCCTATCTCAAGGGTATTACAACTGGCACTAAGGCCTTATTCGAAAATTGGTTTTGAATACTCAAAGTATTTGAATTCTAAGCCTAAACCTAATCTCTAATTGAAATATTTTTCTATGAATTATAAATGATCTTAAATATGATTCTACAACTCCAATAATTGTTTGCGTCAACCTTAAGGGTTTACAAACCCCAATGAATGATCAAGCATGTAGGTTAGCTTTAAAACATGAAAGATAATCCTTCATGAGATGAAATGTATTGCAGATCTCCAAGATAGATCCCTTTGGACCGAAAATGCTTGTATGATGCTCCATTAAGCTCCAAACACTTCGAAATAGGTCCGCACTATGAACTCTGGACCAGGTTGGCCCCAAATGCTCTGATTGAGAATGGCAATGAAATTCTGAGAGCGATAAATTCCTGAAAATGAATGCAAATCTCTTGAAATCTAGATAATTTCACACATCAAAGATATGTTTGTATTAATTTAAAGAAAATGTTTCTAAATAGGAAAAATATTGATTTAGACAATTACCCAAATCAACCACATCCTAATCTGTGACCCATAAGATGTAGAGACACCATAAACCCAACTAATAGTATTATGCTATACATTTCAACCAACTAAATCTTGATCCTACAAATTTAAAAATTGCACATAATATTTTATTTAAGGAACCATAAACTTTTAATACAAATACATATCTCTACCCTGACAACATTAAAGAATTATGAACATGTTTCTGTCAAAAGTATCATAAATTAAATAAGACTTATCTTGTTGAAATGGCCTTATTCTCAACTGAAATAATGACGAGGTGCTGATGAAACCCTTTAGCCATTATTCTTCATATTAACAAGGGTGATTTCAAATTAAATAATAACATGAAACCATGTGAGAACAAGTAGAGAATGAGAACAAAAAGGAGCTACCTATGCTAGCCGCTACATGGAGCGTTTGTTTAGCAAATCAATTTATGCATATCACTCCAACCTTCACATCTACTAGACCAATTGTAACTCTTTAACATCTCACAAAATTTTCATCCTTGTGCTTTGACAAACGTCTATCTCCTATTCCAAAATAACTCCCATTTTAGCGTATGCAGGAGGATTTAGGAATTTGGCTTTACACCTGCCAATAATATTTTCTTCAAAGTTAAGCCCCCATTTTTTGTATGAATCTATTTTATGCATATTCGACAACCTTTGCATTCCATGAGACCCTATTTCTTAAAGGATTTCATCCATAATTTGTGCCCTCTCCATACTTACTTGGATTTGATGGCCTTCTTAGACTTCGAAGAGTGTACATACCCAACACGTGCCACAAAATCTCTTAGGGAGCCATCAAAATCACCCCTCCAAATTGTGAAAATACATTTTCCCCTCTTTGTTTCACCTCCCTCTTAGTTTATCCATTTTCCTCTCATGTTTTGAAGATTTTTCTACCCCAAATTGAGCGCTTGTTGCAATTTTATGGAATTTGTGGGTAGAGGTCCGCCTATTTTCCTACCCCCAAATTGAGCCCACGTTGCAATTTTATGGAATTTATGGGTAGAGGTCCGCCTTGCATGCCTATTTTCCTCATGACTTGCACATGTGACCACACAGGGAAAGAACACCAAGATATATTAATGGCACGACCTTTCTTTTTTTCCTACACCCTCTCCTCTTTAATGAGGATTATCTCCTTCCGTTCTCCCACATTTCGAAAGCCCTTTTAGTTTTCTACCCCCAAATTAGGCCCACGTTGCAACTTTATGGAATTTGTGGGTAGAGGTGTGTATTGCATGCCTATTATCCTCATGACTTTCACATCTGACCTCCCTAGGGCAAGAACACCAAGATGTATTAATGGCATGGCCCTCCTTTTCTTCTAACGCCCTCTCCTCTCTTGCCCTCCTCCCACATTTTGAAAGCCCTTTTAGTTTTCCTTATTTTATTTTTGTTTTATTCTTGTTAATTGACTACTAGGGGAGGGATGTGAAAATCTTGGAGTTAGGTAGTCTAAGCTCAATTGCTAAGCCTTAGAAACCAAGATGGTGTAAAAAAATGAATCAAACTCGGGAAAGAATTATTTTATTTGGAAGGAGTGGTATATGACATTCGAGGAATGAAATTAATTAGGAAAATCTCCATGATTGGAATACTATTCAGCTTTGATAATTAAGGAAGGGTTCTTATAGATAAGTAATAAGGGTAATAATGTTTTCTTTTGGAAATATTTATAGGATAACCATTGTTATATTATTTCTTCCTTTCTTAAGATTTATCTTTTGTTGGATATTTTTTTGGAGGTAAGGGGGACCAAAGTTGCTGATTTTAAGTGCACTATCCCCTTGGGTAGATCCATGGTTTTCTAATGGGGGGAGCCTTGGAGCTAGCCTAGAGGGTACTCTCTAGAGGATTGTGACACTTTAGCTTCAATTCTTGCAGATCAACCGTGTAGCTCCTTAGAGGATAAGGATGTCCTTTTTTGGGGTAATGATTCTAAAGGAGTGTATTTAGTAGCTCTTGCTTATGATTTTTTGGAATAGTAGAAAGGGGAGTATAGAGAGTCTCCATATTAGAGAAGAATTCTGAATAAATTTGGATGACCTAAGTGTAATTTTTTATGTGGATGTTAATTCAAAATAAGTGCCTTACCTCGGAAAACTAAAAAAGAGAGAATTATATGGTCCATCCATTTTTGTTCTTTGTGGCAATAGTGAAAAATGTATTAGTCACTTTTTCTTTGAATTTCATTTCTCTATGAAGATTTGGAGATCATGGTGGAAGATCTAGAATAAATCTATTATTCATGCTACTTCCTTGTCTAAGTTGTGGGCTAGTATGAGCCATCCCCTTGCTTCAATCTCCTTCCTTAGGGTTTCTTGGGATATTAGTCCATCTTTTATTGTTTAGTAGATTTGGTTGGAGTGAAATTATCAAATATTTCAAGATAATCAAAGTATAATCATGCGACATTATTAGATTATAGAGGGAAAAATGGAGCATAGTACAAATCAGAGCGCGCCTTTCTACTCCAACGATTTTTTTTCAAAAAAAAAGAGTCGTTTTGTGAATTATTCGGTTTTCCATGGCAGAAATCAACCAGGAAGGCACTCATTTTTGTATACAGAAGATACTTCTTCTCAAAGATCGGGGCCCAGTGGGTCAGGTAATTTCCTTTCAAAATTGAATCGAGGGTTCTAGGGTCCTTCTAAGGGCAATCAATCTTTGGTTAGGGTTCTGAAACCTAATTTTGATATTTGTGGTTCAGATTCTTCTTCTAATGGTGAATCACCACATACTTTGCAATGTTCTTGGAGTAGGTGGTTTCTGGTATTCCTCCAGCATCATTCCCGAATAATATTCCTATTCATCCTTTCACAGCTAATGTTTCCAGTCCTCCTACTACATTTTCGAACAACATTTCAATCAATGCTTGAGCTCCCTTCATTCCAAAGCAGAGATCTCATATTGATGTGTCTAAGCAACATTTTAGACCTCTAGTTTCATTTCCTAATTCTATTCCCATTCCCAATTTCGATCTTCAAGGCCATAAGAGAAAATTCAGTGGGGAAGCTTCTCGCCAGAAACATAATGTGGTTGGAAAAAATTTCGGCCTCAACAGTCAAAAGTTCGATTGGCGGCCTAAGCGGAAAGGGAGTTTTAATCACAGAGGTTCTATTTCGATTACTTTCAAGGAAGAAATGCTTCAACCACAAGTGTGTGTGACCCCCAAGGATTGGCGCTTATTTGTAAGTTTTGGAAATGCTCTCCTCTGAAATTTTTGCAATCTTGGGTGTTTCAAGAATGAGAAGGATCTTCTCTATTTTTTATCTAAATAAGGGGGATGGGTTTTCCGTTGTCATTTTTGATAACGAAGAGGCTGGGAAAGCAGTCCATAGGGTCAAGTCTTGGTTTTGTGAAGGCAATGGCTTATTCAAGACTCCATGGTTTCCAAATTTTTCTCCTACTCAAGCTAGTATTAGCTTTATGCCTTTTTGGATCTAGTTGCAGGGTTTACCTCTCGAATACAGAGAGACTAATCTTATTGATATTCTGGGTAATCAAGTGGGTATCTTTATTCGACATGATTTGAGTTTTTTCAAAAACCCTTCGTTGTGTGTGAGGTTATGTGTCATGTTTGATCTAAATAATCATTTTCCTAATGCATTGAGCATTACATCTCCTAATGGGGTGTGGGAGAAAGTTATTGTATTTGAAGAACCATCAACTTTCTATTCATCTTGCCATTGTAGCCTTCATCTGGAAAGCTTGTATAAATTTTTTGAGGAAATGGTTGATTCAGAATTCACTCCTATTCAAAAGGAGCCTATTCCCTCACCACCTACTGAGATTGTTACTCAAACTTATGAATATGAGGTGGTACAAGGATGGGTTATGCAAACCGATTCTCTTAGTCCTCAAGTTGTCTTCAGGGGATCTTTAAGTGGGCAGATCTCTCCTGTTAACGATCAAGGTTTTCTAAATGGGTGATCCATGAGTGATGTTGTTATTAGTTTGGAAGATGCCTCGTCAAATAATTTAAGCCTCAAAGTGGAAAAGTTGTCAAAAACTAAGGTTGTTTCTAGTTCACATAAATCTTTTTTGGTTACATTACCTATTGGATGGGAAAGCATGTTGTCAATTAAGTCTTTTTTTAATTCAGTGAATCTCTTAGTTCTTTTGATCAAATGTGTAAGCATTCAGATAATCAATTTACTTTTTCACACTTTTGGAAAATCATATTGAAAGAGATGGTGATTCACTTTTATTTGATCAAAGGGAAGAGGCTTCATTTAATAATGATAAGGATGGTAAATTACTTTTGCATGACATATCCTTAGTATCATCTTCTTTTCCTTGCCATACACTCTTTTCTTCTGATAAAGAGCTCGAGACTTTCATAGATGAAGCTCTTTCATCTATCGGGGAGCAACTTATAAAAGAGATTGCAACAAAGGTGTTAAGTGAAGAACAAATAGACACTCCCTCTCTAGCACAATCACCATTTTCACCTATTGCTAGTAAAAAATATCCTACTAAAAGAGATAGGAAATCCTTAGCTATGAAACTTCAAGAGGAAATAGAGGCAAGAATACAATTTACTTTAGATGGGAACAAATTTGAGGATAGTGAAAAGCAAAAAAGACCAAGGAGAGCATGTTACTCTCCTAGGATATTATGAAGCTAATTTATTGGAATTTCAGAGGCATGAATGCCTCTGAAAAAAGGGCCCAAATTAAGCATCAGTTAGATTCATGTGGGGTAGATGTTGTGGTTCTTCAACAAGCAAAAGTTTCAGTAGAGGAATTTGAAATCATTAGTAAAAAATGGTCTAAATGGTGTTCTTTTCAATATCCTTCACAAGGTGCTTTTGGAGGCCTTATTACTTTGTGGAATGATAAAATAGTAAGTATTTCTCAAATTACTTGTGAGAATAATTGACAGCTAATGAGGGTTTCTCATTATGACTTAGCTTTTTGGTTACTAAATTTTTATAGGCCAACAAATTCAGTTGGGAAAAAAACTCTTTGGGTTAAATTGAAACAAATCCTGGATCAATTGGGCCATGATAAGGTTATTATTACAGGGGATTTTAATGCCATAGCCTCTGATACAAAGAATTAAGGGGTATTTGTCCTTCTAAAAAGGATATGGAGGACTTTCAAACATTCATTCAAGGTAATGCATTGGTGGACATAATTCCACTGAATGGAAAATTCACGTGGACTAATAGGAGGAAGAACTTTTTGCAAATTGTGGAAAGATTAGATAGATTTCTTACTTCTCCAAGCTGAGGTACAACTGATTATGTTTTCTCATATGAAATTCTACCTTTTAATGCTACTGATCATTTCGCAATTTCTTTGGATATAAGTCTTCAAAAAATTAATTCTAATTGGAAGTCTTCTTTCAAATTTGAAGCAATGTGGTTTCATCATCCTCTTTTTAAAAATTTTCTAAGACAATGGTGGTTGACTGCTCCTTTTAGAAAAGGTTCTAGGATGTTTCAGCTGAGTATGAAACTGGATCACATGAAACAACAGATTAAAATTTGGAATTAGCAAGTGTTCAAAAATATTTTTGTTCAAAAAGATTTGGTCTATAAAAGGCTTTCTGAGGTAAATGAAATAATTATTGCAAATGGTTTAGATAATGCGTTATTTGAGGAACAAAAAATGTTACAAGTAGAATGGAACGAATTAATTTCTAGAGAGGAAATTTATTGGAGGTAGAATTCAAGAGAGTTGTGGTTAAAGGAAGGGGATAGAAATACAAAAAAAATCACATCTCCGCGTAAATAAAAAATTAAAAAAAACAATCTTTTCAATGCATGATAGCCTTTCAGGTGCATGTTTAACAAAAGAAGAAGATATTCAAAAAGAGGACATAAAATAATTTTCTTCTTTGTTAACTTCTTCTAAGTCTAATAATGCTCAAATGATTAGAGAAAGTGAGGATCTTCTTCAATTCATTCCCCAATTAATCCTACTGGAAGATAATTAGAGATTGATGGCTCCTTTTTCATTAAAGGAAGTTAAAGAAGTTGCTTTTTCTATGCCTCTAGATAAGGCACTAGGCCTAGATGGTTTCATGACAATATTTTTCAAAAAATGTTGGGATTTTGTGGGTTTAGATATCTTAAATGCAATGGAGGAATATAGAAAATTTGGTGGCATGTTAAGAAAATTTAATGCCACACATATTGCTATTATTCCTAAGTCTTCACATCCACATTCTTTTTCAGATTTCAGGCCCATTTCATTGTGCAACACTATTTATAAAGTTTTCACAAAGGCCATATATCTTCGCTTACACCCACTTATATCCAAAATTATTTCAAATGAACAAGGTGGTTTTGTACCTAGAAGGGAGACAATTGATGGTGCAATAGTAGCTCATGAAGTTCTTCATTCAGTGGCTTCTTCAAAGTTGTCATCTATGGTAATAAAATTAGATATGCAAAAAGCATATGATAGGGTTGATTGGGTGTTCTTGAATAAGGTGCTTCTTAGATTTGGTTTTTCAGCTAAGTGGTATAAGTGGATCATGAAGTGTTTATCTTTTATAAAATTCTCAGTTTTATTAAATGGTTCTCTAGTTGGATTTTTTGGATCCTCTCAAGGTGTTTGCCAAGGTGATCCATTATCGCCTTTTCTTTTCATCATTCTAGCAGAGGCTTTGAGTAGGTCGATTCACAAAGCTCATATTCAGGGTTTTATTCAGGGAATTTCAATTCCAAACACAAATATTGAAGCAACTCATTCTTTGTTAGCTGATGATACTTTTCTTTTTGGTAAGGCAGTTATTCCTGAAGATCAACATTTTAAATCAGTTCTTGACAAATATTGTTTAGTCTTAGGTCAAAAAATTAATGAGACCAAATAAAAGGTGTATGTTTTCAACACAAAATTTATTATTGAAAAGAGCATAGTGAATATTCTAGGATTACAACAAGCCCAACTTCCAGAAAAAATTCTTGGCATTCCCTTTTTTGTTGGACAAAACAAAGTCTCTCACTGGCATACAATCATCCATAGCATTGAATCATGGATCATGTCATGGAAAGGTCGTTGGCTATCTTTACCTCATAGAATATTGTTGGTTAAGAAAATTTTGTCCACAATTCCAAATTATTATATGCCTATTCTAAGAGCTCCAAAATCTATTATTATTCAAATTCAAGAGTTGATCAAGAAATTCATGTGGTTTGGTAATATGGAAAGCAATAAGAAAATTCCTTTAATATCATTGGAAACTATGTGTTTGGAGAAGTTAAAGTGGGGTGCATGTATTCATAATATGGTAGAAAGAAATATGGCATTAGGGGCAAAAACGGTTTGGCACATGTATGCTAAACCACATTTGAAATGGTGTAAGATTATGCAACAAAAATATTTGGATATTGAAAATCCTTCTAGAATATTTATAGTTTTAAACCCTCCTTTTGGTTCTATGATGTGGAACTTTTTAGTTTCCTGTAGAAAAATCATAATTCCACACTTAACATGGGAGGTCAATGATGGGAAGCAGGCCCTTTTCTGGAAAGATTCATGGAATGGATCTCCTAGTTTGAATTCCTTACATGATTTTCAATTCACATAAGGTTTTCTATTAGAGAAATGGAGTGATAAAGTTAGAGATTATATTCACCATGTTGATCCACTGTCTGGTAAAGCAATATGGAAGGATATTACAAAGTTGGAAATCAGTGTTGAGCATAAGATGTTGTTGCAGTCTATTTTTCAGAAAAGGATCACGTATTGCACTGATGGGGAAGATAGACTCTTATGGGTAAAGTCAAATTTTGGTTCTTACTCAGTTAAAGAGGGTTATAAAATAATTTCACAATCACAAACACAATTAGTAAAAGAAAGAGCATATAAATTTTGTTGGAATTCTATGTTATTGCCCAAAGCTAGTTTTTTTTCATGGCTAGCTATCGGGGGCAAGATTTTAACTAGTGATAGGCTCTCAAAGATAGGGATTGTAGATCCATTCAAATGTGTGCTTTGTAATGAAGAAATTGAAGATGTAAATCATCTTTTTTTTGCAATGTTCAATAGCACAATTGTGTTGGATGTTTATTCTAAACAAAATTAAATGGTATTCGCCTTTACAAGATACTCTTTGGAAGCTATTTTCAAGTTGGCCAGTTTTGTTTAATAACTCCTTTTTTGCAAGTATTTGGTCTGTAATTCCTACTTCAATAGTTTGGGCTTTATGGTGGGCAAGGAATAGAGTTATTTTTTGAAAAGAAAAATTTAATCTTGATTTGATGTTGAATTCCTTAGAGCAATCAATCTCAGAAACTATCAATGCATATGTAGGTAAAGTAAAGCATGTGGGCTCAAAATTTTCTGATTGGGATTCAAAACCAATGATATCTTGGTCATTCTTTAAACTGTCATTTGAAGGAAGCATGCATAACCCATCCTAAAAAGTCAATAGAAAATAAATAAGATGGAAACCTCCAATAAAGGGGTTGTTTAAGCTAAATTATGATGGAGCTTCGAGGGGTAATCCAGGTTTGTCAGGGGTAGGTGTTGTCATTGGAGATTATAAGGGTTTGGTATTGTGTGCATGATCATTTAAATTGCAAAATGGAACAAAAAATGAGGCAGAGGCTCAAGCATCGCTTCATGGTTTAAAATTAGCCCTTGCCTTTAAGATTACAAAGATTCAAATTGAAGGTGACTCTTTGTTAAACATTAATGCATGTCATGAGAAAATTTTGATCAACTGGAAGCTTGGTTATGTTATGAAGCAGATATGGTCATTATTAAGTAAATTTGAATCTTATCATCTTATTCATATTGATAGAGAAGGTAACGGTGTTGCAGATTATTTGGCCAACTCAGGATGTGATCCGACAAGTGAGGAAGTGTGTCATGATGTTCAGTCATTGCAAAAAATATTAGCTAAACTAGTGGCACGAGATGAAGGTAATTCTGGTCAAATTATGAATAAAGTTGTCATGTGAATTAAGTTGCCATATGGTTTGTGAATCTGCTGAATTAGTGGCACGTGATGAAGGTAATTCTGGTCGAATTATGAATTAAGTTGACATATGAATTAAGTGGCCATATGGTTTGTGAATCTGTTATCAAAATTTTCCATATATTATTAAAGGCATTTAAGGTTAGAAGTGGTCAAAGGAATTGTTTTATCAATTTCAAAAGGTTTATTTTTTGAAATCATTTCAAATCAATCTTCATCTCATATGTCGAGACTAGTTAAATCAATGCTCAAGGGAATAAAGTTTGAGGCACAAGACAGATCTGGTCTCAACATTGTTTGGCTTAATTCAGGTACAAGGTAATCTTTGGGATACTCATTTATGTAAAGTGGAGGAGATTTTAAAAAACAAAAAAAAGAGTTTAAGTACAGTATAGTACTTACACTAAGCTTTAGATGAGCTACGTTTGTGTGAAATGCTAAGCTGGTGAAACCCATCAACAGTTGGGAAGTAATGATAGTTGAGATGAGGTGTTTCCATGACATCATAAGGCTCGTGTGACATTATATGCTAAAAAATGAGAAGGACAAACTGATAAAAAATTGTACCGACTTCACTTAAGGCAATGGCACAATTTAATAAGGCAATCTTATACAATGATTTCACTAATATTTTGCTTGTATGTGTAGGTACAGGTGTCTTCATTTTAGTTATTTCCAATGTTTTTGCAGAGTGCAGAAAATGATGAAGTTACATGAGGCTTATAAATGGAGGATATTAAAGCTAGGAATTGGAGTTGAAGTATCTCTAAATCTAGAGCTTTGCAAAATGTGAAACTAAATTTGGAACATAGATATTTTGTACTTAGTGTGGATGGGATGTAATCATCAATTGGAATGTGTTGCCCACTTGCGGCTCTTCAAAGGACTTTATTCTATCATTATTTCTTATCAATATTGCTATTTATTTTGATTGTCCATTGAACAAACTATTCCTATTTGAGTTTTGGCATTCATATGGTATGTCCCAGTAAGAAATTTCTAGTAGTGGTGAGCTTAGTTTTCCATTTCGATTATGTCAAGTGTGTAGAAGAAGACAAATGGAATTCTATCCAAGAAACTATAGGGTTTTTATCCTAGTCAATGAATGGGAGATGCCTATCTTAGACGAAATTATTGATGCAGAGCTTTGCATGGTCTTCAAAGATCAGTGCAACACATTTAAAAGGAATATAAGAAGAGTAATAAGGAGTGAAATTCTAGAGCTTGAAGCCAAGCGTCTGATATATCCTTCTCAATTGTTGTCTATATTTATCTCCAATTTGTTGGACATGTTGCAAGATGTTAATTTGGTGGAATCAATCACAGATAAGGTGGTAAAAGAAGATTGCTTTCCTGATGGTATCCTCCATAGAGCTTGCCAAAACTATGACCTATGGAAAGGGCATAGGTATGTTGGTGGATTATTTTCAAGGCATTTTTTGTTGCATAGATCAATTTTTCCTGCTCTATTTGTTGCTATAAACAAGACATTATCCCAACAAAATTCCATGTTCATGTTAAATGCTCTGAGACAACATGTAGGGGAAATAGATACTGTGTTAGCAGATAAAGTAAAAGTGAGGGTGCAAGCCATTATGGCACTGCTCACTCATGTGTGCGAACCACCAATTCAACATAATATTCCAGATGAGTCAAGTGATCTTAACCAACTGCGAATGGAAAGTGGACATGAACAACCAACAGGTGTGAATACAGAGCTTATTCTTCTCCAACCTACAGGAGGTCGTTCTTGGGATATTAATCTCAATTTACTGCTTCCCTCACAGCCAATTGCAGATGCCTACATGGAGGACCAAGATGAAAATGAAATCCTATCGAAGCTTATGGATGAATAGAATATGCAAATGATATACTTTGTTTTGTTTTGCCATTCCAGATACGAGTAGTATGGGTGTTGCTAGAAAAAAGAAAATTATACTATGTCTTCAATTTTATGTAGTCTAGGGAAGACAATATAGAGAGAATATAGTATTTGGGAAGTTCATTAAATATTTTTTCATGCATCCAAAATGGAAAGGCATACTATTTTTGTGATAGGAAAGGCAAGGTAAAAGAAGATATCCAAAGGTTACATATTTGTATATCTATTGTAAACTCATATTATTATTAATACAAATATATAGGCATTATGCCTTTTGCTTAAAAAAAAAGTATAATCATGCAAGTTTGGTATAATATCAATTTTGTGCTTAAAGAGACTATTGATGCTAAATTTAATATTGATGAACCTATTTCCTCTTCTAATGTGTGCATTGCAAGCCTCTTAAAGTTTTTCCCTTCCTATGCTTCATAGGTTTAGATTGTCCTTAAAGTGCAACCCTCTAGGAAAGTGAATATGATGGGTAATTGGTCTCCCCCCCTTGTGATTTTTAAAATATTAATAGTGATGGTTGGCAACCCAAATGTTGTTTGGACTAGTGGATTTGGTCATGATAGTCATGGATCAATTTGTCTTCTTCTCTACTTATATGGGATTGCATTTTAATAATTAAATGGAGGCTTGGGATATTCTTATGGCACTGGAGAAAGTTGTGTGATGAGATAGAGGAAGGTTATGTGTGAAATGGATTCCATGATTCTTCTTTCTATTTTAAATTAAAAAAAAATTGTAAGATACCGAGGCTGGCTTTGGTGGTGAAGTAGATTCTTTTTTTGGTACAAACTTTGATTAGATAATGGAATAAGGTGGTTTATTGTTTAGCTATATTTGATTGTGAAAGGGTATGTAACTGGAATGTTATAGACTGGGGAGCTTTGACCCAAGATAAATCTCATCATATTCTTGAACTATTCATGATGACCAAGTAGAATGATTTAGGCTTGCATGTTGTGTAATGCCCCGCCACGCAACCCTAGAGGAAGTTTCAATTCACTAAACAAGCGTACTAATTTTTTTTTTTTTTTAAAGGAAGTGAATTAACCCACATGTTCAACTAAACTGACAACCTCCCCTAGGGTTACATAACTGAGATTACTTAAACCCCATTAACATACATCATTTAAAATGCATAGAAAGTAAATAACACAAGTAATAACATTCTTCATCATAGAAAGAAACGAGATATGATAAAGCATTCATTTACATAAATCAATTACAAAGGATCTATTACAATCCTCATTCCTGGAATGAGTACAAATACATAAGTGCGATTATTACAAGGTCCACCTCATACACAAGAGGGGTAAAACAATATCATTACATTATGAGATACAAAATACAAGAATCCAAAAGTAAGACAAGTGAGATGTCCATCAAGAAGTCTCGCCACCAAGTACTAAAGATCCAGGGGACCCAACGGTTATGGTGCATGTTCCACCCAACCATGTGGTACCCGAAGGACCACCCCCCATGCTAGGAGATAGTAACCAAGTAACATGGACGAGAAACCTACCACCTCAAACCAAAGGCAGACTCATACTGATACAAACTGACTCAACCACACATATGCACAATAAAGTCAAAACTCTAATCATGGTTACATTGCTTCCAGACATAATATAATCAAGTGTGCTAAAGAAAAATATACGCACAACATAAACACGGTGTTATCCTAGACAGAGTGTCATCGCAAGGTTTGTCATGAGATATCCTCTGGGCATTCTTCATAGGCTCCGGAAATCCTGGTGGCCTCAACCGAATCCCGACACTCATACTAACTCAAGCGGAATCATCTACCTCTCATAGGGACGAGATAGTGATCTTGCCATTCCAGGCCTTCTCACCCACTCCAAGTCTAAACAAACCCTTGTGCTTGTGAGTGAGGTTAACTTATCTTGGTTAATGTGAACTACATCCTAATATGCTAAGTATATTTACTTTAGTTTTCAGTTGTTACAATCACTTTTGAAGGTTTCTCGGTTTACCTCTTTGGGCTCCGGCCCCTAACAAAAGCCACTCTTCTAATTGGATAACACACTACAAAACTAACTCCAAGGGTTACTCAAGTGCTACGGAATTTGAAACAATAAACTCTCTCCAATCCTAGGAGGCAACACAAAGAATTCCACTCCAATACTAGGAGGACAAGATAAATGTAACACTACCCAAGGGAAATCAAAACAATATTATAACAAGGGAATGACCCACATGTAACTGGAAGACTTTACAACCCAACTACACAATAATCAATCACAAAATATTCATTTAAGGATACATCAATGAACTCATGCATTGGAAAAGAAAATACTACATTTGGTTATTCTAAAACCATATTCCAAATCTGATGTTTCACACAATAGACGAATTATTCCTTTCTATACTATACATTGAACAATAAAATTCTTCATCAAAAGCTTAAACTTCCCAATTGGATCAAATCGTGAGAGTAATAATTTCACTATAATTTATTTGTTTAACCAGAGATGTTTCCATGTTCTACAAGACATTTAATTATGAACTCCACAACGAAGCATCATGCATAATCCTACTACTCGATAAAAGCATTATCTCCCCTCTTCATGATTCAGTAAATCAACCATATAAAAAGTTCATTCTAATAAGGTTAACTAATTTTATATATAATATTAATTAAATTCATATATATATATATATATATATATATAACTATTAAATATTATATATAATTAAATATATAATATACAAATAATACATATATAATTATACAAAATTAATTAAATATCATACATAAAAAAATAAATTAAACCGAATTAAAATTGACATTGAAAATTAAATTCAATAAAATTAAAATTAAAATTAAAAAACGAAATTAAATTAAAAATAACATAATGGAAAATTTCATAAAAAAAAATGAAATTTTTAAATAACAAAAAATTCAATAAACAAAATAAAAAAAAACAAAAATTAAAATAAAGGTTTATGCGGACGTGACAGGTACTGTCACCGTCCGCAGACCATTACGTCCGCCTGCGCCGACTGTACGCTTCGTACAGCGGCCGGCTACCATATGTGGCGGGTACAGTGACGGGGGCCGCAGTCCTCATTGGACAGTGCGTCCCCCGTACAGGTGGCGCACTGTCCAGTGGGTACTGCGTACCCACTGCACAGTCAATACAACCGGTGGGGGGCCGAACCCCCCCACAACTTCGAAATTTTTTTATAAAACAAAAATTTCCAAAAAACAACATTCGCCGGTACGGATGGACGCAGGTCCGTACGGCGGCCGAACACAACATAACTTAGTTTAAAAAAATATAAAATTTTATATATCTAATAATATAGATTGCATATATTATTTCCAGAAAATAGTATATGCAATGTATATTATTATATATGTAATTTTTTTTTCCAGAATTTTCTTTGCTAGAGAAATCGAAGAAATAATATATAAACAACCAGAAAATAATTTTTTTTGCAACCATTGGAATCTTTCCAAACAAAGATTAAATTCAGAATAACAAATGAAACCATTCCCTTTCCTTTGTGTTTTCAAAAATTCTAAACACAAGAAGATTGAAACAATGACCTGGTTTTCTCTTCCCCCATTTTCTAAAAGGGTTTGCATTTTAAAAACAAATAAATCTGAATATCAACTATTGGAGTTTAACCTAGGGTTTCCAGAAAATTCCCCATTTACAAATTTCTTCTCATTTAAACAAAATAGGTTAAACTAAGAGCAATAAAACAAGAAAATAAAAGAAAACCTGGTTATTTGCAGTCACCAAGTTTATTGATGCAGACTTTCCTTTGAGCTCTTCACAATTCTTTTCCCACAATGCCAAGAAATTTCCAGCAAGCTTCAATCTACTAGCTCCACCTTCTTCATAGAATTTCTCTCCCTTTTCAATTTAATTCCTCAACCAGAAAATAATTTCCTAAACTTTCATCAAAATTTCTCCAACAAATTTCCTGCCTGTCAAAAAAAATAAAGCAAGAAGAATCCCCAAATTTTTCTGCCCTAAACTTATAAAACAACAATTCCAAAATAACCTAATGTAACCCTAATTCACTTTCAAATGCAAAAGTTGAATTGACATGTTAATTTCATTTCCCCATTTTCAAAGGCCCTAACTTTGACTTTAAAGTAAAATTTCAATTTCTCCAATTCCCTTTTTGATTTAATTTAATTTAACAATCAAACACACTAACTTAATTATTATTAAATTATCTAATAACTAAATTCAATCACTTGAGATTTAAATTTAATTAAATAAACAATTTAACTTTAATTAACTTACTCACAATCATTTATTAATTAAATTTAATCCCTTGGGATTTAAATTTAATTAAATAAATACTTTAACTAAACTAACACACTTTCAATTATTTAATAATTAAATTCACTCTCTTGAGATTTAAATTTAATAAATTAAATAATTCAACTTTAATAAACCTACTTACAATTATTTAATAATTAAATTTAATCCCTTGAGATTTAAATTTAATTAAATAAATAATTTAAGTTTAATTTCAATAATCATTATAAATATAACCAATGAGCATAACATTAAAATAATATAAAATAAACATTTCTTCCAGCCAATGCAATTTTCAAAAGAACTATTTAAAGGTTCAACACATTTCAAAACATAACATAACATCCAATAAGATACAACATGACTCAATCATCAGAACGGACGACACACTAAGGCTAGGGTGTAGACCTGACACATGTTACCAAGCTGCTATCTCCCATTCAACTTAACCGTTGGATCGACACGCTCAAACCTATGGAACCAGGTGGAGTCGATGTCATGTACCTGCAACTTGTAATCAAATAAACAACATGATATATGCAGTATATAATTCACACCGTGAAGAAGAAATCTCGGATTCGCAGGGCGTTCGCAAGCGAGTGATGCGAACCCGTCTCCTTCACCAATACACTCATCAAAGACTGACACTAACGTCATATCAATAGTTTCATAAATAATCACATGATAATTCTACTGTCAGCATTCATTCATCAAAGCATGTAAAATCAAATCAGATAATCACATCACATAGTAATAGTTGTCGCTCAAGAGTAGCGATCAAAACATCATAATAAAAACGTGTCCAGTATCACAGTAGCTGCAATCCAATCAAAGCATAAAACAATATGAAATGAGAAGCAAAACGGAGGGGTATTACATGTTGTGGGAGTGTGATTCTTGGTTGGAGCTTGGGCTTTCTTGTTTATTGAGTTTGGTGGTATTATACAAATCCTCTATGGGTTCCACTTTTGATGCATGTTATGATGGATATATCTATTTGGAAATCCATCCAGTGTATTTAAATTTAACTCTCCTTGAATAAAGTATTTGTTTTTACCAAAAAATAAATGATCTAAATATATTTTAAAAATTTAATATTCAAAATTATTAAAAATAATAATTGAAATTTAAATTATTAATAAAATTATCGAGTTATTGAATTTAGAAAAGTGGAATTGAGAACATACTTCTTTGTTTTCTAATATGTTTCAATCATTTCTTCATTCAACTCTTCTTTTTGTGTTGAATAAGAATATTAAGACTTTTTTCTTTTCTTTTTTAATTCAAATTGAATATGCTCACAAATAAAATATTGTTTGAGCATATGAAATGGTAGGTATATAAGATTTCATAGAGCATTCAATCATAAATAAAAAATTATTTTAATTTGTATGGAATAAATTTTTTATATATAATTTTATATAACTTTTGATCAAATAATCTTTGATTGAAGGTGTCTATGTGACACCTATTTGGGAGTCAAATCCTTCTAAACCATAATTTAGTATTTTATTGGACAAAAACTATTGATTTGAGCCACATTTTCACAATCAAAAAAATTGTATATGACATGAAATCTAACATGAACATAGTCATTGGAGGCTTTCCAAAATATTTTTTTTAAATGTTTTATTTGATTATTATAATTATTTTCTTTTTTGAAGCATAGATTTACTAGAAAAATAATACATTGGTTTGATACACATAAAAAACTAAAAACAATAAAAAATAAAATAAATAAGATTACCCCAATATTGATGTCATTTCAACAAAACAATAATAATTTGAATTATATGAAAAAAATAAAGCATTATAGAAAATATATGTAGAATTATTAATCATAATTAAAAATAAAATATGCATTAAAATTTTAAAAAATTATTTATCTAAGATAGTATTAATAATAAATAATTTATAAAAATATATATATATATTTTTAGATCAAATTGAATGTTATGAGGAATTATTAATTCTTTATAAATTATAAAATATAAGAAACAATATATTAAAAAAATTAAGAATATAATATGTATAAAAAATATCAGAAATTATTGATTTACTTTAACTTTGAATTTTTAATAAAAAAAATTGATATAATTGAAAAAACAAAATTAAAAAATATCAATTTGAGTGACCCATATACTATAAAGTTTACCGCCTTCCTAGTGTATGAAATCACCATCTAACCTTATCTCATTAACTGAAAAAAAAACACAAAGAAAATAAAAACAACAACACGACTTTTTGGAAGTTGATTCACATAACTGATCTGGCCACTCTGTCAGAATGCAAAAAAAAAATTGAAGGCTTTTTTTTTAATTGGGCAATTATTTATCTCTTTAATGAAAAAAATATAGGAAGACTACAGCTAATAATGAGTTAATAAACATGTGGCTATTTTTGTGAATACATGTGTTCTTATTCAGTTACTTTTAAAATGGAATCTGAGTTTTAACAGTTTCAATTAGTGATAAAGTTGAGATGCAGAGTTTTTATAAACAACGGTCAAATTTTTGTATCTTTAAAAATGGGTCGAAGTAATGCTTTTTGAGAAATATTTGAATTTGGTGCAGCAACAGCTAAATATCATGGGCAGAAGAAAATTGGAGGTCACATACAAAAGCAACGAAGCCAAACGAAGGAAGACATTTGAAGATAGGAAAGCTTGTCTCTTCAAGAAAGCATCTGAAATTTTTGTTCTCTATGGTTGCAAAGTATCTCTTCGAATTGAATCTGAAGATGGTGAAATATTTGAATTTGGAGAGGATTCAACTGATGGAGCTCCTATTTTGAAGTCATTTTCTCTTACCCACAATGACAATGGTAATCAACAACACCTAGGTCAAGCTGAAATTCTCTCTGTACAAAGCTCCTTGGAAGATATATTTCCCTAGTCCCCTTGCTGGAATAACCCTTTCTTGGAAATGGAGAGAGATAAAGATCATAGCCAATGTGTTGTTGGTCCATCCTCTATTGATCTGCCTTCTTTTGATTTCTTCAACCAGATCGACTCCTGGCAATAAATGTTTTTCTCTGATATTGGTGACAACCTAACTTCAGAGTGGATTTGTTCTTAATAGGACACTTTTGAGAATCATTCATGCCCCTCCACTTTTGATATCAATTTGGAAGATGAGACATACTATTCTGTGTATACACCTACACCTATATCATAATTGGATATTGAGAGCATTTCTTTTATGACTTGCATCCAAAAATTGACATATATAAATCTTGTTTGTTGTGTATAAAATTGATTTGTGTATCTGTTTATGTTTCTTTTGATTGATGTAGATATAACAACTATGTTTATGTTTCTTTGAATTTATAAAATACATGTTAAAGTATGTTTATGTTTCTTTTTCTTGGCATGCCTCCTCATTCATGGATGCTCATTTACTTACCTATGCCATTCAACCAGTAGCACTAGAAAATGGATGTATTACAACTCCATGCTGGCATCTCAAACTTGCATGCCACCCTCACTTACTGTACAATTGCCAATTACCATATTTTGTGAAGAGCAATGTATTCATGCTAGAGCTAGATCTAAGGGCCCTAGAAGTCTCTACCTTAAAATTTTCGTGAAACACAGAGCTATGCAATTTATAATGATGCTACCTTAATCAGAGATTAAAGAATAGGTTTATAAGTCTCACAATTACTGTAGAGTTTTTATTTTTATGTGATCACTGTTTCCCAAAAAAGTATGATAATTTTATTTTGTTGTGGTTAAAAATTTGCAAAATGTTTTAAAGTTGATAGAGTTGATTTCCCAAAGTTTAACACAAAGATTTTCCAAAATTTTAAAAATATAAATATAAGCCCTTGCTTAAAGTATACCCCATCAACAATTTCTCACGTGCCCTAATTCCATAAAACAAGCATCCTTAATGCCCTTGCTATGAAAGAAGCATGGGATGAATGGGATAAATGACAAGAAAAGTTTGCCCCTTAATGGAGTTTTTAATTATAGAATGGTAGTACATTTTTGATAGAGGAAAAAATGGGTTTTACAGGGACCCAAAACCACAAAGTTTACAAGCCAAATAAAAATAAACCATCAGAGTACCCAAACAAAGGAAGGCTACAAAAAAAAACAAAAAGACAGCAGCCACCAACCAAGCACCAGCAAAAAGCTAGCAAGAAGCCAACAACAAGAAACACAACCAGAACTAATCAAGAGACTTTAAAGTCTCAGCAACCTCAGCTTCAAGGTTGCACATTTCCTGGGTCACCTTATTCAAGTCTTGAATCTCCAGAGGCAAATAATCTGCTTCTCTCTTTAGGTTGGCTCTTGTTCTCTTCGAAAGGCCAAAATCCTCCTACTTACTTTTGTTCTTGTCAACTTCCAAATCCACAATTAGTGACCCCTATTGGGTATTTTCCATTTTCTCCACCATAGCACTCAGGATTGTAGCATTACATTTCACAACTCTGTGGTTATGTTCCATGATGGTTTTCATAGTATTCATGATCTTGTCAATTTCCTTTTCCAGGTGCTTAACCTTGTTCTCGTTGTCCTTTTTCATATTGTGTAATGCCCCGCCAAGTAACCTTAAAGGAAGTTGCAATTAACATCATAAGCGAACCAATTTTTTTTTATAAAGTGCATTTAACATACACATTCACTTACTAATTAACAACAATCTCTAAGGCTACAAGGTTAGGATTACTTAAACCCACATATACATATTACATATAACCATAGCCTTATGAACTTTATGAAATAAACATCATACATCATAAGAATACCACATAACATAATAAGATAATCAACCAAGATACAATATCATAAACATTATCTTAAACCAATAGTTACATCACTCATTCCTAGAATGAGACACTAGTACAAATATATTACAATTATATAACTCCACCTCTTACAAAAGAGGGATAAAGTATCATATACAAACTGAAATATTACAATGCAAGTAATTACAACAAGAACTACGAGCTGTCCATCTGGATGTCTCGCCACCAAGTACTGAAAATAGATGGGGATCCAACGGTTTTGGTGCATGTTCCACCCTACCAATGTGGTACCCGAAGGCCCACCCCCCATGCTAGGAGATAGTAACAAAGTAACATGGACAAGATTCTACTACCTCTAACCAAAGACAGACTCATACTAACTCAAACTGACATAACCAAATAAATGCCATCAATAAGTACAAATCTAGTACAACTCAAGTACAACACAAGTACAAATCAAACATCACTAACATAGGTCACATTGCTTCCAGACATAAAATAGATCAAGTATGTTCACAGAACCATACATATAAACAATTAACAACAATTGTCCTAGATAGAGTGTCATCGCATAGTTTGTCATGAGATCTCCTTTGGGCATTCTTCATAGGCTCCGGCACAAGTAATCCTAGTGGCCTCAACCGAATCCCGACACTCATACTCACTCATGCAGAATCAACTATCTCTCGTATGAACATGATAGTTGATCTTGCCATTCCAAGCCTTCCCACTCATCCCAAGTCTAAACAAGCCCATGTGTCTATGAGTGAGGTAAAATTATCTTGATTAGTGAGAAGTTAGTCTTAATCTTCTAAGTACATTATTTTAATTATCACTTGTTTAAATCACTCCTGAAGGTTATCCAGTTTACCTCTTTGGGCTCTGGCGCCTAACAGAAGCCACTCTTCTATTCGACAACACACACCCAAACAATCCACCAAGGGAACCACAAGTGCATACCAACTAGGCATCATAATCCACTTCAACACAAAGAGGAAACAAAAGATAGAACTCACTCCAAACATCTTGGAGGCAACAAACACATAGTCTACTCCTTACAAGGAGACACGGATCCCATAATCGGCTCCTAAACCAAGGAGGTGCAAACATCCCCGTTCATGAAAGTCGGGTAAAACTGAAAAGACGCCATGCACTACCCAAGGGAAAACAACTGGATGACATAAAGATTCAACAACCCATATCCTCTAAGTTCTTCTGGAAGACTTATAATTTAGGATTAACACTAAATCCCAAAACCAACAATGCAACTTGACGACATAGCAAAAAAAGCATTCAAGTCATCAATCAAATCTAATAGTTGGATTTTCTAAATCCATACTCATTCAATAGGTAGTGTTGACAAAGTCAAAGACATGATAACTAGATCATCTAAAATAATCATAACCCTTATTTCCCTTTTCATTATAGGAAATCTAAAAACAATTAAACTTACTTCCCTTTACTAAATATAGAGAATTAAATCCTTTAAGATAATCATGAGGAAGATACTACTTTTGGATATACTAAATCCATATCTCTTTCATAATCCAATCACAATAATTCAATTAATCTAAATAGAAAATAATTAAATAACATAATTGATTACCTCATCTATAAAACAACTTCTTAATTTACTTTTAAATTGGCACAAATCCATGCAAGTGAACTCTTTCTATTTCCTAACCAAATCTTACGTCTCATTCAATTTTCTATTTAAAACATTTGGTCACTTTAATATAATAACATATTGTTTCTCTATCTATTTAAAAACATGCAATTTTATCAATGTATAAAAAAAATATCTTTTGGCTTATCTATTTGACCACCCATTCATATTGTTTCTAATTAAATCTCATTAATTAAAACAAATATTTAAATATAAATATTTCTATAATTCTTCAATATATTTAAATATCTTTTTCCTTATCAATTTTGACCATACATTCAAAACTTATCTTTTAAATTCTTCATGCAAAGCTAAATTACACACACTTAAATAAAACAAGGTAAATACTAATTGAAAATGCTCATGGATATATATATACATCTCAATATATTTTCTTCAATCATATAACAAAATAAATATTTCCTTTTAAGTCAAATAATTACTTCTATTAAAAAATATCTTTCTCTATACATTTTCTACACATACTAATTATTTCTTTTAGAACACTAATAATACCCAATTAGCAAACAACAGAATAAAATAATAAAATATTATTTATTCTCTCAAATGGATATATACTTTCAATATATATATATATTAAATATAAATTAATATATTTAAATATATTTAATCATTAACATATCTTTTATTCTTTAGAGAATATCAAATTGTTTAATTCAAAATAAAATATCCCTTATCATTAATTTTCCAAAATATAAATATATTTTTCCAATTAAATCAAATTAATAATTGGACTTTTTACACATGAATTTAAATTCCACAATTAAATTTTAAATTATGCATTCTCTAAATCAAATATTTAACTCCTTTAATTACACTTTAACATGCCATTTTAAAATAAACAATAATTTTCCCATATGTCTATAATTCTAATTCCACTAATCTAATATACAAATTTTATTTAAAATAATATAAATAAATATAATACTTTAGTATTATAAATCATAATATAAAATATTATTAAATAATATTTTAATATTATAATAACAATACCTAAAATATTAATATTTATAAATATCAATTTATTATTATTTTATTTTCAGAACAGCCATGGGAAAATAACTTAACAGCAGTCTCATGTTTCAAGCATAACTCAAAAACTACGATCTAGGTATTTGCGATTTTTGGATAGGGGTAAGAAAATTTCAAAATGCAAAAACCCTTTAAATTTCCTGAAAACCCAGTTTGTGAAAGTGAAGTTATAGGCGACGCTATTAGACCATTTTACCACGAAAAATATAACTATACTGCAGATTTTAAAATCCGTTTTCTAATAATAACAAAGGATTTTATTCTCTAAAAATATTTTAAATGCATTGTTCAATCTCTATGTTTGATTTCCAATAACAACAAAATCGATTTCTCCAAATAATTTAAATTCAACTAAGGTTTTCACAAATTTCACTCAAGAATTTTCACAAGCAAAGGCTGTAAATTTATTTAATTCTTTTCTTCTAATATCAAATTTATTTTCTAAAACAGATTTAACAAACAAATCTTTAATCACTACTATTTTAAAAAAAACAATCAAGAATAATAAAACACAAAGAGGAAAACCTGGTATAAGAAGCTACAGGAAGAGATGAATTTCTGATGCAAGCCTCCTCCAAAGATTTCCTGAATTTTCTTCAATCCTCCAATGAATCCAATCCAAAATCCAACAAATGCAAACAATATTTCCTTCAATCAATTCTACAATCAAACTTTCTTCAAACCCTTGTGCAAATTTTCCAAAATTTCTTCCCTGCTGTAAAAATATATTTTTCTAAAAAACTTTTTGCCCTAAAATTAAAACATGTATTCTTTATAAATCAAAAATACCTAATACAACCCTAATTCACATTACATGCAAATTAGATATTTCAATTTCAATATTTACAACCCTAATTCACATTACATGCAAATTAGATATTTCAATTTCAATTTCAATTTTCAATTTCAATTTCACTTTCAATTTCAAATTTCAATTTCACTTTTCAAAAACCCACTTTCAATTTAAAATGCAATTTCAAATAATAAATTAATTTCCAAAGTTGCAACCAATTTCCCAAATAAACATTTAATTACAATTTCTAATTTAATTCCCACACGTTGGAATTAAATTCCAAAATTAATTATAATTCTTTTATTTCCTTTCATTCTCTTGCATCACGTTTAATTAATTAATTTAATTATTTAATAACTAAATTCAACCCCTTGGATCAAATTTAATTAATTAAATAAACTAAATATAATTAATTAATTTAAGTATAAACTTTTATCCACATTGCATTATTTAAATTAAATAATCATCAACATGATTTAAATGCAATTATTCTAAGTATCTATTTCCAAATCAATAATCCTTCAGAAATAAATAACATTAAAACAAGACAGACAATAACTCGACACACACAACTGACGACACACTAAGGCTAGGGCATAGACTTGACACATGTTACCTAGCTACTATCTCCTGTTCAACTTAACTGTTAGATCGACACGCTCAAACCTGTGAAGCCAGGTGGAGTCGATGTCATGTACCTGCAATCCTGCAACCAAGTAAACAACATCATATAATATATCCAACATATAATACACACCGTGAAGAAGGAATTACGGATTCGCAGGGCGCTCGCAAGCGAGTGATGCGAACTCGTCCTCTTCACCCATATACTCATCAAAACTGACACTTCCATCATAATTCCAATAATCTCATAATAATATCTCATGCTAACTCTACAACATCATTAATCCATAATGCATGTGAAACAATAATCAGATAACTACATCCCACAATAATAGTTGTCGCTCAGTAGTAGCGATCAAAACAGCATAACAAAATATATCTAGTATCAAAGTAATTGCAACCAAACATAGCATAAAGTAACTTGAACAAGAATCAAAATGGAGGGGTATTACATATTGTCTGTGAGTTCAAGCGTTTTTTGAAAGCATTCAACCATTTCCATCTTCTCTTCCACAGTCCATAAAACCTCGGCAAAATTTTGAGAAGCCACTTTAGCTTCCATCACCTCTAGCTTGCTAGTGATCGCCCCGTCACATATTGATTTTATTAATTATTTAAATGCAAATTATTAAACATGAGATTGATAATTATTATGTTAAATGATTATTTAAATTGAAGTTAAATTGAAATTGAAGTGAAATTGAAATTGAAATGCAATTGCAATGAATTGAAATGCATTTTTATTTAAATTTGGGGTTTTCATTGCTGATGAAAATTCAAATGCAAGTGAACGCAGGAACAGGTGAACGTGAATGAAGGCGAGAACATCAATCAGGTAGAGTCATTTTAGCCATTAGATGTTTATAAGGATGATGGAATCTCACACACACACACTTAGCTATTATTTTAATGTATTTTTGTGATTATGTGCTTGTAAATTTTAAATTAAGTTTAAATTCATTTCTCAAAATTGGTGAAAAGAATATGTCATTTTAAATGGTGATTTGAATATTTTATGATGAATATTCAAAAAATTGGATTCCTTATGTCAATATTTTTCCATTATTTAAAAATAATGAAGCTCTTATTTGAAATTAATAGAATAGACTTTTAATTGCAAAATTTATTAAAATGTAATAAAAATTGTGTTATAAATTTTTTATTTTTTTTATTTTTCTCATTTGAAAATATGAAAGAGGAATGATTAGATGAAGAAATAAACAAATATCTAAAAATAAGTTAGTGAAATCAATTGGAAAACAAATACGTTCAAACTTAAAATTGAATGCAAACAACAGTTGAACAAATTGAAGAAAATATCTTCAATCAATTGAAGCCAATCAAAAATTTAGAACTTGGAGTTTGAAAATTGGAATTGGAGATCAAAGCTAAGAAAGAGGATCTTACTTTGGGAATAACTCCACCAATTGCATGAGAAAAGAGGAGTCTGGGAAGAAATTCAAATTGACAAAAGAGAAGTAGAAATCCATTTTTGAGATTGGAGAAAAAAAAAAAGAGTTTTTCCCACGCCCTAGAGGAGTCTGAGATTTATCTGTTGACTGTTATTTTTGAGTTGGAGAGGTGGATTGTTCTGATCCCTATGCAGCCAAAGGACAGAGAGGGTGCTGATCACAGGAGTCTTCCCATACACCCACACCAGACAGAGGGAGGATAGTCTTGGCGCACAGGAAGGGAAGCTAGCTAGTGGAGGCGTGGCATATATGGGAGAAGAGGTAAAGTGCAGGAAGCAAGGAAATAAAGCGTAGGCAACAAGGAAATAAAACATAGGAAGCAAGGGAGATAAGAACAGGTGGCAGGGAAGGGAGAGAGAGGAGAAGGTGAGGGGAGAAGGAAGAAGAGGGTGCGCAGGGAGAAATATCTCCAACCCAAGCAGGGAGGGTGCGATTGCAATCAAGAAGACTCCCCACTCTCTTCCACATGGCCAGAGCAAGGTGGAAGGGTGAACAACATAGGAGAGAAAGGAGAGAAGGTGTTGGGAATAGGCAACCAGTGGGAGTAGGAAAGTAGTAGGGATAGGGAAAGAAGAATAAGGCAGGGGTAAAACAGAAATCTATCTCTATCTCACACAAGCAACAAAAGACAGAGCGACACTAGGGAGAGGAAGAGAATAGAAGAACAAAGGAATATCAATAGGAAAAGATTTGACATAGGAAACAATTAACCATTTCCAGAATACCAGGTAGAAATTGAAAACCAATTCACAAATTTAGTAATGAGTAAAAATTCTTCTCTAATTCTTGTATTTAGCTTTGAATTAGAAACAGAATCTCTGTTTTATTTAATATAGCAAAAGAATAAACTCCAGATTTTGTTTGTAAATCTATTAAAAATATCACTATTCCATTAATTTTGTTGAAATTTCAAACAATCAAACTGTGATTTTTCTAGAAAACTATTGAAATTAGAAACAAAAAATTATAGGAAGAATTTGATTAGAAAACAATGAAAAACGTTATTTTAAATTAGATTTGAAAATAATTCAAAACAAAAAAGATTTTGATAAAATATCCTTTAAATTTTAAACATGATTTCAAAATAGAAGTTTTAAATCAGTGAATTTTGCAAATAAAACTCAAAACATTCGAAATGGAAATAAAAACAATTTATTTTAATTCTATTCTTGAAAAAGTAATTATTTATTTTCTGAAAGTATGAAACAAACAGAAAATAAATCAATAAAAATAAAAATATGATTTGCTTGAAAACGAAACGAATTAGGATTATTTCAAGTGGAAACAAATTAAATGAGTAAATAGAACGAAATAACGTATGCTCATTTAATGCATGTTTATATATGTATTTAATTTACATACTTGAGATACATCTTTTTTATTTTATTTTATTTATTCGATTTAAATATTAATTTAATGTTATTTATGGTTTAAAACGATGAAAATACAACATTTAAACTATTTTTGCTTGAAACAAGATTTTCGTTAAATTGTTTTTGAAAGATTGTATTTATTTCATTGGAACCATGCATGCTTGATAAATGAATGTGCATGCCATGTGTTTGGAAAGTTACCTTCCGGGACGGGTGCCGAATATGGGTTATTAGAGAGTGTAGTTTTGCTTTTCCAAAACTGCTTTTATTTGTCGTGCATGACATTTTACTTGGCCAAGTAACTTAAGGACCATTGAAATAGATGGAATTAATGAACTCTCTACCATATCCTAGTATCGAATTTGCTTGTTTCTTAAATGAATTAGAAAAATGAAAATGATTGTGGTTTTACTAGTTATACTAGGCACGCACTAGATTCCATCTTGCTTGTCGACTGCTTTTTGCTAAGCGATTCATGCAGGGTCGGGTATTCTTTGAATGACTAAAGAATTCCAGGGAAGCGTAAGCTTCGAGGTTGGGTGAAAAAAGTACCTGATCCTTATTCTCGTCTTCATTATTGAAGATATGCTATTGGATTGAAGATCAAAGGATGTCATCTTCATTTATATATTATTGTATTCTTTAATTATGTACTGAAGAGCTTAAGGCAACTGAATGCCTAAGTCTCGAATTGTAAGTTATATTACAACTTATTTTGTGTTATTATCAATGTCGTGTAATATGACACGTGTATGTATTTAACTGGAAGTATATTGAATCTATTTTATCGACTTTAAGTCGTTATTTTGCAATTGAATGGATTTTATGATGTCTAAATGAATGAAGTGTCAACTCAATTTTGAATATAAATGAAATAATTTCAAGTTTTTTCGATGTTTTGATTTAAAGAGTTTCGCTCTTTACACGCCTTGTTTTTTAAATGGATGTCCTTTATCTCATGGAAAGCCTATTTCATTATTCTGAAATAGTCAACTGCACCATTTCTGGCAATAGCCAGTATATCTTCAGGAAATTCCTAGTCTGGCTTGAAGTAGTGATCATCAGGGTTGAGGTCACAAGGGAATTTGGGTTTATTCTCTCTATCAGTGGCAAGATAAGAGGTAAAAGAGTCTTCAGTGGCTTTGGGAGCAGCAGAGTTCTCATCCAGAGAATCCCCAGAATAAGAAACCAACTTATTTACAGGGGACTTCTTCATCTTGAAATTCTCCACCTGAGAAGTACCAATAGGGGTATTCGCAGGGCATTCATTTTTGTTCAAGGGATTTCCCTTTATAGAATGGTAGTACGTTAGAAGCAAGAACTTATAATTTTTTTCAAATAAGCATTTACAAATATACATGAAATAAATGTTGAAATATAAAAAGAATATTACTGTCATATAAAGTAATAGACTTTGTTAGATATTTTCATGTGTGTTCTACGAGAACCTACCAAATATCTAGAACAAATGTGAAATGAATAGTTTTTGTCTTATACATGAAATAGGCATAAATTACTAACTATCTAGAAAATTGAAAGGTATGAAATGAGGAGTAGGGTAAATAAATTTTGTATGTATCGAAACTGATATAACATGCTGCCATGTAGCATATTAGGCAATGCCATGAAAATTCTGCATGTACCAAAAATGATATGGACCATCAAATCACATGTAATTAAGCAAAGGAACAATTGTATCAAGCAAGAAAAAAAAAAAAAGAAGTAAATTCCCCCCAAGTGGGATAAGGTAAGGATGTGACCAAATAGAAGGTAAAATAAGCAGCATGTGAAACACAACAAAACAAGGCATAATCAATAATCAAAATTTCAAGCTATAAATACAATAAGGAAATAAAAGACTATATATGTGTGTGTGTGGATGCTCATGAAGATCATTGAACCAGCTTTTGAGGATTGGCCTCATCTAAAAGGTCATCATCATCCCAACAAAATTCCTCATATTTGAATTCATTCTTTTTTATGAGATTGTTCTTCTTCACATGTTTTTTCAACTACACATGCTTCATCATTATAATCCTTCATGCTTATCATAAACACATGGTCAAATAAATTGTTACATTAGAAACTTCTTTTCTTACCCAAATTTCTTGCATATTTACTTTTTGTTATGGAGGAATGATTGGCATTTGATGCAGGTCACAACTTGCTTTGGTACCCAAGTAGTCTTTTGGGCATGAAAATCTATTTTCTTACTTGTTTTGTTGTCATTGTTCCTTTTACTTGTTCATGATTCATGTGTTCTTTGTTAGGTTATTTTTTTTTTAATTGCAAATTCTCTTGGTATACTTCATAAAGACCTTCTTCACTTTCATATGGAGGTTCCTTTGGATGTATAACCTATACAACCCAATGTAAAGTGGTACTAATTCACCTTTGGCTAATATTTGTCTCTTGGAATCTTAATAAGTATTACTTCATGAATGAATTTGATGCAATGATGTATAATTGAAGGTACCACTTTCAAATGATCTTTCCATGATCTACAATGTAATATGGAAGATATATAGAAATTACATGGCATGATACTTGTACTTATTTAGGTCCAAACTTAAGAGGTATGATAACACAACCCAAAGTATTAATCAATATGAACCTTTTCCATTTGATGTGTATTGAAGAAAAAATCTACATGGGCATAAAATCTACATTTGATGTGTATTGAAGAAAAAATATTTTGTGCATATCAATAATATCAAGAATATAAAGATCATGTAACTTTTCTATAGAATAAAAACACCCATGGTGATTATCTTATTGTATCTCTATGTCAAAGTGATGTAAGAGCATCCCAAGTGTACAAGAAATCTTGCACCAATCATAAATATTTATCTTTTTTTAAAATATTTTGCTAGTTTGTTGAGTTATCATAATCATTCTATTCTTGTTGTAGAGGTTTTGGATTTTATTGTAGTCATCATTTTGAGCATATGGAAAAAATAATAGCTTTTATACTATATGGTAACATATATTCATCACAACACCTTCACATTGATACTAGACCATCATAAGAGTGCCTTGAACCCTACTACAACTTTTCTTAGTGTTAATTGCAAATTAATGTGATGTGATTTGTAGCACCTATTTAAAAAGGACTGACTAAGTTGTGTGCAACATATTTAAATCTCATGCTAAATGGTAATTATTGTATGATATTATTGGTCCCGAGGATTTTCATGGTTGAGATTGTATTGAGTTTAAAATCCTATACATTGTTGCACTCATGAAGAAGGGCCATCTATATGTTTCACAAGGAAGAGTCAACTTCCAAGGAGAAATCTAGGAAAATTTATTAAGTTTAGATTGTGATCTATTTAAGACAGAGAGATGTTTTCCATAATCCATGCATTGGCCAAGTTTCGACAATATCTAGTTGGTGGAAAAAATTTAGTACGAATGGATATAATAGTTTGAAATATTTCTTGGAGAAAAAGACCCAGGAATGAATGACAACAAAAATGGGTTAGTAAGATCCAAGCATACAATTCTGATATTGTTCATATATCAAAGGTAAGAGGAAGTGGTGGTTAATGCCCTATCTCGGAAACCAACCCTTTTCTCATTATCCAAAGTCTCAACCGATTGGAAGGCACATCTACTAGTAGAATATTCAATGAACACTTTTGCATGTGAACTAATGGAGGGACAAGTTCAAGATGACCAATACAAGGTAGATGTCATCATTTATTATAAAATTTGGATCTACCTAGTACCTGAATCAAAACTAAAGGAAAAAATCTTGAGGGCAGTTCATGAGACACCATTGGCGGGACATCCAAGGTACTTTAAGATCTACAAGCAAGTTAGAGAAAGGTTCTCTTGGAAGGCCTGAAAAATGATGTCCTTCATTTTTTAGGGAATGTACTACATGTCAAAAAATAAAGACAGAACATACTTTCCCAATAATCTCTTCCCATTCTGCAGCAAAAATGGGAGAGCATCTCAATGGACTTTATCACTAGACTTCCTAAGGCCCATGGTAAAGATTGTATCTTTGTGGTTGTCGATTGGTTAACCAAGTATGCCTACTTTTTCTCAATCCCTTCCAAGTACAAAGCACCACAAGTTGCATAATTATTCTTCAAGAAAATATTTAGGCTCCATGGACTTCCAAAAAACATAGTGAGTGATCGTGATAGTAGATTTCTTAGTATCTTTTGGACTGAATTATTCAAACATCAGGCACAAAGTTAACATCTAGTACCATTTACCACCCACAAATAGACGAGAAAACTGATATTGTAAATAAATGGGCGGAAGGCTATTTGCGTAATTGCAGCAGGCCAATAAATAACATCGACTAAGTTGCTTCATTTGGAAGAATACTATTATAACACTACGTATCACATGTCAATTGGAATGACACCATTCAAGGCATTATATGGATATGATTTATCATCATTCTTAGATATGGCATTTAGAGAAAGTAAGGCACCCAAGGCCAAAGAATGAGTCCAAGAATGTCAAGATATTCTTAAGTCCAACATACCCAAAATCAGCAAAAGGTCTATGTTGATAAACACTAGGTTGAGTGAAGTTTAGAGATTGGGGATTTGGTTTACCTCCGCCTACAACCATATCAACAATCATCCTTGAAGAAGAGTGGAACTGCAAAATTGAAACCCCAATTCTACATGGACCTTATAAGGTGATCAAGAGAATAGGAGAAGTGGCATATGAACTAGAACTTCTGGAAAGCAGTAAAATACATAATATATTTCATGTGTCATGCCTCAAAAAGGCTCTAGGACAACAGGTCGTTGCTTCCACTGAACTTCCACCCTTGGACGAAGAAGGCAAGTTGGTCTTGATTTCTGATGAAGTTATAGACACAAGGGAGAAAAGGTTGAACGGGATCATCAAAGAATACCTCATCAAATGGAAAGGTTTATTTATAGAAGACGCTACATGGGAGAATGAGCAAGTTCTCTTGCATCATAACCTAAGAGTGCTTGTGGGTAATTAATTCCAAGGAGGGGAGACTCTAATAACCCATCGCACTCCTTGACGTGAGAAACATTAAATTATCGTTGTTAGAAGAAGAGACAATTAGCTAAGGCAACGATAAAAGACTTAAAAGACAAGATTAAATATTAAAAGAATCAATGTTACTAGAATAAAAAGACAATGATTATGATTATCTAAATTCAAAAATCAACGGTAGCAATACATAATGAACAGGAGCATATGTACAGATGTATTTAAAGAATAACGACCAACTACATGCTGGGAGAAATTGTTGTAGATATAATTATAAAGTTTTGATCGGCCTCCTTTATAGTCTTCACAATGCTGGCTAACTCATTAATGTGGTGCCTAGATTTATATGTTGGCTGACTGTATGATGATTAATAATAGTTAATGAGAAGGGACGTCTCTCTTGAATAATTGCCTCTCTCCAAAAAGTCGCACCTTTCCATGTAAGGGCATAAGGATATTAAATGAGTTTGATGTATGGGAAGAAGGATCATCAATCAATTTTGCAGATTTATACATTCAAAACACAGATCAAAAAGTGCTCTTAAGGAGCCTTCAATCAATGTAGTAAAGGGTGGCGCATAGTCACCAATTACCAGGCTAAGGGACGCATAATCAATTAGATAAACACAGCGCCCAGGAGAATTGCATGAATATAAAGATAAATCCAGAAACAACAATCTGATAGAGGACTAGCCTCTTGCACATGTAATGGCATGATTTTAAATTAATACATCAGAAACAACACTATATTGTCTTCGAAATTTTTCATTATTGAATTAATATTTGAATCAGACTATTTAATTAAAAATTCATATCAATAAAAGTATTAATATATTAGTGTTAATCAATTACTCTTTAAATAGATTAAAAGTGCATCTTTTTTACCCTATCTTTAAAGCATTAATTCTTGGATATCTTAAGATTAAAGGAAAAATTTATAGTAACTCTACAAGGGACATTACATACTTGCTCATGATTGATGTGTTATTATTAGGCTATTTTTATTTATTTATGACTTACTCTTTTTATCTTCCTTTTTAATTGCAACCTTTCTTGGTATATTTCATAAAGACTTTCTTCACTTTCATATGGAGGTTCCTTACAATGTAGAACCTATAAAACTTAATATAAAGTGACTCTACTCACCTTTGGCTCATATTTGCATCATGAAATCTTAATAAGTATTATTTCATGAATGAATTTGATGCAATGATGTATAATTGAAGGTACTACTTTCAAATGATCTTTCCATGGTCTATAATGTAATTTGGAAAATCTATTAAACATAGAAATCACATGGCATGATACTTGTGCTTCTTTAAGTCCAAACTTAACTGGTATGATGACACAACCCTAAGTGTTAATCAATATGAACATTTTCCACCTTTAGAGGTACTCCTAAATGGGCATAAATTTTTCACTTGATATGTATATTGAAGAAAAACTCTTTTGTGCATATCAAGAATATCATGAATATAAAGATCATGTAACTTTGTTACAATGTACAAACACCCATGGTGATTATCTTATTGTATCTCTACATCAAAATGATGTAAGAGAATCCCAATTGTATAAGAAATCTTGCATCAACCATAAATATTTCTCTTTTTTTCTTTTGTAAGTTTTTTGAGTTATCACAATTATTCTATTCTTTTTGTAGAGGTTTTTCTTTTATTGTAGCCATCATTTTGAGCATGTAGAATAAATAAGAGTGTTTCTACTATACGGTAACACATATTCATCACAACACCTTCACATTGATACTAGAGCATAATAAGGGTGCCTTGAACACTACTACATATTTTCTTAGTGTTAATTGAAGATTAATGTGATGTGACTTGTAGCACCTATCTAGAAAGGACTAACTAAGTTGTGTGTAATATATTTAAATCTCATGCTAAATGGTAATATTATGTATGATATTATTGGTCTCGAGGATTTTCATGGTTGAGACTATATTGAGTCTAAAATCCTATATCTCATTGTACTCATAAAAAAGGGGCATCTATATGTTTCACAAGCAAGAGTCAAATTATAAAAATAAATATAAGAAAATTTATTTAGTTTAGATCCATGATCCTTACCAGAAGTGCATAAGACATTGTACTATTTTTTGGGTCAATGCTAAGGTAATTCATCTTTGTTCTCTATAAAATATTGATAATTATACATGGGTAGGTTGTAGAGGTTTGAGTAATAGAGAGTGGGCATGGAATTGTTAGGGTTAGAAGGAAGATTTCTAAAAGTTAAATGCTGATTTGATCAATAAACCGAGAAATAAAACACACACATAAAATTATAACACAGAGAATTTAACATGGTTCACCCAATATGGGCTACATCCACAAAACCGCAACCATCCAATGATTTGATTATCCAGTTCAAAACTTATTACAATCTCGTGAATAATCACCTTTTTTCATACTACAACTCCCATCCCAACCCCTTATAACGAGCCTTTTAGAAGCTTCCATATTAGGGTTCTATAAAGTCAATTTTTTCCCTTTTTCGGTGGCGATGCAAAAAAAGTAGGAAGAAAAAAATATCCCACTTGGATACTGATGAGGCTCCACACCAAACAATCTCCCACTTGGAGACTAATCCTGAACGACACTGCTACACTTATAGCTCCCACTAGAAATAAGCACCTTGGACCTTGTTGCTCTGTTATATTTGAATTCAACCTTGAAGGCCAACCGAAGCTGAAGAGGAGCTCAACTTCTCCCTTGTCACCACCTTCATAAACATATCCACTGGATTGGCATCTGTATGTATCTTTTCTAGCTTTACCTGTCCATCCTCCAACACTGATTGAATGAAATGATATCTTAATTGTATGTGTTTTGTTTTAGAGTGCAAGGCAAAATTCTTTGCAAGATGTATAACACTCTGGCTATCTATAAACAAGTGATTTTCAGCCTATTGTTTGCCCAAATCTTCCATGAAAAGTTGCAGCCATATCATCCCCTTTGCTGCCTTTGTTGCAACAACATAATCTGCCTCTATGGTGGATAAAGCAACCACCTTTTGCAATCGATAAATCCAAATCATTAATGTCCCACCAACTGTGAATACATAACATGTGGTACTCTTCCTGGTATCTATATCCCCTACCAAATATGAGTCAACATAGCCTTTTAAATCAGTATTAGAGCCCCCAAAACATAAACATTTATTGGATGTACCTCTCAAGTACTAGAGATCCATTTTACCGCATTCCAATGCTCAACTCCTGGATAACTCATATACCTGCTAACAACTCCTACAACATGTGCATTATCCGGTCTTGTGCATACCATGCATACATTAAACTGCCTGCAACTGAAGCATATGGTACCTTGGACATTTTTTCTTCCTCCTCTTGTGTCTTTGGACACATATCCTTAGTCAATTTGACACGACTGGGCAATGGTGTGCTGACAGCTTTTGTATTCTCCATATGAAATCTCTGCAACACCTTTTCAACATAATCAACCTGAGATAATTTTTTTTTTCTATTTTTCCTATCTCTTGTAATCTTCATACCAAGGATTTTTTTTGTTGCTCCCAAATCCTTCATAGCAAATGAATTCGCTAACTGCTATTTTAACTCCTTTATGTGATCCATGTTAGACCCCACTACAAGCATATCATCAACATATAAACATAAAATAATGTAGCTATATTCATCTAACCTCTTAAAATAAACACAATGGTCTAAATTACACCTATTGTAGCCTTGCTCAGCCATAAAACTATCAAATTTAATATGCCATTGCCGAGGTGCTTGCTTCAAGCCATACAAACTTTTCTTCAATATGCACACTAGTTTCTCCTTACCTTTGACCTCAAATCCTTGTGGTTGTTCCATATATATTTTCTCTTCCAAATAACCATGGAGAAAGGTTGTTTTAACAAAAAATTGATCTAAATACAAATCTTCAACAACCACAATACTTAAAACAATATGTATAGAAGTCATTTTAACAACTTGAGAAAAGATTTCATCAAAATCAATACCCTTTTTATGTGCAAATCCCTTTAAAACTGATCTAGATTTAAATATTTTCTTACCTCCATCCTCCTCTTCCATCTTATAAACCCATTTGTTTGGTAAAGACTTTTTACCTGCAGGTAACTTGCATAATTCCCAAGTCTGATTTTTCAGCAAGGAGTCCATTTCTTCTTCCATTCATGCTCCCACTAAACCTTGGTATCCACCTGCATAACTTCATCGTAACATTATGGTTCACCAACATCTATTAATAAAATAGAATACAAAGAGGGAGAAAATATTTCTGGAGGTCTACTTAGCCTTGAAGATCGTCTAACATTCACTGGAGTTTGTTGTATTTTTTGTTGTTGTTGTTGTTGCGGAGCATGAAGAACCACTGAAACATCATTGTTTGGAGTATCATCCTACACTGCATAATCATTTTATTTCTTCTCATGCTACTGCAACCAAGAATAACTTTAAGAAACCCCCCCCTCAGTGAAGTTGTAAAATCCTGGCGAATCCTTATTTTTTGAAAAAACTATTAATTTTCTCGACGAATCTATACACATTATTAAAAAAAGTTGTAAAATCCCGGCGAATCTTAATAAATAATTGGTAAAAATAATAATGACACTGGTGAATCCTAGCGAATAATCACTAAAAATATTAATTACAATGGCTAATATCTCCTTTAAAATTTTGCATAGTTGATCGGCGCAGTTCCCCCATATATTTTTATTTTTTGTAATATTGAAGTAGGGGCCTGGGGGGGGGGCAGCCACCAGCGGGGTCAAGGGGCAGCGCCCCTTGCGGGTGTCAATGGGGTAGAGCCCCTTTGTGGGAGTCGAGGGGGCAACACACAGATTAAGCATTTTTTCAAAATATCACTTTAAAAATAAGACTGAATGAAAACTGAAAAAGTTACCATCGATTAGCTATTTAATCGGATGGCTGTGAGTTAATTTCATGGCCTAATACACATGTGTCTTTTCAAAGGCTTGTTGAGGCCTGAAATTTGTTTTGGACCAAATGATTAGATTTAATCGTGTGGCCCAAAATAAATTTCAGGCCTTAGCAAGCCTTTGAAAAGGCACATGCATATTAGGTCGCAAAATCAAATCACAGCCATCCAATTAAAAATATAATCAATGGCAATAGATAAAATGCATATTCAAGGCTAAGTTGCTAAAGTATCCCTAAAATTAAATAGTATTTTATTATTAGTGGTGATATTACCCCAAAATTGATCGGAGGAATATAGTATTACTGGCAAATATAATTAATATTTTTAATTATGGTATAAACTACTGGCGAATAATTTCCAATGACGCATGGTTTTTATGGCGAATTAATCGAGACAAAATTATTTTTTTGGAAAAACCTTACGATTCAGTCTCCTTTTTAGCTTGCACTATTCACCATTTTTGGAGGTCCCGATTTCTATTATTCACCAATTGGCGAAGATTCGCCACTAAAGTTTTCCTTGACTGCAACTGATCTTTGTATGACACTTTCTCATTGAATATGACATCCCCGTTTCTCACAATTTTCTTATTTTAAAAATCCCAAAGCCTATAACCAAATTCATCAATGCCATATCCAAAAAGTATACATTTCTTTAATTTTGCATCAAGCTTGGTTCTATTTTCAGAATCTACATGTGCAAATACTTTACAACCGAGGGTTTTGAGAAAAAAATAACTCACCTTCTTACCTGTCCATGCTTCCTCTAGAATACCACAACCCAAAGGATTAGAGGGGCCTCTATTAATTAAATAAACAATAGTGTTTACAACCTTTTCCCACATGTCTAAAGGCAACCCAACATGCAATCTCATAGTCTGTGCACACTCCATTATTGTTCTATTCATGCGCTCAACCACTCCATTTTCCTATGGAGTCCTTGAAACTATTTTTTGCCTATGAATACCATTAGAGGAATAATAATCTTCAAACTCTTTGCTGCAATACTCACCACCATTATCAGATCTGAGACATTTTAACTTTTTTCCCGTCTCATTCTCAACCAAGTTTCTCCATTTTTTAAGTTTCAAATACATTAGATTTCTACCTAAGAAAATAAATCCATACCTTCCTAGTTGCATCATCAATGAATGTAACATAATACTGAGAGCCACTAAGAGAAGACACCTAAGCTGGTTCCCATACATCTGTATGCACAAGCTCCAATTTCTCATCTTTCTTTTGTTTCCCATCTTTTAGAAAACTATCTCTCTTTTGTTTTCCATACACAACTTTCACAAAAATCTATATTAACACATTTTAGACCTGGTAAAACATTCTTTGAATGAAGTAATTTCATACTTTTTGCACTCATATGCCCAAGTCTATTATGCCATAGTGTTGATTCAGAATCCACAACAACTATCTGATTTTATGCCTGTTCAACTGCAGCAGTTGTTCCTGAACATTGATTTTTATCTGCAATAGCTAAAGTAGAAGGAACAATATGACCTATACAAAGATATAAGGTTCCTACTTTCACACCTTTTTCTACCACCAAGGCACCTTTTGTAACCTTCCAATTTTTATCACTAAATGTAACAACACAACCTTCATCGTCTAGTTGCCCCGCTAAAATTAAATTTCTTCTTAACTTTGGAACGTGCCTTACCTCATGTAATAGCCAATGATTCCCATTCTGCAACTTAATCTTGATTCTTCCCTTTCCAACAATCTGATAGGTTTCATTATCTCCCAAATAAACCAGCCCAAAATCCCCTTGGACATAATCAAGAAAATAATTTCTATGGGGTGTAGCATGAAATGAAGCCCCTAAATCTAACACCCAATAATCATCATCATTTTCAAGGGAAAGAATCAAAGAATCCTCATCAGATTTATTACTCACCACATTTGCCTCTTTATTTCCTTACTTTTTGTCTCCTTCTTTATTCTTTTGAGACCCACAATATTTCTTTAAATGACTCGGCTTACCACAATACCATCAATCCCTCTTGTCTCTAGATTGGGACCTTTTTTCCTTTGATTTTCCTCGTGACTTCCCACGACTTCCAAAATTATTTCCTCTCTCCTTTGTTTTTCCCCTGATTTCTACATTCAAAACACTGTTTGATGTGGATGTTCCACTTCAGATTTTCCTATGAATTTCCTCACTTAAAATAACACCAACAACATCATCAAATTTCAATGTATTCTAACCAGAAACAAAATTGCTAACAACCATTACCAAGCTATTCCAGCTTTCAGGCAAAGAACATGAAATCAAAAGAGCCCTAACTTCTTCATCAAAGTTTACATTTACATAAGTTAATTGGCTGGTAATCGTATTAAACTCATTTAAATGATAAAAAAATTGACCCACCTTCTACCATTTTCATATTAAATAAACACTTCATAAGAAATACCTTATTTGAAGTGGAAGGCTATTCATATAACTTTGCTAGGGTTTCCATCAACTCTTGAGTTATCTTTTATTTTTTAATACTGAATGCCACCAATTGTGCCAGGCATAAACGAATACTGCCAAGTGCCTTTCTATCCAAAATATCTTTCCTCATCAGACATTGTTGAGGGTTTCTTTGTTTTCCCTTCCAATGGCTGCCATAAATCCTTTTGATAGAGATACTCCTCCATCTGCATCTTCCATAATTGATAGTTCTGCCCATTAAACTTCTCAACCTTCAACTTACCCTCGTCTGCCATTGCTCCCACTCAATCGTGAGACCTTCCTGTAGAGGATAACTGAAAAAAAACCCTTTGATACCACTTGTTAGGGTTAGAAGGAAGATGTCTAAAAGTTAAATGTAGATTTGATCAATAAACTGAGAAATAAAACACACAAATAAAATTATAACACAGAGAATTTTATGTGGTTCATCCAATATGGGCTACATCCACAAAACCACAACCATCCAATGATTTTATTATCTAGTGTAAAACTTATTACAATCTTGTGAATAATCACATTTTTTCATACTGCAACTCCCATCCCAATCCCTTATATAACAAGCCTTTTAGAAGCTTCCAGATTAGGGTTCTACAAAGTTGGTTTTTCCCTTTTTCGATGATTTTTCCTTTTTTATGACGATGCAAAAAAATTAGGAAGAAAAAAATCTCCCACTTGGAGACTAATCAGGCTCCACACCAAATATGAATATCATAAGAGATGCATCAAATACATATTAGCTTAAGGGATAGTGTTTTGAGGAGCCATAGACTACAAAACTATCTGGGTAACAATCCATATTAAAGAAACAAACTTCACAATATATGCATTCCTCAATTCTATCAACATCAAAAAAAAGAAAATAAAAAATATACTTCTCATACAAAGCACCTACTTTAAGAGAGATGTTGACTCAATATGATGAAAATCTCCTAGCCTCCAATGTCTCCAATCTCCAATATGATCCTATTATAGTTTATCCTCTTAATCTTGCATGACTTTTTGGAAGCCACATGAGAAATAACATTAATGACCAAAATAACTACCACACCTATATATATACACAATTATACATAACTAGTATGCCAATTTACATTGATATATACCCATTTACATTAAGTTCCAAAAATATTTTTATACCTCACAGAAAAAATCTGTAATTATTTAAAATTTAATTTACCTTTATTTCTCCCTGTTGGGTGAAAATTATGTAATCCTCTTTTCAATAGATTACACAACCTTGATTTCAACCACAATTGTGTGAGATGTAATCTCTCCTCTTAGAAAGGGGAGGCTCCCTTCTTACTACTTACAGAAGCTAAGTAAAACTAATTAAATATTCACAAAAGTGTACACTACAATTATGAGATGGGTGTGTGTCACATTCATACTTCTCTCTTTTTTTACAGAATATATTTTACAATGCTTCGCGGTTGATAGTTTTGATTCGATATAACTTTAAACTAAAAACAAAGCAATAATTCTGATATCTTTATCTTGTCAAAGCAAAGCTTAGAGATACCAGCATGATAATAATAAACAATAAAATAAGAAAGAAAATCTCACAAAGGCACAAAATCATTCTGTAGCTTTTCACCGATGGATCCTTGAGAGATGTAATGATTGTCGTATTAGAAGCACAAAGCCTTCTTAGATTAAAAAATTCCATGAACAACATGAACAATCACAAGCACAAAGTCTTGTAGATAATCCAACGATAGTATTCAAACATAAAAACAAATCCGAATAAAGAGTGCAACACAAAGTTTACATAGATTTATTCAAAGCCCTTAGATATCACACAATAATCATTGCCAATCTTAATCAAATCCAAAAGATGATTGATCCAACACAAAGTCTAGTATGCAACTTTCTTCTTTATTGATCAGATTCAGATTCACAAAGATGAACACAAAGTTTCATGTATTTGCTTCTCAAAATGAGCAACACTTCGTTGCTAGAGATAAAAGATAAAGATTACAATAGAAACCCATCCTATTTATAAAAGAGAGGGAAGAGTAAATCTAGGAAATTAGCTGAGAAAAAATAGGAAAGTAGGTGAGCTAATTTAGGACAACCTAACTTTGACTTAGTCAAAAATGTTGTCCATCTTTTTGGGAAAACATCCCAGATTTTACATGCAATTACATTTCTCAAAAATACATCTAATATGTCAAGAACTATTTACAAAATGTGTAAATGAAAGCAAAAACTATCTAACACTGGAGAGGAAAATAAGTCTTCATGATTCCTTGCTTTGGGCATGAAATTCCTCGTATTTATTCTTTGTCTCCAAGGAGGAATGCCTCATCTGGACCAACGGTGTAATCCACAATAGTGTGAATTCTGGCGATGGATCTTTTGGCAGATGAGTGAAGCTTTTTGCATCTATCAAGATGCATCTTGAGATTATCAAGAGAAAGTCGTAAGTCACAAATTGCATGCATTAACTCCTTTGAAAAGTTGGCATCCTCCACCTGCTTCATGATGAATTCCTTGTAGATCCTGGAAAGTTCATTGGTCGGGAGGAAAATATGATCTTTATCAAGGAGATTACCTGACAACTCCTTAATTTTATCTTCTAGGATAGTTCGATGTTCTTTGAAATCTTCTTGTACTTGGTGGATGTCTTCAATAATAGATTTGATCACTTGAATGTAGTGTTTGAACATCTCTTTTACCTCCACATATTTCTCTTTGTCGGGAATTATCCCAACTTCCACCAACTTACTTAGCTTTGCCTCTTTCATTTGTGACCAAAATGAGAGGTGTTTTTCCATTTCTTTTTTCTCTCAAGAAAGTATGTTTTCTTCCTTATCCAGCTCTGATTTCAACTTAGCTATCTGAGTAGCCTTTTCATCTGCAACAATGATAACCTGAGAACCATGTTCAATCATCTCATCAATGAAATAATACAATGCCTTACCCTTGGAGGAAATTTTTTTTGCCTTCAGTACTGTTGGTTCCTCAATGCTTATCATATCCATAGATTGTGTACTTCCTAAAGAGCTTGCTAATTTTCTCAAAACAACTTCATAACGCTTGACCTTCTCTTTGTACACATATCAGGCATGCTCCATCTTGTCAAGCCTTCCTGCCAATACATCTAGGACTACCTAAGCATCTTCCTCAACACTTTCATTTGTTACTTTTCCAATTTGGATTCTTGTTACTATGTAGTCGTCCATTGCAACATCACCTTCTTCCCACGGGGGTAGGCCAATCTCTACAAAATTTTGACTAGCTTTGTCAATATGAAGCCTTGAATGTACTTTGTCCTATTTCTTCCCCTTGGATTTTGGAGGGGCTATCTCTTCAAGATCGAGCTCTTCTGGAGAGATCATTTTTTTCTTTCGCTTTGATACTTGATATAATAGCCAAGGGGGAAGAGAGGAAGTATATGTTTCTTGACTGACCATCAACTCTTGTGTCACAATTGCTTCTGTAGAAATGATTGGTATGGTGACAATTGGGGTAGTGGCTGCCATGACTACTCCAGTAGATTGTACACTAAATTGACCTTGCAAAGATTCATTCATAAAACTATTGAATTCAGATTCGGAAGTGATTTCATAGGATGGAGATGACAAACTAGGAATGGGTGACGAGGAAATTGACAAAATATCAACAACTTGAATATTTGAAACTGCGGGGGAGTGGCAAGCACTATTGATGTTGTATGTATGGTTGATGTGGGAGGAGGTGAAGTAGGAAGAGGGGGTGGAGGAGTGTTAGGATTAGGAGGTGTGTAAGGAACATTTGAAGTAATGGGTGATGTCGTTTGGGGAAGGTCTTAAACAACATTACCATGTGGAGAGAGTGTTTTTTCTTCATCATGCCTGAGCTCCTCTTTATCACCTTCTTGTTTAGATTCTTGTTCACCCTCATCTTCTTCAGAATCTTGATCTTATGGAGAATCCTCTTCTTCACCAAACTCTTCTTCCTCAGAATCTTCTTCAAAAATTGATTCCTTGCTTTCATTTCATTCACCTTCAGACTCTTGTTCTTCAAAAATGGGTCCTTTCCCTTTTGAGTGAGTGATTCAAATTTCATGGCCTCTTCTTCTTCAACTACTCGTGTATTCCTTTTGCCAAAAATAAACTTGATTTTAGGACCTTTACGGGAAGAAGAGGGAGTAGCCACATGCTTGTCTTTTGTGCGGAGTTCCTGTTGTTGGCTAGCTCCTACTCCAGGTACCTCTCCTTTCAATTCTATCCTGAAAGATTTCATTTGGAAACCATGTTTATTCAACCATTTTTCTATGTTGGACAATATGGGGGAAAGCCTTTCCCTGATGGATATAATTTCCTTCTTAGACCATTGAATCGGAGGTAGAGGTTTCTTAGAAATTTCATTTTCATCATAGTCAATGTTCATGATGTCGCTAGGATCTTTGAAACCCTCTGGTAGGTCAGCAACACCAAGATCCTTGATCATCTCTACAGTTAACTTGCAATAATCCATCTTGTGGATGTCCTCTTCATCTCTGCATTCAACCCAGATGTCTTTGAAGTAGTACTTGTGGTTGTGATCCTTCTTCAATTTCCTATTCACATTCTGGTAATCAAAGTCAAATCTATGTTTGTATGTCCTTATTGTCATGACTTGCATTTTTTTATAGACTGATTTGGCCTTTTGTACACTTTGAATGGTATATCTATCAATAGTTAGTGGAAACTTAAAACCTAGTTTGTGAATTCTCATTTGTTCCTTATGAATTGAGATAAGTTGTCTGCATAGCTCCATAAGTATCCACTTATCTGAGGGATACCTAGGCAACATGTAAGGACACCCAGTGTAGTAACCTACCCTCATGTAAGTTAAAATTGTAAATTGCAAGAGTATACACCTGACCTTACTCACCAGTTTGTAGGACTCGTCAGATGCTCTCTTCCTTTTGAGAGTTGGATCAAAACTGAAAAGGAGAGGTGCAAAGAAGGCATCAGCAACCCTCTTGAAATGATGAAGACTTTCCCTCAGATCCAACTGATAGAAATACTTGTACATAGGCACCGAGTGTCAGTTTCCCTTTGTAGATAATCTTGGGAATTAGCTCATCATGACTAAAACATACACCAAATAAGAAGTCATATAGAACTTTAAAGTGGTAGGCACATTTATCAGTTGTTCATGAATTTCATCATTGATTTGTGTTCCCCAATCAATATGAGAATTCTATCTTCTTATGACCCAAATATATTCATACATCCACTCATGAAAATGAGATGATACAGGAAATCCTTTAACCTTTCTCAAGAGAGTAATCATGTCCCTGACATCTTCTTTGAAGTCACTCCTAGGAAGCCCCTTTGGCCATCTTGAGATAGTAGGCCTAGGTTTCTTAAACCATTGGCTATTTATCAAATTTTTAGCCTTGGTGGGATCTGTATCATAAACCTCCTCTTCTTGTTGCATTGAAATTTTGGTGTATTTTTCCATGTGTGGAACTCTGAAAAACAATTTCAAAGAATTCAGGGTCTAGCCTCATCATCACTTGTCCAGAGGAATCTATTACACTTCTGCTCTCTCGGATCTAGTGGGATGCAACTTGGAGAATGAAATCTGTGTGATGACAAGATGTCAAGAATGTGGAAACCAAATGCAGATTGTTGTAGACAATGGCTCTCAAATTGTCTTCCAAGGGTTTTTGTTTAGTTCTTTTAACAAAGTCTACAAGATCCCGATGACCCACCTTGGTGTCCTTTATTTCGTCCACCTTGGAGATCACCACTATAGGCAGAAATAAACCTTGGTACTTATATTTCATCTTGTCCTTATTCTTATAAGATGATGGAGGCTTCTTTTTTGTCATCTAGAAGAATCAAGATCAAGAGGGTATCACTTTCAGGATCACTTGACAAGATCTGGAGAAACACTGCAAAGATGGTGAATCAACATATGTTAGGAAAAATTGCAGCATTGAGAAGCATGAAGCAAGCAAGAAATGTGGAGCAAGTGTGAAATGAGAAATTAGGCACGAAAAATGGAGTGTGAGTGAAGAAACGGGTTCTAGAGCAAAAACAGAGTGATTTAGAAGGAAAAACTGCCAAATGTGTAGGAGCGCTGAAAATTAGTGTTCCTACACTTAGAAAGATTTGCATATGTAAGGGTGCTAAAAATTAGTGCCCTTACATGTTCTGCATGTAAGATTGTGAAATGTGTCTGATAGAGATTTCAAATTTTTACAAATTTTGACTGGCTCCATGAGGAAATTTGTCACACTGTCACCCTTGTTCTAAATGGTCGTATGTTAGGGTTTAGGGGTTTGTCACGCTTGTTAAAATTTCCACATCTATTGAACCCTTGTATTAATTTTTTATATTGACCCACTGTACTAGGTCACCGGTCATCCTACTCATGACTTATGGCATCATACCCATTGTCTTTACCGGCCCTGTTGCCTAGGCCCGCCGGTCATCGGGTGTTTTGTTTAAACTTTAAATATTTCATGGTCGACCCAAAATATTTCATCGTTTAATAACTTATATCTTAAGTTTTTAATTCTTAAGGGGTCGTTACCCATTACCTCGCTCATGGCCCCTTTTCTTATAACAAAAATATGCATGTGTGGAAATCCACGCCGTTGGATTTAAAGATTGATGGTCCATGCCCTTGCATGCAAGCCGTGTAGTATTAAAAAAATGAATTCTGGCTAGGTCGTGTAGTGTGCGTGATTGCGCCACGTGTCCTACATTTCAAGTGGGACCCATTTCCCACTATTGGCTTGATCTCCCATCATAGAATATCAATGGCTCTGATGTTCTGATGGGTCTTGATCTGAGCCGTAGCACGCGTACTGCACAAAATATTAAATGGTCTCATCTAACGCCTTGTGTAGTCTGTGCAATGGCGACACGTGGACTCAGTTGGTGGCACAAAGAGGTTGGATGGGGCCCATGGGTGACATGCATGTATTCTAACTGGGGAGTGTATCATTGGCCGATGGACCTGCCATGTGACATGGAATTTTCAAATGTTTTTGACTCAATCTGAATCGTTCCATAGGCCAACACACCGGTGCATCAACGACCTATATTCAAAATTCAGAACTAGACATGTGATGGTTGTTTGAGCTCTATAAATTGCAAGAATTAAATGTGTAAGCTCTTCGATGGATATCAACCTAATCTCCATGCGTGTGAAGGGCTACTTTCTGGCGATCATGATGAATAGTACATCGATTTCCATGTACTTGGGAATTAACGGTGGTGAAATAGATGCCAGCGAATAATCACTCACTCACTCGTGCTGCAATTGGAGCAGTGATGATCACTTCATCAATTTGCTCGACAAATATGCGTGATGGCTATTCATTTGCACCATAGCGATTAAGGGTTTGAATTCCTTTGTGCTTCTATATTGAGTGGTTGTTGCTCCTGCAAAGGCTTTGAGTTTGAGTGCAAGATGATCAAGCCTACTGCTTCTCTTTCATCGATACACAAGTCCACAAGAATGAGTACACAAAGATCTCAGGAGGAGGCACAACAATATGAATAGAGCACCCTTCCAGGTGCTCTTGGCTTCAAGGAAGAAGACATGAGGTCCCTCCCAGGTGTTACTAGGTGTAGCTCTTGGCTCAAGGGTCAAGTTGTAAGAGTAGATGTGGTGGGTTGTGGAAAGGGAAGGAAGTCTGTGGAGCATGGAAGAAGTTCAAAGGCCAAGCTGAGGTATGGTCATGGCTCTTTGGGTCGATAGAACTCGCCCATTGATGTCTCTGGCAGCTTTGGTGGTAGTGACTCAAAGACTGACTCTGATTACAACTACTTCCTCATGGCTTTGACTGAGATGGTTGGCGTGAACGAGGAGGTCTTCATGGTTTCTCCAATTATCGCTGTGGCATCGTGTGATGTTTTTGGTTCTAGTGTTGGGAATTGTGTTGATGAAGATAAGGTGGTGTTCTCGCCTCCCACTAAGGTGAAGCGACCTTTTGGACTGTGGTCGTGGTGCTGCTCTAGGTTTCGGGTAATGATAAGGTTTTTTGGGTTCTCCAATTTTTTTTTATGCTAATGTTGTTTATTTTTGGGTTTGACATGGATGTAAATGACAAAGCCTTGATGGAATTTTTCTGTGGATATGGTGACACTGACTGGTAACGCAGGTTGTTGCAAAATTTTGATTCCCCTATTCAACAAATGATTACATCTAATTGTCTAGGAATTTTGAAATGCGGATGAAATTTCATTTTGAAATGAAATTTTGCTAAAATGTAAATGCAATGAGCCTAAAGCTTGTCGCTCTCTTATCCTATAAAAGAGATTTCAAGGCTCATTGTAGAGGTTGGATTTTTGAATCCTGAAGGTCTAGGTGGTACATATTGAATGCATATAATGCAAAATTTGGGATGAATTGGCTTGTAAATTGTCTTGGGTGGATATGTATATGAGATAGTATTGATAGGTCTTATGTAATTACTGATATCGGAAGAAATCTAAAAATTTAAGGTAATTTCTCTCCTGTGTGTTGTTGTGACAGATTATGAATGAAAGTATCAAGTGTAGTTTCATTTGTCTTCAATAGTTGATTTGAACGTATGATTCTATTTCCTTCCTTAACTTAATGAGTTAATCAAATGCTTGAGAAAGGATTGTAATTTTGTGATAATGTACTAAAGATCTGATAAGGAGTGATACTTTGAATACTTTGAAGTTTTATGATGTAATGCATTGTGAGAATCGTTCATTGATGTTAGGGTTGAATATTATGTATGATTGAATATTTTATATGTGACTCTTGTCCAATTTGATGAGGCACTAGCTAGTTCATTTGGAATTCTTTTAAGTAGTTGAAATCAGAAAGAACCTACATGTGGATTCAAGGTCAGAACATTACTTAATTCAAATTTTATTCGCTCTAAGATGTAAATCTCGTATGGTATTTGTATTCCTAGCAAATATGTGGTCATTTGTATAGAGGTCAGCTAAGCCTTTGATAAGTCTTGTGTATTTGCAAGTTAGTAGGAGTGTATCTGTGTAGTGAAGTGTTCTTAAGATAGTGAGCATCAAATGAACATAAATAGGAACACCCTCCTTGGTCCCATAAAGCCTAAAGAGTAGGGGTAAGGGCATGAAAACTTTTACCCATTAGTTGGCCACAATCCTTGGTAATTCTTGAATATAAGGACTGACAATCCTTTAGGGAATTTGAAGGTTCTTCTGGAAAAACAACCAACAAAATGGGGACTTTGCTGGGGAGAACTTATGATAAATTTTTAAAAATAAGGAATCCCAGGTGTAGATGGTAGTATCACAGAGTCAAGCATTTGGTGAATCTGGACATTTGATTCAGTTTTAAAATAAAATTGGACCTAGGATGAGTTTTTGTTGCAGTAAGAATTAAAGCATTTGTGAGTGACTCCGTTGTTGGAGAAGACCCAAAACGAGATTTTCTCGTAGAATAAATTTATGTTGCTTGAGGTTTGTTCCTCTATGAAAGGAGGTGGCGAATCTGTCTAAAGAACCAGTTGAATTTTGAAGAAGGCTTCTAGGTTTGCAAAATTTGTAGTTAGGAAGAAGGGTTAACAACTGCTACAAATTTTCTAGGTATTCTCATAAATCTAAAGAAAGCATTATTCCATTTCAAAGACGTTATGAGAAATTTTCAAGGCTTGAGATGATAAATGGTTCCCTATTAGATGCAATTGCATTACCACGGGGAATACTAATAATAGTTCTTTTCATACTTCTAGTGTGTAATATCTGAAATGATTTGATAAGTATGCTTTGTTCTTGAATTATGTTTTTGAGAAGGTTTTAAGGCATAATGTTTCCATTTATGTTTTAGAATCATGGTCGAATTTGTAAATGATGCAATCAATAGCCATGTGTCAAGTTAAATTCAATTGAATATGGATATAAGAGGAGTTTCTTGTGAGGTAGTAAGTAAGAGTATGCAGGGTAGACAATCTTCACCATGCCCTCCAAGGGATTTTGTTATTGAAAGATATATGCCATTGGTTTTCAGTGGTATTAAAGGTTTCCCAAACCTGATTTCGAAAAATGTTAGAAAATGTTTTCCAAGTTCATAGGGCAAATCTCTGAATCAACCTCTAAGAATTTTCAAATATTTATGGATGTAATGGGGGATTATGAAGTAAATCATGAGGATGTTGTGATGAAACTTTTTATTCAATCTTTCAAGGATGATGCTAGGGATTGGTTCTCATATTTACTAACATGCTCTATAGCTTCATGGGATCAACTTAGGATGGCCTTTGCAGAGAAATTTGGTGAGAGAATAAACCCAAGTCTAGTAAGAAAGAATTTTATGGACATCCATAAAGAGGAGGATGAGTTAGTCCATTCTTTTAGTCTTAGATTTTCCAATATTATAAGGGACATCCCTGAAAATATAAGGCCAAATGATGTTGAGTTTTTAGTTGTGTATTTGGGTGCATTTGAAAAAAATATGAGCTATTTATTAAGGGATAAAGAGCCCACAACACTGATCCAAGCTTATTAGACTGTTATGGATATTGAAAATAATCTGAAGTATTCAATAATGAAGGGATGCCCACATGCTAATGCTAGTTATTCTGGCACATCCTATACAAGCATAATTAGTGAATCAACTAGTGAGGAACAATACAAAGAAGTTAAGACCCTTGCTATCCCATTTTCTCCATCACCACAATATGTTGATTAGGGTAAACATCAAGTGAATTGTCTATTGGATGTAAGTAATGTTGATCGCATGTCTTGTGCTACAAGATTATATGATATGAAGAGAAGTCAAGGTGAATTATCCCATGATTTTTTCCATTGATTTGTGGATGTATTGTTAGAAATACCAGAAAGTGTTAGGCCTAAAGAGTCAATATGCATTGACTTATTTTGTGAAATATATGAGTTAGGAACAAGTATGTTGCCAAAGGAATTAAAGCCTAAAATTCTAGGCCAAGTAGTTGAATGTATCAAATTGGTAGAAGGAACTAGAAGAAACCATGTGAGACATCAGATTCTTTGAGGTAATAATGGTTATAGCCCTGATAAGAAAGAGAAAGAAATGATGCAAATAGGTGAGTTAGACAACTCAATATAATGATTGCAATTTTTTCACCAATAATTTGGGGGTAGGTCATTACTTATGTGATGAAGAGAAAGAGGAGAACCCCTATTGTGATGGAGGATTTGATGCATCTGAATCAAGTTCTTGGGATGTACTAAAGGATGAAGAACTGGATGAGATCTGATTGACTGCACCGATGGGTCATTTGGTAAATGGCTATGATTCCAATGCTACTAATTATTAGTCTTCTACAAATGATCAGGATATTGATGTAGGGAAGTATGGTTTTTAGTTTGAGGGTTTTGAATGTAGTCTCAATATTGATGGATTCTCATGTTATGATGAATGTGATGATACTAAGTCACATCTTTCCTTTGTTGAATACGATAATCCCTACCAAATGAATGGAGATCCTCTTCTACAGCTTTGTAGGGATTTTGAGTATGATGATAGGCTACAAGGTTTGCATCCTTTAATAGAGGGATAAGATGCTTCCTTGACCATATTGAATATAGTGGATAATCCCCTCTTTGATGATCCTTTTCCCATGACAATTTTTAAAGAAGAATCCCCTATTTGGTGCAAGGATAATCCACTTTTTGAAGAATTGGTGATACTTTGGATGCACGGTCAGAACAAAGTTGTGAGCAATGTATTAGCAGGTTCATTGATGATAACGCCTATGAAATTGTCACATTTGGAATTACTATGGAGGATGAGATTAATAGTCAGGGGGAGATCAGAGTCATTGAGTGCCTTTCCTAGGAATATTATTATGACGCTAACTTGCACATACTTCAATCACAAGAAAAAGAGCATTCTAAATTTGATAGCGATGAAGAGTGTAAGCATATGGGTATCAATGATCGGTATGCCAATATTGAGTTTCATGGCAAGTGTTGGGAGGATGATGTGTATTTTGATGCACATATAGATTGTGGATCTATAGTAAGACTCACAAAAGATGAATGACATTATGAATCATGTATAGGGCAATTGAATTGTATTGAACATAATGTCAGCCAACATGAGTATGTGGTCAAATTTTGTGCTGATGCTCCTCATCTTTTGGATACCATTATGAATTTATTTGCACTCAACAGGGATGGAATTTATGTGAAGCAGGGTGAATATTTTCTTACATCTATCCATTTCCCTGCTAATTCTTCAGAAGATTTCTTACCTAGCTTGATGCACAGTGTTGTTGAAGGTTTCAAATTTGATATACAGAATGAATGTGATCAGGTGGAATATGGATGTTTCCTTTTTCCATTACAACTTGACAAGCCAAAGATTGATAAGCAAGACAGTTGCGAGGCAATTGGCATTTTTCAAAGTAGTACAACTTGTTGTAAATTTCCTGACATTAGTATTCATCCAATAGAGGTATGTGAAATAAGGGCCTCTAACAGAGATATGATTTGGCTCCAAAGCTTGGAGGGTCTTGGAACACCAAGCTTAAAAATTGAGGCCTGTGGAATTGGATGAATTCTCTTAACAATCATTTTTGTACAATATTGTAAATTTTGTATATAGATGTGGTTTGTTCTTTTCTTGCTATGTCTGCTTGTCTTTTCTGGATAAGCTCCTAGTTTGTTGTTTTGCATTTGTCTTCTTCTACCTAAGATCTGGATTCTCATCATAACCATCAGGGGTATGCATCCCCAACTTGGAGCCACTGATAGAGCTTTCAATTTTTTACAAATTTTGGCTAGTTCCATGAGAAAATTTGTCACACTGTCACCCTTGTGCTAAATGGTCATTGTTAGGGTTTGGGGGTTTGTCACCCTTGTTGAAATTTCCACATCTATTGAACCCTTGTGTTATTTTTTCATATTGATCCATTGTACTAGGTCACCAGTCACCCTAGTCATGACTTATGGCATTGTGCCCATTGTCTTTACTGACCTTGTTGCCTAGGCCTGTTGGTCATCGGGTGTTTTGTTTAAACTTTAAATATTTCATGGTCGGCTTGAAATATTTCATCGTTTAATAACTTATTTCTTAAGTTTTTAATTCTTAAGGGGTCGTTACCCATTACTTAGCCCATGGCCCCTTTTCTTATAACAACAATATGCATGTGCAGAAATCCACGCCATTGGATTTAAAGATTGATGGTCTAGGCCCTTGCACACACGCCGCACAATATTAAAAATTTGAATTATGGTTGGGCCATGGGGTGTGCACGATTGCGCCACGCGTCCTACATTTCAAGTGGGACCCATTTCCCACTATCAGCTTGATCTCCCATCGCAGAAGATTGACGACTCTGATGTTCTGATGGGTCTTGATTTGAGCCGTAGCGTGCGTACCGTGAAAAATATTAAATGGTCTCACCTAACGCCTTGTGCGGTCCGCACAATGGCGAGACATGGACTCATTTGGTGGCACAAGGAGGCTGGATGGTGCCCATGAGTGGCATGCATGTATTATGACTGGGGAGTGTATCATTGGCTGATGGGCGTGCCATGTGACAACATGGAATTTAAAAAAAAATTGACTCAATCTAAGTCATTCCATAGGCCAACACACCAGCACATCAACGACCTATATTCAAAATTTAGAACCAGCTATGTGATAATTGTTTGAGCTATCCAAATGGCGAGCATTAATGGTGCAAGCTCTTCGATGGATATCAACCTAATCTCCATGCATGTGAAGGGCTACTTCTTGGTGATCATGATGAATAGTACACCAATTTCCATGTATGTGGGAATTAACAATGGTGAAATAAATGCCAGCGAATAAGCACTCACTCGCTTGTGCTGCAATTGGAGCATTGATGATCACTTCATCAATTTTCTCGATAAATATGCATGATGGCTATTGATTTGCACCATAGTGATTAAGGGTTTGAATTCCTCCGTGCTTCTATATTGAGTGGTTGTTGCTTCTACAAAGGCTTTGAGTTTGAGTGCAAGATGAGCAAGCCTACTACTTCTCTTTTCCCGGTACGTAGGTCTGCAAGAATGAGTACATGAAGATCTCAGGAGGAGGTGCAACAACATGAAAAAATCACCCTTCCAAGTGCACTTGGCTTCAAGGAAGAAAACATGAGGTCACTCCTAGGTGTTACTAGGGGCAGCTCTCGACTCAAGGGTCAAGTTGCAAGAGCAGAGGTGGCGGGTTGTGGCAAGGGAAGAAAGTTTGTGGAGCATGGAATGAGTTCAAAGGCAAAGCTGAGGTATGATCGTGGCTCTCTGGGTCGACAAAACTCACCCATTGATGTCTATGGAAGCTCTAGTGGTGGTGACTCGGAGACTGACTCTGATTACAACTACTTCCTCACGGCTTTGACTAAGATGGCTAGCGTAAACGAGGAGGTCCTCACACTTTCTCCAATTACCATAGTGGCACTGTGTGATGGTTTTGGTTCTGGTTTTGGGAATTGTGTTGATGAAGATAAGGTGGTGTTCTCACCTCCCACTAAGGAAAAAACGAGAAGCAACCATCTGTATCGTGGCCGTGGTGCTGCTCCGGGTTCCAAGTAATGAGATGGTCTTTTGGGTTCTCCAATTTTGTTCTGATGTTGATGTTGTTTCTTTTTGGGTTTGACGTGGACATAAACGACAAAGCCTTGATGAATTTTTTTGCGGATATGGTGACATTGACTGGTAACATAGTTTTTTACAAAATTTTGATTCCCCTGTTCAACAAATGATTACATCTAATTGTCTCAGAATTTTGAAATGCAGATGAAATTCCATTTTGAAATGAAATTTCGCTAAAATGTAAATGCAATGAGCCCGAAGCTTGTTGCTCTCTTATCCTATAAAAATATTTGAAGGCTCATTGCAGAGGTCAGATTTTTGAATCTTGAAGGTCTAGGTGGTACATATTGAACACATATAATGCAGAATTTGGGATGAATTGGTTTGTAAATTGTCTTGGGTGGGTATGTATATGAGATAGTCTTAATAGGTCTTATGTAATTACTGATATCGAAACAAATCTAAAAATTTAAGGTAATTGCTCTCCTGTGTGTTGTTGTGATAGATTATGAATGAAAGTATCAAGTGTAGTTTCATTTGTCTTCAATAGTTCATTTGAATGTATGATTCTATTTCTTTCCTAACTTAATGAGTTAATAAAATACTTGAGAAAGGATTGTAAGTCTGTGATAAGAAGTGGGTAAAAGTACAAAGTTGTGTCACACTTTTGGCCAACTTATCAGCATAAGTGAAGTTTAGTATTTATAACTAAAAATCAATTTTGGTCAAACGTATAATCTAGTAAGATTCATTCTAGATAAATTAAATACTTCCACAAATTTTCCAACTAAAATTGTTGGCTAAATGCATATGTAGCAGCACTTTTAGGCCAATTTACTAAAAAAATGACATTATTTGAAAAAATTAATGTTTCAACAACTCCTACTCATATAAATAACATTTTTTTTAAATGTAAAAATACCCTTTTGTAGATCCATATGTTTAGTTTTAAAATATTTATTTATTTTAATATTCCAATTATTATTTTTATTTTATTTTTAATTTTTACTAAAAGTAGGTTATCAACATAAAAATATTAGGTTGATTATCATGCCAAGAAAAATACTAAAACTAATTTTTTTTTTTAAAAAAAATATGATGCCCTTGATAAAAGAATCAAGATTAAAATAGCATAATTTTTTTTCTATTTTAGATAAATATTTAATATAAAAGTTGACTTCGACTGGAAACAAGTGTGTTTTAGTTCACACACATTTAAATATCTATTTGTTAAAATTGCAAAAAAATATATCCATTCCCTAAAGTTTCCAATTATAAATATACACAAAAAATTTGAAGGGAAAAACAAAATTTACTATATAAAGCTTGACGTCTCATGCAATGTCATTTTTTAGCATTTTATCAGCAACTAAATTATAGTGTTAATTTATAAAAAACTATATTTAAATAATTTTTTAATTTTAAAAAAAAAATACAAACATAAAATATACTAAAAATTACACATTTTATTAGTTTACATCATTTCAAAATTCAAAACATATATGCCACTTTCTAGTGCTTGAAGTTTAAAAGTTAGATCGGTGTTGGTCATTTCCTTTATAAAAGTGTGACACAACTTTATACTTTTACTCGAATGATACTTTGAATACTGTGAATTTTTATGATGTAATGCATTGTGAGAATCATTCACTGATGTCAGGGTTGAATATTATGTATGATTGAATATTTTATATGTGATCCTGCCCAATTTGATGAGGCACTAGCTAGTTCATTTGGAATTATTTTAAGTAGTTGAAATTAGAAAGCACCTACATGTGGACTCAAGGTCAGAACATTACTTAATTCAAATTTTATTCGCTCTAAGATGTAAATCTCGTATGGTATTTGTATTCCTAGCAAATATGTGGTCATTTGTATAGAGGTCAGCCAAGCCTTTGATAAGTCCTGTGTATTTGCAAGTTAGTAGGAGTGTAGCTATGTAGTGAAGTGTTCTTATGATAGTGAGTATCAAATGAACACAAATAGGAACACCCTCCTTGGTCCCACAGAGCCTAAAGAGTAGGGGTAAGGGCCTAAAAATTTTTACTCGTTAGTTGGCCACATGCCTTGGTAATTCTTGAATATAAGGATTGGAAATCCTTTAGGGAATTCGAAGGCTTTGCTGGAAAAACAACCAACAGTGTCAAGGCACTGAAAATCAATGCCTTGAAATGTCATCAATGACTTGGACAAAAATGCATGGGCAGGATTTTTAAGCGCACTTGTGCATCAAGTGAAAAGTCACTCCATGTAGGAGTGGTGATTTTCACCACTCCTACATGTGGAGTTTGGAGTTAATCTTGAAAGTGTAAATGCATCTAAAAAACCTACCTTATCATTTGAAACAATGCAAAGGTGTAATGTTGGTGATTTTCACCACTTGGACATTGTTGAACAACTTAAAAACTTGGTGCCTAAGCGGTGATTTTCACCGCTTGGACATCAAGACTCTTTCATTGAAGATCAAGTAAGTTTAGTTTAAACTCATGCATATATTATAAATTTCACCACTTGACAACCTTAGCAATACATTTGAAAATGGAAGGACAAGAAGGTGAAGGGGAAACACAGGGGAAAAGATAACCTAGGATCCACTAGCACAAACAAAAACCCTAACAAAAATATGAAGAGTAGATACAAATATGGAAAGAAGGTAGAATATTTTGAAAGTAAACGACAAGATTCAAGAACCCTAATCGATATGTGAAAATATCTAGGCCACACAAAAAATAAAACAAAGATAAAAAAAATTTAAGCATGGCGAAATGTAATGAAATGAGAAACAACATACCTGGTGGAAAGACACTAAAACCCTAACTCAATGCTTGAATAAATCTTCAAAATCGGGTTGCAAGAGGTTGGAGAGTGATCCATGCAAGAAGGAGGAAGGAATGGCAAAATGAAATGAAGTTAGGTTAACTTAAAATCACTTTTAAGTGATTTAAAAGTGCGATAAATGAACTCAAGTCATGCATTGATGAAGGCACTAACTTAGGAGGGAAAACTAAGAAATATGCACTAGCGGTGAAAATCATCGCCTGTGCATATTTAAAAATGACTAAGTATACACAAAAAAACATGAGCGATGATTTTCACCGCTTGTGCAACTTTTTGCAAAAGCAACAACATGTAGGAGCACTGAAAATCAGTGCTCCTATACCTAAAGTGTAAAAATGACTAAGGCAATATGTAGGAGCATTGATTTTCAGCACTCCCACAATTTTCACAACTCTGGAAGGCTGGAAGCTGATGAAAATGCTCATTCCAAAGCTCCTTGAAAGATAGACAAGGGAACACTCAGACATATTGTTTGGGACTTTGTAACACACATCAATTTGATTGAAATTTTCCTCGTTTTGTGTGCTTGAACATCACGAACCTATGAAATAGACAAGTTTCATAGGGGGGTTATCCATGGATCGAGCATTGCTAGATTCCATGATAACACTCCCATTACAAAAATATCAACACCCTTTTTTATTATTAAAACTTCAAATATATCTTAAATGGCATATAGTATTCACCAAAAAATATTTTTTTTGTCATATACATTATGCCAAGATCCCTTTGATGTTTTTTAAACTTAAGAATGAGCAAAGCAATATTTTGAATAGTATTTATCGTAGACTTGATTGTGCTAGTATGGTCCTATGAATTGGTTAAAATATTGAAAATATTACTACTGAACGTGGAGGTCTTCTTGTAAGCTTCAATCTTGCACACTCTTAAATAGACGGCTAGTTAGCCTCAACCTCAACAATTGTTTCTTAAAAATAATGAAAAACTGAATTTTTTTTTTTGCAATCACTTCTTGAAGATATTCAATGGAAATATTTTAGGAATGATAGGATGAAATGCAGATACGTTTAATGCAAAAATGTTCATAGATTGGAATGGACGAGTTCTTCATTATATTTCCTTGCACTATTCATAGCAAAAGAAATAGGGAAAGCGCTTAACGATTAACCAAATAGAATAGAATTTTGGGTAATTTAATCTAATACATTTAGTTGCAACTCAATAGGAATTTAATAGGAACCTAAACAATTCTTGTTGTAATATCATGTTAGGAAAATCAAGAACATTTACATTTATATAGAATGAAATACCAAATGATAATAATATTATTGAGTTTATTTTGGAATTTGTTACTCTATAATTTTTATAAAGACTTTCAAATATAAAGGAATGTAATCAATGGTTAAATAATAAAAATAAACAATAAATCACTTAATGATTTTGTTAACATAACCCTTAATATTCCAATATCTACGAGTTTCAATGAAAGCCACAATTGAAACCAAATATGAGAGAATAATTTTATTTTATCAAAGGATGCAAATGTACAATTTAAGTACATGAATATAATTGATTATAATTGATTAGATTACAATGAGAAACTTTTAGTTATATAGGTCAATGTGACACATACGCCAACATAAGATTGACATGTCTTTTAATCTTATGAATTGAGACATACAATGATAATGACCTAAGAATGCCCTAAGTAAACTAGTGGGAATAGGACCTATAGGTAAACCAATTTGGTAAAATATTCCATTCACACCAACAATAAGTAATAGAGCTATTCACACAAACACTCATAATGAGAAACATTGGCATTAATTTGATATAATGTGAAAATGTTAAAATCTTATGAGATATTGAGCTATCTATTTTGCATCCATGAAAAAAGTACAAAAAATCGATTTTCCTTAGGTGATTATAGTTTTTTTGTGACTTATAAATGATTATCAATTTCAACCACAAATTTTGTTGATGTTAGATGGAGACATATGTTAGAATCTTGCATGAACCTTCATGTTGTGTCCTTGAGTGAGTTATTATGAGTCCCATAGAACATGTATGTGTTGGACCCAAGTTTATGACATTGCGTCACTATCTAAATTTGTGTAATTGATATTGTGACAAGATTCACAATTTTTAGACCTTGATTATTGGGATAAAACTTGCTTTTGGGTATAAAGGATTTGATTAGCAGTTATGTAGGGTTAATATATAACACCTTTGAAAAATAATTTTTGATATAGGGTATAAAATAGGATTTTGAAAGGGCCTCAACCATTGTACAAGGAATTACAGAAGTTGGAACAACATAACAACAAAACTATAGCCAATCAACAACTAAGTGTCATTGAAAGAAAATAGTCCAAACACCAAAATATGAACCCCAAAAAGAAACTTAATAGGACCAAAGAAAGAAAAAATTTAAACCCAAAGAAGTTAAAGTCAGTTCATAGCCACATTTGCTTCCCACTCTTCTTCTAAGAAGTATAGGAGTTTATTTTTAAGGGCCTCCTCATCGGCTTTTCTCTCTCTTCTTATTTCTTCTAGTTATTAAATTGGGATCAATATGATGAGGACTATACTCCATTCTATCATTTAACTCCTTTTAGAACTATTCTTGATAGTGGTTGTAATGACATAAAAGAGTCCACCTTTTCCTTTCTTGATTTTGGAATAATTAATGATAAATTGGACCTGATATTGCCTTGATTTACTATTGTGATGAGTTTTACACATCCACATTAGGTATTGGGCCCTTTTAAAGCTAAATTAATTTAACTCTGCCTTAATTTAATGTTGTAAACTATATTTATTTACACCTTCACATTAAATTTGGGAGGCTTGTAAACTAAGGTGGACCTAATCTAGTATTGTAATGTTTTTTACACATTCACATGGGATTTTAGGCCTTTCTAAGCTAAATAGACCCAATTTTTCCTTAATTTAGTGTTGTATAGTGTATTTATTTACACTTTCACATTAGACTTTGGGCCCTCTTACATTTATGACCTTTATATCATCATAAATAGGACCCTATGACCCCATATTATGCATCCAAAGGCATATTTAAATCAAAACCCTGATAAGATCAACATATAAACTTATTTTCTTCACTCCCTGACACTTTAGCTAGCAAAATAGCCCCTGTGGGACCCATTCACCACTTTGGGTGAATAAGCCCCATCCAGGTGGGACTCATTTGTTGAGCTAGGTGAATAAGTCCCATTTGAGCTATTTTTAAGGTTTGAGAGAGAAAAACTAGGTTTTAAGTTCAAAGTTTTTTTATGTCAGCCTTAAGGATGAAATAAATGGTCATTTGAGTGCATTTCCTATATAAACAAGATTTCAAATCATTATTTCACCTAATAAACATAATCCTACATGATATCAAGCCAATCAAGCAAGAGTTAAGCATTCCAAGACTTTACAAGATCATCAAGATAACATTCAAGATCATTTCTAAGGCATTCAAGGGCAGATTTCTTAATCAATTGTTGCAACAATTCAAGATCCATTATGATGTCAAGGATATCAAGAATCAAACATATTATTGAGCTAGTGGTGTGATATAGCATTGAAGATCCAAGATCAAGCATTGTTCTACACCTTTTTTCAAGATCAAGATCTACACCCTTCATGGCCATTTCATGTTGAGGTGTAAATTTATAAAACATCATTTACAAGACATCATTCAAGGTATCATTGTTCATGTTTCATGTTTAATGTCCTTGTTTCATTGTTTCATCATTTTGTTTAATTACCTAAAATGGGTTTGACCAAGGAAAACCCCCATTCCCTAACAATCAACACTTTCTTTCTCTCTCTCTCTCTCTTTGTGTGATTGTAGATCTAGGTGCTTAGAAGACTTGAAGATCATTGAAGATTAGGTTACAATCTTGTTGTAGTTGTCTCACCATTGGAAAGTTCATAATCTTCACTAAAAGGTCATCTACAATCTTGAAATCAGAGTTTCAGATCCATAAACATTAAGTTGTAGAAAGAACAGACAGTAAAGACCAGATTCAGACTTTGAAGTTCTAGAAAATCCAAATTGGACTCATTCGCCACAAGTGGCTAATGAGTCCCACTGTAGGTTTTTTTCAGAGATTTTTGCAAATTTGGATACCCTTTTGGCCAAAACTTACTCCTGTGTAGAGACCTAGATCTGGGACTGATTCACCCAGAATGGTGAATGAGTCCCACTAGGCCAAAAAATAGGTTTTTCAAGATTTCAGAGTTCTCTTCCATCTCCTTCAAGTTTTCAGGTGCACACTTTCTATTTTTATTTGTTTTCATTTCTAATTCATTTAGTAAAGCATTGCATCAAACTAGGTTTTTCATTTCATCTTGCATGTCATACATTTTTCCAAGCCCTAGCTTGGTGGTGAACCCCTCTTGCAATCTGAAATCATATCCTAGGATACCTTATTGTTAAATATCTCCCTCCATTCTTTATTGTATTGAGATCTCTAAGGTGTCTTTAAGTGTAGCAAGTATGAAATAGGAACCCTATCCTTATGCTCTATTGTTCAAAGGTGGGGAATACTATTCCCTTGATTAAATTTTGGTGAACCCGACATGATCTTGGAGAATACAAGATCATAAACAAAAAAATTGAAAAGGCAAAAGAAAAAGTGGTAATTTCAACACATAATTTGGAAGACTCATCGAAAGCATCCACCTCAACCACTTTAGAAGAAAAGACAACATACACAACAAACTTTGATGAAACTGGCTATCAACAACCTCTAAATCCTAAAGAAATGAAAAAGATCTATGGAAAAGGTTATGATATTATGAAACAAATTGGATATAGTGGAAAAGGATGTGATGCTAGAGAACAAGGTATATGTGTCCCCATCGATTCTAACATGCAAGAAACAACTCATGGTCTTGGTTATTCTCCTTTCATAGAAATCAACCCATCAAACAAACCTTCACTTAATAGCAACACTAAGCCAACTTTAACATTAGTTCATCCTGAATTGATTGACACTAATGGTCTCAATTGTTATCCTTTGCAAGAAATGAAACAAACAAAGAAATCTTTGCTTAGTGCCAATGTCATCACACAAAAAACTAATGATTTGAATTTGTTAGATTTTACACCCTCTTGTAAAGGAGAGTACAAAATCTCGCAATCTAAAGAGTCTTGTGTAGGTATGACATATTTTACTAGTTAGGAGACATCTTTGTCACACAATAACAAAACATCATCTACCATTGATCTAGAAGGTATCTTGTCAAGACTCCTCCAAGATCGTTTGATATCCCTCCCTTCAAGAACATGAAAGAAATTCTACTACAAGAGTTCATTTTGTGAATATCATAGAGTTCATGGTCATTCTACTAATGAATGTAAGGATTTAAGTGATAAAATTCAACATATTAAGGAGTGTGGTGCTATTCCTTGTGTTGAAGCACATAATTCCTCTAATTGATACTGATTTTTACACTAGCATGTTCCTCGTCAATCATTTTGGCTCATCCTTGTCCTACACTAAGTGGGGGCAAGGGGTTAAGTAGAGTTGTCCTCATATTTCACCTGTGGTTTTCTCTTTTGGGATATTTGATCACCTTTCATGTACATATAAGAGCAAGCTTGGGATGTGGACAACATGCCTTAAGTTGACTTGCATGTGACATAATAATTCATGATATAGTTCGATTCAGAAACATATGACTTGACATAGGGATTTTTGATAAAGCTCTCATATCTCCTTCTACTTTAAAGCCATTTATCATAGTAATTGTGTTAGCAACCACTTTAAAGTGGGGGAATACATAGACACTCATGTTTCACTGTGCAATTTTCTTTATTCTCGCAATGCGTCTTTTTCTTGGTGGTTTCATTGTGTTTTATTTCCTTCGTGAGAATGATATTTTTTTGACTTGTCCTCTCTTGGAGACATTAGGCACAATTTTCCCTAAGAAGAGACCTTGCATGAACTAAGAAAAATCCCTTTGAACATACCTTACACTATCTCACAATATCAGTTATATGGCCACCTTGCATAACACATCTTGCATGCCTGTAGATCCATCTTATGTTCATGAACTCCAAGCATACGAAGTTTTGCTTGCCTCATGAAGCTCAAAGATCATTATTGTATGGTGCCTTATCAAAATTATCAAGGGTATAACTTTTGGTATGGTTTGAGCGAGAAGCCCAACTAAGGCATGAATTTCCCCATAGCCACTTGAATTTGTGTGTGATTGCATACCAGCCATGAGTGTATGTGTCTCACCTTCTAGGACTTCTCACCTAGCAGAAAACCAAGAGTTTTGTTGCCTCAGAGTGAGTGTGCATTTTTGAATAAACAACCTAGATCTGATCCACATCATGTTGTACAAATGGTTGAAGCTTTGTCCACCTCATTTTGTATTTTACTTGTTCTTGTTTTTCATTTATTTTAGTTATTGGCATTGCATGATCGCGTATCTTGATGCTTCATATCATATATCTTGTGTGTGTCCTTTTATGCTCATGTTGATTTGACATAGGATCTTGGACCCTGGGGGCTTGACCACTTCCTTGATCTTTTTTATAATAGACCATTCAGATTGGCACACTTGGACCCCTCTTGAATGTCTAGTTTAGTGTGAGTTTGAAGAAAGTTCATCCCCTCACTAAAGTGGGGGCTAGATGTAACAAAAAAAAGTGTCTACCTTTTCCTTGCTTGATTTGGGAATAATTAATGATAAATTGGACTTGATATCACCTTTTAGTGCTATGATGAGTTTTACATATCCACATTAGGTCTAAGGCCCTTTTAAAGCTAAATTAACTTAACTATGCATTAATTTAATGTTGTAAAGTGTATTTATTTACACCTTCACATTAAATTTGGGACGCTTGTAAACTAAGGTGGACCTAATCTAGTGTTGTAATGTGTTTTACACATTCACATGGGATTTTGGGCCTTTCTAAGCTAGATAGGCCCAATGTTTCCTTAATTTAATGTTGTAAAGTGTATTTATTTACACTTTCACATTAGATTTTGGGTCCTCTTGCATTTATGACCTTTATATCATCATAAACAGGCCCCCATGACCCTATATTATGCATCCCAAGGCATATTTAAATCAAAAACCTGACAAGATCAACATATAAACTTAATTTATTCTCTCTCCAATACTTTAGCTGGAAAAATAGCCCTTGTGGGACCCATTCACCACTTTGGGTAAATGAGTCCCATCCAGGTGGGACTCATTCACCTAGCTTGGCAAATGAGTCCCATTTGAGCTATTTTTAAGGATTGAGAAGGAAAAACTGGGTTTTAGGTTCAAATTTCTTCTATGTCGGCCTTGGGGATAAAATAAATGGTCATTTGAGTGCATTTTCTATATGAAAAATATTTCAAATCATTATTTCACCTAAGAAACATAAGTCTACATGATATCAAGCCAAGCAAATAATATTTAAGCATTCCAATACTTTACAAGATCATCAAGATAACATTCAAGATCATTTCTAAGGCATTCAGGGGAAGATTTATTCATCAATTGTTGCAAAAATTCAAGATCCATTATTATGTCAAGGATATCAAGCATCAAGCATGTTATTGAGCTAGTGGTTTGTTGTACCATTGAAGATCCAAGATCAAGCATTGTTCTACACCTATTGTCAAGATCAAGATCTGCATCCTTCATGGCCATTTCATGTTAAGTTGTAGATTTATAAGACATCATTTACAAGACATCATTCAAGGTATAATTGTTCATGTTTCATATATTATGTTTCATGTTTCATGTCCTTGTTTCATTGTTTCATCATTTGGTCTAATTACCTAAAAGGGGTTTGACCAAGGAAAACCCCCATTCCCTAAAAATCAACACACACTCTCTCTCTCTCTCTCGTTGTGTGATTGCAGATCTAGGTGCTTAAAATATTTGAAGATCATTGAAGATTAGGTTACAAGCTTATTGGAGTTTTCTCCCCATTGGAAAGGTCGTAATCTTCACTAAAAGGTCATATAGATCCTCAAAATTAGAGTTTCAGATTCGAAATCCTGGAGAAGCAGAAAGAGCAGTTAGTAAAGACCATATTCAGACCTTGAAGTTCCAGAAAATCCAAACTAGACTCATTTGCCAGAAGTCGTGAATGAGTCCAACTATAGGTATTTTATGAAGATCTTTGCAGATTTGGATACTCTTTTGGCTGAAACTTACTCCTATTTCTAGAGACCCAGATCTAGGACTGATTCACCTAGAATGGTGAATGAGTCCCACTAGGCCAAAAAATCAATTTTTTTAGGATTTTAGAGCTCTCTTCCATCTCCTTCAGGTTTCTAGGTGCACACTTTCTGCTTTACAACTTTTTGTTTTTCTTTGTTTGTATTTCTAAGTCATTTAGTAAAGCATTGCATCAAACTAGGTTTTGCATTTCATCTTGCATTTCATACATTTTTCCAAGCCCTAGCTTGGTGGTGAACCCCTCTTGTAATCTGAAATCATATCCTAGGATACCTTATTGTCATATCTCTCCCTCTATTCTTTATTGGATTGAGATCTCTAAGGTGTATTTGAGTGTAGAGAGTGTTAAATAGGAACCCTATCCTTATGCTCTATTCTTCAAAGGTGGGGAATACTATTCCCTTGATTATAGTGGTGTTACTAACTTCCACAACTCTCTTAAGGTTGGATTTAGTATCTCAAAAATCCTTTTCCAAAGAGAATATTCTTTATTCTTGTTAGTATTCTCTGCTTTCAACTTGGTCATCTCTTGCATGGATTCCTATTATTTGAAATAACTCATCAACCTTGAAATTCTTAACCATGCACAAAGTTTTGATGTTTAACTAATTGTGAGAGAGGGGGACAACCCACTGCAAGGCCCTAGGTCATGAAAGGCCATGAGCAAAAAGGCTACCCTAACACACATTAGTTGAAAGGGTAGTTAGGATGAAGAGGATGAGAATGATGAGGAATATGTGTCCTTCAATCACCCTGCAATCCAAAAAGTTGGAAGAGGACCAGATGAGTTAGCCTTTAGAATCAGATTCATATCTTAGGCAACTCTCTGTCTAGAGATGGAAGCACTATTCCAGGATGACAGTGCGGCTCACTGGCGGCTCACAAGTGCGCTAGCATCCGTACGACCAGAGAACCGAAAATACAAGATTCTAATTTAGGATGGGAGACTACCAGTCTAGTCTAGATGTGTTTAAAATAATAGAATGAGATTAAGATGAATGAAACACAAATAAAAATGCGATAAAAGAAATGTATTTCCACCAAGGTGACGAAGATGACTCCATAGAATGCTCTCCTCGCCAGCTTGCTCCGAGATCTCTTGACCTGCACATAAGGAAGGGAGAAATTTTTGGGGCTGTATAGGGGCCTACCTAAGTCAAACCCCCATCTTTGTGTTTCCACCTCCATAGACAGCCAAGTATGGAATGATAGAAATAATGATAAAGGAAAATAAGCTACAAGCTACGTATGCAAGAAACACTACAAAACAATAAGTGCTTACCCAATCAAAGGAAAAAGGAGAGAAGGGAGGACCTTACCACCTCCATCCAAAGCACTCAAGGCTTATGGAGGAGCAAATGAGAGGGACTCAAGCCTTTGTTTCCATGGTGTATGTCCTATACTCGCCTTGTCGGAGTGATGGAGTATTGAGTTGCTGCAATGGAGTGAAGGATGCTGCTGCAAAGCTTGGAAGTGAATGCTCAAAGAACACTCAAATGTTCTAGCCAATCTTGCAAAAACTTGAGAATGGTTTAAATGGTCAGGAATATGAAGGAGAAGGTGAAAAACGGCCATATTCGGGTCGGCCAGGCAAAGAGGAACGTTACTCTTCGACTTCCAATTGAGAATGTAACACCTCTACAGTCTCAACCATAGGAATCTGCCAAGGACATAAGTGCATTGAGCGGACGTCTGTGCGCTGCACAGTCGTCTTCACGTCATATGAGCATCTCTGACAGAAACACCCCCATCGAAACACAAACAAGGTGCCAAGTGGACTGCAAGCAGTAGGCTTAAGTGGAATTAAACCTCCGCTTTTGATTTTCTAAGGTGTTAAAGGGGAAAAAGGGGATTTTCACTAGGGGTGCAAATTCACATTAATACATTTTCCCCCCACTTTAGCGAGCATGAGTATTGATGAGTGCTTCGATAAAGTAGAGTAGTAAGGGAGTAGCAGAGTAAGAGATGTATACCTAAACCAAGGAGGAAGCAGAGAACGGTCTGGCGAACTTAGAAGTGCAGGAGAGGACTTCATAGTTCCACGGAACCACAAAGCTGAAGTACAAAGTGCCTTATAGGTTCACGCTCCTGCAAGGGGGGTTATCCTTCAAGAACTCTCACATGAAGGAAACCAAGAAAAACACCCTAAAGACTTGCAGACCTACAAGGAAAGTATCCCCCAAGAACACTCACATGAGGGAGACTGAGTAGAAGGGACTTTGTAGAGTCAGAGATGGCAACATGTTTACCCACAGATAGAACACATCAGGAAGTGGCCGCACAGGCCAGTGAATGGAAATTCACACAGACCATCACTAAGCTATAAGAAGTTTAAAGGGGTCCCTCGAGAACCCTTCAAAAGGAAGGAGGGTCCACTCAAGGGATGCACTAATTGAAAGGTAAAGTCTAGACAGGCTATCCCCAAACAAGACATGAAAATGTGAAACCGGTCTAGTCGGACTGCCCCCGAGCTAGATGCCATAGAACTTGTTGAATATTTTCAAAGGGGTCTCTTAGGAACCCAACGTGAAAAAGAGGGATCCACTCAAGGGACTCATTGTTCGAAATCTAATGTCTTCCTTCTTGAATCGATTTGTCATCAAGGAATCCTTTCGAAAGATGTTCACTTCATCAAAGAATTTGAAAGGAAGGAGATGTGCTCGCATGAGGGGAAGACTAATACCATTCCCGCTTCAAAGGAGGATTCCCATGTCCTTTCTTTACAAACCCATGATGAAGGAAACATGTTCTGCTAAGGTTTCAAGTTGAGAATATAATTCTAATAAGGAAGTGTGTGAAGGGTTTTCAAAAAAAGATTCTTTTGGCAACAAATGTATTTTCTAAAGATCATGAAATGTAGAAGTAATGTTGTCACACATGAGAGGGAAAAATCAAGCATATAAGAGAGAAAGATAAAGAGATAAGTAAAAGAAAAGGGGAACATATACAAATGGCACAAGGGTAGCCTGATATTTTGGGGTCAGAACTACTTCATAAATATATGTATAAGTATAATAATAGTATATAAATGAACTGTCATCAACCCCCTACTAAATCAAGCCATGTGAGGAATGCACGAGAAGACAAAGTAAAATAAAAATTGGGTCAACATGGAAGGAGGCCTAAATGCTCCCGACACTTTGCATCATCCGCAATTTACCGAAAGTCCATCATAAACATGGAAGAATGTAGATACCTATAGAGGAAGGTGTACAACACACACACCACACCTATATCCATGCACCAACAAGGGTGATGAGGGTCATCCAGGCACATAGAGCACGGTCACAGGGGAACACATGCAAATGACACACACACATATCTAATCTAAAGATCAAGAAGAGGGTCTCCCTCTAACACTGGTTAACCAAGAGGTCACCAGCTTCCCACTCTAGATCATCGTAGGAAGGATGATGAGCCTGCAATGTTGTAATGTTAAGAGGAGGAGCTTTTGATCCTCCCACAACAAGGGCTAAGGCATAGAGACCCCTAAGGTCTCTGTCACTTAGCTCTTGTGGGTCCAGGGTCAATGACCTAGTGAAGATTGCTGACAGGGTCAAAACTTCGTCCAAGGAGTTAAACATGCACTTAAGAGGAGTGCCATGTTTTACCTCAGTGGATAGAGGAGTTTGCACCAGAGGTTCACTACTAGGCTCATCGAGTAACTCGAGAGCAGTGACAAACTTGGGGGAGGCCGGGACTGGTTATGTGACTAAGACAAAACAAGTCAATTTGGGGCCACCTTTCGGGGAAGGAGGGCTCTTCTTGCATCCTCCATTGTTGGAGGGACCACACTCTACCTTCTTCTTCATCGAAGGAGGTGAACTCCCCATAAATGAAGCAAGGATCGAGGGAGAAGAGGAAAGAACCACAGTGGACACAACTAAAGTGTTCACCATGTCCACGAGCTTTGGGAAAGGCAAGAAATCTAGAATGGAAGTCAGTAGGGGTGGCTTCGTCGAAGGAGCAATAAACACTTGCACCCTTCCAGGTGCAGGCGTGCTCACAACAGGAGTTGAAAGAGGTACAAAACTAGGTTGAATAGGGACATAAGGGGGGAGAGAGGAAGAAACCATAGGAGGTGCGGCCTTCTCCTCCTCCTTTTGTAAGGAGGCTTGCTCAGCTAGGAGAGCCTTTCGCTGACTCTTACGTTTGTGCGCAAGGCGGTTTCTATGACTCTTCGAACCAAAAGCTAGAACTATTGAAGGGAAAAAAGGATCCTACTCGGTGATGGGAATGTCCTCCACAACTGTTTCCAATAGAAGGGTAGACTCCTTAATGGGAGTAGAGGAGGTAGGTTTAGAAATGGTGGGAGGAGTCATCTCTACCACCTTAGAGGTGGGCCCTTTTCTATTCAAGGGAATAGGAATAGGTCGAGGGGTGAACTCTCTCCACGAGCCTTTCTTTCTACCATAAAAATAATACCAAGGACCTAGAGACTCATTAGGGAGATCTGATATCCTAATCTTGGGCCTTTTCCAAGGAGGCATCATCAGACTTAGTAGGTACAACCTAGGCTTGTTCATCCAATACTCCTCCCAAGAGAGGGGAGTGGACGAGTCAACTCGGGAAGGAGCGAGCTTCCCCTTCCCCTTCTGGGAGGAGGTGGCAAGCTGATC